>OW052244.1:75187210-76437210 GCA_932526585.2 Philonthus cognatus
TGCATCTCAGGCAGCCCTTCTGCATACCGCGGAACAGTGATTGGAATACGCGAAGGTGACTCAATTAAACGACACGGACCGACGCTCTGGAACCTGGGGGTTGCCGCCACCCCGTGGAAGTCTCACCCCCCTAGTCGCAGACCTGCGGCGTTTATCAAAGGGGAATTCCATCATGCAAAAGCAATAAAAGCATGCCGCTACCTTTGTAGAACCTGCATCATCCTCAAAGGACAAGAAGAACGAATTTAAGCGCTGCGTTTCCTTTAGGTGTCCGCAAGAAACACGCTATTTCTATGGTAATCGTGTCGACAATGACAACGACACATCTTTAAATAATAGGAAATAATACAAATTTAGTGCCGGTTTATAGAAATTGTAACCTTAATATTTATTACCAAGGAGAAAAACTTATTTTCTAACAAGAGTTTTTTTATAAAACTTCTTAATTTTGCAAAGAATTATTAATAAAAAAATGGTGATTTGTCCATCATTGCAATTTTGCCGTTAAAGATATGATGATTTAAATATTAACAATATGGAAAAGTTGCCGAAACAAAATTTATTCTACTTTTATTATTATTATTCCAAAACTATTCAATAATTCTTGCATTTTTTTGCAACATCGCGGTAAATATTGATCACCATCACTTCTAAGCGTTATATATTTTTAACTTTACTGTAAATCAGTGGTTTATACGCGTAACGCATGAAGTAAAATTTAGACTTTAGAAACGTTTCAAAACTTGGTTTGGCTGCTCCGCTTCGCAATTTCAATTTTTAATTACAATAACAATAATACATAACAAGGCTGAAATGATTTGAATTTACTTCATATTCATTGTAAAATAAATTACTAACACGAAACCTACTATACACTAAAGTTAATTAAATAAAACAAACCGATACGATTGCCATCGAAGCACTTGATGAAATTCCACTATTGTAATTGCTGAAAATCTCATTAACTTTTTTCACCCCCATCACGGACGTAAATGCATTATTTAATTGAGTTAAATTGCTATTATAACGAAATCAAATTATCCACTCAATTACATAACATAACGGACAGAGCGAGAGAGCGCAAACACAATAATTAGACAAACATTTGTGTAATTGTGTGTCGAGGTGTAATGCAATCGCGTCCCGACATTTATTAAATATTGTAATGCGCATTAAATGAAATGTAATACGGGTAAAGTGCGAATGGAGGTAACACAATATATATATATATACCTACTAGGGATAATGTGTGTGAGCTGTTTGAGTGGAGACAGTGTGAAGCAATAAATCAATCAAAAGCGACCGCCCTTGTTGTTGACAGGCAATAAAGGCATTTTCTAAATTAATTTTAATCCCCAGGTTGGTGTATAATCGTCTCTGTTATCGACAATATCATCACAATAACCATCGGTTTGTTTGGGTTATTAATAAATTTGTCACGTGTGAAGTTTAGAATTTGGAAAGCCAGAGCTGTTCCGCGTACAAGTAAAATGTATTCGAATACTTAGTTACAAGTATAGAGTTATACAATACAGATAATGTTTCTTTTAAGTATACGCTGGTCATTTTTAGACATTCTTTGTTTTTTCAAAGCGTTTAATTTAAAGATATTAACGATTATTAACGAGACGACAAAAAATAAAACAATTTTTTTTGTATTAATAATACTATTTCCATGTTATTGAAACGTTCATTATACGAGTATATGCAAAATATAAAATACCAGAGTTACAACAAAAGGTGTCTAAGTGTAGTAGTCAGTAGTAAACATTTGTAGAATGTATTGACGGTGGGATGTATTTTGAATTCACTGTAAATCAGTGTTTTCTACGCGTGGTGCATAAAGTAAAATTTCGGGTTTAGAAAAGCTTAAAATTTGGATTTGTCGGGCGAAGCGAGTCACGCTCCGTTAAATCCAAATTTTCAACTTAAAAAATTAAATTGACTTTTAAAACTCATCCTAGATCTTTTAAAATTAGCTTTTAGAAAAAATCCCAGTCGAATGCAAAACCTGCTATATTTGTAGTGAGTTAGGTTAGGCTGCGAAAGCTGACATACTTTTCTAGTTAGAAAACTTGCTAACTTTTTACTTATTACAATTGTCACATCAGCAGTTCGGATGCAAAACCAGACATTATTTTTCTTGCCTCCATTTAGCAAATCCAAGTTTTCAGTCTTTCCTAAACTCGAAATTTTACTTCATCCAAGCGTATAAAACACAGATTTAAAATGAAGTTGAAAATATGGATTACTTATATCGGGTGTTCGATAAAAAACGCCCAACGCGAAATTTCTCTAATTTATTAACCAATTTTATTGAACTAAAAACTAAAGGCAATGACTATTTAAATACTAAGAAATGACATTACTATTGACTTTTTTTCAATAATAACTTCATTGCTAAATAAAAGCCAATTTAATATTTTTAAACGGCTGTCTTTTTTTTATTATTATTACATTAGGCATTATTTTTCTGAATCCAATAATGCCCAATATGTTGTTTTTTAAAAATATTGTCGTCGAAAATAAATTGAAACAAATATTCTATTTAAAATTATATTATAAAAAAAATTTGTGTGCGCTGAAAAAATATTCGAATACATAAATTTTAAAAATTCGGAATTCACTTTGAACCAATGTTTTGTGCCTGTGGCGCATGAAGTAAAATTTCGAGTTTCAAAAGGCCCCGTTCTACGCGGGGCATTTTCAACGTAGCAAGATTTTTATTATTTATAAAATGTTGATGGAATCTTTTATATTTCGTCAAATTATAAAATATTTTATTAATATTTTTATTCAGATTTAAAATAATTTTTAAAAATTAGTTCGTAATTTATCAAATTAATTTAACAAATTCACATATACATTTAAATATATTTTAAAATTATTTGAACACAAATTTGAGTCTTTTTTTTCATCAAGACATATTTTTTGGTGTCGAAAAAATAAAATTATGTTAAAAGCAACAATTCATAGAAACAATGACAAATCTCGAAAAAATCGACAAAAAATTAATAAAAACTTCAATAAAAAATTCATAAAATAAATTTAAAAAATGGTGATGTGTCCATCATAGTACTTTCCCCCGTAAATTGCGTATTAAATCACTTTTAAAATATTTGTAGCATTATTATTTTCAAAATGTCTTCAACTTTTTGATAACTACAACTTTTATTTGAAACATTTTTCAATTGTATCAACACAAACACTGAGACAAACCAATGACTAGATAAAAGAACATTATTTATTAATTATCTCAAAAACTAAGAGTGCTATGACAAAAAGTAAAGATACAAAAAATCTTTAGTATTTTATTACCTACAACTTTTATTTGAAACATTTTTCAATTGTATCAACACATACACTGACACAAATCAATGACTAGATAAAAAAACACTATTTATTAAATATATCAAAAACTAAGAGTGCTATGACAAAAAGTGAATCTACAAAAAATCTTTAGTTTTTCATTTGCTACAACTTTTATTTGAAACATTTTTCAATTGTATCGACACATACATTGTCACACACCAATAACTAGATAAAACACACAACTTTTGAAATATATTAAAAACTAAGAGTGCTATGACAAAAAGTAAGTAAACAATACATCTTCATTTTGTTATTATCTACAACTTTTATTTGAAAGAATTTTTTGTTTGATGAACATTTATTGAAAAAATCTGAAAAAACTGAAAAACGCTAAGAGTAAAGTACCACTTCCGGTTTTCCGATTTTCACCAAAAACTTTTCAGTTCTTCCGATTGTAACAAAAAGCTTAAGTTTCCAGTTTCATCTCGATATCTTTAGCGGTTTTTGCGGTACAGCGCACACAGACTCACACACAGACACACAGACACACAGACACACAGACACACAGACACACAGACACACAGACACACAGACACACAGACACACAGACACACAGACACACAGACACACAGACACACAGACACACAGACACACAGACACACAGACACACAAACACACAGACACACAGACAGACATACATTTTTCAAAAATGGTCTTATTCGACTCAGGGGACCTCAAAACGGATATTTCCGCAAAAATTTTTGATTCGAAAATTTTCACGAAAACAATACTTTCCCTTTGTATTACATACGGGGGAAAGTAAAAATATAAAAATGGCGCCTTCTACTAACAAAGTTTTAATTTTTGAAGCTTTCGACTTAAATTGGCAATTCTATTAGATGCCATTTTCGACATTTTCGATTTTTTATATTTTTTAACATTTTTGAGGTAAATTAACATTTTTTTAAAGTATATGATATTTGAATAATTTTTATTATTTTTGTTTGATATTAGACTACGCTACTGATATTAAATAACAGTTTTAATAGTACTTTTCATGAATGAACAATGACAATAAATGTTACTTGTGACAATTTTTATATTTTTAATATTTTCAAAATTTTCAATATTTTCACAAAATTTGATATTTTTGATATGTTCGATATTCTTATGATTTTTGACGATTTATAAAATGTTTATCAGATTTTGATATTTTCAACAATTTATAAAATATTTTTCAAATTTGGATTTCCAGATTCTTGTCGATTTATAAAATTTAATTTAATTTATTTATTTACGGAATCTCCAGTTTATGGTCAATACTGGTCAATACTTTGTGATTTTTGTCGATTTATAAGACATTTCATGACATTTTCATAATTTTGTGGTTTTCGTCAGTTTTTTAATATTTCGATGTTATTCACATTTGAAAAATGTTTATATGTCACTTATAAATTACCAAAAAATTGGATATATTGAACACATCGATTTTTTAATATTTTGATGTTTTCAATATTTTCAGTAATTTATAAGTGACCTACAAAAATATGTTAACTGTGACATGAATGTCAATGTGAAATGTCAAATGTCTAATAAACTTGAATTGATGTCAGTGTTTTAGCAGTGTGGAGTAAATGTCGGCTAGCGTCGACTTGTATCAACTGTTATCTGTAAATTTTCACATTATATTATTTTTAATCTGTAAATATTTTTTTTAGCTATACGTCAATTTTAACATTTTATTAATTTTTAATCTGTGAAACTAGTAACTTACAGTCATAATATCACAATAGTCGAAATACAGTCGATAGAGACATAGAGAAATGAATCCAAGCATAGTAAAAAGACAGACAACAAGGCGACTTACAGTTTTAATTTCACAGGAGTCAAATTACGACATTTTATGATAAAATTCTAGCATAGACAAAAAACAGCCAAGTTCTAATAACTTAAAAGACAATAAACGAAGTGACTTACGGTTATAATGTCACAATCGGAATAAAACAGTCAATAGAATGATTTAATGATAAAATTCAATCATGATCAAATGACAGTCAGTTAAGTGACTCGCAGTCATAATGTCACAATAGTCAAAATACAGTCGATAAAGGTATAATATCACAAAATCCTATGATAGCCGAAAGTCAGCCAACTTGACTTACAATCAAATTGTTACAAATGTCAATATACAGTCAACAGAGCGAGTTAATAACGAAATCATACGTAGAGACTTATTGTCAAATTTGCAATAGTCAATATACAGTCGATAAAGAAATATATTTACCAAATCGTATGTTCAATAAAAGAAAACCTCTAGAGTGCCATTCATTTATTATATAAAATCAGAGTCATTCTAAAACAGTTAACACAGTGATTTATAATCATAATACAGAGTGCTCCAGAAAGGAGTGGTAACTTTTCTACATACAAAAAATTAACATTTTTAAAATTTCTGGGTGGTTTGAACCCCCATATCCCCCCCCTCCGCCTAGATACGGCCTTGCATCTAGTGATTAAAATAAACCAGTGGCGAATAGAGGTTACTAGGATCACTTAATATTAAATTCATCTTCACGTATCTCATTTTGAAACTTTTACTTCAAAAATGCGTTTACGTCCGAAAATTTATTTCCCGCACTTGCTCGTACAGTCTTCTAGATATATGGATACAATTGTTTAAACTTTGGATAAAATCATTGTTTTAGCCTGCCACATGAAGTAAAATTCCGAGTTTAGAAGAGCCTAAAAATATGTAGGTATAAATAATTTTTTTCTGGTTGTTTAATAAAACATTTCAATTTATTTTTCTTTACTTCTGTTTTTTTTATTGTATAAGGTTAAGGTTATGAGATTTCCTTTTTCGTAAGCAGTGAGCGTTGTCCAGTTGCGGTTCATTTGAAAAGATCCGCACACATTTTTCTCACACACTCACACTTCCAGATATATGGATACAATAATGCATGCACTAGATTCTATTGTGCGGGCCCTAATCAGAAAAGTGTGTCTCCTCCGTGAAAGCCCCTTTTCGCGAATACACCACTCTCCAGCGACACACTATCTATCTACTGAAAAGGGCCCCGAGTTTTGCGAGTGTGTGAAAATATACACTCTCCCACCATATAATATTATCGCCCTGAATTCTATACGAGAAGCGCACATTTTCTTTAGACTTGCGCCTTTTTTCTCTCTCTTATCCTTTTTTTTATTAAGAAAACGTATGGTGATACAGATTTGATAAATGATTTTAGAGATTGAAAATAAGAAATAAAAGTAGAAGCAGTTGCTTATTTTTAATTCATTTAAATCCCAAATATATCAATAATCAAGTCAGTGACATAGACGAAATAAAAGGCTCTTTTTCTGTAAAAATCAAGAGTGGTTACCTCTTGACTTACTCGTATACTGTAAAAAAAAAACAAAATACAAGAGCTATATTTGCGACGTGAAAGTTGTGTATTCACTGTCTACAACTTTTATTTGAATTCAGTAAAAAATGAAATCCAAAAAATATTCATAACCAAGTCAGTGGCATAGATAAGGCGGACTTGGTTTTTAATCTTAAAAATAGGATAATGAAATAAAAGGGTTTTTTCTGTGAAAATCGGAAGTGGTTTCCTTTTGACTTACTCGTATACCGTAAAAAAACAAAACAAAAGGGCTATGTTAAAAACTATTTATAAGAAAGTTGTATATTCACTGTCTACAACTTTTATTTGAATTCAGTAAAAAATTAAATCCAAAAAATATCCATAATCAAGCCAGTGGGCTATATAGGGGGGATTTAGTGTTTAATCTTAAAAATAAGATAATGAAATGCTCTTTTTCTGTTAGCGATTTAAATTGTTATTATTTTTATTTTATTTTGACATTTTCGTCATTTGTGAAAAATACCTGACGGGATACATAATGTTAAAGTTTTTTTTTCATTATATGGAATTGAATTTGTTGCTTTTGTTATTTTAAACTTTATATTAAATCAGTGTTTTTATACGCGTGGCGCATGAAGTAAAATTTCGAGTTGAGAAAAGCCAGAATTTGGATTTGGACGCTGCGCGTCCAAATCCAAATTCTTTGGGCTTTTCTCAACTCGAAATTTTACTTCATGCTTAATCCGGGAATGGAAAACACTCGTTAGAGAATAATCGATAACTTTTTCAATATTTGAGTTGATTTATAAAAAATCGATTGTTTTCAAAATTTTCGTCAATTTTTAAAATGTTTGCGGTTTTCGTAAATGTCCATCATTTTCATTAATTAAAAACAAATACTGTGAATACATGAATTTTAAAGACATGACTTTTCGTAAATTTGTGGCATAGATAAGGGGGACTTGATCTTTAATCTTAAAAATAGAATAATGAAATAAAAGGTTTTTTTTGTGAAAATCGGAAGTGGTTTCCTTTTGACTTACTCGTATACCGTAAAAAAAACAAAACAAAAGAGTTATGTTAAAAACTATTTATAAGAAAGTTGTGTATTCACTGTCTACAACTTTTATTTGAATTCAGTAAAAAATGAAATCCAAAAAATATCCATAATCAAGTCAGTGGGCTGGATAGGGGGAATTTAGTATTTAATCTTAAAAATAAGGTAATGAAATAAAAAGCTCTTTTTCTGTTAGCGATTTAAATTGTTATAATTTTTATTTTATTTTGACATTTCGGTCATTTGTAAAAAAAACCTGACGGGATACATAATGTTAAAGTTTTTTTTCATTATATGGAATTCAATTTGTTGCTTTTGTTATTTGTTATTTTAAACTTTATATTAAATCAGTGTTTTTATACGCGTGGCGCATGAAGTAAAATTTCGAGTTGAGAAAAGCCAGAATTTGGATTTGGACGCTGCGCGTCCAAATCCAAATTCTTTGGGCTTTTCTCAACTCGAAATTTTACTTCATGCTTATTCCGGGAATGGAAAACACTCGTTAGAGAATAATCGATAACTTTTTCAATATTTGAGGTGATTTATAAAAAATCGATTGTTTTCAAAATTTTCGTCAATTTTAAAATGTTTGCGGTTTTTGTAAATGTCCATCATTTTCATTAATTAAAAACAAATACTGTGAATACATGAATTTTAAAGACATGACTTTTCGTAAATTTTTAAGAACGAGATTTGCGCGTCCAAATCCAAGTTCTTTGGGCTTTTCTCAACTCGAAATTTTACTTCATGCTTAATCCGGGAATAGAAAACACTCGTTAGAGAATAATCGATAACTTTTTCAATATTTGAGTTGATTTATAACAAAATCGATTTTTTTCAAGATTTTCGTCAATTTTTAAAATGTTTGCGGTTTTCGTAAATGTCCATCATTTTCATTAATTAAAAACAAATACTGTGAGTACATGAATTTTAAAGACATGACTTTTCGTAAATTTGTGGCATAGATAAGGGGGACTTGATCTTTAATCTTAAAAATAGAATAATGAAATTAAAGGGTCTTTTTCTGTGAAAATCGGAAGTGGTTTCCTTTTTACTTACTCGTATACCGTAAAAAAACAAAACAAAAGAGTTATGTTAAAAACTATTTATAAGAATGTTGTGTATTCACTGTCTACAACTTTTATTTGAATTCAGTAAAAAATGAAATCCAAAAAATATCCATAATCAAGTCAGTGGGCTAGATAGGGGGAATTTAGTATTTAATCTTAAAAATAAGATAATGAAATAAAAAGCTCTTTTTCTGTTAGCGATTTAAATTGTTATAATTTTTATTCTATTTTGACATTTCCGTCATTTGTAAAAAAACCTGACGGGATACATAATGTTAAAGTTTTTTTTTCATTATATGGAATTCAATTGGTTGCTTTTGTTATTTGTTATATTAAACTTTATATTAAATCAGTGTTTTTATACACGTGGCGCATGAAGTAAAATTTCGAGTTGAGAAAAGCCAGAATTTGGATTTGGACGCTGCGCGTCCAAATCCAAATTCTTTGGGCTTTTCTCAACTCGAAATTTTACTTCATGCTTATTTCGGGAATGGAAAACACTAGTTAGAGAATAATCGATAACTTTTTCAATATTTGAGTTGATTTATAAAAAATCGATTGTTTTCAAAATTTTCATCAATTTTTAAAATGTTTGCGGTTTTCGCAAATGTCCATCATTTTCATTAATTAAAAACAAATACTGTGAATACATGAATTTTAAAGACATGACTTTTCGTAAAATTTTAAGAACGAGATTTGCGCGTCCAAATCCAAGTTCTTTGGGCTTTTCTCAACTCGAAATTTTACTTCATGCTTAATCCGGGAATGGAAAACACTCGTTAGAGAATAATTGATAACTTTTTCAATATTTGAGTTGATTTATAAAAAATCGATTGTTTTCAAGATTTTCGTCAATTTTTAAAATGTTTGCGGTTTTCGTAAATGTTCATCATTTTCAATAATTAAAAACAAATACTGGGAATAAATGAAATTTAAAGATATGACTTTTCGTGAATTTTTAAGAACGAGTTTTTGTTGGTTTGATAAATTTTCGATAACTTAAAAATTATTGACGCCTTTTTTGGAGTAAAAACAATGTAATCTTACATTTGCATGGAGTTTAGTTTATTTTTTGATATTATTATTATTATTCTGTAAAAACATGAAATCTGTTGAAACAAATAAAATAAATAAATTGAATTAAATCTAAACAACACGTTAACATTAATTACTACTGTAGCATAAACTAATTCGCCAGTATTTAAATTTCCGCGCGAAGCGCTGTTTAATGTTTGTTAGATGCTATGAGAGATCCTCCTCTGAGAGGACATTCATTCTGATTTCTGCGCCCCGCACATTGGGATATTTACCAAATCTGGGCGGCCATAATTCGATGTCTGGAAATTCAACGTAGATAAAAAAAGTCAGTAGAATACTTAAGTTAAGTCATTAGGGAGTTATGCAGTACCCGTTTTTCATAATTATATTTTCATAACAATATGCTATCAAAAGTATTCGCCAGTGGTCAATTTGAGTACAATCATTTGTCATATGCGATTTCACTCAGTAGAGTTTCAAACGTGATAATCTCTATTTTTCCGCAGTTAGTGAAAGTAAATAACTATGGATTACAATGAGACAGGAAACAGTCGCATTTCACACAAAGATTTGTTGGGATAAAAATATGTTTAATTATGTAATAGGTCAGTAGGGGTCATGTGCAAATATTATTTTTGACGAAATTAAATTAAAATATTAATACAAAAATCACCCAAGAAAATATTAAAGAAAAATCAACATTCAGTAAATACGAGAATAACATTAGTCGATCAAATTTTTTTATCTGAAAGAAATAACAAATGCAGCATCGCCTTAAAATAATAAACAAGTACCGGCGCGTGGAGAAATGCTAAGACATACAGAAAGATTCAGTTCAAGGTTTAACCAAGCGCAAACACAACGAATTTGCGAAGTCGGGGGAATTGCGTGACGTCAGGGATGGGTGGTATTTTATAACCATATATGGTCTGCGCGAAATCTTCCATCTCCACGATCGGGTGGGAAACAGAGTTAAAAAAGCTGTGCGTAGGGGAAAACAGTGAGTGAAGAGGCAGTTCGGAGAGTCAAGAAACAGTTCGGAAGAAGAACATCACGAAAAGCACCGCAAGTTCCAAATCACAGAGGGAAATAAGAATAACACAACAAAAATCAAAATTATACAACAAATATAAAAACTATACAACAAAAAAGAATACAAAACAGTTAACGGGTGTGGTCGAGCTGTGCGTGGAAAACGGAGGAGTGTTCCCGCTAGTTAATTGCTGATCACAATTAACGGGTGTGGTCGTCCCGAGTTAGTACTGCAGAGTTATGTTCCCGCTAGTTAAATGCACAAAAACAATTGACGGGTGTGGTCGAGCTGTGCGTGGAAAACGGAGGAGTGTTCCCGCTAGTTAATTGCCTGAAAACAATTAACGGGTGTGGTCGTCCCGAGTAAGTACTGCAGAGTTATGTTCCCGCTAGTTAAATGCACAAAAACAATTGACGGGTGTGGTCGAGCTGTGCGTGGAAAACGGAGGAGTGTTCCCGCTAGTTAATTGCCTGAAAACAATTAACGGGTGTGGTCGTCCCGAGTTAGTACTGCAGAGTTATGTTCCCGCTAGTTAAATGCACAAAAGCAATTGACGGGTGTGGTCGAGCTGTGCGTGGAAAACGGAAGAGTGTTCCCGCTAGTTAATTGCCTGAAAACAATTAACGGGTGTGGTCGTCCCGAGTTAGTACTGCAGAGTTATGTTCCCGCTAGTTAATAGCACAAAAACAATTGACGGGTGTGGTCGAGCTGTGCGTGGAAAACGGAGGAGTGTTCCCGCTAGTTAATTGCTGATCACAATTAACGGGTGTGGTCGTCCCGAGTTAGTACTGCATAGTTATGTTCCCGCTAGTTAATAGCACAAAAACAATTGACGGGTGTGGTCGAGCTGTGCTTGGAAAACGGAGGAGTGTTCCCGCTAGTTAATTGCCTGAAAACAATTAACGGGTGTGGTCGTCCCGAGTTAGTACTGCAAAGTTATGTTCCCGCTAGTTAAAAGCACAAAAGCAATTGACGGGTGTGGTCGAGCTGTGCGTGGAAAACGGAGGAGTGTTCCCGCTAGTTAATTGCCTGAAAGCAATTAACGGGTGTGGTCGTCCCGAGTTAGTACTGCAGAGTTATGTTCCCGCTAGTTAATAACACAAAACAATCAACGGATGACGTCGGAATCTGCTTGCTAATCAGAAGAGTGTTCCCGCTAGTTGGTTGTCTGGTAAGCTCCGAGATGGTTTTTGTGGGTTTCCCATCTCATAATGCAAATGCAGGGGTTATTTAATTTTGCTCCCACAAGTAGAGTCATATACTTTTTGAGTTTAACTAAAATGCACATGGCTTCTAAGTACAAACGAAAATAAAGTATTTCGAGAACATAAATAATTTATGAAACACAAATTAATTAGAAATGTCATAATTGAGGTCAATAAACTTTGCATCCGTTAAACTCACATCCTGTTTTATTTATTGTCCACACATACTCCTGGTCATTAAAAGGGAAGAAAGACACAGTATTTCCGATAATGCATATTGACACAAACAACGAATCTGTTAAATAAATTAAAAGGGTTACTACATACACAACACAACGTAAATAAAATACAAATTATAAATTTGTATAATACCTAGGGTCGAATCATTACAATTAGTTCAAGAATAATTAAATCAAAGCTGTTTTTAAAATACATTTTTCTAGCATTTTTCGAAAATGAAAATAGAAAAGTTATATATCTAAAGCTTTCCCCCTATAATTTTTATACTACGGTAAGTTTAGTCCTTTCACTTTACGTTTTTGCTAAAAACAGTCTCTACTTTTATCTAGTTTAGCAAATATTAATTTTACAATGTTAATTGTCAAACTTTTTCACTATTAACATTTTTATTTATTTATTATTTGTTTCATTTCGCTAATATTAAATTTTTTCTATTCCTATAGGATCATCTAGCGTTAAAGTAATAACCAAAAACAGTTGTCGGACATCATGCAGTAAAAATCTTCCAAACGTGACGAAAAAAAATGTTTTTTTTTTGCAAACTATTTAATTGGATCTGGGGATAACAACAATCAAGAAACCAGCAAAACTAAACAATCATTCTCATACTTTAAGTCTCAATTGAAAAGTTAAATAAATGGAGCACTCGGCATTCAAGATAAATTCGTTGACATGAATAGAGAATGGTTTGAAGGAACAGTTACGTTACCAAAAGTCGCAATAGTACGAGAAGGTAAACCAAGAAAATATTTTTTAAATCCAGTGATCTGACCGAAAAAAAAGTGGAATCTAAGGAGATCTACAGATTTGGAACAACTGAATCATGCTATCCAAGTGAGGTTTGGATCCTCTAGGAAGAGAGATGCTGCTCAAATTCTTAAAGTTATTACAATATCCAGTTTTAACCGGAATGAAAACAAGACCAAAAAACAAGGCCCAATCTTTTACAAAAGAGACAGTAGAAATGCTATTACCTACTGAGCCCTAAACAAGTAGACAAGTAATACCCGAGACACGAAAGAATCAGACCATAATTATGAAGATAATTTAGTTTTACTCAATAATCCTTTCAATTTAATAAACATAGATACTCACTTTGCAACAACAACTTCGATATGCAACAGAAAATGCTTAATTGTGTAATTAAATATCCGAAGAAATATTAGCCCGGGAACTAGTCGTTTTATTGAGCATTTGGTTTTGCTTATTGTGTAAGCCAAAAGTTGCAGGTAAATTTTACTTTAATTGTTTTTATATATAATTGCTGTGTACTCGCACTTATAATATGATAAGGCTCACTCCAAATAAAACAATACACGTCAACCTTTCAACAGTTCGATTTATTCTGTGCCCAAATCACACAAAAGACATACAAAATAACATATGCGCATTCCGAGCGCGTCAGATATAAAATATAAAATAATGAATTATTTAATATAGTACATAACCTCCCCTTTAATGATTAGAGTTGTCTAATCTATCGGGTTTTTTAAGTTGGATTCTTCGTCTTAAAATTCTAGTAGTTCTCGATGTTTCAACATCACTAATCTGTGAGGATTGCGCTACAGTCGCTACACTATCAATTACAATATCGTTCTTATTATTTAAATGCATACCGTGCGGAGATTGAGTACAGGAAGATAAACAAAGGTTTTTAATTATTTGATTAATATGCCTCTTCTAAACTATTTGTCGTAAGACTCGCACACCGCACCATTTTCGTTTACCGCGAAAATCACGCACTCTCACTTTTTCATTAATTCAGAACTGCAGTTTTCTTCTTCCTCCCGCGTACTCGATTTGTTAAATTTGTTTTTCTTTAACTACATTAACTGTGGAGTTTCTTAATAAACCTAATTTACATTTTAAATTGCGTCCTAACATTAATTTAGCCGGTGACTCATTTGTTACTGTATGCGGTGTATTTCGGTATTGAAATAAACATTTGCTTGACACAGATTTTACTTCAATATCACTTTTAGGGCTTACTTTAATTAAAATATGTTTAATTTGTTGCACACAAATTTCAGCAGCACCATTACTAGATGAATGGTACGGAGCGCTGATAATATGTTTAATGTAATATTGTTTACAAAATTTTTGAAACATATCGGTAGTAAATTGCGTTCTATTATCAGAAACAATTCCTTTTGGCAAACCATATCTTGCAAAAATTTCAATTAATTTAGTGACTGTAGGTATAGAATCAGTACGGTTCATTTTAAAACACTCTAACTACTTAGGCGTCGAGTCTACAATTACTAAGTAACTCTTATTATGGACCTAAATAACCTATATAAACTCTAGTCCATACCTTTTTATGCCAAATCCAGGAACTTCATTGTGTCTTAGGAGGTGCATCTTTAAAATGATTACATAACGTAGACTGCTAACATAAATGTTCAATGTCATTATTTAAATTTGGCCACCAAATATACCCACGAGCGAATAATTTTGATTTAACAAATCCCATGTGATTTTCGTGAATTTCCATTAAGATTGCATTTTTTGAGAAATTATTAAACCATATCCCCACATTAAACTTCCTTGCTCTACACTTAATTCATTTCTTCTAATAAAACAAGGTTTGAATTTGTCATTTGGACATTTATTAGGTCACCCTTTTAACGTGTAATCAATAAATTTACTTAAAATAATATCTCTGCTTGATTCTCTTAAAGCTTTATATTTAATTAGCAAATATACGTTATCATCCAATAGGTTAATATAACTTGTATCTTTTTAACAAAAATGTACTCTGGAAATTTCATGTTTTTCTTTACTTACAGGTAATCTTGACAAACAATCAGCAGAATTATTTTGAGATTTAACATAGCAAATTTTAAAACTAAATGATGACAAAAAATGTGCCCATCTTTGTAGCCTACTTGTTGCCATTACTGGTATGCCTCTTTTCGGACCAAAAATAGCTACCAAAGGCTTGTGATCTGTTCCCAATATAAATTTATTACCAAATAAGTATTAATAAAATTTTGAGACTCCGAATACTATTGACAGTGCTCCTTTATCGAGTTGAGAGTAGTTTGATTCGGCTTTGTTTTAAACACGAGAGGCGTAAGCAATTGGTTTTTCAATGTTACCCTCTATCACATGCGATAAAACTGCTCCCACTCCCACTAATGAAGCGTCTACTGTTAATTTTAGTGGAATTTTTGAATCAAAATGACTTAAAATTTGATTAGATATTAATAATTCTTTACAAGATTTTGATAAATTTATAAAAAATATTGACCATACCCAAAAATGATTTAAGTTCAGTGACATTACTAGGACAGGGACAATTTTTAATAGCGTCTACCCGCTCAGTAGTAGTGTGTAACCCTTTTTTATCAATTATATGCCCTAAGTATTGTATTGAAGCTTGCATGAACCGACATTTACTTAATTTTACCTTAAGTCCACTATCAGTTAGTCTTCTAAAAACTAATTCCAAACGTCATAAGTGCTCGTCATCAGTATCCCCCGTAATTATGATGTCGTCTAAATAACATGCAACACCTGGTATATCCGCTAGCAATTGTTCCATCATTTTTTGAAAATATGCTGGACCATTGGTAATACTGTAGGGAAGTCGAGTATATCTAAAAAGATCCATGTGAGTAGACACTTACAAAATCTCGTGATTTTTCTGAAAAAAGCACTTACTGATAAGCTTCTGATAAATCAATTTTAGAAAATGTGTTTCCTCCTGTTAATTTATTAAAAAAATATTCAATTCGTGGCAATGGGAATCTTAAAATTTCTAAATTTGGGTTAACAGTTAATTTGTAATCACCGCAAATTCTGACAGAACCATTTGGTTTTAAAATTGGTACTATTGGAGTACCCCACTTAGAATATGTAACTGGTTCTAACACTGTTAATTTAACTAAACGTTCTTTTTCATTTTCTACCTTTTCTTATAATGAAAATGCAATTGGACCCGCCTTAAAAAAATTAGGTTTACAATTTTCTTCTATAATTAAAGTAATTTTATCTTTTGTAAATGTTCCCAAGCCATCTTCAAAAATTGTATAATATTTTTGGTTTAATATACTAACTTTGCAAGGTAAGCTTGAATTATAAAAATTATTTTCGACCATATTGCTATTCATGCCAATGTTAAATAATCTTAAAGCAATTTTTCCAATTAATGGAACTCCTTTATTTTTAATAACGTATATTTCCATATTATATTGCCTTGTATCAAATATTACTTTAAATTTTATTTGAAAACTGAATCCAATATAATTTTTAAATATTAAATCATTTTTTAAAAGTGGATATTTTTCAAAATGTCTGCGATAAATACGTTCTGACATGACAGTATGTGTAGCGCCCGTATTAATTTGAAAATTGATAGGAATATTTTCAACAATTAATTTATTATAAAATGGATTGATATTATCAATTTCATTAATATTAAAGAGATCAGTTTTTTTTAATGTTTTCTGATTGACCATCTGGTGCGACAAAAACTTGTATGAATTATTGTTTTTTTTTTCTTTATACACACATTTGCTAAATGACCTTGTTTTCCGCAACTATTACAAGTAACTGATTTATATCTATATTGATAAGTTTGATGGTTCCTTCTTCCGCAAACTTTGCATTTACTTTTATGCTGAAATTGTTTTTTGTTCATTAGCGCCACTGACATCCTTTATATTAGAATTAAATTGTTTTGTATACCTTGTAATTTGATGAACTTCCGATTTCACTTGAATACGCCGCTCTTTTGCTGCTGCCTCGTTATTTTGACTGCATCATCGTCTCCAGCGTCGGGGTCGGCTTCGAAGTGGGGTCGACTTCCAGAAGACGATCCAGTATGGGGCCGCTTCCAATTCCCACGACGAATATGTCCCTTATGACCGCTGCCTCCTTATTTTGAGCTATCTGCATCATCGTCTCCAGCGTCGGGGTCGGCTTCGAAGTGGGGTCGACTTCCAGAAGACGATCCAGTATGGGGCCGCTTCCAATTCCCACGACGAATATGTCCCAACTATGACAAGTAAATGATTTATATCTACATTGATAAGTTTGATGGTTCCTTCTTCCACAAACTTTGCATTTACTTTTATGCTGAAATTGTTTTTTGTTTATTAGCGCCACTGACATCATTTATATTAGAATTTAATTGTTTTGGATACCTTGTAATTTGATGAACTTCCGATTTCACTTGAATACGCCGCTCTTTTGCTGCTGCCTCCTTATTTTGAGCTATCTGCATCATCGTCTCCAGCGTCAGAGTCGGCTTCAAAGTGGGGTCGACTTCCAGAAGACGATCCAGTATGGGGCCGCTTCCAATTCCCACGACGAATATGTCCCTTATGACCGTGCTGATTGCATTATCAAAACCGCATACCCCTGATAAACTCTTGAAGCGCGCAGCCCAGGCCGCCACGGACTCCTCTTCGTCTCAGCGTGCGTTGTAGAATTTCATTCTTGACGGAAAGTAGGATTGTACCGAACTGAAAAGAAAAGATAATTTTGTGTTTCAGAGCTGTTTTAAAACCATTTATTTTTTAAATTTACAACTTTTAACAAAAACCCCCTCATTTTCTTTTTCTTTTGCAAAAATAATGGTACTGGCATCGAAACCCTATCAATCAACATCCCCAAATAGAAAGCAAACCATCACAATTAAAAACCATTGAATCCCAATTTCTAGTGCTGGATATTTTTAAACAATACGTTATACAACACTTTACTAAAGAACAACACACTAACACTTCTTCTTGCATAATTAATGACCGTAGCTTTACAGTTATGTCGTCTAATGTCGTAGATGAAAACACTAGCACTTGAAAACTCGAAATCAAACTCGAAAACCGATGATTTTCTAAAAAGCGAAGACGCATATGCACCGTGTATTCAATAACTGATCTTGTAAAGGTGAATGAATAGGCGCTCTCGAATCTCCGATTCCAGTCTGCATTTTTTGCGCGATGGTGATAAGCGATTTATTCATTTAAGTTGGTTTTAATGTTTGTTGTTTCCGTAAATAATTGCAAATATTTCTGTACTTCAAAATAGAGTTGGGGAGGATTTATTTCGAGGATTTAAATGAGATATTTGAATGAAACCGAGCACGCACAACATACATAATTGTTTAAAATTTACGATTACAACAATTATTAATACTAAATAGAATCTCTCTATAAAAACGTTAGCAAATTTAATACAGGGTATTACGTCAAAGAATTTAAGTTATAATTTAGATATTTGTCCTAGCTCTAAAAGGCGATCTTCGCAAGAATTAATTTAATAACGTGTTAGAATTCTTTAATGTTGCACTGAATCTCAAGAAACAATTTTTAAGGATTAAATATTTTTAGAAACATTAACTTGATTTAGAGGCGTAGATAGCTTTTTATAATAGGGGGAATTTAAGTTAGTATTCTGTTTCATAGATTTATTTTCTAAAAATATATAAAAACAAGTACAAAAAATGATAATGTGGTTATCATAGCACTTTCCCCGTCATTTAAACAATTGATGAGAGACATACTAAACGTATTTCATTTGTTAATAGGTTGAAGATTGTTTCACATTAAAACAGCGATTTATACGGGTGGCGCATGAAGTAAAATTTCGAGTTTAGAAAAGCCTAATTTGGCTCGGTCGCTTCGCTTCGCTACGCGACCGAGCCAAATTTTCAGGCTTTTCTAAACTCGAAATTTTACTTCATGCTTAATCTGGGAGAGGAAAACACTCGTTTGAAAGTTCAATTTGAAATATTTGTAAAAACAACAAATTTCTGAAGATTTACAGCGTATACAGTATATTGATATATGTATACAGAAAAGAAAAACTCTCTGTATATCTGAAATACTAATAAATAATATGCAGTGTACAAAACATTTTTTTTGCACCACAAAAATTTCAAAGGCCAAGGCTGAACGAGTTGAAGAAAATGATCCTGATTATAAAAGTATTTATTGAACAAAGATGCAATTTAAAAGTAAATTAAACCTATAACGCTAAGAATAAATGTAAACAAAAGGTATTTAGTAAATACTAATGCATTGAGATTGAAGAAGATGATAATAAATGTAAACAAAAGGTATTTAGTAAATACTAATGCATTGAGATTGAAGATGATGATAATAATTGAAGAAGATGATAAATAATAAAGATGATTTTTGTTAGGAGCTATTATTTATGTATTATAAATACGTTAAATATCTTGGTATAAAATTTAAATAAGATTGCAACATTTTCGATTTTTTTCTTAAGTAAACAGATAGTAGATTGTTGATATTTTTTATTGATTTTTAAAATATTATTTTATAGGTGTTCTTGTATATTATAGATTTTATATATCGTATGTTCATTAAAAAAAAAATCTCTAGAGTGATATGGAAAATATTCTAAGTTTTCACCTCTGATATTATACGCTAAAATTATAATGTCTGACGTATTATATATTAATTCCTAAAGCGTGTAGCCAACGTAAATTTAAAAAAGATTAAATCATGGCATTAATAACGTGTTTGAATTCTTCAATGTTGCACTGAATCTCAAGAAACAATTTTTAAGGATTAAATATTTTTAGAAACATTAACATGTTTTAGTGGCGTAGATAGCTTTTTATGATAGGGGGGATTTAAGTTAGTATTCTGTTTCATAGATTTATTTTCTAAAAATCTATAAAAACAAGTACAAAAAATGATAATGTGGTTATCATAGCACTTTCCCCGTCATTTAAACAATTGATGATAGACATACTAAACGTATTTCACTTGTTAATAGGTTGAAGATTGTTTCACATTAAAACAGCGATTTATACGGGTGGCGCATGAAGTAAAATTTCGAGTTTAGAAAAGCCTAATTTGGCTCGGTCGCTTCGCTTCGCTACGCGACCGAGCCAAATTTTCAGGCTTTTCTAAACTCGAAATTTTACTTCATGCTTAATCTGGGAGAGGAAAACACTCGTTTGAAAGTTCAATTTGAAATATTTGTAAAAACAACAAATTTCTGAAAATTTACAGCGTATACAGTGTATTGATATATGTATACTTAAAAGAAAAACTCTCTGTATATCTGAAATACTAATAAATAATATGCAGTGTACAAAACATTTTATTTGCACCACAAAAATTTCAAAGGCCAAGGCTGAACGAGTTGAAGAAAATGATCCTGATTATAAAAGTATTTATTGAACAAAGATGCAATTTAAAAGTAAACTAAACTTATAACGCTAAGAATAAATGTAAGCAAAAGGTATTTAGTAAATACTAATGCATGGAGATTGAAGAAGATGATAATTCTTTGATTTTTGTTAGGAGCTATTATTTATGTATTATAAATACGTTAAATATCCTGGTATAAAATTTAAATAAGATTGCAACATTTTCGATCTTTTTCTTAAGTAAACAGATAGTAGATTGTTGATATTTTTTATTAATTTTTAAAATAATATTTTATAGGTGTTCTTGTAAATTATATATTTTAAATATCGTATGTTCATTAAAAAAAATCGCTAGAGTGCCATGAAAAATATTCTAAGTTTTCACCTCTGAGATTATACACTAAAATTATAATGTCTGACGTTTTATATATTAATTCCTAAAGCGTGTAGCCAACCTAAATTTAAAAAAAGATTAAATCATGGCACTCTAGAGGTTTTATTTTATTGAACATACGATATAACAACTAACATTTATATTATATTTGTGATTATTTATTATTATAGATTTAGAACATTTTTCATTTCCTATGTATGTTTTTATGATGTATCTAAACTTCTGGCCTGCACTGTATATATACGATAATGAATATTTCTTATCAAGCTATTTATAATTGTCTAGATAGAGTTTGCACTACTTGATTATGCATGAAGTAAATATTTCTACTTTAGAAAAGGCTGAATATTTGGATTGGTCGAAGCAAGGCGACCAATTCAAATTTCCAGAAGAAACACATTTTTACATTAACAAAAGAAACACATTTTTACAAAGAAGCAAAACGAGTGTAACATAAGTTGTATGAATGACTTCAAATTTAACTAGAGTAAAACTGGAAAGTAGTTTTACTATTAAACATCTTTGTTGGCAAATATGTACAATAAATATATAAATAAGCATAGCTTCCCATCTCAAATTTTCACATTGCTACTGGGCTATCGACCTAAAGTCTTTCTGCCGATTTAGTTTTATTAATACGAAATATTAGTAGTGATACTAAGGGCATTTCAATTAATAAGACTGCTTGTCTTCAGTCTAAATTTTGTATATTAGGCGTAGAAAAGACAGTTTGCTCTATCAACATTATAATTCAACAGAAATTGTATTTTAACGATTAAAACGGAGATCAGTGTTAAAGTGAAAGATAATTCCAGATTAACGCAACCTTGGCCGAAACCCGTTAATCCTTCGGCATTACGTATTGAAGGCCTTCGGGCTGGGCTTAATTATTTACCCTTCCGATAAAAGCCACCCGCTCGGCATCCGTTTGGAATAAACGCGATAAATCAACGCTGGAACGTATAAATCATTTACATGGATCGCCTCCCCCTTTTTCAACTTTTTTTTTTCGCCGCCCATTTATATAAAGAAGCCGCCGCACACGCGGGGGTGTAAAAAACAAGCGGACAGTCGCGACGAGATATATATATTTCGGGTCCAGTCGATATTGAAAAATGTTCGCCGGCCAAGAAGAAGAGTGGAAAAACGTGACCCGTTTATATTATTCCCCGTTTTCACAAAGTTCCGCGTCGTGATTACCACGGTTCAGGAAACTGAAAAGGGACCGGGGGAAAGTCGGAAAAAATAAGGGGGGTGTTTTAATAAACTAGAAAATTGCCCCTGAAAGGGGGGATAAATCGACTGTGTCGATTTTTATTTTCTTTTCACATCGGTTCGGATTCGATTGAGCAACTGAAATAAATATAGCTTGAGACAACAGGCTATTATAGCATTGATACAAAGTATCAAGTTTATTTTCTTTAAAGAAATCTGTATACAAGGTTATTCATAATAAGTATACAAAAATTCCGTAAACTTCTTGTTCAATGGAATATTTTAGACCAAAAATCTGCCGTCGCCAACACACATTAAAACCTGTATATGCACTTTGTGCATTCGTGTCACTGACGATGCCACTATGAAGCATTAGTTGGCGTTAGCTATCGAAATCCATTAATAGTTTACACATTAAAATGTTATAAGTATAAGTATATTGACTTATTATTAAGGCTGCGATTTTTAAACCTTAATATTCATTTAAAAACATATTCCAATATTTAAATTATTCGAATAATTGAATATGTTTTTGAATGATTATTACAGTCAAAGTACACTCACGTGCAAAGAAAACGGCCCACTTATTATTTATTTTTTTAAAATAGCATTACTTTTGCAATACTGCAAATAAAAGGTTTGGTATTTTACAAGAATATTGACTATCAGGGAATAGAAAAAAACAACAAATGGTACTTATCAGTTTATTTAATGAACAATAATCATCACAAATGAAATTTAAAAATATTTTGTCCATTCGAAATTATGCATAAAGTATCAAGATGTCTAAATTCTTCCACTGTTTTTGGTTTTTTGTTTTAATCTTCAGTAGATGTGGGAATTAACCCACTGAAGTTTGGTGTATTCATTATGGTTTTAAGTGCTGTAGATTGTGCATAAGCTGTAGCTCTTGTGAAAGATTTTCGAAACTAGTGGTATGTGGCCAGAGGGATTAATTACAGCCGTTCTATCGTCCACTGTCTATTTGATAGTCCATTTTATCGTAAAATACCTAACGTTTTGTTCGTAGTACTGCAACAATGATTTTATTTAAAAAAATAAAAAATGAGTGGGTGGGCCGTTTTCTATGCACTTGAGTTTATTAAGAACTAATAAAATTTGCCGAATTTGCACCACGTAACATGTTTAAGTAAATGCAAACACTACGTGATTCGCGTAGCGTCTAAAGTGTTTTTCAATGGAAAATAATACTTGATTAATACTTCATGGTCACCACGTGTAAACCTTTTGCAGTTGATCATATTAACTAAACTCACACAAACAGCAAATAAAAACATCAAAAGCTGACAGACAGTGTTCATTTTACCAATAAAATTAACTAAGATGTCCCACTTTGGTAACAAAAATGAACAAATTAAGAAGAAATTAGAGAAAATGTTGATGTTCTGTCCCACAAAACACTTAAACTTTGCAATTTTAAAAGCAGTTTACACTATTCTGAAAAACCCATAAATACGAACTTATGGCACTTAAACCATTGAAGAGTAAGGTAATATTTTCATTTAACTTCAAAATTAGTTTCGGTTTATTTAAGGATATTGAGTGCAAATATGCCAAAAACGCGTTTTCGTGAAATAATTATGAATTATTTTAAATACAAGTGAAATTTTAACATTTCACTCAAACTTTGTTGTTTTTAGCAAATTTAACTCGAGCAAAGTCACCAAATCGCTCGACCTACGGTCTCCGGATTGTAGACATGACTTTCCTCTCGGAATAAACAACAAAGTTTTGATATGACCTTTACTCAATTTTTGCTTAATAAAGTTTACCTGTAGCGGTTTTATTTATGTATATTTTGATATTCAAATTATTCGTATATTCAAATATTTTAATATACGAATATTTAGAATATTTTAATATTGAAAAAATTTGAAAACTCGAATATATAAATATTTTAATATTTAAATATGTTAGTTATTCATAAATATTCGAATACCTGAATTTACAAAATTACCAGGCTTAATTAAAACATCAAATATACCGGGTGTTGACTTGGCGGACGCAACATAGGAAATCGCATGTTAATTTTAAAGTGTTCAAATATTGGCTTCCCCATTTGTTTTAGAGACAACATGTATTTTACTTTTTTGTAGAGGGAAAAAATCTAAATTTATGAAAGTTCACACTTAACACTTTACGTTTCTCTAAGTTAAAATAATTAAAAAAAAAGTAATGTCATTTTATAAAGATAATGACATATCATGGTATTGATACAACAATTGCTGATATTCCCTGTTTTTTTAAGTTCAATTTAAAGCTTTAAACAAGTGTTTTCCACTCCCAGACTAAGCATGAAGTAAAATTTCGAGTTTAGAAAAGCCCCGTGAAAATTTGTCGAGGGTAGCGCAGCGACCCGAGACAAATTTTCTGGGCTTTTCTAAATTCGAAATTTTACTTCATGCGCCACGCGTATAAAACACAGATTTCAAGTGAAGTACGAATATACATACATTTCACAATATTATAGTGTTTTATGCGAGTGGCGCATGAAGAAAAATTTCGAGTTTAGAAAAGCCCAGAAAATTTGTCTCGGGTCGCTGCGCGACCCTCGACAAATTTTCACGGGGCTTTAAACGAGTGTTTAAACGAGTGTTTTCCACTCCTAGATTAACCATAAAGTAAAATTTCGAGTTTAGAAAATCCTCGTAAAAATTTGTCGAGGGTCGCGCAGCGACCCGAGACAAATTTTCTGGGCTTTTCTAAACTCGAAATATTACTTCATGCGCAACGCGTATAAAACACAGATTTTAAGTGAAGTACGAATATACATACATTTGACAATATTATAGTGTTGTATTAATTCCATGGTATGTCATTATTTTTTGAAATTACATTACTTTTTCTTAATTATTTTAGCTGTGAATTTTGTGACATTCGTTGATTTTTAAAAGAGATTAATTTGAAGCTTTAAACGAGTGCTTTCCACTCCCAGACTAAGCATGAAGTAAAATTTCGAGTTTAGAAAAGCCCTGTGAAAATTTGTCGAGGGTCGCGCAGCGACCCGAGACAAATTTTCTGGGCTTTTCTAAACTCGAAATTTTACTTCATGCGCCACGCGTATAAAACACAGATTTTAAGTGAAGTACGAATATACATAAATTTGACAATATTATAGTGTTTTACCCGCGTGGCGCATGAAGTAAAATTTCGAGTATAGAAAAGCCCAGAAAATTTGTCGAGGGTGGCTGCGCGACCCTCCACAAATTTTCACGGGGCTTTTCTAAACTCGAAATTTTACTTCATGCTTAGTCTGGGAGTGGAAAAAAATTGTTTTTAGCTATAAATTGAACTTAAAAAAAAAAACACGGAATATCCGCAATTGTTGTATCAATTCCATGGTATGTCATTATTTTTATAAAATCACATTACTTTTTCTTAATTATTTTAGCTGTGAATTTCCTGACATTCGATTATTTTTAAAAGAGTTCAATTTAAAGCTTCAAACGACTGTTTTCTACTTCCAGACTAAGCATAAAGTAAAATTTAGAGTTTAGAAAACCCTTGTGAAAATTTGTCTCGGGTCGCGCAGCGACCCGAGACAAATTTTCTGGGCTTTTCTAAACTCGAAATTTTACTTCATGCGCCACGCGCATAAAACACTATAATATTGTCAAATTTATGTATATTTGTACTTCACTTAAAATCTGTGTTTTATACGCGTGGCGCATGAAGTAAAATTTCGAGTTTAGAAAAGCCCAGAAAATTTGTCTCGGGTCGCTGCGCGACCCTCGACAAATTTTCACAGGGCTTTTCTAAACTCGAAATTTTACTTCATGCTTAGTCTGGGAGTGGAAAACACTCGTTTAAAGCTTTAAATTAAACTCTTTTAAAAATGAACGAATGTAAGGAAATTCACAGCTAAAATAATTAAGAAAAAGTAATGTGATTTCAAAAAATAATGATATACCATGGAATTGATACAACAATTGCGGATATTCCTCGACAAATTTTCACGTGGCTTCTCTAAACTCGAAATGTTACCTGATGCTTAGTCTGGGAGTGGAAAAAAATTGTTCAAAGCTTTAAATTGAACTTGAATAAAAAACAAAGAATATCCGCAATTGTTGTATCAATTCCAGGGTATGTCATTATTTTATTATTTTTATAAAATCACATTACTTTTTCTTAATTATTTTAACTTAGAGAAACGTAAAGTGTTAAGTGTGAACATTTATAAATTTAGAATGTTTCCCTTTACAAAACAGTGAAATACATTTTGTCTCTAAAATAAATAGGGATGCCAATGTTTGAACACTTTAAAATTAACATGCGATTTCCTATGTTGCGTCCGCCAAGTCAACACCCGGTATATGAAACTTTATAACAATTCGAATATTTGAGAACATTTCTTACAATTCCTGTTTTACATACGACATTCCTATAAAAAGTCTCACCTTTATTTAAACTGTTTACATGAACAACAAGAACTAAACACTATTATCCTTTTCCAGTAAAACAGTTACCCCAATTTCCATATATAAAATTCCCATTCCACAAGTTTAGACTGTTCTATTTCATTTACCCTCATGCCCTTTCTTTTTCCCCCCGACTCTTTCACTTTTTCTCGTTTTTAGTCACATTATGCGAAACGGGGGTCGTTAGGATGGAATCAGCTTGAAAATTATATTCGTTCCGAACGCGCAACTATTACGATTTTATTTCCTATCGGATCCTGGAAATCCATGCGCACTCATTCGATTCGTCTCCGTAGTAAAAAAGACACTCGTAAAGAAAAAGGAAAGAGAGAAAGTAAATAGATATATGCAACGAATAAACTTAAATTAATAATGTGTTTCGCCAAATCGGTCACGGAGGTGATCTGGGTTCGATTCCCAGCGGAGGCGAGTAATTTTTCTAACGAAAAATACTCGTCTCCATGGAACCGGAGACGAGTATTTTTCGTTAGAAAATGTGTGTGAATGTGTTGTGACGTCCAAATTAGTCGAAATATATGTTAATATAAAAAAATCTACGTTAGTGGCTGAATGGTAAAAACCTATGCCAAACAAACAAAACAAAAAAAAAACTAAAAAAAATAATGTGTCTTGTAATATTACAGCAATAATATGTTTGAATATATTTTTTAAATGCAATAAACCAAGTATAAAATTCAGTTTAAATTATTATATTAATTCATATTTAACCAAGTTTTTACGTAAAATTATGTACTTCTTATGATTTCTATGAATGACTTATTATATTACATACTGACAATTTTTTTTATATATGTATATCATGTATACGCTGTACATTTTTAGGCATTCGTCAATTGTATAAAAGTATTCAATTTGAAGTTTCGAACGAGTGTTTCCATTCCCAGATTAAGCATGAAGTAAAATTTCGAGTTTAGAAAAGCCTGAAAATTTGGTTTGGTCGCTCCGCGAAGCGGAGCGGCCAAACCAAATTTTCAGGTTTTTCTAAACTCGAAATTTTACTTCATGCGCCACGCGTATAAAACACTGAAATATTATAAAGTTAGATATACACTTAAAAGTACTTTTTTCAAATGGGTAATGATAAAAATATAAAAATATCAAAATATTTACAGTTTCTTACATACATTCTCAAGTCAAGTCAAATAATACAATGTATCAAATTAACGTATTTAATAATTTAATGAACAAAACATTTAATTAACAATAAAAATTTAACAACAATCTGAAAATCTAGTATTCTATCAGATTTCTTATTAAAAGTGCCTGTATAAAGTCAAAGTTTTAAATGTCTTGATTAAATGGTCTTTGAATGAAAAAATGAAAATTAAATTTCGGACTATTAGTTTTGTGACAACATCTCAAAAACAAAAAAAAATATGTTAAATTTGTTTTCAGATTATTATTGCTCCCTATAGTACGCAACTTTGGTATAATGTAATCAACTCTCTGTCTCTTCATTTAACCGAGATGGGGATCTCTGGTATTTTAATATTTCGACAGAATGTATGGGCATCTGGGGTGTTAAAAAACGTTTTGTTTTTTTTGCATTTTAATCAAAACAAACAGTTTTTTTTACAAAACTTGTTTTTTCATTGAAACAGCGTTTAAAACATTAACAATTAAAAACATGTTTAAAACACGTTTAAAACGTGATTAAAACATAACATGTTTAAAACACGGTTAAGATCCCATGTATGCTGTGTTTTAAAAAAAATGTGAAAAATTACTAAAACGTTAGATTTTCATTAAATTTTTAGGGATTGCTAGAGGAAAGAATGCGTTTTACCGTCACGTAGAAACAAATCAAATTCATTAATTGAGAAATAAACTACAGGTGATTAATAAGTGAATGAACAGTGGGATAAAAGTGAACATTCGGATTTTCATGAACTTTTCAAAAATGGCGAGAGCAAAGAATGCGCTTTACTGTCACGTGAAAATATATATAAATATAATAAATCATTACTTGGGAAATAAATTATATGATGTTAGAGTTACGACCGTTTGATTCAACAAGATAATTTTAATTCAAAAATATTAGCTTAAAATTAAGTTTCCGCTGAAGTTCGAAACGTTCAATTCTCGGATAATCTCAAAGTGTTGATCTTTAGCAATTGTTTTATTCGGTTTCGTGAAGTAAACATTTTAGCTATATTATTTTTGAGAAAGCAAAAAAAAACTCAATCTCACCAAACTAATATTGAATGTTTAAATGAATAATAGGGCAGGTGGTGGCCGAGCGGTAACGTCGTCGGGCTGTATCGCTCGGCGAGCCACAAACTCGGGTTCGATTCCCGTGCACGGGGAGACTTTATTTAAAAATAATTTCTCGTCGTGACCCTGGGTGTGGTATGAATGTGAGTATTTGTCCGTATAATAGCATACTACAAATTGTAATGTTAAACAATTAATTAATACAAAATATATATAAATAAATGATGTTGGCTAATGGGCAGATTCCCAAGGCCAGGCAAAGGCCAAATACAACAAAAATAATAATAATAATAATAATAAGAATCTAGAAAACTACAAATACATTTATATGTAGTTTTTTTTGTTTCATGAAAAAGCCGAGTTTATGAAAAAAGTTATGCTCGATTTTTGTAAAAGCTAGATATTTTCTTTAAAATAAGGAAAACGCAGCTCAAAATTTTAACAATGATTTAAGCGTAAAAACAATTGAGCGTTGCGTCACGTCAAAGTTTGATTCTTTCGTAGTCGTTTGCCGTTTGTTTCGTGAAATTTACAAAGTTTTCAAAAAGTTGAGCTTAAGTATTTGTTTCTTAAATAACTTTCTCATTTATCACTTGGTGAATAATAGGTTGGTTAATATTAATTATTTTAGCCATCCATTTTTTTGTTGGTTCACTCATCGAAGAACAATGATTTTGATTTAATTTTAAGCCTTGGCTTAAGCATGAAAACAATTGAGCATTTCTTCAATTCAAAGCCACATTCTTCGGCTGTCGTCTGTCTTTCGTTTAATGAAAATATCAAATCTGTGAACCAAGTTACGCTTAATTATTTGAGCAAGCCTTTTTTAATTTACTAATTAATAAAACATGGATTAAAACTTAAAATTTAAGCCTTGATTAAAGTTTAAAATCAGTCGAGCGTTACGTCACTTTAAAACCACATTCTTCGGCTTTCGATTGCCTTTGTTTTGAGAAAATATCAAGTTTTAAAGAGTTGCGCTTAATTATTTGACCGACTATTTCTTGAGAATTTTTAATCAATAAATCGCGGACTTTGAATTGAAACTTAATTTATATTTTTGGAATATCCAGTAAAAATATTCAAAATTCAATTATAACCAATCGAAGTTTATTCGTTTCTGTGTAGATTTTTAAAATTTCATGTTAATTTGATAATCTGTTAAGTTTTTACAATTGTTTAAATAAATAACGTTCAAGTAAAATCGTTGATTTTATTGCATAATTTTAACTTTGGCTAATTATTTGTGAAAAACGTGGCTAGATAATTAATTTTTTTTTTATAGAATATGTAAGTGCAACTAATACTAAGTTAATTCTGTAAATGGAATGCTTATAGTATAAATTTCTATTTTTTTTTTCATTTTTTTCAAAGAAAACATTCTCTTAAAGTTGTTAATTTTATTGCATAATTTTAACTTTGACTGAATATTTTTAGAAAATGTAGTGAGATATTATAATTTTTGTTTTATAAGATGTAAGTGCAATTAATTCTTAACAAATTCTGTAAATTTCACGTTGATGGTATAAAATTTTAATTTTTTACAATGTTTTCAAAGAAAACATTCTCCAAAAATTGTCAATTTTATTGCATAATTTCAACTTTCGCTGAATGTTTTAAGAAAACGTGGCCAGATAATTTAATTTCTTTTTATAATATTTTAGTGCAATCAATTCTAAGTAAATTTTAAGAATTTCACGTTGATGCTATATTTTTTTATTTTTTACAATTTAAAAAAAAACAGTGCCCCAAAAATGTTAATTTTATTGCGTAATTTCAACTTTGGCTGAATATTTTTAGAAAATAAGTCAGGATAATTATATTTTCTTATAGTGTGAATTTCACGTTGCTGGTATAAAATTTAAATTTTTTACAATTTTTTCAAAGATGTTTTCTTTAAAAAAATTGTCTCTTAAAATTGTCAATTTTATCGCATAATTTCAACTTTGGCTTAATATTTTGGAAAATCCAATAGAGATATTAAAATTTCTATTACAGCCAAATAAAGTTTATTCATTTGTGTGTAGATCCTATAAATTTTAGGTTGATTTGATGAATTGTTGAATTTTTACAATTCTCTCAATATAAACATTCTCCTAAAATTGTTGAATTGAGGCATTGGTTATTTTTGTAATAGTTCAAATTAAAGCTTTAAACAGTGTTTTCCACTCCCAGGTTAAGCATGAAGTAAAATTTCGAGTTTATAACAGCCTGAAAATTTGGTTAGATCGCGTAGCGCGTAGCGCTACGCGACCAAATAAATTTTCAGGCTTTTCAAAACTCGAAATTTTACTTCATGCGCCCCGCGTGTACAACACTGAAATTATCTGAAATTTAAAGTACACTTTTTAAGCAGCATTCTGATTTAGAAGTATATTTTAAACATCAAAATAAGTGTGTTTTATACGTTTGGCGCATGAAGTAAAATTTCGAGTTTAGAAAAGCCTGAAAATTTTGTTTGGTCGCTTCGCTTCGCTACGCGACCAAACCAAATTTTCAGGCTTTTCTATACTCGAAGTTTTACTTCATGCTTAATCAGGGAGTGAAAAACACTCGTTAGAAGCTTCAAATTAAACCTAAAAGGAAAATTGCAGAATTTCAAATTTGACTTAATATTTTGTAAAAATGCGCTGTTATAATTTAATTTTCTGTAAAGCATATGCAACTGCGATTTTTCAAGTTATTTGAATCTACTAACGAGTATTTCTACTCCCAGACTAAGCATGAAGTAAAATTTCGAGTTTAGAAAAGCCCCGCGTAGAAAATTTGTCGAGGGTCGCGCAGCGACCCGAGACAAATTTTCACGGGGCTTTTCTAAACTCGAAATTTTACTTCATGCGCCACGCGTATAAAACATTGATTTAAAGTGAAGTTCATGATGTACTGCTATAGCAGTATGTTTTAAACTTTACATGAATTCACGGTAATTATTAAATATTTGCTTAAAACCAACGATATATTAGTTAGAACATCCGAAAACTAAGATTTCATTATCGATCGTTAAAATATTTGACTTATTTTATTTAGCGCGCATTCTTAAAATAGAAATTTGAGTTGATTGTATAAGACTTGATGTTTTAACGTACATGAATTTGTGTTTGTTCTAAATTTGAACAACAAATTTATTTTTACATGTTTAAGTTTACAATTTTGATGTTTTTGAAAAAAAAAAATTCAACATTATAATTATTTCTACATTATGTTTTTTTGGTAACAGTAATGATATGTTTTAAAAGTTACTACGTTTTTTGATATTTTTCGACAATTATATTAAAATACTCTATATAGTTTGCCTAAATATTTCCATAAGATTCTACTTTTTTTACTTTTAATTGAAAATAACTCGAAAACTGCCGATGGCGTATTTTTTGTTTTTCGCGTGCTCTAAAAGAACAATGTCTTCTTAATATTAACACGAATTTTTATGAACATTTCTTAAAGAACTTTAAAACTCTGATTTCCCTAAATATTTCTATAAAGTTCTACGTTTTTTACTTTTAATTGAAAAAAACTTGAAAATTTAGAAACGAAAGTAGTATAAAATATTGTTTAGATAATTTAAGACAATAAAAAAATCGTTTTAAACAAATTAACCGTTTAAAACATGTTTTAAACGAGGTTAGCAGTTAAAACATGTTTTAAACAAAACCGTTTGAAGCACGACGGCTGTTTTTAAATATGTTTAAAACACTGTTTTAAAACAAAGTGTTTTAAACATAACAACCTTGATGGAAATGCAAAATACGGACACCCTGTATATACTTTTTGTTCTACCTCTTGGATTTAGGATATTATCGTTATCATATTAATTCGCGAATCTTGGAGGCTTTCACTTTGTGGTACATTTTCAATTTGATATAAAGAATCGCTTAACTTTTTTTACCACTTTTATTTTACTTTTGTGACTAGTTTCAATTACACGGTAATAATTGTCAAACTAAGTACTTCACTTAGTTTGACAATGATTAATTGAAACTAGTCACAAAAGTAAAACAAAAGTGATTTAAAAAAGTTATGTGTTTTCTTTATATCAAAGTTATCATATTAAATCGTGATTTCGGTGATGAGTAATTAGTACTATAGATACATACATACCAATTTTTTTCGTTTTTTTTTCGCCGTGCCATTTGGAATTTTCGGCCATTTGCGAAAAGCAGGTAAAGTTACAGTATTCAATAATGTGTTGTCATTTGTGGTTTTGCTCTTATTAAATTTATACAATAAAACTAGAAAGTTCAAAATCTCGTGAATGTTTAATCAAAATTGTCATATCTGTTTTTGTAATTTTTTTAATTTAATTACGTATGAAAAAACAAATAAAAACTTATGTAATGTCTGTACAGTTGCTTCTAAATAGACAATACTATTTATAAGCAACTGAACAGACATTACATACGTTTTTATTTGTTTTTTTTTAAATTCATGTACATTCTTTGTTAAATGTTTATTTTCAATTTTGTGTCTTATCTACAATGCAGAACACCTTACAAAAAATCTATGTCTCCAAAGTGACACCATAAAATCTTTTATGCACACAATATAATTGTATAAAACGGTCGTGTAAGAGGAGGCAAAGCCAGGAGGATTACCCCCGGAAGCTCCTCGTGTTTATTTTACGTGCTCTTGGGAACGCGGGGTTCTCTCGGAGGTGGTTTCGTTCTCTAGTTGACCCAGGTTACGGATGAAAACACACGCCGCAAATAGGAACAATTAAAAAGCGATTTTCGAGGGGGCGGCAGGCGGAAATAGCTGTTCGCTATTAGCGGCACGCATTAACATATCACATTCGCACTATTAGCATAAATATCGGTAAATTAGCACGTAATGACGCTGCATAATTCCCTCATTCTCTACGCTCACCGGTTTATGCATTCACGGGGCCTTAATTATCAATCAAATTCGTCGATGGGTTAGTTAACACGTCCACGCACGGATCTGTGCAATATTTAATAAATGTTCTCCCTCGAAATCCGTTTTTGATTTCACCATTATCTCCATTATTTCCAATTTCTGATTATTACTAGAAACAATATTAACCTATCCATACTAGAATATAGTCTTCATCACGTAAGCAGGTGAATTTATAGACACTAGACTTAAAGTGTCTATAAATTAACCCATTAACGGCTTTAAAAGTTAATTTAGGTAAAATTCCGCACTCTTTTTATAATTTCTATGTATGCTTATTATACCAAGTGTCTATAAACTGTCGGCATCTCGGTTGCTTTGAAAAATAAACTACATATCTTAGATTATGCCATACGAAACGGCAAATCTTGGAAACGTCAAATACATTTAATTATATGTCATTGGGTAGTGTCACAATGCTGAATTTAATTATTACGTATGTTTCTGAAGTCAGAAACTACTGGGATGCCGACAGTTTATAGATACTCGTTATTATTAATCAAGAAGTGAAAATGCATTATTATTGAAGAATATTACAATGTTTTTACCACGTTTTATTTATATTTTTCACGACTAGAGTTTCGACATTGATTGTACGATAATACATTATTAAAAAGTGGTGAATACAAGATAATTGTTTGTTTGTTAAATTGTTGACTCGGGGATTACGGAATTGTTTGGAAGTTTCCAAGGCTTCTAAATAATTCAATTGTTTACCTACTGTGCAGTGATGTACAAGTTTTACTTTATTTTGTTTTAGAATAATAAAAAATCGTACAATCATAAAATTTGTGTCAGACTTGAAAATCTCAAAAATCGAATCGTGAAAAATATTCAAAAAAATTGGTAAAAAACATAGTTATACTCTTCAATCATGAACTAATATGGATTACTACGTAATAACGGTTAAAACTACACCAAAACAGGCGTAAAAACGCGTGCTAGAAGTAAATTTCACTTAAATAATTTAGCAGAATAATAAATATTTACAAATTCAGACAAAAACAATGTTACATAACCATTTAAAACATGAAAATGCAATGTTGTCACGTTAAATATATCAAATATTTAAAACTAACATATACCATGTATATTTTGTTATATTAATACGAATTGACGTATTTTAACGGTCTATTAGAAAATAGCTAGTATTAAATTATAATGATATTAATGGCAATTCTTTTACTAAGGCTACTTTTTCACAATTCTCTCAAAATAAACATTTTCCTAAAGTCGTTCAATTCATTGCAAAATCACAACTTTGACTAAATATTTAAAAAAAATACGCTGACAATTTAATTTTCTGTAAAGCAAATGCAGATGCAATTAATTCTTAGTAAATTCTGTGAATTTTATGTTGATTGTGTATAGCTTGATTATTTAATGCACACGAGTTTGTATTTGTTCTAAATTTAAACAACAAATTTATTTTGTGTGTTTAATTTTAGAATAAAGGAAATTGCAAAATAAGTTTCTGATTGATCGTCCAACGAGAGTTTACACTCCCAGCCTAAGCATAAAGTAAAATTTTGAGTTAAAAAAAGCTTACAAATTTGGTTTTAACAATATTTGATTTTGATTTGTAAAAGCAATTGAGATTTTCGCATAATTTTTGTCTCATCTCATAATAATATAATTCTAACGTAGATGGCGGCGTATCTCTAAATTTAACAAATACATTAAAAACAACTGCGATAAAAAATAAACATTTTGGGTATAAAATACCGTATTTCACCCCCAAATATATAAATCCCCCCAAAGAAACCACACATCTTGAAATATCCCAGTTTGGGGTTAACTCCTCAAAATCGGCTGTACTGTAAATAAGTTAATTTGGTACATTTTATTATTTAACCTGACTTGAGAATGAGTGTAGAAGAATAATGTAAATATTTTCTTATTTAAATATTTGAAATTATTATTACTGATTTTACAATTTCTTCAATATAGCAATTTTACTTATAGCATTAATTGTATATTCTATAATATAGATCTTTCAATTAGTATCTCCATTTAAACAATTAGATTAGTTTTTGTAAATAAATGTATATTTAACGATTGCGGTTGCAACTGTGAAGCGTCGACAAGAGGTGCGAGCGAGACGGAGCCGGTATTCTCCGATGTTAATTCCCTCGCTTTGATTAAAGCCCTCAACAATGCAGACTCCATTTGTCGGGTCAGATCACACCTAAACATCTCACAGATGGGAGAACTTAACATCGATACTAAGACATCTGTAATGAGAGAGCCTTGTTGTACTCTGCTCGACGGAAAACGTACGACTGAAGTAATTTAATTACACACCAGCACAACATCCCCCCTGTGCGATGCTCCTGCACTATTAGATTATTTGATATTCAGTTATTAATATCGATTATCTCGGGAGATATTCACCATGATGGGATGGTTATGAAATTATACACGTGATAAATTGAAATTGATTATTTTTCTATACCGTTTCAACTTCTTATTTTGACTAATCAATATCAAATTAAGAACAAATTATTTGTCATTAAATATAGCTGTTAGTTTAAACACAATCAAATTAGGATTAAATATAACGGTTTTAATCAAAATTTAACACTGAATGTAATAACATCGTTTTACAGTTTCAGAAAATTTCCGAAACCTTACTTAATCATTATTCAATAATGATTAAATAAATTTTATCTCAAATTTATTTCTTTATTGTTTGCTAGAATTTCAGGCAAGATATTTTAGTTTCCTCTAAAGTCACTTGCTTTATTATTTTACTGTACAGAAATCTAAAATATCTTGCTGACATTTTAATTGAGTCATTAAAGTAAAGAATTCCTTAAAAATAATTGAATTTTGGGCTATGTTATTAAATGACCTCAAATTCTCATAATTCTTTAAGAAATTAACATTTTTTGTAATGCAATTTTCGGTATTAAATTGTTTCTTTATAAATGAAGTTATGAGATTTTATAATGAGTATTCACAACAATAATAAATTGAATGAGTTTTGAGTAGGATTAAAATCGAAAAATCAATAAACAAATCTCGTGAAATCAAAATGTGATCAAATTCACAGAATTTAATAAGAAATAATCATTTCTGATGCTCATTTTTCTGTTGCAGTGTTCGTAAAATATTGATTTTAAGCATGATTTACCGACCACACTATTTACTGTCAGAGAAGTATTGCGATCGGTCAAAAGAACCCCCTACTTAATATGAATATACTTGTTGTAGCTATATTAGTTTTATGGTTATCTTAAAAATAGCGATTTTTTAATTTTTTTCGTAAATTCTATTACTTTATCTCAGTAAGCATTAATAATAAGTAATTGAAATAATTGATTTAATAATCCTATATTATTTTAATTCGCGGTCGGTACCTGTGTTGGACACAGCAGATTTTATTTAAAAACAACAACAAAACGTCAACTCCGAAAGAGTGCTTTCTGAACCACTTGATTCAGAGAGTAGTGAACATATTGAAAAACCTACTACTCAGAGAAATTTGAAAAAAATGCATTGCAAGGTAAAGTATAAATGAAATTGCCAACTCTTTATTGCAGAATACTTCAAACATTAAAAGTGCGAATATTTTCGCAATCTACAACAAGTTAGTCTTACAAAGACTATATCAAATACTCATTGAAATAACTACTTCCCGAGCTAATACCCCGACGCACATTGAATTATACAACAAGTGTTTGCTGTTACATACAGTAACCTACTGTAAATGTAACAATTTGTGTCAAATCATTCAGGCCGTCTATAGACGTGTTTCGAGATTTATTTCTCATCAGTATGCTTTGCCATTCCCTTTAAACAATTTGACACATTAGACTGGCGGTCACGTTACCGTTTAAACAAAAGTATAAATAAAATTGCCAACTTTTAGTTGCAGAATACTTCAAACATTAAAAGTGCGATTCTTTTCGCAATGTTTCATATAGTCTACGTAAGACTAACTTGTTGTAGATTGCGAAAAGAATCGCACTTTTAATGTGTGCAAGGTAAAGTATTTGAAAATTGAATATAAAGTAAGTTTTATTAACAATTTAGTATTTTTATAAAGTATTCAATGAGTTTACGCAATGTATTTGCACTCCAAGTTTAGGAATGAAGTACAATTTCGACTTTAGACTTTTATTACATGCGCCAAGCGTACACAACATTAATTTAATATCAAATTCAATACATACTATATTATCCTCTTATAATAATATTTTACAATACATGGTAACAACTTTCATTATTTTTCAAAAATTTATCTGAAAGCAAGTGGCGTTTCTTAAGTTTTTAACAAAAATTGACATAGTTTTAGTCTGGTTTATTCAAAATAGTCTCGTTTATTAAAATTTCTACGTATCCACTTTAGGAAGCACTGCTTTACATAACTTAAAATATGAATCATGTACTTTTAGGATATATGTACATATTGTGTTCTCATAGGCTCCCGCAGAATCTTTTTTAGGGAGTCGCAAAATATAATAATAATAATAATACACAATATCTTAAAAATATCAAGAAAATCGAAAGATAGAAATATTTATTTATTTTGTTATTGCAGTTCTCACACTAGTAAAAATAAAATGTAATATTTAATTTGAAACTTTTGACGATTATTTCCACTCTCTCTGGTCTAAACTAGGAATTAGTAATGCCCTGTATAATTAAACATATGCATTTATTATACCATAACATTATTTTGCCTTACATATAATTTGCGAAATTGTTTGGGCCCTCTAAGACGAAAGGACGGGGAGGTGCGGGCGCCCATGTGTGTTCTGTTTTAATGACCTGTCCGTCAAGTTTGTAAGTTAAGTACATTACTTTTAAAGAAAGTTTATAATAAATATGTAGTACTGAATTTGAATGGAACTTTTTTAAAAGCTCAAGTCTCGAGGAGAAATAAACGATAGATTCCAAGTGTAAATGTGATTGGAGATTTTTATAGACGCGCGCCGGCTTGAAGTAGCAGCCGTTGTATAATAAGTATGTATGTGTGTGTGTGTGTGTGTCTCTCTTTTAAATCTAATACAAAATGGAGTGTGAATAAAAGGCGTAATCAGATAAGTAGTGGAGGCGGGCAATTGGCAAGTGATGTATACTCGGGGGCCCGCAAAAGCTATCACATTATCTCGCCGAATAAGCTATACACGGGCCCTCGGGGCTGGATGAAAAAGTCGATTTAGAGTAGCGAACTCTTTGAAATATCTAATCTGCAATCTTCGGAGAGTCGTTTAGCGGGCAGACTCCAAGGGTGAAGTGCGCACTCACACAACCCAACCTCACCTTAAACCTATTCCGAACCGCCTCTGGTTTGCATGAGTGTTTACCTATTGTTACGGTTAACACCTCCGGGGGGCAGTGCGGTGTTTAATCTCCCATCCACTCCAAACACAATTCCACACTTAATCTTATCGATCCGGCCCCCGCCGCCCCCCCTTTAAGTTAGTATTCCATTCCCTTCACTACGCGCGCCTCATTTAAAACAGTTTAGATCTTTGTACGCGCGCCCATTATGTATATATGAAGAAATTGCGCGAACAATTCGTTATTACCCAAGTTCCGGGAAACTGCTCTCCTACTACGCTCCGTTCGGTTTTAAGTCTATTTTCAAACTTAAATGGCACTCATTGTTATTAGTTTCAATCTGGAGCCGCGGATCTTTCATTTAAAACTTCAACTTAAGAATACACGTGAAAAAGCCCGCAGACGACGTCAATCTGCGAGCCGCTGTTTGCCGGAGACAGAAATTCGCTCGCTTCTCTCTTTCTAAACTAAACTCGTGCTGCGAACAATTCGGTCTGTTCGTTAGAGAAAGCTCAGACAATGAAGCAGCACAAGTTTTAATATTCAATGTAACTAAGGGCTGGATACGTGTTATGCTATTTATTATATTCATTCATCAAATGAATATTCAACACTTTATCTTAAAAGATTTACTAATTTAATCATAAATTAAAAGTGAATTTCCTAATTGTTTGCAGAATTTTATTTAAATATAAAAAGGAGAAGAATATTGAAAGTGTAATAGTTTTTGTAATCTTATATGATTTCTATGAATGACTTATTATATTACATTCTGTACATTTTTCTTTTAAATATACCTAATGTATAGGCTGTACATTTTTAGTCATTTGTCGAGTTTATAAAAGCGTTGAATTTGAAGTTACAAACGAGTGTTTCCACTCCTAGATTAAGCAGAAAGTAAAATTTTGAGTTTAGGAAAACCTGATAATTTGGTTTGGTCGCGTAGCGAAGCGGAGCAACCAATCAAAATTTTTGACACCTTATGATTATTCTTAATAATTCTTAAAACATAATTCCACCCAAAAATCCAATGATTTTAGATGTAATTCTTTACTTTGATACTCATAATCTTTAGGCGAGTGAATTTACTCTTCTGTGTTAAAAACTACTGAGCTTTGGAAGTTTAACGTTATACTAGCACTTTTTAATAAGGAATTTAGTAGCATATTTTGTTTTAATATAACTATAACATTTACTTGGCGACCATAACTAACTTTTGTTATTCTTTAGGACGCCATTTTGAATTTTCATATTTTTTGTAAGAACTCAGTGATATATCACACTTATAAATTACACTGGATTTGACATTTAAAATTATAATATTTTCTTTTTTGTAAAGAGTGCCTTGGAAACAATGACATTATATTTATTAATCAACAAAATCTTGACAGCGGTAATTAAATGTTGGCAGTCAAAATTAATTAATCTGTCAATCTTTTGATTATCACACACAACATAAAGTAAAAAAAGTGTTGTGTTCAAATCAAGAGCAACGATAAAAGTTTATTATTCTTCACACAGAAAAGAACGAATTTTATTTTAGGTGTATATATGTGTCAGAATTAAGTTATAGCGCTAACCAATTCTGACTATATAATGTATCACAAAGTGGTAATTTAAAAGTAAAAAATCAATCAGTATATATATATATATATACAAATATGTTACGTTTACAAAACCCAAAAAATGAGAATTGCCAGACAAGCAGTGCTCAACGCAATAAAAACATCTGTCCAGTAAGTATTCTTTAATAACTTTTCTGAATTAAGGCAGTGGCAAAATCTTTACTGTATCTGGTATACGGTTGAAAAATGTTGTCCCATAGAAGTTTTCCCCGTTTTGTGACCCTTTAAAGCGAAGACGATCGGGATATATTAAATCAGATGATCTAGTATCATGCTGATGAAACTCACTGTGTTTTCTATTTTTTGTAGTATTTTTGCGAACATTTGTCAAACATTCCAAAATATAGAGAGAGGGCAAATATGTTTAGTTTCTTAAACGAGTTTGAAGCAGCGTTCAAATCCAAATTCGGGCTTTTCTCAACTCGAAATTTTGCTTCAGGCGCCACTCGTATAAAACATTGATCTCAAGTAAAATTCAAATTTTGACATCTTGGCAGTTTTCGTGAATTTCCTGAATTTTTATTAAACTTTTAATATTTTAAGATCTCTCTCGATTTATAAAATTTAAAATTTTAATGAGATTTCCAATATTTTGTGAATTTCGTAAGAAGTTTTTACAATTTCGTAGTATTCGTGAATTTTCTGGGTCCAATGTTAATTCTAAAAATGTTGATACTTTTGATGAATTTTCTAGATTTTTATGAAATTTGAAGATTTTCGTTAATTTTCAAAAATTGTGATTTTTTCAAGATTGTCATTAATTAAAGGAATGTCATAAATTCTTTAATCCATGAACTTTTAACATAATTGTTAATTGAAACACTTAAATTGTATTTTTGTTGAATTTCTTCAAATTTTAAAATCTTAGTGCATTTCGTGGAGTTTCAGAGATTTTCGTTAACTTTAAAATTGTTAAACGATTTTTATAAACAATACTAAGTGGGTTTTTGGTTTTAGCGGCGATGTTAATCTAAAAAATTAATGGAGACAGAGACTTTATTATAGAAATTTGTATGTAATTTGTTTGTTTATTTTTTTTAATTCTTTTTTTTTAATATATACAGAGTGTCCCAGACCACCCGTATCAGCTAGTTCTAGAGAGTTAGGACAAAACATTTTATAACAAAAGCCGTATTAAAGAATCGAATGGTGATATTTTTTTTTTTCGCAAAAAGGTTGGCATCCCTGAGAGTTTGCTTAAAAATGTTAAGAACTCAAGATTTTTAAATGGCACGATAAGTCACTAATGAAATATTCGACTCCGAACTCCATCTCCGACTCCTCTATTTTTCGATAATCCCACGCCAACTCCGACTGCTGCTTCGAATCCTGTAAACATTTTTAAACTTTACCTAATAATGCAATTTTTGCAATATAAATTCATGTTTAATGGTTACTTCATAGGCAGATGAAGTAACCATCTTGCAATTCAATTCAATAGTTTTTTTGAAAAAAAAATCGAAGTTATGGTTTTCTCTAATGTGCAAATTACATAAATTTCTATTGTAATTGAACACTATTTTTGTTCTAATTTAAAAAAAAACGAAATATGTTTACCACATTTATATTTAAATAATTACATTAAAAATCGGAGTCGGGATTATACGAATATTCCAACTTCGCGGCTCCGATTTCCTCGTCATAATAATACTTAAATTCCGACCCCACAGTTTTGACTCTAACTCCGACTGAGAGTTCACAGCACTGGTTCAAACTGTTTTCCATTTACTTCTAAACACTGTTGAACTATTCTGGTCCTAATACCAGTGGCCCTAAGTATCTACTTTTAAAATAAGGTAGCCATGAGATATTGATATTTGGTAACTTCAATCCAAAACTACTCAAAACAATCGTTAGTTACAAAAATATGTTTTTTGCAAAAGTTGCTTATTTTTCAAAGACCTTTTAAATGATACCACTTTTGACTTATCATGCCATTTGAAAATCTTTAGTTTTTGACATTTTTAAGCGAAATCTCAGGGACGCCAACCTTTTTTGGGATAAAACAATATCACCATTCGATTCTTCAATATGGCCTTTAGTAATATTTTTTTATCCTAACTCTCTAAGACTAGCCGTTTTCTCCATAAATGCCTGATACGTTTGGTCTGGGACACCCTATATAAATGTGCCTATATTTCGCCAACATTTGTTAGCTTCTTCAAGGTAATATTCTAAAATTCAAAAACAGAAACAAACCATGTTAAATAAACGGATTATACCAAAAACGTAAAATACTTACAAGGTCGGCAGTGGATGTTCATAAACTTCATAGATTTTTGTTAATTATTAATTATCACGAATTTCTTAGATTTTCGATATTTTAAATTTTTTTAACACATTTCACGAATGAATTGTTAAGACTTGAGGCAATTTGTAAAATCTTGGTAATTTTCGTAAATTTCCTAAATGATCGTTAAATTTAAAAATGTTGACGCTATTCGCGAATTATCAAAATTCTGTCGGTTTTTCTAAATTTCCTTTGATTTTAAAAATCTTCGGTCGGTTTTTGCGAAATTCAAAGATTTAGTGATTTTTTCAAGATGCTCAATAATTGTATAAATCTTACAATGCAATGAACTTGACAATCGTCAAAATTTTGAAAATAAAAACCGAAAATTTAGGCAATCCATGAAATTCAAGAAACTAAAACTGCGAGGATTGAAAAATTGTGGGTCAATTTATGAAAAGTATAAAAATTCCATAAAATAAAGAAAATTTAGTTAAACCGTTAAAATTATAAAAATCTTGAAATTTCATTGAAAACGTCAAGGTTTTTGAAAAATCGATTAAAAGCTTACGGCATACACAATAAAATTTTCGAGATATTGAAATTTTAACATTAATAAATAAAAGTTTAAGAAACTCATTTAATTGACGATTTATGAAATTTCATGTAAAACTTCAATATCTAGGAAATTCTGGACAATCGTCAACTTTGAAAAATTTAATTAAATTTAATTATTTTTTTTTTTATATTAAAAACATGAACATTTAAGAATAATCACTAAGAATTTGAATATTAACGAAAAGCTTAGAAATTCATGAAAAAAGTAATTTTTTTTTATAAATTATTGATAATGATGGGCATTTATGAAAAGTGCAAGAATTAAAAAAAAAACTGACGATAATCTTAAAAACCGTCAAGATTTTATAAATTAATGAAAATCTTTGACAATTCACGAACGTGTGTCTTCCACTCCCAGATTAAGCATGAAGTAAAATTTCGAGTTGAGAAAAGCCCCAAGAATTTGGATTTGGACGCGCCAGCGTCCAAATCTAAATTCGGGCTTTTCTCAACTCGAAATTTTACTTCATGCGCCACGCGCATAAAAACACTGATTTAGTGTACCGTTCAAAATTAAATGTTCATTTTAAATTTAAATTTCTAGTGGATTTTTCTATTATAAATTTTTTATGAGATTTTTAATATTTGCAGATATTTGTGAGTTTTTAATATTTAGAGGTTTTTATTAATTTGAAAAATGTTTATGAAACTTCATTCATGAAAAAAGTATTTTTTCTATAAATTAAATTATTGATGATGATGGAAATTCCTGAAAACTGCAAAAATTAAACAAATTTACGATAATCTTTAAAACCGTCAAGATTTTATAAATGAATGAAAATCTTTGACAATTCACGAACGTGTGTCTTCCACTCCCAGATTAAGCAGGAAGTAAAATTTCGAGTTGAGAAAAGCCCCAAGAATTTGGATTTGGACGCGCCAGCGTCCAAATCTAAATTCGGGCTTTTCTCAGCTCGAAATTTTACTTCATGCGCCACGCGCATAAAAACACTGATTTAGTGTACCGTTCAAAATTAACTGTTCATTTTAAATTTAAATTTATAGTGGATTTTTCTATTATAAATTTTTTATGAGATTTTTAATATTTGCAGATATTTGTGAGTTTTTTAATATTTAGAGATTTTCATTAATTTGAAAAATGTTTATGAAATTTCATTCATGAAAAAAGTATTTTTTTTATAAATTAAATTATTGATTATGATGGAAATTCATGAAAACTGCAAAAATTAAACAAATTTACGATAATCTTAAAAACGTTCAAGATTTTATAAATAAATGAAAATCTTTGAAAAAACGATTGATAATTCCCAGACTAAGCATGAAGTAAAATTTCGAGCTCCAAGAATTTGGATTTGGACCCAAATTCAAATTCGGACTTATCTCAATTCAACTGTTCATTAAAAATTACAATTTTTAGTAGATTTTTCAATTATAGAATGTTCAGGGCCTGATCAAAACATCCACACAGTCTCTCTAAAGAATGTTTTTTCAAATCAACGATAAAAATAAATAAACATGTAAATAACTTTATTGACAGTCAGTCAGAAATCTGTTACTTCCAAACTCCAATAAAGGTTTGAAAATGTGTAATTTTATTAATGCTAGGAATTAAAAGTTTAAAAGTATGGACTTTTAAGAAACAAGATTAACGTTTTAAAAAGCGGAGATTTCTTGTACAAAATAATTTTGTTAGTTTAGCAAAGTGTGCTTTGAAAACAAAACTAAAGCGATTGCTTTTAGAACTAATATTTACAATTGGCATAACATTAAGCACACTATTTTTAATGCAAATTTAATTTTTTCAATAGAGAGACGGCGAAATAGTACAGGCATTTAAATTTCTATAAGCTAAAACATACAAGTACGTACCTGATTTTTTTATTTAAAAGGAATTATCAAAATTATGTAAAAAAATAGATAAAATATCAACATTACAAGCGAAAAAAAAGAGTGTGGATGTTCTAATAGGATCCCAAATTTTCATGATATTTTTAATATTTCGAGATATTCTTAAGTTTTTTATATTTAGAGATTATCATCAATTTAAAACATGTTCATGAAATTTCCAACATTTTAAGATGTTCCTCAGGTTTTCATCATTTGAAAATTGTCTCGTCAGTTTTTTAAATTTTTAAATATTTTTATTTAATGATTAAATCGATTAACTCAATCGATTATTATTATTTATTTATTTATTTAGGCTTTTTAAACTCGAAATTTTACTTCATGCTTAACCTGGGAGTGGAAAACACTTGTTTAAAACTTTAAATTAATCTCTGGAAAACAACAACGAACATCTGAAGATTCAGCATACAGGTAGGATATGTATACTTAAAAGAAAAACTACCTGTATGTATTGCCTTCTAATTGTATTTGTTTTAATTTAACCTGTAATTATATCTTATATATCTTATGAATAAATAAACGTGCACTATAAAGAAAAATTTCCTGTATAATAACAAATGTACAAAAATCAGAGTTTAGTTTTAATATGATTCTTTTTTAATATTTATACTAAAAAAAAGCAATATTTTATATGAAAATCTTGGACACTATTAAAATTTATGAAGTAACAGTTTTAGTACGTGTGACATTATTCGCCTACCCTTTATCACAGCAACGACAAAGGGTTCCTAGGGATACCATCTTAAATATATGTAAGGAGAGGACTTTGGGGGATTTTTTTTACTGCCGTCCTTTTTGGCAGTTAGTTATCAGCGGAAAGTGGCAGAGGAGGGATCCCGCGGGTCCGACAAACGTCCCGCCGGGAGATAGGGATCGATCCGAAGACTGGACGCAATCTGCAATCTCGTCCGTCCAATCCTCAGAAACACAAGACACGGAGCGGGGCACGGGAAGAAAGCTCGGATCCTGTTTTGGTTTCCCCCCATTCAGTAACAAGACCCACTAATGTCTCCTCCGAGCATTAAGTCCCGCTTCCAAAGAGCATTACGAGTCTTTTACTAAAAGCTCCCCGAATTCTATTTAACGTGATACAACCAGATTTACTGCGAGGGGTAGTAAAATCATTATTATTAATTACTTTAAACAATGAGCCAGGGCCATTACACCGAGATTATCAATTAACGACGATTTATCAATCGCCATCAAGCTTTCTCAATCCTCTCTTCTTCTTTCCCGCTTTACGTCTAGCTAAGTGATTTATTGAACAGTTTTACACAGATCTTTTCCCTATTTTTGCTACTTTCACAATGTTTTATAACATTATTTATTATATGTTCAAAAAAATAGTCGAATTAAAAATATATTGCATACATTATTTCAAATATAAATGAAGAAATTATAATAATAAGGCCCAGTAGGAAAAAAATAAACATGTTTATTTAACACGTTCTTAAAAAAATAAGTTCCCATTGACGTTGTTTGTTTTTTTAAGGCGATCATTATTCCAAATCTTCAGCCTTTCCTAAACTCAAAAAATTAACTTTATAGTTAATCAAGGAGTAGAAGAGTTATAAAAATTAAATCAATGACTCAAAACAGATTTAATTAATTAATATTGAACGTGTTTCAATGTTTTTTACCACTTTATTTGAATAATTCTATGACTCGAGTTTCGACATATTTAGTGTTGTTTTCAAGTTTGACAAATTTACAGTGTTGCTATAGCTAAAGAGTATTAAACAGTGGTAAATACAACACATCTGATTGTTCGTTTAAAAGTTTTACACATGGATTATAGGATTGTTTAAAAATTTCAGCGGCTTTTAAATAATTTAATTTTGTACCTTTGGTACAATGACGTAAAATTTGTTTACTTCATTCAGTTTTAGAAATAGATGCTTGCATTTCAATGCGTGATTTGCGAAGGTACTGTTACTGTAATTTAGCTTAAATGCGCGAAAATGTTCGTTGTAACGTGTTTGAAAGGTATGGCCTGTTTGGCCTACCAAACAGATTTATTTTAACTGTTTAGTGTTGTAGGCGTTCACTTAAATACACTTGTAAATAAAACACTTTTTACTTTGTTTAACCACTGAATCTTACATTTAATTGTGTGACTAGTTTCGACTATCTAGTAGTCATTCTCAAACTAAAGTAAATACAAATTATACGTTAAAAACTATTTATACGGCTTCGAAGAGAGGGATGTACATTAGGTCAACCTGGTCATTAAGAAGGGAAATTCCGGGATTAATTCGGGCCTTGTGTATTTCTAGTGCTTCCAGTAAATCCATTTTCGAACTTTTTCGGCAAAATGGATTACTGAAAGTACATCCTCACCAAAAGTGTGATTCTCTTCTAAAAGATGGTTAGCATAGGTAGAACTATTATGTTTTAATCTATAGGCTCGCTCGTGTTCTTTCAATCTTATTTCGATTCTACGACCAGATTGCCCACAAATAGACACTTTAATAGACAATTTAATTCATAATTATGAAATGAAAGAGGTGCAGAAATTCTTCTACCCTAGAATTAGGTCAATAGATAATCAACATTTTAAAACAATCAGCTACTATGGTACAATAAGTTGTAAAATTAAAAACATCCTTAAAAAATGTAACATTAATGTAATATTAAAAACGCCCCATAAACTTAATAATATAATTTTCAACCCAAAAACCAAACTTAATCCCCTAGTTAGATCAGGCATTTATAAATTAAACTGCGAAAATTGTAAAGGTGTGTACATTGGGCAATCTGGTCGTAGAATCGAAATAAGATTGATAGAACACGAGCGAGCCTTTAGATTAAAACATAATAGTTCTACCTATGCTAACCATCTTTTAGAAGAAAATTACACTTTTGGTGAGGATGTACTTTCAGTAATCCATTTTGCCGAAAAAGGTCGTAAAATGGATTTACTGGAAGCACTAGAAATACACAAGGCCCGAATTAATCCCGGAATTTCCCTTCTTAATGAAAAGGTTGACCTAATGTACACCCCTCTTTTCGAAGCCGTATAAATAGTTTTTAACGTGTAATTTGTATTTACTTTAGTTTGAGAATGACTACTAGATAGTCGAAACTAGTCACACAATTAAATGTAAGATTCAGTGGTTAAACAAAGTAAAAAGTGTTTTATTTACAAGATTTATTTTATATCATACGTATTAGTTTTGAGTAACAGTTGACATTTAGTTGGGACATCGCTCAACTTAAAAGGATAAAAATAGACCAAAAATCAATCAGTTATTAAATAATTTTGATAAAGAGATATAAACTTGTGAGTATTATATTTCAAACTAAAAGCAGACGGTAGCGAATTAAACAAAAATGTGAAATCGGTAAACAAACGAGGGATTCACAAAGCGATATTAAAATCTCAACCTGCAAATATTTACATGAGAAAGGACCAGGCCTCACCTCGGCGCGCCTTAACGAAATGTATATTTGTTTAACGGAAAACGATTTTCGCATATCAAAAGAATGAGGCTTGGCACTGTAATTAGTAGCGATTAAACCAGAAGAGGACACACACAGACAGACACTATAGATATCAAAGAAACACTTGTATTTACATAAATTATAATTGCAATCAATTCGAATGAAATAATTGATACAGTTAGCTAAAGAGATATTTTTTATAGATTTGTTTTTTTATAACCATTAGCCAGCGACTATCTATATATTTTTAACATATACTTAACTTTATATTTAACCTGTTCTTAACTTTATCTTTAACCTGTTCACATACAATGACGTATAAGCGACGTTAATTATTTTACCTACGCCATATCTAAAATCCGCATCATATCACACTGTCAACTTGACGCGTATGATTAACATCACGCACACATGCATGTAATTGCTTTTATTTATTTTATCTGTCAAAATTCATTGTTGATATATCATAATTTGACACGATGACGGCGTCTATTAAAATCAATATCTGAAATAGACATAAAAAATAGTCGACTATTCCTGCCTCTTCTTCCTCTCTCTCTCTCCCTCTCTTCTGCCTTTTTTTCTTCTTCCTTTTTACAACATAAAATTGCGAATAGTAGTCTGCGCTTTCACTTTGACATTTGTTATAAAGTCATAAAAATGGCACGGTTCGGAGAAACATCAACCGCGGAAATTGACGAAATTGTTAAAAACTCCGTACCAATAAATACAAATAGAAGCAAGACAAGTGTATAGTGCCAATTTGTAAAATTTTGTCAGGCTCAAAATTACAAGGTGGAGGAAGCAACCCTAAATGGAGATGTAGCTGAAAAAAAAAAGAATCGGGCTTGGAATATGCGGAAGGAGAACGGGAATGACAATATGGAATATAAATTTAAGGTTATATGAATGATTCTATAATTAATCTTTATAAATATAACATGACCTTTTCAAATAGCGAGTATTATTTTTTTTAAATAATTTATCTTGAAGTCTTGTATTTTTATACTATTCAACTCGACATATCAAGCATTAATAATCAAAGATTAATGGCCTCGAACTAATGCTCTTTGGCCTTAGCCAGATTATTAAAGTTTTATATTTGGTCTCGTTTGAATTGTCAAAATGCAAACCTTCGCGACAAATTAGTAAAAAATAATAGTCGGATATTTGAAAAGGTCTTGTTATACATATTTCTGTTGACAAGTACATTATGTGCTGACAAGTAAACAGCTGATTCCTTACCACACAACCAAATGACATTTCTGTGATGTATATTGATCAAGCAGTAATTTAGTTTTCATAATTGTCACGTTACTATTAAAAATTATTGCAATAATAAGTTTCTTTCATACTCATTGTTTATTTTGTCAGATCGTAGGTAAAGTATCGTACGATTCTCAAGTAATATGGCAATTACATACTCGCGAAATTCTGCACTTGCCGCTGCGCACCTCGTGCGCAACATATCCGCTCATATGTAACATGCTGCATACCACTCTTGTTACGTAATATATTATTAATACGCACAAGTCGATTTTGATGTGTCGCAGACGTCACAAATATTTATCCAGATTTGTATAGTTAGTCGAAGAGCTCAGTTTTTATAACAAAATCCAATAACAACCCTAATTTTTACTTTTTGATTGATAACTGCATTTTTGTGATACATGATTTAGGTATACATATTCTTTGTTTGTATAAGAGCATTCAATTTTTAGCTTCTAACGAGTTATGCCAATCATTGATTAAGCATGAAGTAAAATTTAGAGTTTTTAAAAGCCTAAACATTTGGATTGGTTGCGTAGCGAAGCGGAGCGGGCAATCCAAATTTTTAGAATTTTCTAAACTCCTCCAACTCTAAACTCTAAACTAAGCTCCACAAAGCGGTGAGGCCAAACCAAATTTATAGGCTTTTCTAAACTCAAAATTTTACATCATGCGCCACGCGTATTAATCACTAAACATATTGTATGTTGCAAATATACTGCTTATGTTGAATACGTTTTAACCAAATCTCGCGCTATAAAAATTCGAGCAATTTACAATAAATTTTAAGGTATACTTAGAAGATAAAAGGCTCTTTATATACTGTTTTCATTTGCTCTTATTACGTTAAAAAAAAAGTACCTCGCGTATTATAGAAGGTTGAAACCCTCTGCTATAGATTAAGCATCTACAAATTAGGTAGCAATGTTTAAAATTTTGAGAACCTATAATTTCACTATTGACATCAGCACTTTAAAAATAAATAATTTTGCATGTTAAACGCCTTAAAAAATGAAATATGAATGAGAGATTGCAATACCCTAGTAAATTTATTTTTACACATAAGTTGTGGGTAATAAATAATAGTTCGTGACTTAAAAGGAGTGTAGTAATTTCCTATCCAGTACAAATACAATTACAGAAGGTAATCTTGAAAAACATCAACAATTTAAAGTAAAATATGAATAGTAACGCGCGTTCGCAGTCATTTTAAGAGGGCCATTAAAAAAAAGTATAAGTGCATAATTTGCGCTCGCCCCCATTATTTTTCCCATCCCCCGCCCCATTTCCCTTACCCGGGCGAACTATAATTAGATGGAGCGTTTACGAGGGCCCTACATCACTCTAAGCACCCCCCTACCCCCGCACTACATAATCTACAAATGTATAAAGCAGGTATTATAATATCCTTTAGCGTGATGAGTTTTTCTTTAATCTCGAGCAATACTAAATTTCAGTTGTGCTCTCGCGGAAAATTAAATTCCGCCCCGTGTACGATTAAACAATTCCCACTTTTGTGAGAGGGTGGTTGGCGGCGCACACCCCCTCGCAAATCATATCGCCGGAAAAAGGCGACACGGACCTTATCAGCGCTTTTTTTATATTTATTAATGACCCGAGTCGGAGGCGATGTATGCGAGGGTCGTTAAAGGTGGAGTGCGATAATGGTGTAAATATTTCTTCTCTTGGGGTGTGGGAGGGAGGCCCGAAAAGGAAATGATGTCGGCGGAGATTTCCTGCTGAATCTACGCAAATGTGCCGTGTTTGTTCAATCGATAACGATGCATCATTCTTATTTACACTTACTCCCAATGATCCATTCGAGTGCAATATTGATCACTGACTAATTCAATCCGATTCTAGGTATATCAGTAATCCATTTCATTTTTATTATTCATAAAATAGAAGTATCTAACATTTTCTATAGAATTGTTAATATATTTGCTGTAAACTGTTTAATGATAAAATGGTATATATAGTAGACTTCGGGAGAGACATCCTATGACTCATTGATGTGGAATGTGTGGTTCAAAGTTTTCAGAGAGTATGTCGACAGTTGTATCTGCAACGATTTTTCTTGTGTCAAATTTTGACGTTACATGACAATGTCAAACTGTTTAGGTCTCGAGTATATTAGTGATCTTTATATTAAAAAGCTTTAAATCATAATATCTTGTGAATATTTAGAGAATGTCTACACGTACTTGTGATAATAGTACACTGTGACTGAAACCAACTTAAAAAGTATGTATTAAGGTAGACAATTTTACATTGATCTTTATTCAGGTAGGAACTAAACCACTAAATTGTGACATTGATCTTCTGAGCCGCTTAGCATGTATCTAATTATACTAATAAATCTGCTTATTTGTCTATATTTGTCTAATTTTCATTTTGAAAATTGTCCTATACACCTAAGGTGGATGCGGGGCAATCTTAAAACCAATATTAAATTGGTAATTTTACATGTTATACAGGGAGTTTTTCTTTTAAGTATACATATCCCAATTATGTGTTGTAGATTTGTAAATGTTCGTTGTTTTCTTAAAAGAGGTCAATTTGAAACTTATCAAAACTAGACTAAGCATGAAGTAAAATTTCGAGTTTCTAAACTAAACTAAAGAAGCTAAAAAACTTATCAAAATATTGGCTCTTTAAAAAATAAAAAAGACATGTTATTACAAAAATTAAATAGTGTTACTCTAAAATATTTGAATAAAACTTTGTTCCCAAAAATATAAAATTAGATTTTAGTGAAGTCGTTAAAAAATATTGTTCTCTAAAAAAGCTAGAAAATGAAATTTGCTTGTTTATTTGCCTCATATATATACAGGGTGAGTTTTTTTTCATGTTCTCTGTGGGGATCTCGGAAACTATAAGAGATAGAGAAACGGTTAAATGGTTATTAAATATTTTCAATTTTATTTACAACAAATAAATAGTTAGCCTAGAAATAATGACTTTAATAGAACGATACTTTGCCTATTTAACCGTTTCTCTATCTCTTATAGTTTCTGAGATCCCTACACGAAAAAAAAAAAAAACTCACCCTGTATGTATTTCTATGTAAATCATAGATGAGATTATGTTTCTCTAATATTTAAAACTAATTAGGTAAGAATTTAACATGGGCAGGTGGTGGCCGAGCGGTAACGTCGTCGGGCTGTATCGCTCGGCGAGCCATTTTTAAAAATAATTTCTCGTCGTGTCCCTGGGTGTGGTGTGAATGTGTGTGACGTCCAAATATATGTTAAATTAATTAATATAATCATCGTTAGTGGCTGAATGGCTAGAACCTATGCCAAACAAACAAACAGAAAAAAAACAAAAGAATTTAACAAGGTGGTTTGTTTCACATAAATTTATAATAAACCAACCTCTGTGTTAAATTTTTACTTAATTGTTTAATCATGCTTTGCCAAATGTTAAGTCAAAAATTAGTTTAAAAATGTATACAGGGTGATTCAGTTTGGTGTTCCACCCCCTTTTCACTTTTTAATTTTGAGAGTAAAGTATAACAAACCATATATATTTGTAAACGGCAGGAAATTCTCTATTCAATAGTGTCACCAAGTTGACAACACGATGACAATTGTAAAGATAGCGATAGTCAACTATTCTCTTTCAAATGACACCATACCTATTTTTTGTTCAATTCAGATAGAGGACACTTTCCTGCATCCAAATATCAATCACAAATATACGCTAAAACAAAAAAATTAATAAAATAAGAAAATATCTTAATCGGTTTATTTTATTAAGAAAATCATATGTGGTGACGAAAATTATAAAAAAATTAAGCAAACTACTTCATTAACTGTTAAATTCTTAAAGGGGAGCCATCTAAGAAATTGAGGCATTGTTTTAAAAGATAAAAATTACTTAAACCAAGTGTTCCTTGGTAGATGGTTCGGAAATCAAAATGAGATCAAGTTGCTTGCTAGATTTCCAGGTTTGGCTCCTTTAGATTTTTGTCTCTGACCTCGCGTAGCGCTACGCGACCAAACCAAATTTTCAGGCTTTTCTAAACTCGAAATTTTACTTTATGCGCCACGCGCGTAAAACACTGATTTATTTCGAGGTTCAAAAACATACACAAATTCCAATAAATAGTTCTAAGAAGTTGTTCCATGATTTTGTGAAAAGGTTTTTACGAATCTATCAACAAACTGTCGATTTTTTCCAAGAAAAAAGATAGCTTCGGAAAAACTTGAATATAGAAAAATTATCCAAAATTGTATTATCTAAAACTTTTATCCTAACAATTTTTCTGTATTCCCATAAATACAAAAAAGCAAACCACTCGCGTAAATTATCGACATTTTTCAATTTTGACAAAAAACGTTATAACTTAAAAACTATTCGAGCGACAGGAAAATGATTACATTTTCCTGTCGCTCGAATAGTTTTTAAGTTATAACGTTTTTTGTCAAAATTGAAAAATGTCGATAATTTACGCGAGTGGTTTGCTTTTTTGTATTTATGGGAATACAGAAAAATTGTTAGGATAAAAGTTTTAGATAATACAATTTTGGATAATTTTTCTATATTCAAGTTTTTCCGAAGCTATCTTTTTTCTTGGAAAAAATCGACAGTTTGTTGATAGATTCGTAAAAACCTTGCATGCATTTTACCTATTTCGACAAGATCTACAAGATGGGGGTATTTGGTTTTATACAGAGTGATCCATAAAGTATATAAAAGAAAATATCAATTGTTTTTTTTTCTAAATAAAGAGGTCAAGTGTTTATCAAAGTTGTCGATATTATACAAAAGAGTGTTTTTTTACTAAATTATTAATATTCATTTTGCAAATTAAGTTTGACAACTTATAACAATAGACAAATTTAAAGTCATTTATATAATTAATTTTATTACGTGTTGAAGGTTAAAAATACTCACCCTTAATTATGTTTTATGCACCGGATTGAAAATGCTCACCCGATATATATATATATATATATATATATATATATATATATATATATATATATATATATATATATATGTATATATAGTTCGTTATATTTTATTCTCAAAATAGATAGGGGTGGGACACCAAACTGAATCATACAATCACTCTGTATTTATGTATATGCAAAATTACAGAAAATCAATGTTTTATTTCTCAACTTATGAAAAGTCATGTAAATTTTGAATAACAGAAGTTGCTGTTGAGTTGTCTTGGGCCACAATAAGTACAACAATATATTTGTACTCACAATAAGTGAATTTAAAAATGAATGACATATTTTCCCTCACAAAAAACTAAGCAATTTGCGCTGGTGTGCTGCATTCACACTAGCTTTGGTTTGCGAATTGGACACCCCTAGTGTATACAATTCTAGTATTATTTAAAATTAAATTGTTGATTTAGAGGATTTACGTAAACAAAATATTCAGTGCATCAGAATAAATTAAATGAATGAATTATTTTTATTTTTAAGCGTAAAATTCCGGAAAAAATAGCCATGGGAAAATGCTTGTTTAATAGTCAACGCAATAGTAGTGAAATAAAAAAAAGGGTTATCAATAGCCGCTGATGGAGGTATGTAGTTGAATCAGTCGTAAAGCAAATATAAATAATTAATACAGCTGTAAATGCAGTATGTGCGCATCCGGTATGACGATTAATCCCTCTGCTCGTGCATTTTAATGGGCTACGCGCAAATAGATTTATACGCGCGCAGGTGAACAATCGAGAGGGAAAAATATGGACGCTCCTTTTAAACCGGAAAAACTAAACTAAAAAAAGTGGATCGTTGTGGTTACGAAAATACGCTTCAGACATCAAAAGCTGATTTCCAGTGATCTGTGCGGATCGAGCCAGTGCTGTTAAGGTCGTGCGAGCAATTTGTGAATGCAGATTTCCTCAAGTTGGCGGACGCCACAAAGCGAGAGGGACGTGTGAAAGACCGACGTTCAAAGATCGCTTCCTTTCGCTAAGCACATACATATACATGGAAATACACTCATAACGTTTTATTATTGCCAGGGGCGTAGCTACCGTGGAGCAAAATGCTCCAAACGCTCGATGTTTGTTGGTGCAAAACTATGTTAGACCAAAACAGTTTTTTTTTTCAATTTATTGTCGTGATGTGAAACAAAAAATCAACCTTAGTCGCATATGAACAGAGCTGTTGCGAGTAGGGATTGGAAATATACCGACTTTTTCAAGTGCCGGTATTTCGGTATATTTATCAGGGTTCCCACTAAGCAAACTCATCAAAGTAATGTTTCATCAACATTAAAACAACGTTTAATGTTGCTACAATGTTGACATAACGTTATTTGTTTGTTTTTTGCTCAGTGGGTTGTTACAAAAACGTTGTTTTTTTAAGTTCCAATTAAAACAGACAGTTTTTTATTACAAAACCTGTTTTTCAATTAATTTTTTGCGTATATTGGTATTTTTAGTGTAACTTTTCACTATTGACATACATTTTCATTATGCTGAAAACAATGTATGTGAACAAAATGGACGTTTTTTTTGCATAATTTGATATTTCCAACTTGGAAAACATTTTTGGCCAACTATGATATTTTAGCACAATTTTTTCGTTAAAAACTCAATAAAGTTAGGTTAGGTTAGTTGACAAGTTATGAAGTTAGTTACAATTAATTTTAAAACTGCTAAGTTAGGCGAAAAAAAAAACGTTACTTTTGTAACTTCACCCGTCTTTTAACTATCATACCATTTTTACATAATTTAAATAAGCTTGACTATTTTGACATTAGGACATTAAACCACCGTATCAATTATTGTTTGACTAGTATATTCACTTAGTCTTTTAACAGTGATAGAATTTCATTAATCAATGACTATTGTAACATTTCGACAGTAAGTTTCTTACGTCGACTGTTTTTTCACTATTGTGGCATTTTGATGTAAAGTCCCTTGACCGACTCTGAATTGTCGTTTGACGTCTGTCATTAAAAACGATTGCTCCCTCTTTAACTTGTACCAAAATTGGCATTCTGTTTTGATGTTATAATACTGTCTATGTCAATAAAACAAGAATCATTGTATTAGGTATAATATTAATTGTTTTGGTGCTAAAACAAGTGTCTTCCACTCCCAGATTAAGCATGAAGTAAAATTTCGAGTTTAGAAAAGCCTGAAAATTTGGCTCGGGCGCGTAGCGAAGCGGAGCGACCGAGCCAAATTAGGCTTTTCTAAACTCGAAATTTTACTTCATGCGCCACGCATATAAAACACTGATTTAATATGAAATGATCTTAAATTTAACCAATTGACAAGTGAAATAAGTTTAGTATATCAATTATCAATCAATATATTTTTATTACTGACATTGTTAAAAATTCTAAATTTTGGACAGAAAAAAGTTAATTTTTTCATATATTTTCATAATTAAAATTTGGTGAAAATGCGGAAACCAGATACATATTTTATTAGAGTATTGTTATCTTATATTTAAATCATTTTTTTAGCCACGAAGTTTATACCGGGTGTTGACTTGGCGGACGCAACACAGGAAATCCCATGTAAATTTTGAAATGTTCAAATTTTGGCTCCCCTGTCTATTTTAGAAACAAAATGTTTTAACCTTTTCTGTAGAGGGAACAATTCTGAATTCATATGCGTTAACGTTTATCACTTTACGTTTCTCTAAGTTAAAATAATTTAAAAAAAGTAATGTGATTTTATAAAAATAATGACATGCCATGGAATTGAAACAACAATTGCCATTGTCAAAATGGCAAAAGATATCGCAGTCACTTGAGTAAAGTAAATGATTTACACTATACGAAATGATTTACACTATACAAGAAAAAATCCTCCTAATAAAGTGGTATTATGCAGACCACAGTTATCACGATGTTTGCGTTATGATTTTTGTCGTTAATTAGCAGCAATATCTTGTGTTATTTTGACATTCGCAATTGTTGTATCAATTCCATGGTATGTCATTATTTTTATAAAATCACATTACTTTTTCTTAATTATTTTAGCTGTACATTTTCTGACATTCGTTGATTTTTATAAGAGTTCAATTTGAAGCTTTAAACGAGTGTTTTCCACTCCCAGACTAAGCATGAAGTAAAATTTCGAGTTTAGAAAAGCCCCGTGAAAATTTGTCGAGGGTCGCGCAGCGACCCGAGACAAATTTTCTGGGCTTTTCTAAACTCGAAATTTTACTTCATGCGCCACTCGTATAAAACACAGATTTTAAGTGAAGTTGGAATAGACATAAATTTGACAATATTATAGTGTATTTTACGCGTGGCGCATGAAGTAAAATTTCGAGTTTAGAAAAGCCCAGAAAATTTGTCTCGGGTCGCTGCGCGACCCTCGACAAATTTTCACGGGGCTTTTCTAAACTCGAAATTTTACTTCCTGCTTAGTCTGGGAGTGGAAAACACTTGTTTAAAGGTTTAAATTGAACTTAAAAGAAAACAGGGAATATCCGCAATTGTTGTATCAATTCCATGGTATGTCATTTTTTTTTATAAAATAACATTACTTTTTCTTAATTATTTTAACTTAGAGAAACGTGAAGTGTTAAGTGTGAACATTCATAAATTTAGAATTTTTTCCTCTACAAAAAAGTGAAATACATTTTCTCTCTAAAATAAATAGGGAAGCCAATATTTGAACACTTTAAAATTAACATGCGATTTCCTATGTTGCGTCCGCCAAGTTAACACCCGGTATATTTGTATTTGTTTATAAACATAGTTCATTGTTAACTAATTTTTGCGACTATAACTTCTAACTATTAAATAGTCGAATATAAAGAGAGCCGTTGCAAGTAGGGATTGGAAATATATTGACTTTTTTAAGTATGGGTATTTCGGGTTGTTAAAAAAACGTTTTTCTTTTTTAATTTGAAACAAAACAAATAGTTTATTGTTACAAAACCTGTTTTTTAATTGAAACAGCGTTAAAATATTAATTTAAAACATATTTCAAACGTGGTTAAAACATGTTTAAAACACGTTTTAAATCACATGTATGACACACAGTTCTGGTTAGGGATGTCAATCCCGGGATTCCGGAATCCCGTTAAAAAAAACGATCTCAAAAAACCAGGGATTAAAAAGTTCTAATCCTGCGATCTCGCAATAAATTACAAAAAATCAAAAATATTAATGGCATTAATTGTTTTCATTTGTTTAATGATACATATTATTTTATTATTATTATTTATTGTAAGACTTGGCAACACGGCGGTGTTCGAGTGCGCACAACGGCTGATCAATGTTTGGTATTCGGTAATTCACCGGATTTGTTATTCGTTTTATATTGAGAGTTGATTTTCAAAGAATAAGAATGGATTTGAGTGACCAGGATACTGATACCAAAAAAGGTGAATACTGTTTATTAGTAGATTTATTGTTGAATCACTGAATGATGTAGTGATTCTGCAATTATAAATTGAAACCTTTCTTTCATACATATCATTTCAAATGTTATTGGTTATGTTACCATTATTTGTGTATTATATATTTGAATTGCTTATTGCTAAAAGGGATCATACGATTGTTTGAAATATTTGTACTAATTGTTATCTATTTTTTTAGAATTAGTCCCGATATCTCGGGATTACTTGAATATTGTTCCGAAAATCCCGGGATTGAAGAAATGGCTCGGGACTGTCACCCCTAGTTCTGATATAACGTTATATTGTAATAACATTTTATGCTTTTTATAATGTAATTTAAAATATCTTAACAACTTAACTAAAACAAAACTTAGCTAAAACAAAACTATCTTAATAAAATAGAAAAAATATAGTTTAGCTAATTTACTTAGCAAACACACATATGATATACAGGTTTTTTTTCATGTTCTCTGTGGGGACCTCGAAAACTATAAGAGATAGAGAAACAGTTAAATAGCTAAAGAAGTGCAGTTTTACGAGCTTAATTAAAAGACACTTGTAAAATTTTCGAAAAAGTCAAAGGTAACTAGGTACTTTAAAAAATGTAAAAGGTGTCAATTTTTTCAAATTAATTTTTCTCAGTTATTAAAGAAAATAAAATAAACTGTGAATAGTTTTAGATAATTTTACACTGAATAATAACATTTTATCAGATATTTTATTTTGACAATAGTTTTTGAGATATAATACAAATTTGCATTTTTTTTTTAAATAGAAACCATAGTTGGCTACGGGTTCATTAGAAAGAGATTTTTTTTCTCTAATCTGATATATCATTTGACATACTTCTCTGTAGAAATAACTGAGTTATTAACAATTTTCTATTTTTTTTACAACAAAAAATAGTATGCCTAAAAATAAATGACAATTATAAAACGATTGCAGCCTTTTGTTCGTTAAGTTTTTGTCAAATATGTTTATTTGAAAGTAATGTGTAGAAAGAGATGGAAATTGGTAGGAAATAATGTTCATAAAAAACAGGTGTTTTAAACACTTAATCAATTGACAAAAATAATACAATGAAACTAATTGCTACAAACAATCGAAATTGTTTTATAGTCGTCATTATTTCATGGCTTACTATTTTTTTGCAAATACAAAGAAAATAGTAAATACCTAAGTTATTTTTGTAAATAAGTATGTCAAGGGATGTATCTGATTGAAGAGAAAAAAATCACTTTCTAATGATGACATAGTTAACTATGATTTTCATTAAAAAAATATGCGAGTTTGTGTTATATCTCGAAAAATAATGACGATACAAAAAATCTAAAAAAAAACGACACTTCAGATTTTTTAAATCAGCTGGCTACCCTTAACTTTTTTTAAAATTTTACAAATCTCCTTTTATTGAGTCCGTAAAACTGAACGACTTTGCTCATTTCTCTATCTCTTATAGTTTCCGAGATCCCCATAGAGAACATGAAAAAAACTCACCCTGTATATGTAAAGATATATAATATACATGTATATTTTATGTAATATAATCCATCAGACTGAGGATCATCCAAACTCAAATCATATGTTTAAGCAGAAATGTTTTCTTTCTTGACACCGGTCATAGAAAACAGAAGGAAATTAATTTGTACAGCGTGGTATTTTTGATATTATAGGGTATAGGCTAAACGGTAAGAGATACAAAAAAACTAAGATATATGTCTTGTTCTCTTTTTTAGTGTTTAGTTTAATAGCGCAATCAGATCTACGCTAGATTGGTTTAGAAGATACAGGGTTATTCTCAAAATGTGCCGATTTTTATTATCTCTTATGATTTGGTTATTTATGGAGATAAAAAAAGTTAAATACGAAAGTTTTATGACTTTTTACGTAGAATTCAGTGGTGTGCTTAATAAAATATAGATGTTTTCATTTTTGAGATATTATCAAAACTAGCATTTTCTTAAATGGGACACCCTGTATCTGAGTACCTCAAAAATTGAATTTTATCTTGTGAATGCAACAATATGTAACACTTAATATTTTGCTCTGTCCTAAATAGCTAACATACTAAAAAACAATAAAAAAGAAAGATTTTCCAGATGGCCATGAATTGAATTCTTTAAGCGTTTGTTTTTGATTTTTTACATGTCAGAAAATTCAATTACAATTACGTATTGGTTTTAATATTCCGTTGTTAACGAAATATTTTCAATTACATTTTTTTAAAAAAGGGAGTTTTAAATAAATATTTTTCAAAACTATGAAAAATTACATGTTTGAGTGCTATGTTGAGAGTTATACAAATAAAAACGGAACTTTAAACCTTGGCCATTCCATAAATAAGTGCACACTTTTTGGGGGTACATCAGGGATTTTAGCGAATTTCACATATATGTTATTATAAAGGCTATCAAGACATGACAAATTTTGATTTCATCTTCATCCGTTAAAATCATCTTATAATTTCAAAGCTGTTCAAATAATGATGCAGTGTTATAAATTAAAATTTATAGGTTTACAGGTTTATAGGGTGGTTAATTTTCGTTGATATTATAGGGTATAGGCTAAACGGTAAGAGGTACAAAAAAACTAAGATATGTGTCCCGTTCTCATTTTTAGTGTTTAGTTTAATGGCGCAATCACATCTACGCTAACTTGATTGGTTTAGAACAGTGGTCTCCAAACTACGGCCCGCGGGCCAAATCCGGCCCGCGACTTGCATGAATCCGGCCCGCGATTGTTTGTAATTTTTTTTGTAAATGTCATATTTTGAAATATTGTAACAATTGTTCCTTAAATTTTTCATAATTTTATAAAATTAATCGGATCTTGGCCGACTTTATTATGTAGAATTGTATTTGTGGCCCGCGAAGAAGATAGTTTGGAGACCCAGGGTTTAGAAGATACAGGATGATTCACAAAATCCACTGGTTTTTATTATCTCTTTTGACTCGGGTATTTATAGAGATAAAAAAATATGTTAAACACGAAAGTTTTTTGACTTTTAACGAAAAATCGAGTGGTGTACTTAAAAAATATAGTTGTTTTAATTTTTGAGATCTTATCAAAACTAACATTTTCCTAAATGGGACACCCTGTATCTGAGTATCTCAAAATATTGCATTTTTTTTTGTGATTGCAACAATATGTAACACTTAATATTTTGCTTTGTCCTAAATAGCTAGAATACCAAAAAAACAAAAACAAAAAAGATTTTCTAGATGGCCATGCATTGAATGATTATTCTTTTCATTTATAATAGATATATTAAAAACCCAGTTAACAAGAATATTGAAACATTGAAAAACTAAAACAACAACTACCAAATACAAACAAAAAATTATAATAGCTTAACAATTTTCTCATATACTTATACAATGAATTTTATTTTAACTCTACATATGCATGCGCTGCAAATTTTCCGATATTTGTTGCTTCTTAAAAGAGTTCAATTTGAAACTTTAAATGAGTGTTATCCACTCTCAGGCTAAGCATGAAGTAAAATTTCGAGTTTAGAAAAGCCCCGTGAAAATTTGTCGAGGGTCGCCCAGCGATTCGAGACAAATTTTCTGGGCTTTCTAAACTCGAAACTTTACTTTATGCGCCACGCGTATAATACATTATAATATTGTCAAATTTATGTATATTCGAACTTCACTTAAAATCTGTGTTTTATACGCGTGGCGCACGAAGTAAAATTTCGAGTTTAGAAAACCTCGGGTCGCTGCGCGACCCTCGACAAATTTTCACGGGGCTTTTCTAAACTCGAAATTTTACTTCATGCTTAGTCTGGGAGTGGAAAACACTCGTTTAAAGCTTCAAATTGAACTCTTTTAAAAATCAACGAATGTCAGAAAATGTACAGCTAAAATAATTAAGAAAAAGTAATGTGATTTTATAAAAGTAATGACATACCATGGAATTGATACAACAATTACGGATATCAAAATAGCACAAGATATTGCCGGTACTTAATTAACGACAAAAAACATAACGCAAACATCGTGATAACTGTGGTCTGCATAATATCACTTTATTAGAAGGATTTTTTCTTGTATAGTGTAAATCATTTCGAAAACATTTACTTTAATCAAGTGACTGCGATGTCTTTTGCCCTTTTGACATCCGCAATTGTTTCAATTCCATGGCATGTCATTATTTTTATAAAATCATATTCCTTTTCTTTTAATTATTTTAACTTAGAGAAACGTAAAGTGACAAACGTTAACGCGAATGAATTCAGAATTTTTCCCTTTACAAATAAGGTAAATATATTTTGTTTCTAAAATAAATAGGGGAGCCGAAATTTAAACATTTCAAAATTTATATGGGATTTTCTATGTTGCGTCCAGCAAGTCAACACCCGGTATGTATTTTAAGTTCTGAAATAAAATATTAACTTGTTCCGAATTTCAAAGCAGCAGAACCCCCTTTAAATAATATATAATATAGTTTAATAATCATAAAATTGCGTTCAATAATTCCCTCCGTATAAGAGCTGAAAGCGGAGCGGAAAAAACGATCCGCTCCGCTCCGCTTCCGCTCTCAAAACGTTCATATAAGAGCCCCCTTATTAAGATACTTCAGTCTGAGTAACATAATTAATTCGTTTTCTCTGTTAATAAAAAACTTTTACTATTTTTTTTTTTTCATTTCCCACCACTACACATCACGAACTATAGTTAGTCGCAATTATGCGTATAAGTCAAGAATCACTCTGTATACTATTTTTACCAAATGAACAAAAATATAGTGAAAATTCACAAATTCAAGATCAATTAAACTATATAATTAATAAACAATAAAAAAATACTAGCAATACTTTGCGATTTTAATATTAGAGCAATTTAGCAATTCGCTTCGAATTCTGAAGGTATACTGAGAAGCAAAAAATCCTGAATGTAGCTACGCCACTGATTATAACACTTCTTTTTCGCATATACGCAAACACACATATATCTATGATATAAATCATAAATGTATAAACCGGAACATCCTTTCTTGGGCGCCCCCGGCGTTCGCCCCATTAATAAGTACAAAGCTAGCCTCTGCGCTGTTAATAATTCAGGACGACATGATTTCTGTTTTACAAGCGGCCCGTCACCTGACACTCACAATCTGACTATCCGACTGACTGCTGGCTGCAAAAAAATTGCAGAAATTCCAGCGCTCTTTTCGTTTATTATAATGCGCACGCCTTTCAAACGTCCGAACGGTTTTAATTACTTTAATGTAAACTGACATCATTATTAGACAATTACAATTTAAACAAAATAATTGATTACATAATAAAAATATTAAACTAAAATAATACAGGATGGGTTCAAATTTATTCCTATATTATACCCATTGTCCCGGCGCATCACTATACAGTAATTTTTCTTTAAATATACATTGTTGGTTTTTAAAAGAGATCAATTTGAAGCTTTAATTAAACGAGTGTTTTCCACTCTCAGATTAAGCATGAAGTAAAATTTAGAGTTTAGAAAAGCCTGAAAATTTGGTTTTCAGGCTTTTCTAAACTTGAAATTTTACTTCATGTGCCACCCGTACAAAACACTAATTAAATTTGAAGTTGAAGTCGTAAAACATATTTAACTTCAATTAAAGATTAAAAAAAATTGTGTGTTCAATCAAACTTTTCTTTAAAAAAAATCAACAATTTTCAATCTTCAACTTTCATAATTTTCAATATTACAACATTTACCAATCAGCATCATAAACTATCGATCCGATTCGAAAAGATATTTGTGTCCGGCTGCCGTTGCTAGTTGTGCTAGTGCTCTTGCAAAAATAATAACTTTTGACAGAACCCCCGGCCAAAGTTTATTTCTCCAGTAATGCAATTTTGTCCATCCGCAACATGATTGAAGGGGACGCATCCGGAGAGCCGAGTCGTCCAACTTCTGCGAAACATCCCTTAATAAATAAATAGCCGAACCCCGAGTGCATTAATCACTGAAAAGAAGTGTTCCCTTTCAGATAAAGCGGAGAAGAGGAAGAAGAAAAAAAACATCATCGAGGTTGTTGGTTATTGCGCGGTTTTAGGCCTGAAAGATTCGCGATTAAACGCATTTGTAAATCCGCCCAGCGGAAAAATAGAACAAACAAGTTGATTGATGTGTTGAATAAATATTTTTCGGGGGAAGTCTTATCTTTCAACGCCATTTAAATAAAGTAAGGTGGAATCCATCATTTGTGCTGATTTATTAGAAATTACCAATTTTAAAATCAAGCAGGGTCTAATAAAAAAAAAATGTGCTGAAGAAAACTGGTTTAAAAAGACAGTTTCAGTATATCTTAGGCGGTTTCTCATTTCTAACTCAGTTTCTTGTGGGCCTATGGTGTGGATTTTAATTAATTTTGAAACGTGGTTTCTGTGAATAAACCCTAGAACAGGTGCAGGTGATGAATAAAAGGGATTCTTAGAGCACGCACTCCTATTTAATTTCAATGAAGGTCTCGCGAGCGACGTACTTTAGTGGGAAAGATTAAATTTAGTTTCACGGCGATTTTGACAAAAGTAATTACACCGTGTGAAACAAAATAATATTTTAATAGAAAAAACAGATATGTACTCAAATTGGAATTAGGGATTTTAAATTTGCAGACTCCTTTAATTACCAGTAATTTAGTAAATGTGTCAAACGATTGCGGCTTACCAGTAATTTACCAGCATATCATTGTTTTAAAGGTAAACGTCATTACATCTCTAGATATTGGATAATAATTTAATACTTGTTTTTAAGCTGATTATTTAGTTCGGTATATAAAAGATCTAACTTAAAAACGGGTGCAAATGAGTCTAAAAATACTTCACAATTTGGTGACAATTACCTGATATGTTGACATTGATATACAACTTACGTCTGATTTAGGTATTTTTTTAACAGATAACGTAAGAATGAAATTATCAATACTTGGTTGTAGAACTTCAAATTAGTTAGGGTTTAGCCCCAGGCGCTGCACAGAGGTCTGGGCGGCGACAAAATCCTACTTATTTCAATTTGCTGGAATGAAAAATACGTTTTATTATCAGTTTATAGGATAGCTAACTACTGCATTCCAGTTACTCAAGTCGCAGAATTTACTATTTTTATTATAGATATCAATTTTCAAAGTTTACGATTAAAATTCAGAATTTTAATAATAATTTTTAATTTTTTTTATTTCATAATATTTTTACACAATTGAGTGATGTTAATATATTTTTATCATTTTTCTAGAATATAAATGTATATTAAAACGTACTGAAAGATTTAAAATATTAGTTTTTCAAAAATTTTATAATTTTTGAAATATGTTGTAAAACAATGGCACTTTCATAATGCGTAACTTTTAAGCGCAGGCTAGCGCAGATTTCTAACTTGATAAAAGACCTACCTAAGCACCAAAGAAAACAAATTATTGAGTTTTAGCTGCGACGACCTGCGACCTTGGGATATAACTGGTAATTTAAGCCACCCCGCCAGACATTTGTTTTTGAATTATTTGTATCCTCTTTACTTCGAAAAAAAAAAAAATAATTTTCAAAACCTACCCAAATATTTCAAGAAGACTAGTCTCGACTTTCTAACCTTACCGCTAGGGGGCTCATCTGCAATCATCATTGAAATGTTAAATAGCAACCTAAGTTATGTTGGGCATTATTCGATAGATAATTCAAAAAATAGCTGTGGCTAACATAGGTACCAACCGCAAATTAAAATAATATAGGGTTATTTCCAATTACTTGATATTAATAATGCTTACTGAGAGAGATTATTAAAATTCAAAAATATATCATTTCCAAGAAAACTAAAAGAGCTAGGACAAAAATTCTATGCTCATTAAATGTTTATTTTATGATACTATACAACCTTTATTATAAACATTTTTCATCAATGTTAATAATTTACAAGATATGAAGAAAAAGCTAAGAGTAAACATAAACTATTAGTTTCCGGTTTACACCCAAAAGTGATTTCAAAATACCGAAAACTAAAAATATAGTTTAAACAAACCGTTGAAATAATAAAAATAGCTAATTCAATAATTATAAATTACTCTAAAAATTAGGAAAAAATGATTTTGAATAAATTAATATTTACAAATAATAAAATTGAGCAGAATTTTCAAAAGTAGCAAAATTTGCATTACATCAATAACTTTTTATTTCAGTTAACAATTGCAAATAAAAATCAATTCTAATTTTATTCAGTTTTCAGTATTTTCTTGGAAAAATATATAAACATAAAAATAATAAAACCTTAAAATAGAAAAATAATTAAAAAATCTTAAAAAATTGATTGAAATAAAAATTTTTGATATTTAATTATTTCTTTGTTATTTTCTTGTATTTAAAAAAATACAGATACTGAATAATATTGGAAATGATTTGTAATTGAAATAATAATTTTTATTTTAAATAAAATATACAAATATAAAAATTAACAATACTCTTCAAAACTGTGAAGGTAATACTAATAAAAATTTACCAAATAAAAAAATAAAGCTAATCTATCTATCCTCTATTTCAACAGAAGTATTGATAAATACTACAGATAAATAATAAAATAATACAAATTGCGATAATTTGTATTATCAATAAATATACTAAAAAAAAAAAAATTAACAAAACCGAACTTATCTGATTCTAATGCCCGGTATTATAAACGATTAATAAATCATTAGATAACTATTTGTTGAGTAGATTTATTTACGTAGTAAACTAATGGGCAAATGAAATTGCGTATTATAAAGCAAACCTACTAAATAAATAGCAATTCTAGAAATAAAGAATTTATTTAGTAGATTACCGACTGCAATTAAACATTTTCATTGTGGCGATAGATAGAACCACCAATTTTAAAATTGAATTATTAATCTTTCAAATTAAATTGTTAATCAAATTGGAAATTTAGTATAATTTTTTATAATTGTGGAGAATAACCTTGAAATGGGTAAGAATTACACAGAACAAAAAAAGAAAGCTTATTAGAAATTATAAAAGACTTATACGAGTGTTTTCCACTCCCAGACTAAGCATGAAGTAAAATTTCGAGTTTAGAAAAGCCTGTAAATTTGGTTTGGTCGCGTAGCGCGAAGCGCGGAGCGACCAAACCAAATTTTCAGGCTTTTCTAAACTCGAAATTTTACTTCATGCGCCACGCGTATAAGACACTGATTTCAAGTGAAGTTTACTTGTTCACAATATTTCAGTGTCTTTAGTGTCTAATGCGCGTGACGCATGAAGTAAAATTTCGAGTTTAGAAAAGCCTGAAAATTTGGTTTGGTCGCTCCGCGCTTCGCGCTACGCGACCAAACCAAATTTTCAGGCTTTTCTAAACTCGAAATGTTACTTCATGCTTAGTCTGGGAGTGGAAATACTCGTTCGAAACTTTAAATTGAACGTTTTTAAAAAATCGACGAACGTCTGAAAATCTGCAGCGTATATATAAAGCAATAAATCCTTTAAATTTTACAACGCATCGGAATATGTACACTTAAAAAAATCTCTCCTGTACAGTTAAAATATTTATGCTTTTCTAAACTCGAAATTTTACCTCATGCTTAATCTAGGAGTGGAAAGCACTCGTTTAAAGCTTCAAATGGAATTAATTTCAGAGAAACATATGCATATGTATAAAAATCCTTGGTTATGTCAACGGGTTGCTTCTGACATGAAAAATTCTAGGTCTTTGACGCTTAGAATTTTTTGTGGTTCAAATTAATCACTGTCAGGGAAGATACTATAAGCGAACTTAAATCTGACACGAATGATATGGTAGACATGATAACCGTAATGAAATTATTAAATACAAGTAGTAAAATCTAAAGCAGTTATAATAATATAATGCACTTTTGACTTTTAACTGTCAAATTATTTAGAGAATAAAATTTACTTGGTAGAAATACAAACCAATAATTTACTGAGGAGATTTATTAGCCAAATAAAGTTATTTTGCGTTTATAATACCGAAATCTTTGGAATAAATTAATTTATTCGTAAAGTAAATTCTATTTAGGGAATAAAACGTTTTATAATACCGGGCATAAATCTGATTAAATTCTTCAAAATCAAAAAACGTCATTAGTGTATGACAAAATAATTTACCATTTTTATATATCATGTTCTAATGTAGTTGTATACTCTGTACATTTGCGGACATTCGTTGATTTTATAATAGAGTTCAATTTAAAGTTCGAGCGAGTGTTTCCAATCCCAGACTAAGCATAAAGTAAAATTTTCAGTTTAGAAAAGCCCCGCGTAGACAAATTTTCATAAGGCTTTTCTAAACTCGAAATTTAATTTATGCGCCACACGTATAAAACACTGATTTACAGTAAAGTTAAAAATAATAAACGCTTAGATGTGATGGTGATCAATATTTACCTAGATGTAGCAAAGCCAAATAAAGTTATTTTGCGTTTATAATACCGAAATCTTTGGAATAAATTAATTTATTCGTAAAGTAAATTTTATTTAGGGAATCAAACGTTTTATAATACCGGGCATAAATCTGATTAAATTCTTCAAAATCAAAAAACGTCATTAGTGTATAACAAAATAATTTACCATTTTTATATATCATGTTCTAATATAGTTGTATACTCTGTACATTTGCGGACATTCGTTGATTTTAGAAAAGAGTTCAATTTAAAGTTCGAGCGAGTGTTTCCAATCCCAGACTAAGCATAAAGTAAAATTTTCAGTTTAGAAAAGCCCCGCGTAGACAAATTTTCATAGGGCTTTTCTAAACTCGAAATTTAATTTATGCGCCACACGTATAAAACACTGATTTACAGTAAAGTTAAAAATAATAAACGCTTAGATGTGATGATGATCAATATTTACCTAGATGTAGCAAAAAAATGCAAGAATTACTTTTTTCGTAAATAGTTTTGGAATAATAATAATAATAATAATAGAAGTAGAATAAATTTAATTCGAGCAAGTGTTTCATTTTGTTGATATTTAAATCGTCATATCTTTAACGGGGGAAGTGATGATAGACACATAACAATTTTTAAAATTGATGTTATTTCCGGTGAAACTGGATGTGCAAATCAGGTTTATGGAAGATCTATAAACTCGAATTTGTGATTAGTACAAGCATACCAAATGATATTTCAGAAAATAAAGAAACTGTGGGTTTTGTCGCATTTTGGACGGTTTTAGACCACTGTGCGCTGCATCAAGGAGGCGCCGCACAGTGGGGCCAAATGGCCGAAAAAGTGCGCATAGAGTGTGTTTCATAATGTTAGTGTATGTGAATCTCTGAAAAAGGTTTTTTATAGGTTTTATGGTCCGCAAATAATTCTAATCAACTCTTATTCTGAACGATTGACAATTGAGAACATTATAAAACTACGTTTTTTCAACACTTTTGTGATGATTATAGATAATTCTGAGTGAAATTCACTGAGTTCAAATCATTTATCATTTTAATAGATTGTCGCATGGTATATCGTCATGACAACTGCTAAATTCATCAAAATAATTGTTTTCAGCATATTTATCATTGGCTAAAATTATTCGATTAATTCAGATATTTCAAATAATGTTTGGTGCATATCAAATACAAAATCATTTCAAAATATTATGGTAGGCAAGGTAAGCGTGATGAGCTTGATATGCGTGTAACAACAAATATTCATTGTATAATTCAATATCCGTCGGGGTAGTTGTTCGAGAAGTTGCTTCGATAAATATTTGATTATAATATGTTCTCTCAGAGGTAAAAGTTTGCAGAAAAGAAATATAGTTTCCTAATTTTATAATTTTTGATTTCAAAATATTATGTTTTCATTTTGTCCGCTGAAAAATGATATTGTTTTTCACATTTGGTCCACAGTTATGTTTTACTATAAATATAAATGTAATTATATGAAGTCGTCGTCCCTTCCTGACTTATATTCAGTCTCGTTATCGTTATCATGACGAACCATTTCTCGTAGAACGTCAGGTAATTTTCTCATTGGTTTCTTTACTTAAGCGGACGCTCTAAGAGAAGATATGTAGGGTTCGGAAGTTAACAGGAGCCGATTAAAAATATTAGTCAAGTTATCCTACCTTCACATATTCCTTGTATTTAAGCACCGACATTTCTTTATATCTTTATTCCTATGCTCCATGGCTTTTTCGGATAATTTCTTTAAACAAATAGGATAATCCATTATCTAACTTAAATTCAGTAAGGATTAGGCATGAAAAAAATATGTTCCTAACACTTCTGTGAGAAATATTAGTTTAGTACAAAGTTTACTGGGTGAAAATTTATTTTTTTTTGCAGAAACATTTTCGATGACGTGAAGGATATTTCAAACTTCTCATATTTTGTCCCGAAACTCAAAATCGAACGTTTTTGGTACAAGTATTGAACTTTATACTGTCAGAATGAATATTCCATATGGATTGTTTAATAGGAATGATAATTTATTATTAAAGAAAATCGGATATTATATGACCAAAATACGTAAGTAACGAAAATACAAATTTGATATTTTTTGCAATTCCCGTTTCAAAGCCAGCATTTTCACGGTCGCAAGTGGACGCAGCTGAAATCAGAGCTGGGATGAATCCTCAAAAACAGGATTCGAATCACGAATCCGAATCACCTAATAGGATTCGAATCACGAATACTCGAATAAAGGATTCGTAAGTAAAAAATATGATCATTTTTGAATCACGGATACAAATCCTTTCAAAATAAATTTGAATCTATTATTTGCAACCAGTAATATTTTATTCCATCAGTTTCTATTAACAAAAATGCTCATTTACCGACTAAATATCTGATTATATAATGATTTTATTGAATGATGATATATGTGTTATTGAACTTCATTTTAAATCTGTGTTTTATACGCGTGGCGCATGAAGTAAAATTTCGAGTTTAGAAAAGCCCCGTGAAAATTTGTCTCGGGTCGCTGCGCGACCCTCGACAAATTTTCTACGCGGGGCTTTTCTAAACTCGAAATTTTACTTCATGCTTAGTCTGGGAGTGGACCGTCAAGATTTTCTACATGTCGAGATTTTCGATATTTCTGGATTTATGTCGATTTATTCACAGTTTGTTATTGTATTAAATGCAACTTTAATATTAAATAAAAACGGTTTTTTTTAGGAATAGAATATTCACCCATTAAAAGCCGAGAAAATCATAAAGTTAACTCTAAAAGTTAATTTTAGGTAAAATTTTGCATCTTTTTCTATGATTTCAATGAGTGATTTATTATATTACATACGTCGATTTTTTAAAAGAGTTAAATTTAAAATTCAAACAAGTGTTGTCCACTCCCAGACTAAGCATGAAGTAAAATTTTGAGTTTAAAAAAGCCCCGCGTATAAAACACTGATTTAAAGTGAAGTTAAAAATGCACTGAAAACCAACCCAACTTCGATATTTTTTCAAAATTAGATGTTTTTTTTCCTATCCATGCTGTAAACCTTCAGATATTCGTTGTTTTCTTGTAAAGAAACTTCGATTCCCTGTAGTCCTTCGGTCTCCGAAGACCACGATTGGTCCTTCGAGCTGTAGCCTTTGTAAAATGATAATAAACTTAGTAATCTAGAGTGATCCTTCAATTTGAAACTTCTAAGAACGAGTGTTGTCCACTCCCAGACTAAGCATGAAGTAAAATTTCGAGTTTAGAAAAGCCCCGCGTAGAAAATTTGTCGAGGGTCGCGCAGCGACCCGAGACAAATTTTCACGGGGCTTTTCTAAACTCGAAATTTTACTTCATGCGCGACGCGTATAAAACACTGATTTCAAGTGAAGTTAAAAATATACTATATTCACGAATATTTGAATTATTCGAAAATTTAAATATTTATATTCAAATATGAATAATTTAGTGATTTAAGTATTTATATTAGAATATTTAACTATTTGAATTAATCGAATTCGAATCCCAGCCTTAATAGCGATGATTCGAATTATTTGGGAGGATTTGAATCCGTGTATGAGGATTCTAATCCTTTTATAAGGATTCGAATCCTTTTATAAGGATTCGAATCCTTTTATAAGAATTCGAATTCTTTTATAAGGATTCGAATCCTTTTAAAAGAATTCGAATCCTTTCATAAGAATTCGAATCATCTACGTCTGGATTCAAATACGAATCCTTTTAAAAAAATGTAACGAATCCGGATCACGAATCTGTTTTCACTAAAGTATTCGAATCCCTCTTTTGAATCCTCTAAAAGGATTCGAATCCGGGAATCGAATCCTGAATGATTCGAATCCTGCCCAGCTCTGGCTGAAATTAAGCTCAAAATCCATTTAATGAACATTATTTTGGGAAAATCTCAGCTTTTTGCTTCGATGTGTTTAAATGTTGCACTATTTTTAAGAAAGACGCAAATTCCCATTGAATTTATATGAAGAAAGTATTATGCAGTTATAACCTTCATATTGTGATCGTTGTCCTGATAAACGACATGATCTGGTATTGCTACAAATCTTAAACACCACTTAATATGGACCTAAACACCGCATATAATTATCAATTTTGCCGTTACAATGACTTTTACTCTATCTTCCTATGCGGGTCTTTTTTCTGATTTGAGCCCATTGTGCGCCGCGGCGCTTCAAGAAAAAAATCAAAAACAATAGCGATAATAGAAAGTCACACATGCCCTTGGTACGGGGGGGGGGGTATACATGTACGACACTTTATTATCAACGTTATAGTACATATAATCGATTTATTTAGAATTTAATTTACTTATGTTTTACGAATTTTTATTTATTTATCCAAATGTTATTTTCATTTTGTATTTATTGTAAAGAAAATTTAAAGACATACAGATTCATTGTAATTTACTATAAATTATCAAATTACCCAAATTCACAATTTTTTTCAAAACAACGAAAAATTCGACAAAAGTAAAGAATTGTTGAAATTTTTGTTCAAATTACTGTTTTCTGGTAAATGTTATTGATTTACATTTCGATGCATTTAAGTGCAAGCTATTTTTATTGCTCTATTCAGTTTAAATCATTTTATAGATTTTCATAATCATCTAAGCTGAGAACTTTACTAAATATCTTCAACTAATCGGCATTAAGTTAACAGCTGAAGTTGAATCTAACAGCAATATCATTAATATAAAGTATTAAGTTGACAACTAAAGTTGAAACTTACAGCAATATCATTAATATAAAGTACGAATAACAAGGATTCAACGTTAGAACCCTGCAGAATACCACTAGTGCAAACAAAGGTATGTGATTTTATAGATTTATATTCGACATAACTCGATCTTGCATGCAGATAACTTTGTGTTACTAATACAAGATTATTATTAAGAACAAAATGTTAAAGTTTTTTTAATAACAATTCAATTTAAAGAAATCTACAATAATGAACGTGTACTCGAAAACGTTTGTTTAAATTTACCGAAATTCCGGTAATAGAAAAAGTCGGTATATTACCAACCACATATCAGGTTAGATTCATTTAAGCCCTCAAATCTAAGCTGTAGCAAAAAAGTCACGTATTTAAATAATGTATATCAAATCACGAGAATATTTCATACGTTTCATATTGGATTTTTTTCATCTATAAAAGGTTAAATTTCCCAAGCGTTTATAATACGACCCGCCGCCGCGCCGCCGCGCCGGTAAGTTTATTTTTACTTTTTCAGTTCGCCGTTTGTTTTTTCTTTCTTCTCCTTTCGTTAGCATTTTATCGCCGGATACCGACAATTGTACGGGCTCTTACTTCTTCGCGTTTCGCGCGCGATTTGATTACTTTTTTATGTTGCAATGTATCGGCCGGAACGGCATGAACCGTTATTCCCGAATGGAAATGTTTCCCCATTTCGCTCGCCCACCGGCGAAATTAACCTTTAAAAAATGTATAAACGGAATCCGATGCTTTATATTTACTTATTATTAGTTTCATTTAACTTTAACACACAATTAAATAAAATGATAATTTATTAATAATACAAATAATCGATTTGATCTGATAACCGTGTGTATACGAGTATAACATTTAAGTTTGTCTTGACGAAGCAGCAAACAACATCATCAATTCCGGATTTTGATGTGAGTGAACGGGTGTTTGACGGACGGTTAGGTTAAACGGTGTTTTATGCACCGATAGTGTGTGCATATTATGGGCATTTCTGGTGAATGCGCCGGGTGTGCACTAATGCAATTGATAATGTATGAATTAATTATCCCCTCTTGTGAATCCATGAATAATTATTATTTGCGACTGGGAGTGATTATTGCAAGAATATATTATTTATAATGCACTCACATAAATTATCCGACTCAATTAATAATTATACAGAAAATAAATGATTTTTTTAAAATTAATATACAGAGGGGTCTGTCAACTTGGCCCCCCCAACTCAAAATTTTCAAATAAAAAATATTGCGCCCGATAGGTCTTAACTTGCGCTCACTTGCGCCCAAATATTAAAACTTGCGCTGTTAAGGGTAGAAAGTTATAGCGATTTGAAAATAGGGGGGGCTAAGTTGACGTCAGCCCCCCCATCTCGGAATTTTTAACTTTTTCTTTCATAAATACATTCTATGGAACTTGCGCTTTCGATACCACCTAATTTTACAAGTTGCGCTGCAAAAATACACCCCCTATAAACGAAATAAAGGAGGGTGCCAGCCCCCCCACTTTACATTTTTTAAGTTTTATTGCATTGTACACAAAGCTTAGAAGTTGCGCTCACTTGCGCCATCGAAATTTCTTCAATATCACTTCTCATGAAAAAGTTATGGCATATTTTATATATACTCGAATCCAGTGCGCGTATTCCCATAATCTCCGTGCAACTACAGAAGAGTAATACAATAAACATACTTAACTCACAACCACTGTCCTTCTTCGTCGAAAAGCATACATTATACAACCAAAACAGTAATTTTCTATAATATTTGCATATTTATTCCATGGTGGAAATATATATTTTTATTATTACTTAAATAATTTTATTTCCAAAACAAATAACAATATTTCAATTAATAAATATAACTTTAACAATGTATTTAAAATGCATTTCTGCTGATTAGATAAGTTGCGTTGTTTTCCCAGTAGCGTTACAAATAATTTATTATTTAATTTAATTAAATATTTTCAAAACCAAACGTGAAAATTTAAATTTTTTAAGTGATTTTAATTAAACAATGCATAAGAAATGCATCTATGCCAATAAGAAAAGTTGCGCTCTTTTCCCAGTGGCGTCACAATTAATTTATTATTATTTAATTAAATTAAATATTTTTCAAACCAAACGGAAAATTTTGAATTTTCTAAGTGATATTACTTAAACAATGCATAGTATATGCATTTATGCTAATGAGAAAAGTTGCGCTGTTTTCCCAGTGGTGTCACAATTAATTTATTATTATTGAATTAAATTAAATATTTTCAAAACCAAACAAAAAAATTTAAATTTTCTAAGTGATATTACTTTAACAATGCATAGGAAATGCATTTATGCTAATGAGAAAAGTTGCGCTGTTTTCCCAGTGGCGTCACAATTAATTTATTATTATTGAATTAAATTAAATATTTTCAAAACCAAACGGGAAACTTTGAATTTTCTAAGTGATATTACTTTAACAATGCATAGGAAATGCATTTATGCTAATGAGAAAGGTTGCGCTATTTCCCCTGTAGCGTCACAATTAATTTATAATTATTGAATTTAATTAAGTGTTTTCAAAACCAAAAGAAAAATTTTAAATTTTCTAAGTGATATTACTTTAACAATACATAGAAAATGCATTTATGCTAATGAGAGAAGTTGCGCTGTTTTGCCAGTGGCGTCACAATTAATTTATTATTATTGAATTAAATTAAATATTTTCAAAACCATACGGGAAACTTTTCATTTTCTAAGTGATTTTACTTTAACAATGAATAGGAAATGCATTTATGCTAATGAGAAAAGTTGCGCTGTTTTCCCAGTGGCGTCACAATTAATTTATTATTATTTAATTAAATTAAATATTTTTCAAACCAAACGGAAAATTTTGAATTTTCTAATTGATATTACTTTAACAATGCATAGGAAATGCATTTATGCTAATGAGAAAAGTTGCGCTGTTTTCCCAGTGGCGTCACAATTAATTTATTATTATTAAATTATATCAAATATTTTCAAAACCAAACGGGAAACTTTGAATTTTCTAAGTGATATTACTTTAACAATGAATAGGAAATGCATTTATGCTAATGAGAAAAGTTGCGCTATTTTCCCAGTGGCGTCAAAGTTAATTTATTATTATTGAATTAAATTAAATATTTTCAAAACCAAACAGAAAATTTTAAATTTTCTAAGTGATATAACTTTAACAATGCATAAAAAATGCATTTATGCTAATGAGAAAAGTTGCGCTGTTTTCCCAGTGGCGTCACAGTTAATTTATTATTATTGAATTAAATTAATTATTTTCAAAACCAAACGAAAAATTTTGAATTTTCTAAGTGATATTACTTTAACAATGCATACAAAATGCATTTATGCTAATAAGAAAAGTTGCGCTGTTTTGCCAGTGGCGTCACAATTAATTAATTATTATTGAATTAAATTAACTACTTTCAAAACCAAACGGGAAACTTTGAATTTTCTGAGTGATTTTACTTTAACAATGAATTGGAAATGCATTTATGCTAATGAGAAAAGTTGCGCTGTTTTCCCAGTGGCGTCACAATTAAATTATTATTATTGAATTCAATTAAATATTTTCAAAACCAAACGGGAAACTTTGAGTTTTCTAAGTGATATTACTTTAACAATGCATAGGAAATGCATTTATGCTAATGAGAAAAGTTGCGCTGTTTTTCCGGTGGCGTCACAATTAATTTATTATTATTTAAATAAATTAAATATTTTCAAAACCAAAAGAAAAATTTTGAATTTTCTAAGCGATATTACTTTAACAATGCAAAGGAAATGCATTTATGATAATGAAAAAAGTTGCGCTGTTTTCCTAGTGGCGTCACAATTAATTTATTATCATGTAATCAAATTAAATATTTTCTAAACAAACGAAAAATTTTGAATTTTCTAAGTGATATTACTTTAACAATGCATAGGAAATGCATTAATGCTAAAGAGAAAAGTTGCGCTGTTTCCCCTGTGGCGTCACAATTAATTTATAATCATTTAATTAAATTAAATATTTTCAAATCCAAACGGAAAAGTTTGATTTTTTTAAGTGATTACTTTAACACTGCATAATTCAATTCATAAATCAATTCTTCCAGAAAACATAATATGCTTAAATGCATTTACGTTTTTAACTAAATTATTAAATACATGTTTCTCTTCATGTCAAACAAATATCTATAGATGTGATATATGTTCGCAAATAAAAATAAAGAATGAACATTTTATTTCTGTAGAATTTTCAAATTACAACATTCATAACTTAGAAAACATTTTACAACATAATTTAAGCACGGAATTTAAACAAAATTGCAGTTTGTGTAATAATAAATTATTATTTGAAACACAGTTAAACAATTACATATTCATAGAACCCGTTAACACGGACAGTAAAACATTGAACTTAGTAACTAATTTAGAAAATATTCCGTTTAAACTAAATGTACAGAACAAACTGTTTATTTTACGTGGTGTTGTGGGTTTTATACCGGGTCATTTTATAGCATTTTGCATAAGACATAATGGCTTATGGAAGGAATACAACGACTTACTTCCAAGCAAGAATCATTGTTCAAGATCAAAAGAAGTAGAGGTTAATATGTTGCTATATACAATGTAGGGTGACCGACGGGAACCATCTGTTTTTGGGAATGATCACTGACGCCACTGGGAAAACAGCGCAACTTTTCTTATTAGCATAAATGCATTTCCTATGCATTGTTAAAGTAATATCACTTAGAAAATTCAAAATTTTCCGTTTGGTTTTGAAAATATTAAATTTAATTCAATAATAATAAATTTATTGTGACGCCACTTGGAAAACAGCGCAACTTTTCTCATTAGCATAAATGCATTTCCTATGCATTGTTAAAGTAATATCACTTAAAAAATTCAAAGTTTCCCGTTTGGTTTTAAAAATATTTAATTTAATTCAATAATAATAAATTAATTGTGACGCCACTGGGAAAACAGCGCAACTTTTCTCATTAGCATAAATGCTTTTCCTATACATTGTTAAAGTAATATCACTTAGAAAATTCAAAGTCTCCCGTTTGGTTTTAAAAATATTTAATTTAATTCAATAATAATAAATTAACTGTGACGCCACTGGGAAAACAGGGCAACTTTTCTTATTAGCATAAATGCATTTCCTATTCATTGTTAACGTAATATCACTTAGAAAATTCAAAGTTTGCCGTTTGGTTTTGAAAATATTTAATTTAATTCAATAATAGTAAATTAATTGTGACGCCACTGGGAAAACAGCGAAACTTTTCTCATTAGCATAAATGCTTTTTCTATGCATTGTCAAAGTAATATCACTTAGAGAATTCAAAATTTTCCGTTTGGTTTTGAAAATATTTAATTTAATTCAATAATAATAAATTAACTGTGACGCCACTGGGAAAACAGCGCAACTTTTCTCATTAGCATAAATGCATTTCATATTCATTGTTAAAGTAATATCACTTAGAAAATTCAAAGTTTACCGTTTGGTTTTGAAAATATTTAATTTAATTCAATAATAATAATTTAATTGTGACGCCACTGGGAAAACAGCGCAACTTTTCTCATTAGCATAAATGCATTTCCTATGCATTGTTAAAGTAATATCACTTAGAAAATTCAATATTTTCTGTTTGGTTTTGAAAATATTTAATTTAATTCAATAATAATAAATTAGTTGTGACGCCACTGGGAAAACAGCGCAAGTTTTCTCATTAGCATAAATGCATTTCCTATTCATTGTTAAAGTAATATCACTTAGAAAATTCAAAGTTTCCCGTTTGGTTTTAAAAATATTTAATTTAATTCAATAATAATAAATTAATTGTGACGCCACTGGGAAAACAGCGCAACTTTTCTCATTAGCATAAATGCATTTTCTATGCATTGTTAAAGTAATATCACTTAGAAAATTTTCCGTTCGGTTTTGAAAATATTTAATTTAATTCAGTAATAATAAATTAATTGTGACGCCACTGGGAGACAGCGCAACTCTTCTCATTAGCATAAATGCATTTCCTATGCACTGTTAAAGTAATATCACTTAGAAAATTCAAAATTTTCCGTTTGGTTTGAAAAATATTTAATTTAATTAAATAATAATAAATTAATTGTGACGCCACTGGGAAAACAGCGCAACTTATCTCATTGGCATAGATGCATTTCTTATGCATTGTTTAATTAAAATCACTTAAAAAATTTAAATTTTCACGTTTGGTTTTGAAAATATTTAATTAAATTAAATAATAAATTATTTGTAACGCTACTGGGAAAACAGCGCAACTTTTCTAATCAGCAGTAATGCATTTTAAATACATTGTTAAAGTTATATTTATTAATTGAATCGAATTATTGTTATTTGTTTTGGAAATAAAATTATTTAAGTAATAATAAAAATGTATATTTCCACCATGATACGGCACTGGAATATTTATGCAAATATTATAGAAAATTACTGTTTTGGTTGTATAATGTATGCTTTTCGACGAAGAAGGACAGTGGTTGTGAGTTAAGTATGTTTATTGTATTACTCTTCTGTAGTTGCATGGAGATTTTGGGAATACGCGCACTGGATTCGAGTATATATAAAATATGCCATAACTTTTTCATGAGAACTGATATTGAAGAAATTTCGATGGCGCAAGTGAGCGCAACTTCTAAGCTTTGTGTACAATGCAATAAAACTTAAAAAATGTAAAGTGGGGGGGCTGGCAACCTCCTTTATTTCGTTTATAGGGGGTGTATTTTTGCAGCGCAACTTGTAAAATTAGGTGGTATCGACAGCGCAAGTTCCATAGAATGTATTTATAAAAGAAAAAGTTAAAACTTCCGAGATGGGGGGGCTGGCGTCAACTTAGCCCCCCCTGTTTTCAAATCGCTATAACTTTCTACCCTTAACAGCGCAAGTTTTAATATTTGGGCGCAAGAGAGCGCAAGTTAAGACCTTTCGGGCGCAATATTTTTTATTTGAAAATTTTGAGTTGGGGGGGCCAAGTTGACAGACCCTATACAGAGTAAGTTTCTTTTTATATGTTTTCTATAGAGATCTAAGAAAATATAATAATAGATGTAGAAAAACAATTAATTGGGCAGAGTAGTACAGATTCACAAGCCGAACAAAATGATTACCGTTTAGAAAAGAGTCTAGAGTAAATAGCAATTTTAAAAATGTTAAATGATTCTAACAAAATGATTACATTTTAGAAAAGAGTCTAGGGTAACCAGATATTCTAATAATGTTGAAAATATCTATTTTTTAAATCCATTACAATGACAAACAAGATGTTTTTTTAAGTATACATATCTTAATTATTTGTTGTAAATTTTTAAATTTTCGTTTTTTTATAAAAAGAGTTCAATTTAAAGCTTTGAACGAGTGTTTTCCACTCCCAGATTAAACATGAAGTAAAATTTCGAGTTTAGAAAAGCCTGAAAATTTGACTCGGTCGCGTAGCAAAGCGGAGCGACCGAGCCAAATTAGGCACAAAATTAGGCACAAATAAGGCATTGATTAAAAAATATACCTACTGCTTGTTATTGATCTCATTTAAATAATTTTTGAAATGCCTTCTTGAGAAGTTCGAACGTCTGGAGCAATTTCTTTCAAATATATAAAAGTATACTTAAATAAAAATATTCTTGTATGTATCTTAAATTAATTTTAAATCGTATGTTAAGGGATTAAAATCGTTTTTCCCCGATTGTTAAAAAATATAGAAAATAGTGTGAAAACAAAGTTCAAAACAATTTTACAAATTCTGTCGGGTAATGTATACTTTCGCCGGTTAACGTAAAAAAGGAAAATTTGAAAATTCATTTGTTTAAGAAATTCAGAAAACCGTCAGAATATATTTTATACAACAATTATAAATACCATAAAATAAGATGCACTAAATATCAAGTTAAAAGTTAAAAACAATTAAATAATGCGTATTTTTCAAGAAATAAATATTTGACTGTAAAGAGAATTAGGATAATATATAAAATTACGAAAAAACTATTTGTGAAAATGCAAACAGTGTCTTAATTAATAAGACAATTTAAGACGATAAATATCCATTAAAACAACTACTTCCCGTGCAAATACACCTCCGGATATTGAATTATACAATGAAATATTTAAAATCTTATTTAATTTGATTTGTTACAACGCTCTATTAAAGTATATGTAACGTTTAGGTCAAATTCTCTTCAAACCAACTAACAATACAATTTAAAATGAAAGGAGAGATAGCAACAAATTAGAAGTGAATGGACTTGGATTAAAACTAATGTCTTGGGCCATCTATAGACGCGTTTCGAGATTTATCTCTCTTCATATAGCTTTGCTTATGACGTTTAAAAAAATTAGGAATAAAATTAAAACAAACTTACTTGGAAAAAGTGTTGTGTGTGGAATGAACAGGTACACAGAAATGGAATGAGTGAAAATGATGGTCGGTATTTATAGGTAAAAAAGGGAATTATGTCATTGTCATGAGAATTAGGAGCTCTACAAAATTGGTTAAATAAAAAATAAACGAATAACAAAAAATAAGTTTGTATTATATCTAGAAAACTAATGTCAATAAAAATTATTATAAAATATTGGGATGAATATTTCTTATATCACTAGTGTATCTACTTTAAAAATAAAATGCACACTCGAATTTAAACCCATTCTTATTTAACTGGCACAGATACGGAATATTAATATTCCCAGCCCCTCACATATGCACGTCCCGCTCCTTTGCCAGTCTAAGGAAATTAAATTGAATTGAAATCTCAATTCCAATATTAGCATTATTACGTCGCGTGTGCCAAACTGTTATCAAAGGAATAGCGGAAAGATAAGACGGTGTATTGCACGAGGATATATACATATATTTGTAAAAATCCGCTTTTGAGATGAAGACGAAAAACGCACACGTATATTGGGGGAATTATGTGAGGAAGAAAAGGATGAGATATTTAATGGGGGGAATTGTTGGGGGTGGACTCCTTTGTGCTCGACCTTTTTTTCTCCCCCCTCAGCAAATAAACTCTACTTTAATATGTAGTTCTATGATTATGCTCTGTTTTTCGGACGAGATGGGACACTCGCTTCAAGCTCTTTTTAGATCAAATAAAAAGAAATGAGAACTTAATACAGGGATTTTTTCTGTAAAGGAAATTACAGGAAATTATTCTTTTAATATGTGTTTTCCCCTTTCAGGCTGAGTATGAAGTAAAATTTCAAGTTTAGAAAAAAAAACAAAGATCTAAAGATTGAAAGAAAATAATAAAATAATTTCTTTTAGGTAAACATACGCCTAAGCTGTACATTTTCCGACATTCGTTGTTTTTTAGATGAGTTCTATTTGAATCTTTAAACCAGTGTTTTCTACTCCCAGACGAAGCATGAAGTAAAATTTCGAGTTTAGAAAAGCCCCGTGAAAATGTGTCGAGGGTCGCGCAGCGGCCCGAGACAAATTTTCTGGGCTTTTCTAAACTCGAAATTTTACTGCATGCGCCACGCGTATGAAACTCTGATTTCAAGTGAGGTTCAAATATATATAAAGTTCATAATATTTTAGTGTTTCATACGCGTAGCGCATGAAGCAAAATTTCCAGTTTAGAAAAGCCCCGTGAAAATGTGAAATGTGAACATTTTCACGGGGCTTTTCTAAACTCGAAATTTTACTTCATGCTTAGTCTGGGAGTGGAAAACACTCGTTCAAAGCTTCAAAGTGAACTCTTTTAAAAATCGACGAATGTCAGAAAATTAACAGCTAAAATAATTAAGAAAAAGTAATATGATTTTATATAAATAATGAAATTTTTCTTGTATAGTGGAAATTATTCAAAAACATTTACTTTAATCAAGTGACTACGATATCTTTTGCCATTTTAACATCCGCAGTTGTTGTTTCAATTCCATGGCATGTCATTATTTTTATAAAATCACATTATTATTTTTTTAATTATTTTAACTTAGAGAAACGTAATGTGATAAACGTTAATACGAATAAATTCAGAATGTTTCCCTCTACAAAGAAGGTAAATACATTTTGTTTCTAAAATAAATAGGGGATCCAAAATTTTAACATTTCAAATTTACATGGGATTTCCTATGTTGCGTCCGTCAAGTCAACACCCGGTATACTTATTGTTCAGAGAAGCATTTATTTTTATTTAAAATTTGTTCCAGGCATAATATTTTTGTATATCATGTTTGAACAACTGCTGATTTCTACATAAGAAAAAGGATAAATGCAACGTTTGCTTAAGATTATGAAATTTAGTTCTTTTAATTTCTATTAATTTTCAATTATGTAAGTATTGTAGTTACATTAAGAATTAATTAAAATGTAATTAGATTTACCTAAAAAAATCCTGTGGGCTTTTCAAGAATGTACAGTAAACTAGTTAAGAACCATTAGTGGAATTGCATGCAGCACGTTAATTGCAGTGCCAGGAGAAATAAGAGCCCCCCTTCTAACGAAAGGTCAGCCTGTGAACTTCTTTGTCTTGAACCGGATCGTATCCCCCACAATGGGATCTAATTTTTGAAATGGCGCCCTCCCATTAAGACCGCGCCGCGCCGAAAACCCGGCGCGTATAAAAGGACGTTCACCGCATGAAACCCAAGTAAATTTTAAAATAACTTTGTATCGTTTTACTCGGTTAACACTAATGATGTATATTTTTGTTTGGCGGGCGGTCCATTATCTTGGTTGTTAAGGGAGGGCTCGTGTTACTCTTCTTTTTCTTCTTCAGACGGAAGGAGCTCGGATTAACGAAGTCATTAGATATTTTAGCCTTTCAATGCGAATCCCCTGTAAGCCCTTGCACTTCATCAACAGTTCAACTGGTAATAAGTGTTTGGTAATGAGCAGGAACAGGTGTGCGAGTGTGCTTTGGCGGAAAAGTCGATATTCAAAGAAGAAAGAAAAAGGAATAAAGTGTAAGAGTTCTGTCTGTAAACCGCGCGCGCTGTGGTGAAACGATCATATTTTTTGATAAAAAAAAAGAAAACGTTTCTTTGTTCGGTTTATTGCCTTTTCGACCGGTTCAGACCCACTTCAAGATAAGGTATAGATAACGAGGGAGGGGAAAAAGTTTATTACTAGGACTAACACACGCACGCACAGACTACAGGCCTTTTTAAAATCACTGGAAGCTATGGTGAATGCGCCGGGTTATAACAACTTTTGTTCGAATATAAATTTACAAAATAAACTTGAACTGGTTAAAATCATAATTAAATATATTATATCCTAAAGTTATTGCACCAAGGCAGAGAAGTCAATATTCAATAACCCAAAATAAATAATGCAAGTTTGGACCCCGCTCAATTAAAACCATCGATTAGTAAATCAATGATTAGATTAATCAAGCTGCTTCGTATACACCAACATTCGGTTGATTGATCAGTGATCATAGAAAATATAAAATAGATTACACATACAAATGTTGGGATTTTAGTTATTTAATGTTGGCGAATCCTGAAAGTCTTGTTCTTTAATGCGTTGTAAAGAATAAGTTACACAATTTATTTAAAAATGTCGGTCAAATGTGTTGCTTATTTTAGAATGTGTTTATATGAATATTATAAGTAATACATATTTTAGATTTCATAAGAAGTAAAATAATTATGCATAAACATAAGTTAATTAGATTTCGAAGTTTGAGAAATCCACTTAGATAAATTTTAAAACAAATTAAGTCCAATTTAACATACTTAGATAAAACGGTTTAACATTGCTCGAATGTCGATTACGCGAGATTTGGTTAAAATTTATTAAACATAAGCAGTATATTTCCAGCTTCCCAATATGGTTAGTGTTTATACGCGTGGCGCATAAGGTAAAATTTCGAGTTTAAAAATGCTCGAGTTTAGATTTGGACGCTACGCGTCTAAATCCAAACTCTCAGGCTTTTCTAAAATCGAAATTTTACTTCATACTTCATCTGGGAGTGGACACACTCGTTTAAAACTTTAAATTATACACTGTTCAAAAACGATGAATGCCTAGAAAATTAAATCGTGAAATGAATACGAATAGTCGTTAGATTTTGGGGTAATTATGTTCGGGAAATTATAACAGAACTATAAATCATAAATCGACGACTAAAGCTTAAATTTTTCTAAGAATAAACAGCGCATTAATTTAAAAAAAACATAGCACTTAAGATTCTAAAAGTAGGGTTGGAATATCTGAACTAGTTTTTCTAAAAAATAGTGTCAAAGTTGAGAATTAGTGAAAACAGCGATAGATTGCAAAGAAATCTTATTTGAAAATTTTTAAAACAATCAGGAAGTATTGAATAAACTTTGAAAGCATTTTTATTTTAAAATCGACAAGCTTTAACAACCTGAAGTAGGCGTTACAATATCTCTGGTTTTTTCTAAAAACCCTGTCAAAGTTGTGATTTTAGTTATAAGATTCTGAAGTCGAAATTAAAATAACTTAACTTCTGTTTACTTTTTTTGAAAAATCGTCTCAAAGTTAAGATTTAGTTATATTTTAAGGTAATCCTTTTTTCAAAAATCATAAATAAATCATGAATTATTAAATCAACTTTCAAAGCATGCATGTTGCTCAGATTTAAACGCGTTTTAAGATCCTGAAGTTTGAATTAAAATATCTTAACTGGTTTTTCGGAAAGAATTAACAAAGCAATAACGACTGATATTTTGTTAGTCAGAAATTTCTTCCTCTAAACGCATCTTTAATTTTTGTATCTCGGGTTTTCATTTAAAAAATCCTCGTCCCATTGTTCGTACAACGATCGAATATTTTGCTTGATGTTACCCTTTTTCGGAATAGTAATAGACGAATTGAAGTTTAAACAACAATATTACTAAAAAATAGATTATTTATCGAAAAATATATTTAATGGCGAAATTCTTCTAAATATACAGTGTCTGCAATATATTCGGTATTTTCCAAAATACAATATTTTTTTATATGACACCTTTTGTAGCTTCAAATCGTTTTTATAGGGATATTTTTTTAATTTTAAGATAATGTTTAATTTTTAAGCACGTTTTTTACTATGAAATATAGCAGGGGTCTCCAAAACACAACCCGAAGGCAAAATCCTCCTAATAAAGTGGTATTATGCAGACCACAGTTATTACGATGTTTGCGTTATGTTTCTTTTTTTCGTTAATTAAGAAACAGCAATATCTTGTGCTATTTTGACATCCGCAATTGTTGTATCAATTCCATGTTCTTTCATTATTTTTATAAAATCACATTACTTTTTCTTAATTATTTTAGCTGTAAATTTTCTGACATTCGTTGATTTTTAAAAGAGTTCAATTTGAAGCTTTAAACGAGTGTTCTCCACTCCCAGACTAAGCATGAAGTAAAATTTCGAGTTTAGAAAAGCCCCGTGAAAATTTGTCGAGGGTCGCGTAGCGACCCGAGACAAATTTTCTGGGCTTTTCTAAACTCGAAATTTTACTTCATGCGCCACGCGTATAAAACACAGATTTTAAGTAAAGTTCGGATAAACACAATTTACACAATATTATAGTGTTTCATACGCGTGGCGCATGAAGTAAAATTTCGAGTTTAGAAAAGCCTAAAAAATTTTACTTCATGCTTAGTCTGCGAATGGAAAACAATTGTTTAAAGCTTTAAATTGAACTTAAGAAAAAAACTGGGAATATCTGCAATTGTTGTATCAATTCCATGGTATGTCATTATTTTTATAAAATCACATTACTTTTTCTTAATTAATTTAGCTGTCAATTTTCTAACTTTCGTTGATATTTAAAAGAGTTCGATTTAAAGCTTTAATCGAGTGTTTTCCACTCCCAGACTAAGCATGAAGTAAAATTTCGAGTTTAGAAAAGCCCCCTGAAAATTTGTCGAGGGTCGCGCAGCGACCCGAGACAAATTTTCTGGGCTTTTCTAAACTCGAAATTTTACTTCATGCGCCACGCGTATAAAACACAGATTTTAAGTGAAGTTCGGATATACACAAATTAGACAATATCATAGTGTTTTATACGCGTGGCGCATGAAGTAAAATTTCGAGTTTAGAAAAGCCCAGAAAATTTGTCTCGGCAAATTTTCACGGGGCTTTTCTAAACTCGAAATTTTACTTCATGTTTAGTCTGGGAGTGGAAAACACTTGTTTAAAGCTTTAAATTGAACTTAAAAAAAAACAGGGAATATCCGCAATTGTTGTATCAATTTCATGGTAAGTCATTTTTTATATAAAATCACATCACTTTTTCCTAATTATTTTATTTTAGAGAAAATTAAAGTGTTAAGTATGAACATTCAATAATTTATAATTTTTTCCTCTACAAAAAATACATTTTGTCTTTAAAATAATTAGCGGAGCCAATATTTGAACACATTAAAATTAACATGCAATTTCCTATGTTGCGTCCGCCAAGTCAACACCCGGTATATTAATATCAACGAGCTTTGCCTAAATATAATTTATGAAAATATGAATTAAATTCCTTTATCTTTTTTTTCTCTTATTCTATCGAAAACGTTTATCTAATTTTTTATTTTCATTTAAAGTGAGAGACAGACTTTTTAATAATTTTGTTCAATAAAACAGATCTATTATTGTGGAAATTCCTATCTTCACTGATTACTTTAATATACCAAATGTACATTTCGAACACTATATGTTCATTTTCAATAGTAATAAAATTGACAAATATATTTATTTCGTTAACTGACAGTCAATTAACGAAAAAAATATATTTGTTAATTATATTACTATTTAAAATGAACACATAGTGTTGGAAATGTACATTTAGTATAATATAAGTAATCAGTGAAGAAAGAAATTACTACAATATTTAATAAAACATTTCACGTAACCAGAAAAATAATATTATAAACAGATCAATTGTTATTCAAAAACATACCAAAAATAAATCAAAACCATCACTTATTTGCAACTCAAAATCGAATCTAAGTACTGTTAAGTGTTTTTTATCGTCAATTACACGATACTCAGAAACTCCAAAACTTAAAAATCAATCGATATTTTCGAAAAGTGTTGACAATTACATTTCTTAAATTTTCTTGTTTATAACTATTATTATTAAATCGATATTATCTATGTTTTTGAATTCCACAATATTTTTGTGATTAATACGTGTGGCGCATGATGTAAAATTTTGTGTTTAGAAAATTTTGAAAATTTAGCTTTTACCTTTTACGATTCTTAAATAACATTACAGTTTTTTATAATTCTTGAAATTTCGACAGGTTTATGAAAAATAATAAACCAAAGACATTTTTCACAAACCTGTCGAAAGTTTTTAATTTTCACTCGACTAAGTTAAAGGATTTCATATAAATTTGCAGAAAGTTGAGTTTATAGAGCATTTTGTTATATCATTTTTATTTTTTACTTCGATAGAAAAATCAATAAATTTTTTTCATAAAAAAAATTAAATTTATCATATTAATTGTAAAAATCAAGTTTAAATATTAGGTAGTTCGGAAAAAAAATCGTTCTTTTTAAAGTTAGTGTTTGCAAAGCATCAAAATATGATTTTTTAATTTTCAAATTAACAAGATGGCTCTTCTAAAAAATATACTAAATCGCTGTCAATCCGTATTTAATTAACTTATCTTACCATGGATATTCAGAAAAGAAGAATTCTTCAGCAATTATTGCACCAGTTCAAAAAGGAAATAACGCAATACAGGCAACAAAAAATATTTGCGGATAAGAAGGGGAAGAGTTTGTGAATCGTAACAAAGCCCGGCGTGAGTTTAAAATGTTTCTCTGGAAAGAACGTCTAGAGAAACATTTTCTTTGGAGAGTCGTACCGTAAAGGTAAATTAAGTGTTCTTTTGCAATTTGTTAATGAAAACGACACGTCGATTGTCTGCCGCTGAAGCAAATGGCGATTATATAGTTTAATTTAAGTTTATGTATTCTGTGTAATATAATTATTTTGAATTTAAAAAAACGACATTTGTTTCCGAACAACCTAATATTTCAGTTTATTGGGACAACAGTCAAATTTCGAGTGTAGACAAGCCCGGTGAAAATTTGTCGAGGGTCGCTGGAGCGACCCTCGACTAATTTTCAACGGCTAGTAACGAGTCTACTGACGATGGTCCAGGTTGTCTAAAGACAAGTCTAGATACTGCAGTCAAGATTGTCTAGAAAAGACAAACGGTTTCCTAAAAATATACGTTTGGGGTCCCAGGAATCTGAATTAGGTGTCTGGTCTGTCTCTAGGTAACATTAGTGGATCGATGAAGGTAGACATTTCTTCAAAAAAGTCGATGGTAGAAAAAGGTTGGGAAACTCTGGTCTGGGCTGTCTAAAAACGAATTTACAAACTAGTCTAGGCTGCCTAGAGATGTCTACAGACTATAGTCTAGGCTCTCTAGACTTCAATTTAGAGCCTAGGTAGCTTTCTTAAAGTCTAGCTCTATAGTTTAGGGTTTAAAAAACGAACAGAGCTAAGCATCTAGAATCTAAAATCTAGATTTTACAGTCGAAGAAACTAAAAACGAGTCTGTAGAGTGAAGTCCAGAGACTAGTCTCTATACTAGCGTTTGTCTCCATTCTAGTATAGAATTTAAACTGAGTAAGGTTGAGAATCTAGGGTCCAGATCAGTGGTGTCCAACCTTTTATCTTCGCTGATAAATAAATGAAGAGAAAAAAAAAGGTGACATATTCTCATTCATAACAAGTAAAGAAGCAATAATAATAATCATTCGTTATTAACAATAAAAATCGTTGATAACAGACTAATGCCTATTTGCACCCCGACTGATTAACTTTAATCATGCACTAATCATTGATTAAACCTCTGATTTAGTCAAAATTCCAGAATATAAGAATTTTATAAATTTGTAAAATACCCCAAGCAGGTCTCTCATCAATTTGTCGCTGTGAAGGTAATTTGTAAATGAATCTATTGTGTTTTTAAGAAGTACTAATTACTGATTAAGTCAATAAATTTAAGTTCAAACTGGCATAGATCTTTGATTTCGTGTCATTTTAATTAAAAATGTACTTACGTGCTTTTGAACTTTACAATAGTGCAGTATTTTATACGCGTGGCGCATAAAGTAAAATTTCGTTCTTAAAAAGCCTAAAACCAAATTTTCAGGCTTTTCTAAACTCGAAATTTTACTTTATACTTTATCTGGAAGTGGAAATTCTCGTTTTGGGTAAATTAAATGCTATTTATTTTCAATGTATTGAATAACGTAAAGCAAAGGTTACATGACAAATATAGACATTTAAAAAAAAGTAAGTATTTGTGTGAGTATGAGGGTGATTTTATTGTTAACACTCGACGGTTATGTTGAACATAAATTTAATGATTTGTGCGAGCGCCGAGAGCCGTCTTCACGCTCAATAAAATAATTCCCGAAACGACTCGTATATCAATCATGTGTAAAAAAATATTCCCATGCAGATACAGCCGGCTTCAGGAGGAGAGTGATTAAAGAGCTTTAATCACTGACAAAATTTGATACAAATCATTTTTTGTTATTAAAAAAATATTATTTGAAAGCAAACCATTGAATAAATAATAAATTCTATTTCTAACAAAAAATAATTAATATCAATTTTTTAAATAAACTAATTTGTACAAGAAGGTTTTCATTTAAGTATAAAGATGTATTCGAATGCAAATTCCTCCAGGTGTTCGAATTTTATAAGCGTATGATTTAGTTGGACGAAATAAACATTAGTAAACAAATGTATGTGGAATACAAAGTACTATTTGAAATAATAATAACACAGTTGAGAGGTTTTCACTTTTGTTGTTGAACACTGCAACATGTTTTACCTCACAGTGCCTTCATCAGGCAGATGAATAATTATTTTACAAATTACAAGTACATTCTTATACCGGGTGTTGAATTTTAAAGTGTGTCAATATTGGCTCCCCTAATTACTTTTTAGTATCCTATTACACTATATTTTAAGTGTATATAGTTGAATAATTTGGTGCCTTGCTTATTAATTTAATGAGATGAGACCTAAACACTTTACAATTATTTCGAAATAAAACATAGGTTTGCCATGACATCATAATGACATAATAATACCTAATTAACCATCCTTAATTTTTTGCATAAACTGACAGTTTCTGTAGCGTTTCGATTTATTGTAATTATGAAAGTATGTAGGCTGGAACTAATACAAACAACTTTTAAGCAATTATATGAAGAATTTGTAGCATATTAATATGTATATCCTAATTCAGATAGTATTGAGATAGTGGCAACATTTTTAAAACAACTAAACTTGAAATATATAGAAAGTTTTTCTTGTAAGTATACATATTATCATTATTCTGTATTTTTTCACATAATAGTTGTATTTTAAAAAGTTTCATTTGTAGCTTTAAATGAGTGTTTCCACACCTAGATTAATAACACTGGTCGGCATGAAAATCGGCCCTGACACCATTCCTGCTGATTCTTATGTAAAATGACCTCCTGAATCCGAATATGACCCGCGTTTTCCCCCATCACCCACCGTTTTCGGGGGAGGCCCCCCCACCTATTTTTATCACTTTTCGATAATTTGGAGGGATGAAAAGGATTATTTTAGCTTTTACGTTTCTTCTGTGGGGCTAGAGAGGTGAAAAGTTCCAAAACATGAACATTTGTAGCAAGGAGGTAGATTTGGGGGGGGGGTTGCCCCCTTAAATTGTAAAAAAATCCCTAAAAATTATCGATTTTTCCGTTTTTTTCGCATTTTCTTCACTTATTTTCTACATATTCCACCTTCCATCCCCCCTCATCCTCCCCCAAACAATAAAAATATATAGCAACAATATATAGCAACAATAATAAAAATATATAGCAACAATAATAAAAATATATAGCAACAGTTCGGAAGATTCACTGTACCACGCTGGCGCTCTCAATACCTCGCGCGCACAGGTTTGCCCAGGAATTTCCATGCTTTGACAGGTTTAAACTTGCATTGCTCTTGTCACTATAGACCTGCACTGTAATCCTTATCTTCCCTCAGTACATCTCTAGCGATCGTAGAGTCAACTTGTCGGTGCTCTAGGCGGGGATTCTGTGTTTCCAAGTTGTTTAAATTGTGTATAACGGTAGAAATTTTTTAATTCCGGCTTTTTCCAAGTGAATTACAGTACGTGAGTGTGAGTTGTGATTAATATCGAGCATTTATTTACTGTTTAATTATGCCTCGCGAGTGTAAAAATCATCCCGATAGCTTCTGCTATGTTTGCGGGGAATTGACTTTAAAAGCGCAACGAAAACCCCTTTCTCCGCTTCTTAAAACTGCTTATAAATTTTACTTTGATTGCCAAGTTGGCGACCAGGACAAGAATTGGGCTCCAACAGTTTGCTGCACAGCCTGGACCATCTTATGATACGTTCACCGATGATGAAGAGTGTTCTGCTGATTTAGCTCATCGAAAACCTCACCTCGTTACTCAGTCGGAATTGAATGATCTCGTCAGGGATTTGGAGTTACCTAAGAGTAAATCTCAACTTCTTGGATCTCGACTTCAGCAGTGGAATCTCTTAGAAAAGGGTGTAAAAATCTCTTCTTACAGGACTAGGCAGTCAACCCTGAAATTACTTTTTTCGGCAGATGAAGGCTTAGTGTTCTGCCCTAATTCAAATGCATTGATGATAGAACTGAAGATGCCATGTGACCCAGACAAATGGAGACTGTTTATAGACTCATCAAAGACAAGCTTGAAAGTTGTCCTATTGGCCAATGGGAATGAGTTACCATCACTCCCGGTTGCATACTCTGTTGATATGAAGGAGACGTACGAAAACATCAGCCGGATCCTTGATAAAATCAAATACCATGATTATAATTGGAAACTTTGCGCTGACTTAAAAGTTGTTGCTCTACTCATGGGCCTGCAATCGGGCTTCACAAATTACTGCTGCTTCCTATGCGAATGGGACAGCCGAGCCCGAGACAAACATTACATCGTACGAAACTGGCCTCTGCGAGAAAGTTTTACTCCCGGTCAGAAAAACGTCGCTCACGATCCCCTGGTCCCGAAGGAAAATATTTACTTGCCGCCTTTGCACATCAAACTCGGATTGATCAAACAGTTTGTGAAAGCAATGGACAAGACCGGTGATGCATTTCAATTTTTGAAAACTAGATTCCCTCGTCTTAGTAAGGCTAAAATCAAGGAAGGAGTTTTCGTGGGCCCCCAGATTAGACAACTTTTCCAAGATTCGACGTTTATTGAACACCTGAATCGAAAAGAAAAACGAGCTTGGATTGCATTCCAAAACGTGTGTGAGAACTTTTTGGGTAACAACAAAAGTGATGATTATGACGCTCATGTCGAGGAATTGCTGTCAGCGTACAAGGCCATGGGGTGTAACATGTCTCTTAAAGTGCATTTCCTTCACTCACACCTGGACTTCTTCCCTGAAAATTTAGGAGCAGTTTCGGATGAACACGGGAAACGGTTTCATCAAGACATCATCAAAACAAGTTCGAGAGGAGATTCTCGGGGAAGTGGAATGCGAGCATGTTAGCAGAGTACTGCTGGTTTTTGATACGAGAAACTTCTACCTCAGGGTACAAAAGGAAAGCAAGCACCAAATGAAGGTACTTATCTTAGTTATTTATTATTCTTTGCATTTATTATTTTACATTTATTATTTTACTTTTTATTTATTATTCTTTACAGCTAAAATAATCCTTTTCACCCCTCCAATGGATGGGGGAAACGGGGGAGTATTGAGAGCGCCAGCGTGGTACAGTGAATCTTCCGAGCAGTTGCTATATATTTTTATTATTGTTGCTATATATTTTTATTATTGTTGCTATATATTGTTGCAATATATTTTTATTATTTGGGGGTGTTTGGGGGAGGATGAGGGGGAATGGAAGCTGGAATATGTAGAAAATAAGTGAAAAAACTGCAAAGAAAACGGAAAAAATTGATCATTTTTAATGATTTTTTTACAATTTAAAGAGGCAAATCCCCCCCAAATCTACGTCCTTGCTACAAATATTCATGTTTTGGAACTTTTCATCTTTCTAGCCCCTCAGAAGAAATGTAAAGGCTAAAATAATCCTTTTCATCCCTCCAAATTATCGAAAAGTGATAAAAATAGGTGGGGGGGGGGGCTCTCCCGAAAACGGTGGGTGATGGGGGAAAACGGAGGTCATATTCGGATTCAGGAGGTTATTTTACATAAGAATCAGCAGGAATAGTGTCAGGGCTCGAAAAAAATTTTTTTTTGCAGACCAGTGTAATGAAGAAACATTTCAAAGCTTTTATAAACTCGAAATTTTACTTCATACTTAAGCTGGGAGTGGAAAACACTCATTTAAAGTTTCAAATTGAACTATTACAAAAAAAACAAGGAATATCGGAAACTATACAACGTATCCCTGTGTATACATAAAAGAAAAATTTCCTGTATGATACTTACCTTAGTAAGGGTTATTTTAGATGTTATTTTATAATCAGTACGCATCAGGGTCGTTATGTTTAAAACACTCTGTTTTAAAACAGTGTTTTGAACATGCTTTAAATCTTAGATTTGTTTAAAACATGTTGTTAAAGCGTATTTTTATTATCTTAAATTTGAAAAATTATATTTTGTACTACTTCATTAAGATGCTTTGTTTACGTTTTTAACTGTTAGCTGATTTTTTGAAGATATTCCAAATTACATTATCAACCACAACATTTTATTACAATAAAATATCACAACTGTTGCACACACAGTAAATGTGATTTTTAAATACAGGGATTTTTTCTTTTAGGTATAATATGCATACACTGTAAATTTTAGGACATTCGTTGTTTTTTTTAAAGATTTCAATTTGAATCTTTAAACGAGGGTTTTCCACTCCCAGACTAAGCATGAAGTAAAATTTCGAGTTTAGAAAAGCCTAAAAATTTGGATTGGCCGCGTAGCGAAGCGGAGCGGCCAATTCAAATTAGGCTTTTCTAAACTCGAAATTTTACTTCATGCGCCACACGTGAAAAACACTAAAATATTGTAAAGTTTAAAATGTACGGCTTTAGAAATGTAGATGTCAATAAAACGTGAGTAAAATTTTGCGATGCAACCTAATAACTCTAACGTATATTAGGTTGCCTATAATCGTTGTTGTATGTGTGTGTTTTTTAAAGTTTACTGTAAATCAATGTTTTTAAGCGTGGCGCATGAAGTAACATTTCGTGTTTTGAAAAGCCTAATTGGAATTGGCCGCTCCGCTTCGCTACTCAGCTAATCCAAATTCTTAGGCTTTTTTAAACTCGATATTTAACTTCATGCTTAGTCTGGGAGTGAAAAACACTTGTTAAAGGCTTCAAATTAACCGCTTTGAAACAACGAATTTATGCAAATTTAAAAAATGCTGTAGTTATCGGGATATGTATATTCAAAAGAAAAATGCTCTGTATGTTCTGTTTTAAACACGTTTTAAACGTGTTTTAAACATGTTTTTAATTGTTTATGTTTCAAACGCTGTTTCAATAAAAAAAAAATACGTATTGTCAAAATAATTGTTTGTTTTATTGAAAATAAAAAAAATAAAACGCTTTTTTAACAACCCTGGTATGCATTGTGTTAAATTATGTCATAAATGATGAAAAAGCAAGCATGTCTCTGGCATATCTTCTGCTTTTTTTGTGTTAATTACCCGAAGAGTATAGTTCGAGTAAAGTTAGCCTAATTAAAACCGCGCGCGCAAAAAAACACCTTCCTTTTCGCCCACCCTTTTTCTCCGACCCTCTTCATTAAAATTTCCGGAATATGTTAAGAGATGCAAAGGACGGACGCGTCCTGAATCCGAATGAAGCAAACTGGAAAAAGGGAACGGCGAATATTTGTCACGTCTGTCAATGTCTATGTCTTAAGACATTGATCTCTATTTCCTCCTTTTGAACATCTCTCCTATGTGTGCATGGTGTACGAGAGGAGTCGCGAGTCTGTTTGTACACATCCTGACTGAGTTCTCGGTTCGTTAAACCAGCCGAGGAGATTCTTTTACTTTTTGATATTGGAGATCAAAGCTTGTTATCTATCAGTAAATATATAGTTAAAATAATGTAGGGCCCTCTTGCCTTATCCGCCCGTGATATGAATCAACTTTTACGAGAATGCACCCTAATTGCCTCACATTTTTCCTATACATACACTAAGTTTCCGTTCTTTCTTACTTCGCTCAAGTCCTGATTTTACAATTATACTAACTGCACTTTATATCTTTATTCCAATTGCATAGTATTTCATATACATACATTCGTATAAATAAATATAAATTAAACATCAATTTGTAATGTAGAAGTTTTAAAAATGTAATAAATCTATTTGTTCACTGCTTACTTTCATTGCTATAATGTATACTGCCTTTCAAAAAAATCAGAACACCAAGTATTTATTGCACGATTTTAATAAAATTTACACAATTCGGTCATGTAAACGAACTGTATCGATGATCAAAAAATCAACTTAAATAACAAAAAACCAAATGAATAAAAATTAATAATGTGTTGGGCCTCCACGATTTCCCAAACACTCATTAACACGTCGAGGCATGCTAGAAATCAGGCTGTCAATATCGACTTGGGATATTTCATTCCAAACTTCGATAATTTGACCTCTAAGTTCCATTACAGTGTTAGCGGGGCGCTGTAAGTTACTTATTCTAACACCTAGATGGCCGAGAAGGCCAAGGTAACAAATTGTATAGATGATGATATTATGCACGCCGACGAACACGGGGCATCTTTTTATGTTTTACAAACTGAAACGTCAAACTACTCAGAGGCTACTTGGATATTAGAAGCAATTACATTAAAAAATCAGCAGCACTTCATAATGGTGAAATCAAGGAAAAATACCATTAAATAGTAACCAAAACAATTGATTTTTTGATCATCGATGCAGTTCATTTACATGATCAAATTCTGTAAATTTCATTAAAATCGTCCAATAAATACTTTGTGTTCTGATTTTTTTGAAAGGCAGTATATACTATTTTCAGGTTACTCTAAACTAAACATGTTACTTTGGTAAAGTAAAACACTTGTTTTGTTCCATACTTCATGCCCCACGGGTATAAAACACTGTTTTAAAGTGAAGTTCAAAATACACTGCTTAAGTTTAATCTCTTGTTAATAAATAATAGAAATATTTAATGCGTGTAACAAAACCTTCTAAAATCTAAGCGCCTGAAGAAATTTACTTTCGATTTTTTTTTAATTTTAATTATACTAACATATCCTAAACACAATTGCTTGAATTTTAAAAGCGCAAGATTTGAATAGATATATATCAATATATATAAATAACCTTAATTTGGCATATACCCCTACCAATGACAATTATAATTTAAACTAAAATTACCAATATTTTCTTAAATGCGCTTTGAATAACAAATAATCCTCTATCTCCACACCCCTCTCCTTACCTACTTCTTCCTGGCCTTTGATTTACCACTACCATTATCCCACCCATACCCCGTCCACTCTTAGACATACTTTTAATTCGAATCATACCTTTTATTCCATTCGTTACTTGCAAACCCCTACATTCCCTCATCCAGTGTTTCCATTCATCCTTCTCTGCCCCGCAAAACACACACTTCATCCCATCCCATTCTCCCATCCACCATTCCCTTCCTCTTTCCTCGTTCCCACATCTAAATCGTGCCAGTAGTCGTGCTTCTTCTTTGTTTTGTCTTTGAAAATAACGCGGTATCACCTGTAATTTCGAGTAATGTGGCTTAGAGCTACTCTTATCTATTCTATCTTGTCGTATCTGCAGCTCTACATCTTCTGCTCTCACCCCATACTCTATCTTAAGCCTCTCCCCCCTCGCTACTTTCTGCTGCACTACCAGCCATGACCACCCTACTTTATTGTATAACCCTCCCTCTCAGTCGTCCACCTTGCACACCTCGCATTTCTCTGTCATAACACACACCCTAAGCTTCTTTTACCAACCTTTCTTCCCCTAACACTTATCTTTCTCTCAAACTTTACTACTCTCCTTGCTGTCTCCCATTCCACTGTCATTTTTTAGCACTCCTGCAACACTATATAACTTGGTGTTGTAACCTCTACTCCTATAATGCTTTGTAACTATTGCAGGTGTACCCTTTCAACTCTTTCATGCCCCTTTACTCCCCATACTTCTGATGCATACATTATTATTTCCCTTATACACGCATCCCACCCTAGCAGTTTCAACCGTACATTTCCCCCTAACATTTCTTCCCACACCTTTCGCTTTCTTCCCATTGCCATTCTCGTTTTCTTACACACATACTCTATATGTTTATTTCATCCTCTATTCTCCGAAAATATGAACCCTTTCTAGCCTCTCTCCTATCCACTTTAGTTCGTCTTTCAATCTTCTTCTACCTGCGTTCTTATATACAATCCATTTTGTTTTCAACACACTCACAATCAGCTCCCTTTTATTAAAATACCTCTCCAGTCTCCCTTTCATCTCATTCAATTCACTCATCGTTCTGGCAATCAATACAACATCGTCCGCATACGCCAGGCTCCATATTTTCATTTTCTCCACCACTATCCCACCTGCCGGCCCCTTCGCCATATCCGCCACAAACAGGTTGTAGTGGGCTCAATGGACATCCTTGTCTCAATCCACGCATTACCCTGGTTTTGGTTCTGGTTCTTTGGGGAGTGCGCATTTCAGCACTGAACTTAGGCCTCATTAGGCCCATTGTGCCTTCTTCCGTCGATTACCCAGCCTCAGCTCACTCAGCCTACCTGGTTTAGGTAGTCTAGCAAAGCCAAAGTGGGTAGATCCCTTATGTAGGCCATTTTAGGCCATATTTCACCCATGAAGGAGCCTCTAGTTGACGAGAGTGCCGGGCAATCGCTGAGAATGTGTCCGGCAGTCTCGTCTTCCATGTTACACCCTCTGCAGGATGGAGAGTCAACTATCCCCATCCTGTATAGGTGTGCGTTTAGCCCGCAGTGACCAGTCAGGGCGGCAGTTATGCGTCTAAGGTTTCCCCCTGGTCAGCTGCAGGTACTGTTTCGATGATCTCTCGTTGGGATACAATATTGCACAGGGACAGAGGCACAAGGCGCACTAGCGGCTCCGGTGAGAGAATGTCCATACTAGCCGCTGCTCTTGCCAGTGCGTCAGCTCTCGTGTTACCTGTGTTCAAGTCGTGTCCCTTCACTCAGCAGACTTCAATGTTGTTATACATTGTTGCTTGCCTGAGTTTTCTGTGGCACTCTAATATTGCCTCTAAAGTTGTATGTGATTTCATCAGAGACAGTAGCTTTTGCCTGCTGTCCGTTAGGATCAGTATGGCTTTATTTGACACTTTGCGGTTTATGATGTTCTCAGCCGCAAGTGTTATACTTATCGTCTCTAGTTGTGTGATGCTTTCCCATCGGGACCTTTGTTTGGATTTTCAGGGTCCTGGAGAAGACTCCAATCCCTGATCTATCCATCCTTTTGGATCCATCTGTGCACTACCCTGATCCTCTCTGACTCATACTCAGCCACTCTTACCATACACCACGTCTCCGTGTAGACCTCCCTCACCCAATCTACAATCTGCCTTGATACCCCCTTACCTTTTAAACACTACTAACAACTTTCTCTCAACCGAATCATACGCCGCTTTCAAATCTACAAATAACAAGTACACGTTTTCCTTCCTCGCCATCTCCCTCTCAATTATCCAGTTCAGAGTAGCTATGTGATCCACTGTAGACCTTACCTTTCTGAACCCGGGCTGTATTTCTGGTAGCGTAATGTAGAATAAAAGTGGAAGAAAAATGTAAATACATATTTTGTTATTTCAATATTTCGATAATTACTTATTTTTAAAGTGCATTTCTAACTTCACAACGTTTCAGTGTTTTATAAGCATGGCGCATGTAGTAAAATTTCGAGTTAAGAAAACCCTGAAAATTTGATTACGCGACCAAACCAAATTTTCAAGCTTTTCAAAACTAAAAACTTTACTTCATCTGGGAGTGGAAAACAATCGTTAATAGCTTCAAATTTAACTATTAAAAAAAACAAGGATAATTTATAGATTTTACAGCATGTGCACCGTAACTGGAATATGTATACTTAAAAGAAAAACTATTTTCCTACGACCGCTCCCGAAAACAAACATTTCGTCGCTGTACCAGTGCATTGAAAGGTGTCGGTCAGTATATTTGTATTTTGACGAGTAATGTCACGCTTGAAAATTGAATTCTCCAAGCTAGTTTTATGAGTAAAGACGTTTGAGGACGCCAGTGTCAAAATTATTAAAATAAAATGAGTAGTGACAAAGAATAATTGACGACGATACTGTTTAGTCGTGGAAACACTGCTTTTCGTTTTGAAAAAGGGGAATTGCATACTCATACCTTGCATTTACTTGCCCTATGGGCTCGTAAATGCAATTTGGTATTAGCATGCAATACGAAGGTTTCAAACTTGTCAAACAATCTACTGCTATTACTATTGTATGTATATTTTCCAAGTATAGACAAGTTTGCTATTAAACTATTTGAAACTACTAGTACACAAGTCAAAAATTGATTGGACATTAGAAATAAAAAAATTAAAGCCTAAATTATTTGAAAAGTTCACCAAAAAAAGATCATATTGTCAAATTTTCAAACCAAAAATCCCATGGGTTCTGTAAATTTAAATAAATGTATGGATTGTTTAGATAATTTTTTAAGGCGCGAAAAAAGGTATCTTACATTCGAAACCAGTTTCTGTAACTTCTAGGGTTCCTCAAGGAACCTAATTTGGCCCAATATTATTAAAACATTTTTTGAACGAAACTTCTACCAAGTGTTTCTACTCCTTGATTAATTAAGCATAAAGTACAATTTCGAGTTTAGAAAAGCCTGAAACTTTGGATTTGCTGGAGCGCGTAGCGCGCTGCCAAATCTAAATTTAGGGTTTTCTAAACTGTAAATTTTACTTCAAGCGCCAGGCGTATAAAACACAGATTTAATGCAAAGTTGAAAATATCTGCTTAGATGTGTCCGCTTACTTTTAAAGGAAACTAAAGCATTTGTAATTAATTAATAATGTCATTTACACAAGTTATTTTATCTTCTAAACTGTCATCTTAGTTTAAGAGATAAAATAACTTTTGTAAATTACATAATTAATTAATTATAAATGCTTTAGTTTATTGCTTTATTGTTTTATCGGTTAACTTAAGAAATAGGATTTGGCCTCCTAGTAACTGATATATTGTTTAAAATGCCAAGCGGGGCCTCTGCTGCCCCCTCAGCTGTGCCCCTGGCAACCATATAATTTTATATAGGGGAAAGTGAGGAATGGTAAGACTTAGGGAGTTGTGAGACACGTTAATATCTGCTACATTGAAAAAGTTTTGAATATTCCAACAAGTGTCAATTTCTTTGCTTGACAAGATCTCACAACACACAACACAACACAACTCCCTACTCTCCTCTACTTATTCCAAACCAATGGCACGTCCACTGTTCAGGAAACCTCAGTAGGAACGAGCAAAGGGTATATCTCAAACTTACAAACAAGATTATTCCATTATTTCCCCGACGACGTGGTCTAGAGATTAACTCTATTATCGTAAACATAACCACCCTATTAAAATCCTACACGCGGCTTCGACGTGTGCGCGCCACCTGTAAAACAAAACTTGGGTCATTAAGGTGTTTCAAATAAAAATCCCGATCGATCGGAAGGAAGCGAAATAATTCATGTTATGCCCGGCGTATCCACCATAAATTCTGCTACTAACGAGAATTCAATTCGGCGGCAGAATTCCCTCTTCTTTTTGTGCTCCGGGGCGGGCCTGTATTATCATTCGGCACAATACACACCGCGATAGGTCTCTTTCTCTGTGTGTATTAAATATTCGCCTGGCTGGTGTAATAAATATCGAGAGGAGGAAATGATGGCCCTGGTTTTATTTTCGGAAACGGGTGCGCGGAGGGGGGGCTCTGCTTCGATAAATAAATATCGGGACGTCCCGCCAAATGAACGCAATTTGGATGCAAATGTAATCAAACTAAAAATAAGAAGGAGGTTGGGGTGGGTATTCGGAGAAGGCGGGTCGCAGATGTGTTGTCATTTAACAAGCCAGCGAAATTGATTGTTTGGATTTATTGTTGTCGCTATGAAAATAAAAAATTATAATAATAAAGAGATTGTAAAAACTACAAAAGCATTTTATCAAAAATAATAACTAATATAATTATACTTAATGGCATGTCAATTAAATTAAAAAAGAAATACAAACAGCCTTATTAATAGACGTTAGTACATACTATTGTTAGTTTACAATTAATATTTAAATTTATTTACTCATGCTACCATAAACGATTACTTTCTAGAATACATGAAATATTATCATCATGACATCATAGCAAACAGTTAATATAAGTTCGAAATAGTTGTAGAATTTGTAGCTATTTTCTTGTCAAATACTTTACAAAAACTATTAAGGTATAAAATTCCTCAGCTTAATAAGCTTTAACAATAATTTAATAAGACCGACACTGTCAAATAATTAGAGGAGTCAATATTAACACATTCGTATGTAAATCCCTATGGTCCGATTTACAATTCACGTCATTTGAAACAAAAACTCGAAATATTTAATTCATGCGCCAGTCGCGTAAACGTTGATTTATTCTGAAATTCAAAAACAGTTATTTTTACTTTTATTACAAGCGGATTTTGCTAAAAGTGGAATTGACAATATAAATATATTTAGTGCCGCAGTAAGGAGGGGACCAAGGGGGCGACGGCCACAGGCACAGCAAGCATAAAGGCGGCATCTAAGCCCGAGATCCAAAATTTCGTAAATCTAAATCAGAAATTTAAATTATATAAGGAATCTATATTTCAAACTAAGACTGGGAATTTGAATATTCGTGAATATTCAAATACCACATTATTAAATCACTCACTTTTTCACATAGTTGATTAATTTATCTGTTTGAATATTTAAATATTTCAATAAATTAGTGTTAGAAAACGTCTTGTATATTTTGTAAAACAAAACAATTTATAAATTCAAATAGTATATTTGTTTAAATATTTGACTAATTTGAATGTTTTATAATTGAATATTAACGAATATTCGAATTCCCATTTTTACAGTCACTCAGGAACCATATCCACTTTTGTTTTTCTTATGGGCGCCATTTTGGTCTGTTATATCTCTTAGAAGAGTATGTTTTTCTGAACTCAGTGATGTATCACACTTATAGTTTATTTTAGATTTGATATTTAAAATGATAATATTTTCTTTTTTGTAGAGAATTTTCAAATCAAGAGCAACGATAACAGTTTATTATTCTTTACACAGGATAGGACGAATTTCATTTGAACTGCATCTATGTATCAGAATTAGATTATAGCGTCACCCATTTGAGACAAAATTTGGTAAATAATTGTAAACAATGTTTGGTTTTGTGTCACTGTTTCCAGAAAAAATATTCTTAAAAAGATATGAAGATATAAGAAAAACAAACGTTGGTTATGGTCCCCGGGTAAATGTAGTTATCTTAAAATAAACTCGACTTCTTATTCAAACGTGCCTGTATAATGTCAAAGTTATAATTGTCTAAATTGTCAACGTTGTAAATGTCTAAATTCAATGGTTTTTGAATTGAAAAATAAAAACGAAACTTGAAAAAATCCGTTTTTGACAATATCTCTTAAACGAAAGAAGATATTTTAAATTTGTTTTTAGATTATAATTAGATCCTAAAATACGCAACTTTGCCCCAACTTAACCGACTCTCTATCTTTTTAAATAACCGAGATTCCCAATACATTCTGTCGAAATACGGACACTCTGTATATATATTTTTTTATGTAAGTGCCTATATTTCGCCAAAGTGCAAAATTAAGGTCAGGCAGTGTAAAAAAATTATAACTTTTTTACACTGCTTGACCTTAATTTTTCCCTGAATAAGCCAACAAATGTTGGCGAAATATAAGCACATACAGGGTGTCTACGCTAAACCGTTCGTTAAAAGTTTATGGGGTTGCCGTTGCACTAAAAATTTGAAAAAAATCCTTGTCATATGGCTGAATCAGTTCTCCTCTTGTGCAATATTTTCAACTTTATATCACTTCCGGTTCCACCGGAAGTAGCACCAAGTTTGTTATTTTAAATAGAACACCCTATATATTAGTAATTTTTTGGATTCCTCGTTTAAATTGCAACTTATTTTATTCAAACATATATACACTTATCTCTTATAGTTTTCAAGAAAAAAAAATATTTCTAAAATTTTGACCTCTAAAAGGCATCTTGAAATATATCTGTAACTTCTTAGGTGTAAGATAAAAATATGATTTATATCTCTACTTGTACCTAGAGGATGTCTTTATGAGTGTATTAATTGGAAACTGTCAGTTTTGACAATAAGTGTTCTTAAAATGTCAATATCGAAGTGCCCTCTTCAATATCTCGTAATTCATTATTTTTTAAATGGAATGACCCATTTTTTATCACGTGGTACGATTAGGGGGAAGATTTCCTACAAGAAAGTATTAACAACTATACTCCTAAAGCAAGTGGTTTTCGAATTATTTCGATTAGTGCAACCCTATATATTGGGTGTTCTATTTAAAATAACAAATTTGGTGCTTATTCCGGTAGAACCGGAAGTGATATAAATTTGAAAATATTTCACATGAGGAGAACTTATTCAACCGTATGACAAGGATTTTTATCAAATTTTTAGTGCAACGGCAACCCCATAAACTTTTAACGAACGGTTTAGCAAAGACACCCTGTATATCTTTAAAAATAAAAAAATAAGATACAAATTACATTTTAACAACAATAAACAATAACAACAATAAAGTCTTCGTCTCCATTTTATTTTTTGAATTAATTTCGCCGCTAAAACCAAAAACTTAATTAATATTATCTTTAAAATTGTCCATATTATCACAAATTGACAAAAACAAAAAAACACTATTTTAACAGAAATATTGGACAAAAATAACGTAATATGATAGAATTGCAAAACTTGACTAAAAAATAAAAACAATCATTCTCAAGAAACTTTTTAGACAGTTCCTAATAATCAAATAAATTAACAAATATTGACAGGTAGACGTCAAATATAACCACACACAAATCTTCAAAATTGATTTAAAATAAAAGTTAATTTTGTAAATTTAACAAAGGCTGAAATCGTCAACATTTTTTATTTCCACAAAATCGGTCAAAGTTGATAAACTCGATATAAAATAATAAAAATCATTTAAAACTACATGAAAAAAATATTGCTTCTTAATTTAATGATTTGCCTTTAATGAGTGACTTCCACTTCCAGATTAAGCATGAAGTAAAATTTCGAGTTTAGAAAAGCTTGAAAATGTCGATTTGCCGGGGCGCGCGAGCGAAGCGCGTAGCACTCCAGCAAATCCAGATTCTCAGGCTTTACTAAACTGGAAATTTTACTTCATGCGCCACGCGTGTACAACACCGATTTGATGTGAAGTTTAAAATAGACTATTATTGAACAGTTTTACATAAAACACTTCAACAATAATTATTATTATGTAACAGTTATTAAAAATAAAATGCCATTTTTGCTGCCAAAGGATTTTTTTGCCATTTTATATCTTATAAATGTTACTAATATTATGGAAACAGCTAGGAAATATACATTTGGTAAAGTTAAACACTTGTATTGTTCCATGTTAAACATGGAAGAATACAAGTGTTTAACTTTACTTTAATCTGGTTCCAACAAGAAAGTAGCAGAACAAGTATCGAATATATAGGTAATATACTGTAATTTATAGTAAATTACCGGTAGTAATTAATAACGTAAATTACCACTAACATCGCTAAATATGAGTTTTATTTCTTTCGTCAAATGTGTATATTCTGATATGCAAACATTTTTTCCTTCCTTTAATAAATGAAATTTAAATTAAATAAATCCCATTAAAATTTTATATTTTGTATTTCTAATTGTGCTTTTGTACTTTAGGATAAGTCAATGTTTTACGCGCCTGGGGCATGAAGTAAATATTTCGAGTTTAGAAAAGCCTGAAAATTTGACTTTTCTAAACTCAAAATATTTACTTCATGCTTAAATAAATTTAAAGAACTTTAATAAATGTTAAATTAATGACTTTACCACTACAACAAAAATATTGTGATTTACCTGAAAATGATCGACAAACCGGATTTGTAATTGAAAAAGTCTGATTACTTGTTCAAAAACAAAAATACAATTCTCATTCGTTATTAGTTTTACATCAATTTACAAAAATATATATATTTATATAATACGTTTAGAGTTGAAAACCAATTATTTTCACGTGAAAACCCCCAATCAACCCTGGCATATTTCCACCGCTCACTTTTTTATAAATTCCCAAATATACACAACTCCCACATTGACCCTCTAATTTACCGTATAATTGCGTTAACACCGGAACATGATAAATTAAAATCCGATTCCACTCTGTTTTGTTTTTTTTTTAAACTGTCCACACAATATATTTATTTTTTCGCGACGTGCACGAGGGGCGCAATCAATTAATTATTTAATAAATATCACTTAAAGCCACCGAAAAAATCTCGCGAGGAGATAATCCGCGCGCAGCCCAAGGGGCCCCTAAATCTGATTGGACGGCGTCGGATATCTCGTCCAATCGCGGGCGTCGCGACGCTTCTCTCGCGCACGGAGCGCGTCGGCATCCTCAGTCCGCGTTCAGTCGCCCCCAAGGCACCATCGCACCACCGCTCGCGAAATACTCCACGCGTAAACCACCGAATGTACCCTTAATTAAACACTTCGTAAAAAAATAAAACAATTTTAAAAAAGAAGTTTTCAGTTACTATTTTCTTTCATCATGTAAAATGTGCTCATGAAGAATTGAAGACCCCAACAGAACAACATGCGTGCCGTCACATGCTGTGTACTCCTGGCAACCCTCTTCCTGTTTGGTACGTGCGCAAAACTTTTTCTTTTAAAAAGCCCAAAAAGTTGAATCGCTGGAGCGCGTCAAATGTGTTTGCATTCCATTGATTGGGAACTGCTGAATTTAATTTAATTTTCACGCTTTATTTCACAATTGCCGGTTTTTTTTTATTATTCGCTCCCTCTATTCGAAAAGAGGACAATTCCGGGCACACCGGTGTGCGACTTTTCCCCGATTCCGGGATTGGAAAGAGGCGGAATAAAAGTTACGGAAATGAATTGCTTAATGGAATTTCGACTCATTTTCGCTCGCTCTCTCGCTCAATTCTACGGTTTATACGCGGGCTTTACAATAACAACTTCTTTTAGCCGATTTCGGTTTCTGTTAAAGAATAAAATAAACGCAACTCTTCTTAATTTTCAGTATGCTGACAATAAGAAGAATCCGATTAAAAATTAAACATTGTGGTTCAGTAGCCAGTAGTTAAACACTGTGGTTTAGTCGCTATTTGCGATGGCTATTAGCGATTCCAGTAAGCAAAAAACAAACAAATAACGTTATATCAACATTGTTGCAATATTAAACGTTATTTTAATGTTGATGAAACATTACTTACATGGATTTGCTCAGTGGGATTTGTTTTGTAAATTTTAGTTTTATAATTTTAGTTTTTTTTTTAATAATTTTATTCAAAAACAAGTAGCAAATTGCTTTTGTATTTCACTTAGATGGTAGATACTTAGACTTAGATAGTGGATAAAAATAAAATATAAATAATTACAAAATACATTTTGTAACCTTGGATGATTTGTTTAAAACATTTTGTTTTAAAACATTGATTTAAATTAGTTTTAAACGGTTTTGTTTTAAACGTTTAATTTGTTTAAAATGGTTTTCCTCTTAATTACATGTAAATTAAATGAAACATGACCTGATCTAAATCCCATGAAAATGTTATCATATTTTAACATCCTGCATATTTATTTGACTTTTTTAACTCCACTTCTGGGGACAATAAAAGATGAATGAGCTCCATTTAAATTTCAGAATAAATCAGTTTTTTATACGCGTGGCGCATGAAGTAAAATTTCGAGTTTAGAAAAGTCCCGTGAAAATTTGTCTGGGGTCGTTACGCGACCCTCGACAAATTTGCCACGCGGGGCTTTTCTAAACTCGAAATTTTACTTCATGCTTAGTCTGGGAGTGGAAAACACTCGTGATATTTTTGACTTCAATAAAAGCATATTAGCGTTTTTTTAATTCACGATTATTTTAACTATTTCACAAATTTCTACAAATTTTCATTACTTATTTCATTCTAAATATTGTAGTAGATCTAGTATTTTTTAATATTTTCGATTTTCTGTTTTTATAAGAGAAATTAAGGAAATCTTGAAAATAACTAAAATTTAAGTAGTATATTTAAATCAAATCTTTAATAGGCAGAATATAACACACATTAAGAACATAGAATTTAAACAAATAAAAATTATATTGTAAACATTTATTAAAATTATGTAAAGCAAAAATAACAAATACTTACAAATATACATGTATAATTCGGAGCAAAAAACGGATACTCTATAATTTTGTTGTCATTGAACATTTTTAAACTTCACTGTCAGTAAACGAATTAAAGTGAGACACATAATTACAGCACATTTTTTCATGAAAAACCGGCCGCTTCATTTTGTCCATTTGTTTGCTCTTTATTGTATAATAATGTGGCGATATAATTCTATTAAAACTATCTAACTTGATATTAACTAATTTTGTTTTACCACTTTTACACAATTGTGTTAAAATGCACAGATATTATAACAGTTTGGTTATCTTTAAAAATTTCGATTTTGACAATTTTATAAATATTTTAATAATCAGCAAAGGTTTTTCAAATACCCGGGTTGATTTTTCTGTAATTTTGAAACAAGCTTTCATTTGTTTAACGATTGGCATTTTATTTAAAGAATGCGTTTTTTATTTGTTTTGATAATTTCCAACAACTAACCACTTACCCCCTTTACACAATTGCGTTAAAACGCACAGATATTATAATATTTTAGTTCTCTGTAAAAATGTCGATGTTGACAATTTTAAAAGCATTTTAATAATCAGCAAAGGTTTTTGAAATACCCGGGTTGATTTTTCTGTAATTTTGAGTCAAACTTTTATTTGTTGAACGATCGACATTTGATTTAAAAATGCGTTTTTTTATTTATTTTGAAAATGACAATAAACTTATAAATACATGTAATTTGAAATTGATTAATTTTCTTACATTAAATTATTACCCATTAATCTATTAGCGGCCAAGCAATTATAGAGTAAACTCTAATAGCTGATTTAAGGTAAAAATCTGCACTTCTTTTTATGATTCCTATGAATGACTCATTTATTTATTTATTTATTTATTTAACGAAAAATCCATTTTACAAATTAATATTTAACTAAATATAATTACTACAACAACAACAACAAAAATTTAATACAAATAATACAATAATAAAATATAAATATAATATAATATAATATAATATAAATTTGAATTATTAAACTAAGAAAAATTACAAATATTTATTCGCTTAAGTCTTGCCATAAATTGTGAGGGTGAGAAAGAGTTGACAATGTCAAAGCTTGGATGTACAGATAATGTATTGGCTGTTCGCATAAACCTTGAAAGTGGGCTATTATATCCGTAATTTGTCTTATGAAGTTGAAGACGAAATATAGGTAAATGTTGGGCGATATAGGTAAATGTTGGGCGATTGGTTAAATTAATACTGAAATTAATTTGTAATAATAGTGATGGACAATTAACAGCATTACAAATTAATTTATGAAAAAACAACAAGTCGGCATACACCCGGCGACAACATAGTTTATCAAAACATTGTTCCGATGATAATATCTCTAAATTTGTGCTAGAATCGAAACCTAACTTGTACGCAAGCACCTTTAAAAATTTGTTTTGTACGTTTTTCAAAGCACTGATATAAACGCGTTGTGATGGTGCCCATACACAAGATCCATACTCTAGATGAGCACGTACAAAAGCGAAATAAACCCGTTTAAATGCTGCTGGTGACAAGTCCTTAGCCATTCTTTTTATATAACCCAACATTTTCAAAGCTCGATTACAAATTGCGTTAATATGACTGGCAAAACATAATTTCCTATCAAAGGTAATACCCAAATCTTTGGTAACATTTAGTTGTTCTAAGTGGTGACCATGAATTGCATAATCAAACCGTACAACAGTTGTTTTTCTGGTGAAAATCATTGTTTTACATTTTTGAACATTAAAAAACAAATGATTTTGTAGACACCAATTAAAGACAGATGATAAATCATCTTGCAGCAATGAACAATCGTCAACCGATACAATTTCCTTATACAATTTCAGGTCATCGGCAAAGAGCAAAAATGAGGAATGTTTTATAACCCCTGAAATGTCATTAACAAATAGTAAAAACAGCAATGGACCACAATAATATTACATACTAGGAATTATTCTTTCAAATATATGTTGATGTGTGAATTTATTTAAAAATCTCAGATTTTGTTGTGAAATTAATTAATTTACTTATAAAAAATTATTAGTTAAGAAATCGTTCGTTAATTAGAAGATATTAACCCATTCACCGCCAAGCAATTATAGAGTTAACTGAAATAGTTGATTTAGGGTAAAATTCTGCACTTGGTTTTGTGATTCTAATAAATGACTTATAATATTACATACTGGGAATTATTCTTTTGAATTGATGTGTGAATTTATTTAAAAATCTCAGATTGTGTTGTGATATTATTTAATTGTCTTACAATAAGTTATTAGCTAAGAAATCGCTCGTTAATTAGAAGATATCAACCCATTAACGGCTAAGCAATTATAGAGTTAATTCTAATAGTTAATTTAAAGTAAAATTCTGCACTTGTTTTTATGATTCATATGAATGAGTTATAATATTACATACTGGAAATTATTCTTTTAAATATCTGTTGATGTGTGAATTTATTTAAAAATCTCAGATTTTGTTGTGAAATTAATACATTTTCTTACAATAAATTATTAGTTGAGAAATCGTTCGTTAATTAGAAGATATTAACCCATTAACCGCCAAGCAATTATAGAGTTAACTGTAATAGTTGATTAAGGTTAAATTCTGCATTTGTTTTTGTGATTCTAATGAATGACTTATAATATTACATACTAGGAATTATTCTTTTGAATATATGTTGATGTGTGAATTTATTTAAAAATCTTAAATTGTGTTGTTAGTAGTTGAGAAATCGCTCGTTAATTAGAAGATATCAACCCATTAACGGCCAAGCAGTTATAGAGTTAACTCTAATAGTTAATTTAAGGCAAAATCCTGCAATTCTTTTTATGATTCTAATGAATGACTTCTAATATTACATACTAGGAATTATTCTTTTAAATATACATAATGTATACACTGTACATTTTAAGGCATTCGTCGATTTTATAACCGCGTTTAATTTAAAGATTCGAACGAGTGTTTTCAATCCTAGATTAAGCATGAAGTAAAATTTCGAGTTTAGAAAAGCCTGAAAATTTGATTTGATCGCGTAGCGCTACGCGCTATGCTACCCGACCAAACCAAATTTTTAGGATTTTCTAAACTCGATATTTTACTTCATGCGCCACGCGGATAAAACACTGAAATATTGATGTTAGAAACACACTGAACACAGTTTTTTTTTTTACTGAGTATTATTCAAAATATTTAAATAACACAAAATATTGACGACATATTTCTTCACACACTCTCAAGTCAGATCAAATAATACAATATATCAAATTGACTTATTAAGTAATTAAAAAACATATATTATTAATGTTGCAGTATTGCATCAATGTTGCTTAATAGGTTAATATTGTGTTGTTGTTGAGACATTTTCTGTTGCGTAATAAATACTTATTATTATTATTATTAGAAAATACAAACCATGGACTGATGAATAATTGCAATACCACATGCAAAATGTGTATTTACCAGAGTATTATTTCTTTCGAGATAATCTCTGAAATATTAAAAATATATTTTATGTTTCCAGTTAAAACTATTACGAATATAGCGGGGCGCGCAGAGCAAAACTGAAATATATATAAATTGTAAATTAATCTATTGATGTAATGCGGATTTTTTTTATAGCGGGGCGCGCAAGAAAGTTGTAAAACAAGTGTAGTAATAGACAACCATAGGTAAGGTTTTAATTCCGCGGCGGAGTTTTAATTAAAATATGTAACAATTAAAAGTTCGACGCGGTGCCGGATTAGTTTAATTAAAATTTATTCAGGGAAATATCGCGAAAATGGCGCTTTACATAATAAAATTGGGACTCTGCATGAACTCTCAACGAAACGATGAAAAATGAATCAATTTGAAATAAAAGTTTAAACAAGGGAACTGATTTTTAAACAGCTCGCTTTCACTTTTATATCTTTACCTTTCGACTACTTTGTATTTTAATCGAACCAAAAAAATACTAACAAATATTGCTATTTCAATCCCCATCCTACCTCCTTAAAAAACTTACTAGTAGCAGAACGAGCAACACTAAGAATCCTTACTAAAATCAGACACCCTCTTAATCCACTATACAGAGAGTTTTATGTAACACCAAACATGTTCATAACGAGAATTTTTCTACACAGTATACATAAAGTATACATAAACAAACATACGTTGTACATTTGCTGACGCTCGGTTTATTGAAAGAATTTAATTTGAAGCTTTAAACGAGTGTTTTCCACTCCCAGGTTAAGCATGAAGTAAAATTTCGAGTTTAGAAAAGCCTGAAAATTTGGTTTGGTCGCGTAGCGCGAAGCGCGGAGCGGGCAAACCAAATTTTTAGGCTTTTCTAAACTCGAAATTTTACTTCATGCGCCACCGGTACAAAACACTGATGCAATGTAAAGCTTAGCGGTGTGTTTTAAACTTTGTAATATGTCAATGTTTTGTACCGGTGGCGCATGAAGTAAAATTTCGAGTTTAGAAAAGCCTGAAAATTTGGTTTGGCCGCTCCGCGCTTCGCGCTACGCGACCAAACCAAATTTTCAGGCTTTTCTAAACTCGAAATTTTACTTCATGCTTAGTCTGGGAGTGGAACACACTCATTTTAAGTTTCAAATTGAACTCATTTAAAAAATAAACAACGGTTATCTAAAGATTTACGGCATATACGCTGTATTTGGGACATGTATACTTAAAAAAATCCCTGTATGTACAAGTTGAGGCATTAATTGCGATTGATTGGCTACAATTTGTAATGATCATATAGGCAATCCAATTTACACATAACTTAAAAATTAAAGGTGTCTAATTGTATTAGATGAAAATGTTCGGTGTTACATAAAACTCTCTGAATAATCCCTCCTTTGTCAAAAACGAATATTATTCCCATCCAAGAAAGACTGATACAGCTAACACAAGCATTTTCCTTTAGCCCAAATAACCTAGAACTGATTAACTTCCTGTGCATTCCTCGTAACCTCAATATAACCCCAAAAATTAAATGTCCCCCTGACAGCATTTATAATTTCATCACCTCATTCCAAATTAACCTCCTTGACAACACTGATCAACACTGATGGACAATGATACGACATTACTGTGACAGATTTATTTAAACAAATAACGTATTTTTTATTTTCATTATTTATACAAAACAGGCTGATGGTCGATAGCCCGTTTATAGGCGTATTTAATGAAATTATTTATTCTAGTTGTAAAATTCAAGTTATTAAAATTGTACAAATAAAGATATTATATTAATATTGCTATTTTATTACGTAAATAAAATATGTCCTTAGTGTAAACCTCGCAGAATATACGTAATATTAATAGTTTCTGATTTATAGCTTTTTATTCTGAATATTCAATAAGAAATGAACGAATCCAAGAATGAACATTGTTATTGTTATTGTTAGTGTTATTGTTATTGGTATATGTGTAAATAATAAAATAAACCAGTGTTTTATACGCCTGGTTCATGAAGTAAAAATTCTAGCCTGGTTTTTTCAAGCTGTTAAAAAGGTAAGCTAGAAAAAGGTAAGCTAGAAATGTTACCTTGGGTACTAGGCGTATAAAACACTGATTCACATTTAAAACACATCCTTTATCAAATTTCACAAATAAAAATTTTTGGCAATTAGAAAAATCCTGATAAATAGATATTTACGCTTAAATGAATTCCGGTAAGTAAATCAATTCGTACCTACATGCAATACATTATTGTCAGCTACCTTAAAAACACTATAATACTAAATTGGCTAAGATCTCATTATTTAGACGACTTTTGGTGAGATTTTCAAACATGTTAGTCACTGAGCAATGCAGCAAATTGAATAAAAAAAACGAACCGATGTTTAACAGATGACCGTAACAGTATTTTTTGTTTTATTCACAATCTACTTATTTTCATGTGAATTTTAGAAAGAATGTACACTTCTGTGCAGTAAAATTAAGCACAATTCTCATAACTATTTTTCACAATACTCTAGTTGTACAATTGGGGTCTCTGTTAATTGCTCGGCAGCAGTTTCTATAAATGATAAAACACCATAACTTGAAAATAACACCTTTATTAAAAAACCAAAACTAATACCTTTTGTAAAAAACACTCGTAATAAATACAACAAACCCCAAATAGAAGAACCATGTTCTATTGTAGTTGTAATTCGAATTTTTGAAATTGTTGTCTAAGCGACGCAGCATTTTGACATTAAGAAAATTGACATATTTACATATTTTTATAACTAGGAAACTCATCATGTCCGTTTAAAACTATAACATATTGTGTGTGCTTCATTTTATTGCACAGAAGTGTACATTTTGCAGGCGTTCGTGGTACACGCCTGGATAATGTCCATAATTTTCCAAATTGACATGAAAATCAGTTGATTTAACATTAACCAAATATGGAGCTTTATGTGTACTATATATACCAAGAAATGTACACATTTTCCGGTCGAGGTTAATTTACTATAACATATACTGGGTATAGATATTCTAATGCAGGTAAATGTTAAGGCATTTGTTTTGTATAGTTGAATTTTAAACTTTTAACGAGTGATTCCACTCCCAGACTAAGCATGAAGTAAAATTTCGAGTTTAGAAAAGCCTGAAAATTTGGTTTGGTCGCTCCGCGAAGCGGAGCGGCCAAACCAAATGTTCAGGCTTTTCTAAACTCGAAATTTTACATCATGCGCCACGCGTATAAAACACTGATTTCAAGTGAAGTTTAAAATATACCGCTGAAGCAGTTTACTAAAGCAGTATAATTAAAACGTCACGGTATGTCAGTGTTTTATACGCGTGGCGCATGAAGTAAAATTTCGAGTTTAGAAAAGCCTGAAAATTTGGTTTGGTCACTCCGCTTCGCGGAGCGACCAAACCAAATTTCCAGGCTTTTCTAAACTCGAAATTTTACTTCATGCTCAGCCTGGGAGTGGAAACACTCGTTCGAAGTTTTAAACTGAACTATAAAAAACAAATACCTTAACATTTACGTGCATCAGGATATGTTTACTTGCAAAAAAATATCCTTTATATTACTCGCTTTATTATAGCTGTAAGTTTTTTGTATTGAAATTCCTCGTTTTGGCACAATTACCGAAATTGTGTATAATCTAATACGAGCAGTATTATTATTTAATAAAAATTATTAACTAGTCATTTCATTATTAACACTCATACATAAATTCAAAATAAAATCAGCATATGAATAATGTTCCAAAATTTAAAAAAAATCCCTATGAAGATTTAATGATATGCATATTGCATTTCTAAACCGTGTCATATACACATTTTATACACGCACGCGAACACAAAAACATACTGCCGTGCATAATGCAAATATTTACAGTGGATTTTAATTTTATGCGAAAACACCGAACGTATGATAAATTGCACGCGCACGGCTGACTGGCAATTCTTTCGCGGGCCATGAAAATTACACATCGAAATTATATTAAATGTAAACACGGGGTCGACACGAAATTGTAACAGAATTAAAAGTTCCAATTAATTTGCAACGATTGCGAATTTAGCTGTAATTAATTTTAATATTTTCGTGACATGATTTATTTCTAATTTGTGGGGATGGATATTGGCATATTTTATTGTTATGTTGCTTTAATTATTTGTTTGAGCATTTTCATAATGTATTAATGTGTATATTCATTAATGATTTAGATAATTATCAACCATGCTTATTTTCATAACGATAAATAAAGAGTTAAAAACTTAATATTTGTTAATTTTCAGGAATATACAAGGAATTTCTCTTTTAATTATACTTATTCGTCCATGTGAAGTTTTAATTTTTAACGCGTTTGATTTAAAGACAATTTTAAAAATTTAGGTTAAATTATACAAATTTATCACTCGTTTGGAATTTTATATTTGTGTTGATTTGTAAAATGTTTACATGCTTGTCAATTTATCCTAATTTTTACAGTTATGAGGTTTTTGTAAAATCCAAATATAAGTCCCTGTTTAAATTTAGTTCTGTACAGGATGCCCGTTTTTCAAGCGGCACTATGAGGATCTCGCTTATTTGAAGGCCTTTTTTATTTTTATAGGTGGCTAAATTATAATTTAAAGTGATCAGTATGAACCGTCGAAAAGCAAACGAAACAAATGTATAAATTGAACAAGTTCTCAACCGGCAAACATTAGTCACTGCAGGGGAGCACTTATCTCCACCCCCCGATCTACATTTTCCCACCCCCGGCGCCCCCCCGACCGTTACACAGAAACAACAATTAGCCGGGGCCGCAAGATATCCGTCTTCTGGCGCGTTCACTTATCGCGATCGCCGTCTCTACCTTTCAGGAGGGACGACGAAACTGAAACTGAAACTCGCCCCCCCCCCCTTCCACCCCCGCGCGCACTTTACGTAGGGGCCTAATTGGGTCGCGTGTTTCGCGATGCGGCCCTAATTGAATTAAAACTTGCTCGACGGACGGACGGGCCTCGAATCCACGACTCCCGCGACGCGCGGCCCTTTACACCGGACTAATTCCGTTCAAATAACAATTAAAATGATTAAAAAGTTTCGGGGGCCTCTCGCGCGCAGACACCGCGAAGTCTGGGAATTATTTTAAACACGTGTTTTAATTTCGACTATTAGGTTAGTTTCTGAGTAAACAGTTTGGTTTTATTAATCATACAAGACGATAAAAAGTGAAACGATAACATTATTATGTATTTATAATACTATTTCCTCGTTAAATAAAGGATTAATATCTCAAAATCCAAGCCTTACAACAAAAGGTGTATAAGTATAAGATAATTTGGTTTGGTCGCTCTGCTGCGTGGAGTGCGAAACCAAATTTTCAGTCTTTTCTAAACTCGAAATTTTACTTCATGCTAAATCTGGGATTGGAAACACTCGTTAGAAGCTTTAAATTGAAAGCTTTTAAAAAACAACGAATGTTTGAAAATTTACAATGAAAAATCGTTATATATACAGGGTGAGTTTTTTTCGATGTTCTCTATGGGGATCTCGGAAACTATAAGAGATAGAAAAACGGTTAAATGGGGAAAGAAGTGTAGTTTTATAGGACAAATAAAATGACACTTTCAAAATATTTGAAAAAGTCAAGGGTAACTAGATATTTTGAATTAAGTAAAATGTGTCAATTTTTTCAAATCAATATATCTCTATTATTATCATAGATAGAAAAAAACTGTAAGGGACAAAGTTGTAGAAAACTTTACACAGATTAATAACAAAAAATCAAAAAAAAATGTCGCCCATATTTTGGGAGATATGACACAAACTTACCTTTTTTTAAATGGAAACAATAGTTGGCTATGACTTTATTAAAAGGGCTATTTTTTTCCCTTCAATTCGATGTAACATATGCCATAGTTATTTTTAAAATAAAGTAAGTTACAGTCGATTTTAATTTTACCATACACCAAAAAATAATTACCCATGAAAAAGACAAAAGTAAAACAATTGCAGTTGTTTATTCTAAACACATTAATTCATTTCCATATTTGGTTTGTTTCGATAAGTTTGTTTTGTATTTGTTTGGTGCTGAAAGTTTATTAAAGTGATAATGAATTTTTCCAACGAAGAAAAGCGTGATATGCTTGTTTGTTACATTCATTCAGTGTAATAAAAACGCTGCGGATGCTGCAGAACAATATTATAATCAATATATCGATCGTCGGCAGCCATCTTTACCAACATTCAGAAGAATTTACCACAATTTGGGTGAGTACGGATCCTTTACAAAGCCGAAACTTGAAAAAAACGAAATTAATGAAGTTTCGGAAATAAACGTATTAGCATTGGCGATGATAGATCCATCCACATCGACCAGACAAATTGCAACAGAAGCAAGCATATCTCAACGGACTGTAGTACGAGTTTTGAAAAAACACAAATATCACCCATATAAGGTATCAATTTCACAAAATTTACATGACGGTGATACCAATTAGAGAATGGTCTTCTGTATGTGGTACAAAAACATGTGCCAAGAGGATAATACGTTCCCTACAAAAATAATTTGGACAGATGAAACGCGATTTACTAATTGTGGGATTTGTAACCGGCACAATGAACATGTTTGGAGTCAGGAGAATCCACGAGAAGTTGCACAACGTAGACCACAAATTAAATTTGGATTTATTGTATGGTGCGGTGTGTTCGGATCGAGAATTCTCGGCCCATATATTTTTGATAACACATTGAATGGAAATGATTACCTTCGTTTTCTTCAAGAAACATTTGAAGATATGCTCGATGATTTAAATTTATCAGTACGGGCAAGATTGAAGTGGTTTCAACACGACGGAGCTCCACCTTATAGCAAGTTGGCTGTGCGAAACTATTTAAATGATGCTTTTCCTAATTCATGGGTGGGAAGAAATGGACCAATCCTATGGCCACCTAGATCACCCGACCTATCCGTTTTAGACTTATCATATCAATCCGTGGAGGATCTTAGACTAGCTGTACTTGAAACATTTAATTCTATTGACAGAAGAAAAGTCAAAAAAGCCACAAATTCGATTTCAAAAAGATGTACTTTATGCCATAATAATAATGGTGGACTTTTTGAGCATCTTATGTAATATTTAAAATTTTCTTCTATTATTATTTTGATAATTTAGAAATTATTTTACTTTATGTTGCTTTTGACAAATCTAAAGAAAGATAATAAATTAAATATTGATTTCGTTGCTATAAACAACCGCAATTGTTTTACTTTTGTCTTTTTCATGGCTAACTATTTTTTGGTGTATGGAAAAATTAAAACGACTATAACTTATTTTATTTTAAAAATAACTATGGCATATGTTATATCGGATTAAAGAGAAAAAAATAACCTTTCCAATGAGGTCATAGCCAACTATTGTTTCTATTTAAAAAAAGATAAGTTTGTGTCATATCTCCCAAAATATGGGTGAAATTTTTTTTTGATTTTTTGTTATTAATCTGTGTAAAATTTTCTACAACTTTGTCCTTTACAGTTTTTTTCTATCTATGATAATAATAGAGATATATTGATTTCAAAAAATTGACACATTTTACTTAATTCAAAATATCTAGTTACCCTTGACTTTTTCAAATATTTTGAAAGTGTCATTTTATTCGTCCTATAAAACTACACTTCTTTCCCCATTTAACCGTTTTTCCATCTCTTATAGTTTCCGAGATCCCCATAGAGAACATCGAAAAAAACTCACCCTGTATATAGTCAACACATTACCCTTTCACCCTGACGTCACCAAATATCAAAACACAGCATCACAAACGCATGTCTACCTATTTGTTTGATTTTATTACTTCATTTATTTAACAAACCTATCAATAGGCAATCGAATTATCTATATACAGGATAGTTTTCTTTTAGGTATACATATGCATATGATGTTAATTATTTTTTTTTATAGAAGTTCAATTTGAAGCTTTAAACGAGTGTTTTCCACTCCCAGACTACGCATGAAGTAAAATTTCGAGTTTAGAAATTCCTCAAAATTTGGTTTGGTCGCTCCGCTAAGCGGAGCCAAGAAGTTTTCGCAGCTTTTATTAAGATGTGATGGATAGCGTAAACAACAATTATGAATTTCTTTGAATTATTCTGTTTAGTGACGAACCGACTTTCCTGTTAAATGGTCGTTATAATCCTTTGGTAGATACTGGTCCACAGAAAACAAGAACTGAAGAACAACTCACTACTCCCAAAAACTTGATATTTGGACCGGTATTCTGGGGGCACTATTATAGGACCATTTTTTATTGACGTGAATCTAAACGGCCAAATATATTTGGAATTACTTAAGAAATTCGTTGTTTTGACACAAGAGGTCAATTTAAAGCTTTTTATGAGGGTTTCGAGTCCTTAATTAAGCATGAAGTAAAATTTCGAGTTTAGATCAGCTTGAAATTTTGGATTTGCTGGCGGGCGAGCGAAGCAAGGAGTACCGGTAAATCCAAATTTTCAGGCTTATGTAAGCTCGAAATTTTACTTCATGCAACACGCGAATGTAACACTGATTAAAAGTGAAATTAAAAATATACTGTTCAAGTTTCATCTAAATATTACGAATATATTTATTTGGTGAAACAAAATCTTCCAAAATGCAAGTGCCTGGAGTAATTTGATTTCGGCTTTTTTCTTTTAAACATATTTACATACACCACAGAAATTTGCTTGAACTTTGAAAGCACAAAATTCTGGTTAGACGAAATAAATATTTGTAAAATTTATTACCGTGATCAAACTGGTTTTAAATAACTAATGAAAATACCTTAGTTATATGACTCAACCATTATTTATTTTACGTAAACACTGCTATACTTTACACTATAAGAATCAGTTTTAGTTGTTTAAATAGTTTGAATGTTTAATTATACAATTTACTTAGTAATACACCGTGTGTTTAAATAAAGTTAAACAATTGTGGAATGAATAATTAACACGTTGAATGTTCGTACGTGTGATATGAGATTGGGCGTGTTTACGGATTTACCGGATGTAATGCGGCTGACTGATTCGTATCCAGGATTAATCATGTACTTGTGCTAATTACTGCTGTGTTTCAATCGGCATTAATTCTTAATCATCTCTCCTCCTGCGGTCTACAATAATTAGGAAGCGAGACGTATGAAATAATGATGAGAAACCCTCCTCGTCCTGCGCCTCCCTCATTCCAGCTTTACCAAGATTAGTTTCTCACCTTGCTAATCCAGCCCCCGGCAAAAACTTTAATTTACCCGTTTGAACCCGACTGAAAATCCCTCCTGCACCCGCGCAGTTTACAAATATATTACTTGGGGTGTTCGGTGGATGTTGTGTACACTGAACTTTCTTACTTTGTTTTATGTTTTGAGGTGATGTATTTGCTGCTGGGAAATATTTTTATAGCTATATATTACATTCTAAGAAAGATAATGAAATTTTAATTCAGAGAAAGAAATTTTAATACAATTTTATCTATAAATAAAATAGGTATATTCTAGTTTTTACTTTGCCCCATATACAAAACAAAGGGAAAGTATTGTTTTCGCTAAAATTTTATTATCAAAAATTTTAATAGGTGTATCCATTTTGGGGTCCCTGAGTCGATTAAGACCATTTTTAAAAAATGTCTGGCCTGTTCTTGTGTAATGTTGTCGCCAAGATAAAGTCTAAGCCGATTAAGCTGTTAAGATGACACTACACACTTAAGATTATTATTACAATGGTAGTATCCGATCAACTTTTGATGAAAATGCGGAAACCGGAAGTGGTAGTTTACTCTTAGAATGTTTTTAAAATTTTTCTTTAATATTGATCACATAAAAAAGTCTTGTTAAGATTGTAAATTTTGACTAAAACATCGCTTAAACTTCATAGTCAATTTTCAACGTCATATAAGATAGCAGGACTTTCAAATTAAGAGGGGGCTAGTCACTTGGACTTATTAACGGCATATAAGATAACAGAACATTTAAATTGGTTATATGGAAGCAAGACTACTTCGAATCCAAGGAGATTATCGCTTTGATGTATTGCTTTCTGTCTTTTATACGTCAAGAGTGACTATTATATAATAAAATGGTGAAAATTGAATCTTTGTATGAACTTTTATTTTCATATAAATAATAAATTACTTTATGTTGAAACAGACCTCTAAACAAACAATATTTCTGAGCTAAATAAAATAGTAAAAAAATAACTGTTTCGGCCAATTTGTTACGAAAGGTTCAATGCATATCTTTGTAATAGAACATTTGTAAAATATTATTTTATAACGACCCTGAAATCGTAGTCCTAACATAAAAATTTTACATGGCCTAACCCCCCTCTTAGGTAAAGTTGTAAATAATTCACAAAATTCCCAGTATACTTCACACTAAACCAGTAGTTCACACGCCTGGCGTATGAAGTTAATTATTTTGAGCTAAGAAAAGCTTGATGTATTTGTTTATAGTATTTATTAATAATAATAACAGATAAAATCCAATTACCGGGCAATATCTTAGGCACAGTAGGCCTTATAAGGCCTAGATGCAGTGCAGAAATGCGCATTTCCCGAAGAACCAGGGCAACATCTCATTAATTATAGTAACAATCAGATTACAAATAAGGTAAATATTACAAAAATATAAAATATAAAAAGAAAGCATGCAGGCACTTAAAATAAAAATTAACAATAAAATCATGGCACAATAATGAAAAAATACAAAAATACAAAAATAAAATTAAGCACACTGTAAAACATTTTTTAATAATGTGGTACGAAAATCTATAAAAATGTCCGCTAAAAAGTGGATACTGTTAGAGATTCTGACCATACAATTTATAGGAAAATGATTATGTGAAACAGAATTAAGATGGAATATACAAATAAACTAATAGTCGTGAATTTACTCGAGGAACCAGAAAATTTATTTTAAGATAATATTTGTGTGATCAATCATAAAGCAAACTTTATAAAAATAACACTCGCATTAATGCGCCTATGATGCAATGCAACGATTTCATGTCAAAAGTAATTAAAAGTTGTTGATAGTAATTATTGGCAGATAATTATTAAACTTTTCAGGAAAAGCATTTTTATAATTTTTTTCTCAATTTTTTTAAGTTGATTGACGTTACCTTAATAATTAGACGACCAACATACAGGTCACGAAAACAATAGTTTTCTTATAAGTACAATTAAATCTTAAATTTGAGAGCTTAATTCAAATCAAATTCAAGATTTGATCGTTCATATGAGTAAAATCATTTTTTCACGGTCTATATGTTAGTAAATTCCTTATATGCCCAATGAGCATTCTGAAACTTTGATTATAGATGTTGTTTATATGTTCACGAAAAGTAAGCTGTTCAATTAATCAAAGTCCTATTTGTAAATTTATTTTAAGAATATAAGCAAATTTAATTCCATTGTTTTTATAGATAAAAAGGTTTTTTTTAAATTTAATTTATTTGCAAAGCGTAAATTTTTTAAAAATATTTTTTGTAAATAATAAGAATACATTAAGGTATACTTACACCACGATTTATCTACCCGTTCACATACAATGAGACATAAGCAGGGTTTTTAATAAACCTTTATTTTCATTTTAAATAAAACAAACAGTTTTCTTTTATATAACGTGTTTTTTTTTATTAAAACGGCAGGACCCGATCAAAACATTCACACAGTTTTTTGCCCTTCCGAGAGCGGGTCGTGTACCCACTTTAAAACAAACACTTTACACATAATTCAAATAGATTTATTGGTTTCCTAAATGATAGAAAATAAAACTAGAAAAATATATTTATCGATTGCTTAATTGGTCGAAAAAAAGTATTCAGGTACATCTTTTAAATTCTCTAAAATGTTTTGAATCCTGATTGATTATTAAGTGCACAAATATTAGCAATTATTTTACGAAACACCAAAAATACAAAACGGTTTCAATCCATAATTCGCTTATCACCAACACGCAAAAAACGCAGGCGAACATCGAAAAAAAATGGTATTCTTCGCTATATTCACTTTTGCATCTCCAGTTAACATCGTTTATACACGCGGTGTATATCGTTCGTGTCTTCGCTTTTTAGAAAACACTGATCGGTTTATGATTTGATTTCGAGGTTTCAAGTCGTAGTGTTTATATAATTATGTGTCTACGACAGTAATTGCTGTGGCTGGTCGACAGAGCTGCAAATTTTGCAAGAAAGAAAAGAAGTGCTAGTATTTTAGTTTAGTTAAAGAGGATACTATAGTATCCTAGTATTTTAGTTTAGTTAAAGAGGATACTATAGTATCCTCTTTGGTTTAGTGAAGTTTTCCTTACCGGATTTTTCCAGCAGTACTAGTTATTAGGATTTAAACTTATTTAAAGGATCGTCTTCCATTCATTAAAAGGTTAGTGCGATAGTTTGATTTGTTTCTATTTAGGGATGTTGATCAAAAGGGCTCTGAAGCCAGTTTCATGAGCCTAGCCAGAAGTTTTCATAGAGAGCGGCCAATAATTTTTTTTAATAAAACGTTAGCAATGTAAAATGATAAATATAAAGAAATCATTTCGCATTATGAAAATATTTATGCATTTTGTTAATAATTTGTTAATTGAGATGATCTTTTCAAGTTCTCACTTTTTGTTAATTAATTCATATTATTAAATACAGTAGGTAGTATTTATTTACAATATTTCAGTATTTTATACGCATTGCGCATGAAGTAAAATTTGAAGTTTAGAAAAGCCTGAAAAATTGTATTTGCTGGCGTAACTCGCTTCACTCGCGCGCCGTCAATTCCAAATTCTCAGGCTTTTTTGAACTCTAAATTCAACTTCATGCTTAATCTGGGAGTGGAAAACAGTAGTGAGATTTTTTATATCTCGGTATAAAAAGTTGATCATGTTAATACTTATATTGAGAATCCAAAAAAATCATAAATTTTGTTAGAGAAATCATGGTTTTATAGATAAACATTTTTATTCTAAAAATATCTTAGAAATTCACGTAGATTCTTACAACTGCGTGCCATTTTCGAGATATTTTATAAATAAAAATGTTTATCTGAAAAATTATAATTTCTACAACAAAATCATGCATAACTAAGAAGTAGAAACACTCGTTACAAGCTTCAAATTATACGCTTTTATAAATACAATGAATATCTGAAAATATACAGAGTTTTCTTAAAAATATGTGCACTCAAAAAAAAATTCTCCGTGTCTCAGTTTTCGCTCTCTCTCTAAATTTGCTGGCACATGTCGATTTTATAAAACATTTCAATTCTTTAAATTTACCAACACATTTATTCTTATATTTGTGGTAGATATTGATGTGAGTTAATTTAATATTTCCATTGAGGAATTTTTTATGTATTTTTTTTAAATATATGTTTAAAACAAAACAGTGTTTTAAACATGTTTATAAACAGCCGTCATATTTCAAACGGTTTTGTTTTAAGCACGGTTCAATTGTTAAATTCGTTTAAAACATGTTTTAAACAGTACATATGTTTAAAACGTGTTTTTGTTATTATCTTTAATTTAATAAACCATATTTTATTCTACTTTGTTAAGATTTTTTGTTTACTCTTTTAAATTTTAGCTACATTTTTGAAGATATTCCAAACTACAGTATTAAACATAAAACTTTGTTACAATAAAATATTATAATTGTGTGTGCATAAATGTGATTTAAAACGTGTTTTAAATATATTTTTAACACGTTTTACACGTGATTTAAACATGTTTTAACCACGTTTTAAACATGTTTTGTAAAAAAAAAATGTTTGTTTTAATTAAAATGAAAAACAAAACCTGACAGGTACTAGAAACGTTTCTTTTAGGTACAGCTTGTCCGTATTTCAACAGAATGTATGGGGATCACGGTTATTTAAAAAAATAGAGAGTCGCTTAAGTTGAAGCAAAGTTGCGTATTTTAGGGCCCAATAATAATCTAAAAACAATTTGAAATATCTTCTTTCGTTTTTGAGATATTGTCAATAAACGAATTTTTTGAAATTTTGTTTTTTTTTATTCAAAAACCATTGAATCCAGACATTTACAACATTGACATTATACAGGCACTTTTTAACGAGAAATCTAGTAACACATTTTATTCTAAGATAACTACATTTACCCAGGGACCATAGCCAACTTTTGTTTTTCTTATGGGCGCTAATATGGATTTTTATATTTTTTTCAAGAATATATTTTTTTCAAGAATATATTTTTTTTATTCGATTGGGCATAACATTTATAGTTTATTTTACATTTTAAATGTAAAATTTTAATTTTTTGATTCTTGTAAAGAGTGCCTTGGAAACAGTTGAGTAACTCACTCATTTGACAACTCCTAGGACCCATAATTTGCTTACTTATCACTTCTGAAAACGGGCATCCAGCTGATTAATTACTGTACTGATAAAAATTTATTTGTTCATATACGAAATACTGTTGTGATATTTTGAATCTTAATAAATTTCTAGACTGTCTTTGGACTATCATAGGATTGTGTCATATTAAGTTTTTATTGACCGTGTATTGATTATTGTAACTGTAAGTGGCTTGGATTTTGCTAGGATTTTGTCTAATTTTGTCTAATTTTGTCTAATTTTGTCTAATTTTGTCTAATTTTGTCTAATTTTGTCTAATTTTGTCTAATTTTGTCTCTCTGTGGACTGTATTTCGGCTATTGTGATGTTATGATTGTGGGTCATTTAATCCACTATATCAAATACAGTCAATATAGTGAATTAATGACAAAATACTAATACGATTCATATTTTAACAGTTGTGATGTATTTTAAAGTAACGAGTGTCTTCCACTCCCAGACAGCATGAAGTAAAATTTCGAGTTTAGAAAAGCCCTGCGTAGTAAATTTGTCTCGGGTCGCTGCGCGACCCGAGACAAATTTTCACGGGGCTTTTCTAAACTCGAAATTTTATTTCATGCGCCACGCGTATAAACTACGGATTTACAGTCAAGTTAAAAATATATAACCCTAGATTGACAGTTATAAATTAATTTTGATTGCTAAAATTACTGTCACAATTTTGTTGATTAATAGATATGACGTCATTGTTGCCAAGGCACTTTTCACAAAAAAGAAAATATTATAATTTTAAATATTAAATCTAAAATAAATGATGAGTGTGATGTATACCGAGTTCAGAAAAAAATATTCTTTTAAAAAATATGAAAACCCACAATGGCGCCTATAAGAAAATCAAAAGTTGACTATGGTTCCCTGGTAAATGTTATAGTTTTCTTAAAATAAAATATGCTGCTAGATTCCTCATTAAAAATCTACCTCTATAATGTCAAAGTTCTGAATGCTTAGATTCAATCATTTTGGAATATAGAAATAAAAGCGATTTTTCAAAAAATCAGTTTTTTGTGATATCTCAAAAATAAATAAATGATATTTTAAATTTGTTTTCAGATTATTAGCGCGGGTCCTAAAATAGGCAACTCTGCCCCAATTTAACTAACTCTCTATCTCTTCAAATAACTGAAATCCTCATATATTCTTTTGAAATATGGATACCCTGTATACATAGTCCGAATTCCCACTGTACATATTTCATCTAAAACGAATCAGCTGTGGTGCCAGAGGGCATTAGTCTTAGTAATTCTTGCTTTTTAACATCAAATAAGATTAAAATTATCTTGTATTTAATACGCATTCCCAAGTAAAGATTTTCATGGATTCTCGTGGTTGTCAAATTCTCAGCCGACACATTTCATCCCGGCGCATTCACCATAGTTTGAACGGTAACTTTCACGAAAAGGACGCCCGATTTAAAGTACTTACTCCGTCATGCGATTGCCTCTTCTAATATATATATTTGCCTTTGCCGTGAATACCATTTTCCAATTTAGTAATTTGGCGGTCGTGTAATCTTTACCGTGAAAGCGGTGCGCGCCCAAATTGACAAGTGGTTTATACCTGTGTGCGTGTGTGTTCCGGTTAAGCACTGCTCCACTATACATGGAAATTCGGGATGAAGTGTTAGTGGAGAGGTGGATAAAGAGGATAATAGCGGGAGGTGAAGGAAGGGGGGGGGGGGGGGGGGCGCTTCAAGATAAGGGCTCGCCGAATCTGGGATGGATCCTCGGCGCCTTCTCGGTTTTATTAGTAATACCTAAAACGGAGTTTGTGATCTTTAAATACGGCAAAGATTACGTGCTCGACGTCACTTTACAATCGATTCTTATTTAAATTTATTGAAGTTGTTCGAAATGCATGTGCAGAAATGTGTGCTAAAGTTGTGTTTAAAGGTTGTATCTTTAAACACCATGGTTTAATAATGACTTGTTATTGGGTAGAAACCAATGTTTTGAAATAAAATTGAATATGAAATGCAATTAAATAATAGTTGAATATGAAACACAATTGAATAAAAATTAAATATGAAACACAGTTTTTTATTATCAATTATTTTGACAAAAGTACCCTCTATAATAAATTTGAGAGTTAATAATAACAATGGTATTTTCAGGTAATCTAAAACTGTTTGTAAAGAATTATTTTTTGTCGAAAATGTATACTTAAAAGATAAATTCCCTGTATGTATACAGGGTGACTGATTTTTTCGTGTCCAGCTTATATCTGCTAAGATACAGAAAAAAGTTTAATATAAAACTTATCATATAAAACGTAATTTGCAAGATGAAACACATTATTTTTTTCCATGACCTACAAATTTTCTGGAAAAATGACAGAAATTATTTGTTTTATATGGAATGCCCTGTATATGTTTTGAACATCATATTCTTAGGTAAATTCTCTTTACAATGATTTATGACAAGTACTACTTGGCTGTTAAATTATGCCTACTAACAGAATTATTGCAGTTATGTGATATTGTTTCATTTATTGTAATTGCTTGTCAAATTTGATCATATTAGCAAATACTTGTCACATTTGACAGTTATACGCTTTTTTGGTGTAACTGTACTTACTTATTTAAGAAAAATAAACAATGTTTAAAAATTTGATGTACTTTGCTGTCAACGGGTTTTCATTTTTTTTTATCATATAATTGTTTAAGTAAAATAGTACTTGTGATACATCATTATAAAGAAAATTTTATTAAGAATCTGATTCCTAAACATATTTAGGGCATCCCATTTGGAAAAAATTAATGTTGACTTTTTTGTAAAATTGGTTGGTCGTGGAAAAAAAATAGATCACGTTGCATATGATAACATTCATATTAACCTATCTTCAATATTTTAACAGATATAAGCTGGACACTAAAAAATCAGTGTAGTCGTAGAAAAGTATAGTGTACAATTTGCAAATCATATTCTTGAGGAATAAGGATCATTCTATGCTGGTTGTAAAATATACTATTTCTTGTTTGTTCAAGCGTATTTTAATCAATTGCAGATTTATATTCAATACTCATGTTTCTTCTAGAATTAGGATGTTGGAACAAACAACATTTTGTTATGTGAATTGGGGTCTTATTTTCCCGCATTCGCAATATCTTATGTGAATCGTGCACAATAAAAAAGGAAAGTTTCGCAGTCTCGGCGGCGCCGATTCGCGAGAGTTTCGTCCTCCGCGGAAAGATTCGGCGCCAGACGAGCAAAAACCATTTACAAATGGTTTTCAGTTCGAGGGAAAACAGTAACGGGGGTGGCGTCGCGGCGCCAGACCGACTGGCGTCCGTCCGAATCGTTAAATCACTGCCAGTTGGCTGCTGCTGCTGCTGTAACTTCAGCAAAACAACGCATAATTCACATTCAATTTGATATCTATGATTCATTGCGAAATATAAGAAGCGGCAGAAATAAAAGTCTCAAGAGAATTCTGTTTACATCAAAAACGGAAATATTTGAATAATTATCATTTTTATATTTTTCTTAGCACTGGTATTAATGATGTGTCCATCATAGCACTTTCCTTGCTATGATGGACACATCACCAGGTTTGTTTTTAAATTCTGTCTCAGTAAATTTTTCTAAGGGACCACCAATACCAGTCAAAGTTCTAAATGTTTTGATTCAATTATTTTGGAATATAAAAATAAAAGCGATTTTTCAAAAAATCAGTTTTTTGTGGTATCACAAAAACAAAAAATTATATTTTAAATTTGTTTTCAGATTATTACTGGGCCCTAAAATAGGCAACTCTGCTCTAATTTAACTAACTCTCTACCTCTTTAAAATTTTCTATAGCTAAGCAAAATATAATAATGGTAATTATGATGATTTAAATATCAACAAGATGGAAAAGTTGAAAAACTAAATTTATTCTACTTTCATTATTATTACTCCAAAATTATTCACGAAAAAAGTAATTCTTGCATTCTTTCGCTACGTCTCGGTAAATATTGATCACAATCACTTCTAAGCGTTATATATTTTTAACTTTGCTGTAAATCAGTAGTTTTTACGCGTGGCGCATGAAGTAAAATTTCGAGTTTAGAAAAGCCCCGTGAACATTTGTCTCGGGTCGCTGCGCGACCCGAGACAAATTTTCTACGCGGGCCTTTCTAAACTCGAAATTTTACTTCATGCTTAGTCTGGGAGTGGAAGACACTCGTTAGTTTGAAATAGACCACAACTGTTAAAATGTGTATCGTAACTGTCACTAAGAAAAACAACAAGATGGCGAGATTGGCATGATTGGCATGATTGGTAAATGTCGGCTTGCGCCGATTTATGTAAACTGTTATTATTGTTTAAGTGTCGGCTACCGCCGACTTATTTCCATAAATGTGGAAATAAATGAGATCATTGATAAAATTATCAAACAGTGCTAGAATATCATAAAAAGAGATACAAAAATCATACGAATTTTGAAAATGACGAGAATAGAACGAATCTTTCCATAAACAATCGACTGAACGTCAGTGATTTGAACGTTTTAGCAAGTTTCTTCAAATTTTCACCAATTTCTAGGGTTTTCATCTATATTTTATGATATGAACATTCGTATTTTAACTAACATCGATGAGTTCTACAAGTTTTCGTAAATTTTGTTGATTATCTGCAAGTTTTAAAATATTCAACTAATCTCAATGATTTTTGATTATTTTAGTAATTATTAGCTCTAATGTTTCAAGGGTAATGATAATTACGCATTAATTTTGTTCAACCTAAAATTCTGTTGCTTGGCAATTGCCCGACGCCAGGAGGGCAGTTACCCGAATCAACAGAATTGAGGGATCAACAAAATTACGTAATTATCATTACCCGAGGTACATTCGGCCAGATAAGTTCTTGAATAGACACGTATAATCTTAGGTTTATGCCTAAAATATTTCAACAAAAATATTGTAGACAAACTTTAATAGAAAGTGGCGGATAAAATATCATTAATTACATAGAAGTAAAATTTGGTTATATATTATTATAACTTATAACACAAGTTATAATGTACAATTAATTCATTATTTCTTACCCTGCAAATATCCTCAAAAATGTTGCGAATACCTGCTGCTGTGTATGTGAGTGTTGTTTCTTTAATTCATTTATCTCTTTCTGTAACATTTTCGTTCCGAAAAGTGATGACATTTTTTTATGTTTGTTAAGTTGGCAGATCTTGAAAAATCATGTGAGCTCACTGAAAGCATTGAAAAAACGCGTTTTTTTTCAGTTTAAGTCAATTGGAAGCAGGACCCTGGGTCGCTGCGCGACCCTCGACAAATTATCACGGTGCTTTTCTAAACTCGAAATTTTACTTCATGCTTAGTTTGGGAGTGGAAAACATTCGTTTAAAGCTTCAAATTAAAATCTTTTAAAAATCAGCGAATGACAGAAAATGTACAGCTAAATAATTAAGAAAAAGTAATGTGATTTTATAAAAATAATGACATACCGTGGAATTGATCAACAATTGCGCATATTCTCTCTTTTTTTAAAAAGTTCAATTTGAAGCTTTAAACAAGTGTTTTCCACTCCCAGACTAAGCATGAAGTAAAATTTCGAGTTTAGAAAAGCCCTGTGAAAATTTTCTGGGCTTTTCTAAACTCGAAATTTTATTTCATGCGCCACGCGTATAAAACACTATAATATTGTCATATTTATGTATATTCGAACTTTACTTAAAATCTGTGTTTTATACGCGTGGCGTATAAAGTAACTTCGACAAATTTTCACGGGGCTTTTCTAAACTCGAAATTTTACTTCATGCTTAATCTGGGAGTGGAAAACACACGGTTAAAGCTTCAAATTGAACTCTTTTAAAAATCAACGAATGACAGAAAATTTACAGCTAAATAATTAAGAAAAAGTAATGTGATTTTATAAAAATAATGACATACCGTGGAATTGATACAACAATTTCGGATATTCTCTGTTTTTTATAAGAGTTCAATTTGAAGCTTTAAACAAGTGTTTTCCACTCCCAGACTAAGCATGAAGTAAAATTTCGAGTTTAGAATAGCCCCGTGAAAATTTGTCGAGGGTCGCGTAGCGACCCGAGACAAATTTTCTGGGCTTCTCTAAACTCGAAATTTTATTTCATGTGCCACGCGTATAAAACACTATAATATTGTGATATTTATGTATATTCGAACTTTATTTAAAATCTGTGTTTTATACGCGTGGCGCATGAAGTAAAATTTCGAGTTTAGAAAAGCCCAGAAAATTTGTCTCGGGTCGCTGCGCGACCCTCGACAAATTTTCACGGGCCTTTTCTAAACTCGAAATTTTACTTCATGCTTAGTCTGGGAGTGGAAAACACTCGTTTAAAGTTTCAAATTGAACACTTCTAAAAATCAACAAATGACAGAAAATTTACAGCTGAATAATTAAGAAAAAGTAATGTGATTTTATAGAAATGATGACATAAAGTGGAATTGATACAACAATTGCGGATGTCAAAATACCACAAGATATTGCTGTTACTTAATTAACGACAAAAAACATAACGCAAACATGGTGATAACTGTGGTGTGCATTATACCACTTTACTAGGAGGATTTTTTCTTGTATAGTGTAAATCATTTCGAAAACATTTACTTTAATCAAGTGACTGCGATAACTTAATTATTTTAACTTAGAGAAACGTTAAGTGATAAACGTTAACACGAATGAATTCATAATTTTTTCCTCTACAAAAAGGTAAATACATTTTGTTTCTAAAATAAATAGGGGAGCCAAAATTTGAACATTTCAAAATTTACATGGGATTTTCTATGTTGCGTCCGCCAAGTCAACACCCGGTATATTTGAGTATTATTTTTTAATAACCTTAACTATTAAATTAGCTTATTTTTATAATAGAAAGAAGTTTAAAAGTGAACTCTATTGCTTTTTCTTTTATGTTCATGAGTGCTTTTTCTTATGAAACCCCAAATATAGACTCCTATTATATTTTTATTGTACTGGCCTTGGTAACGGCGCACAGTGGGGCCAAATGGTCAAAAAAGCACGCATAGACTGTGTTTCATAACGTGTAGGTGAATCTCTAAAAGATTTTCTGTAGGTTTTATGGTCCGCACAATTCTAATCAACCATTATTCTGAACGATTGACAATTGACAACATTACAAAATTACTTTTCTTCAACACTTTTCTGATGATTATAGATGATTCTGAGTAAAATTCTCTGAATGTAAATCATTGTTGATTGTTGCATGATATATTGTCATGACAACTTTTAATTTTATCAAAATAAATGTTTTCAACACATTTGTCATTGGCTAAAGTTATTTGATTAATTCAGATTTTTTTAAAATATTTTTGGTGCATGTCACATACGAAATCATTTCAAAATATTATGGTAGGTAAGGTTAGCGTGTTGAGCCAGATAAGCCGGTAACAACAAATATTTATTGTATAATTTAATATCCGTCGGGGTAGTTGTTCGGGAAGTAATTGTTTCGATGAATATTATAATATGTCCTCTTAGAGGCAAAACTTTGTGGAGAAGCGAAATAGTTTGCTAATTTTATAATTTTTGATTTCAAAATACTATGTTTCCATTGTGTCCGATAAAAAATGAAATTGTTTTCCACATTTGTTCCACAGTTAAGTTTCACTATAAATATAAATGTAATTATATGAAGTCGTCGTCACTTGATGACTTATCTTCAGTCTCGTTATCGTTATCGTGACAAACCATTTCTGGAATAACGTCAGGTAATTCTCTCATTGGTTTCTTTAATTTACCTGACGCTCTAAGAAAAGATATGTAGGAATCGAAATTTAACAGGAGCCGATTAAAAATATCAGTCAAGTTATCCTTCCTTGACATATTCCTTGCAGTTAAGCAACCACATTTCTTTATATCTTTATTCCTATGCTCCAAGGCCTTTTCGGATAATTGCTATAAACAAATAGCTATGTAAACTTTTCTATGAGTAAGGCATGAGAAAAATTTGTTCCGTACACTTATGTGAAAATTATTAGTTTAGTACAAAGTTTATTGGGTGGAAATTGGAGCTGAACGCTGAAGGCTTCGATTTCCACCGAACATTTGTTTCGTGTAAGCATTTTCGATGACGTGAGATCAATTTTAATATGAAAGTTTAAATTCCGCGTTATCCAGGGATATTTCAAACTTCTCATATTTTGTCCCGAAACTCGAAATCGAATGTTTATCGTACAAATATTAAACTTTATACTGTTAGAATAAATGTTTTATATAGATTTTTCAATAGGACTGATAATTTATTATTAAAGAAAATCGGATAATATATGACCCCAATATGGAAGTAACGAAAATACAATTTTAATACATTTTGCAATTCCCGTTTCAAAGCCAACATTTTCACGGTTGTAAGTGGGCGCAGCTACAATCAAGCTCAAAATATATCCCACTGAATAGACACTATTTTGAAATAAACCCAGCTTTGTGCTTCGATGTGTTTAAAAGTTGCACCATTTTTAAGAAAGACGTAAATTCCCATTGAAGTTATATGGAGAAAGTATTATTGAGTTGAAACCTTTATATTGTGAGCGTTGTCCTGATAAACGACATGATCTGGTATTGCTACAAGTCTTAAACATCACTTAATATGGATTTACACATAGCAAATAATTATCAATTTGGTGTTGCAATGATTTTTTCTTCCTATGTACGTCATTTTTTTGGATTTAGGCCTATTGTGCGGCGTTCGAAGTCCATAGCGTCTTTGTGAAAACGTTCTTTTTGTTCTTCTGAGTATGCTCCAATTTTGTTTTCAAATTTATTTAAATAAGCATGTAGCATATACACTTTCAGAGACATTCTGCACATTAAAGTTCTTTAAGATATTTTCAACTAATTCTTGGTCATTTTTGATTTTGTTATTTCCTAAAAATCCAGAGACAACTGCTTTGAAACTATGCCAATATTTTGATTGAGCTTTAACAAGCAATTTTGAAAATTCTTTACTGTTCTTTTTTACTTTCCCCCGTATGTAATACAAAGGGAAAGTATTGTTTTCGTAAAAATTTTCAAATCAAAAATTTATCCGTTTTGAGGTCCCCTGAGTCGAATAAGATCATTTTTGAAAAATGTCTGTCTGTCTGTCTGTCTGTCTGTGTACGCTGTACAGCGAAAACCGCTAAAGATATCGAGATGAAACTTGAAACTTAAGCTTTTTATCACAATCGGAAGAACTGAAAAGCTTTTGGTGAAAATCGGAAAACCGGAAGTGGTACTTTACTCTTAGCGTATTTCAGTTTTTTTCTGATTTTTTTATTAAATGTTCATCAAACAAAAAATTCTTTCAAATAAAAGTTGTAGATAATAATAAAATGAAGATATATTGTTTATTTACTTTTTGTCATAGCACTCTTAGTTTTTAAGATATTTTAAAAGTTGTTTGTTTTATCTAGTTATTGATGTGTGACAGTGTATGTGTCGATACAATTGAAAAATGTTTCAAATAAAAGTTGTAGGAAATAAAAAACTAAAGATTTTTTGTGGACTCACTTTATTCATCGCACTCTTAATTTTTGATATATTTAAAAAATAGTGTTTTTTATCTAGTCATTGGTTTGTGTCAGTATGTGTTGATCCAATTGAAAAATGTTTCAAATAAAAGTTGTAGGTAATAAAATATTAAAGATTTTTTGTATCTTCACTTTTTGTCACAGCACTCTTAGTTTTTGAGATATTCAATAAATAGTGCTTTTTATCTAGTCATTGGTTTGTGTCAGTATGTGTTGATCCAATTGAAAAATGTTTCAAATAAAAGTTGTAATTATCAAAAAGTTGAACACATTTTGAAAATAATAATGCTACAAATATTTTAAAAGTGATTTAATACGCAATTTACGGGGGAAAGTACTATGATGGACACATCACCATTTTTTTTTTTAATTTTCAGACCAATAAAAATTCCAGCTTTAATTTTTTCGCATCAGCCAATTTTGGAAAAAACATTGTTAAAAATTTGAAAGCATCAGAATTCTTATCTAGTGCTTTTACAAATTGTTTCATTAGCCCTAATTTAATGTGTAAACGCGGCATTAGCACATTTTCAGGTTCAGCAATAGGTTTACATCTAACGTTTTGTTTTCCCACACAAAACTCTATTCTTATGGGCCATGATCGTCGAATATAGTGCTGAGCATCAGCTCTACTGTCCCACAAACAAAGGTATCAAGAATATTTTGTGTATCCGCCCCGTAGGCTCATTAAAAATCCTACCATTTTAAAATCTCCAATGAACTGCCATTTATACTATTGATATTTTAAAGCTTTGAGTAAAATTTTAACACTCTCATAGTTTTCTTTAATATGTACAGAATAAGCGATTGGAAGAGATAGAAATGTATTTCTGTTGTTTAGTAAAACGGCTTTCAGGCTTTTTGTAGAGCTGTCAACAAATTAACGCGACTCACTAGGAACACAGAAACAAAGTCCATTTTCTTTTGTGAAAACCATAGAAAATGTTTCATGTCGTTTTCATTGATTAGTTATTTTGACATTATCATCAAGCAAATTCCATTGTTTCAAGCGAGAACCTAAAATTTATTGCTTTACTTTTCGGCAAATTCATATCTCCTATTAAATCATCAAAGTTTTCTGCGGTAATAAGATGGGGTTTTAATTGTTCCTTGTGACGGTAAAAATTCTTCATCTTCGAAATCTTGGTAAAAACTTTAAGATGAACTTGACTGAAATGATTTGTTTAGAGGAATTGTCCGCTGTGTAAAATTGGAGCAGAAGAGGAATCAAGGTCAGGATATGCGATTGGTTTAGCATTCTTGCCACTCACTGCGTCCTTTAGTAGGATTTACTATGCAAAAATTGGAGTCATTAACGTGTTCTCTCAGTTTTCGCCAAATTCACTGCGAATTTCATATTGCTTTTCTTACCTTGATAACAAGCTAATATAAATAAAATTGTAAATAATAATTTTTTTCAGTAAAAACTGTTTATATTTACCTTCCAAACGTCTTTTGCAATTACTACAAGCAACATGTGGAGCCCATAGTTTGTCTTGATTCCAAATAGGTCTCTCAAAATATGCTTCGTAGGCTTTACAAAGATTCTTACTTTTGTTTAATTCAAATTTTCCTTCTCGTACTTTAATAAAATTGCAACATATATAACAAAATGCACCAGAATTATGCTTACACTTTTTCGATGAAATTTTAACTGTTTGAAGCTCGTACAAATACTTTTTATTTTTTGCGACTTAGGCGCTTCCAACCGCGTGAATGTAACAATCGCTCTCTTTTGTTTATGGGGTGTTTAATCAGTCGCTCGCCTAGATTCAAAACCCGACAAGTCTTCTTAAATCACCTTCGAGATAAATATAAAAAATCTTCTAAATCTCCTACTAAATATAACTAGTGAATTAGTTTTTACTAGTTACCATTAAAACCTTAAATTTAATCTTAATATGCGTTCTGAATCCAATGATGTACAAAACTTACTTTCAAAAAATGCATCTAGGCGACTGAAACAGTAAAATTATTTATTACTTCTATAATAGCTGAACAATCTGTATTATTAGCATTACCACTAGAAAAGCAAACTTTATAGGGGATTTGAATATGTTTCCTTCATTTTAGTGCATGATGAAATTCATGAAATGAACCCAAGGATAAGGAATTTTAATTTTTGTTGTTGATTTGTGTAATTGTTATTATTATACCGTTATTTTTCTTTTCTTTCTCTTTGTATTAGTATCGAAGAAAAAATATCCATAATTTCTGGTATTATTACCCATTTATCTCATTTAGCGGTAAGATTTCTCGGTTGGCCTTTGTTTTTAACTTCCCCCAATGTTTTCTATACGCCTCCCTCGGGCAAACCGTACATGACTTTGTGCAGAATTAAGCTCGTCTCTCCATTCTCAACACGAAAATAAATGCGCGCATTTCCGGAAAATTGAATCAAAACATGAATAATAAATAATTCGAACGATTGCGATTTAACGAAGAAAATTGTCATAAGGGCAAAAGATGAGTTTATATTTATATACAGGGTGTCTCAGACCACCCGTATCAGCCTTTTTTGAGAAATCGGCTAGTCCTATAGAGTTGGGATAAAAAAACTATTATAAAAGTCGTATTAAAGAATCTATTGGTGATATTGTTTTTTCGCAAAAAGGTTGGTATCACTGAAAGTTTGCTTTAAAATGTCAATAACTCCAGATTTTTAAATGGCAAGATAGATCAAAAGTGGTGTCATTGTAAAGGTCTTTAAAAAATAAGCAACTTTTATAGGAAACATAATTTTATTACTGGAATCGATTTTGAGTAATATCTGATTAAATTTAATAAATTTTATTTTTTTTTGGCTAACTTATTTTAAAACATTGAGTTTCAAATGTCAATTAGACCTCATTCTAACCAAGTCCGCAAAGTCGCTAAAGATAAATTTGACTCCAACTCCCTCTGCAACTCCTCTATTTTTTGAAAATTCTACGCCAACTCTGACTGCTGCTTCGAATCATGTGAACATTTTAAATATTCACTGAATGCAATTTTTTGCAATACAAATAAATGTTTAAAGGTTACTACATCTGCATAATTGCAGTGTAATGGTTTAAAAAAAATCGAAATTTTTGTTTTCTCTCATATATGCAAATTACATAAATTTCCATTGTAATTAAACACTCTATTTGGGTTCAAATTTAAAAAATGAAGAAATATGTTTAGCACATTTATATTTCAATAATTATATTGAAAATCGGTGTCGGAATTATATGAAATTCTGGGGTCGGAATTTAAGTATTATTGTGATGAAAAAATCGGACCCGTGAAGATTGACTTCACGGGTCCGATTTTCTCATCACAATAATACTTAAATTCCAACCCCAGAATTTTGACTCGAACTCCGACTAAGAGTTCACAGCACTGGTTCAAACTATTTTTATTTACTTCTAAACACTGTTGAACTATTCTAGTCCTAATACCAGTGGCCCTAAGCATCTACTTTTAAAATAAGGTAGCCACGAGGTATTGATAATTGGTAACTTCAATCCAAAATTACTCAAAGCAAACGCCAGTTATCAAAATATTTCTCCTACAAAAGTTACTCATTTTTCAAAGACCCTTTGAATGATACCACTTTTGACCTATCATGCTATTTGAAAATCTTGAGTTTTTGACATTTTTGGGTGAATCATCAGAGATGCCAACCTTTTTAGAAAAAAACAATATCCTCATTCGATTGTTCAATATGGCTTTAGTAATATTTTTTTTTATCCCAACTCTCTAAGACTAGACGTTTATTCAAAAGATGCCTGATACGGGTGGTCTGGGACACCCTGTATATACAGAGTGTAGAATTATCCGACGAACCATAGGGATTTTGGTGTAAAAGAATTAATGTTCAGATATTTGATTCTTTAATTATTTCAGACAAAAAGTGTATTTAACTTTTTTGTTGATTAAAAAAATCTGCATTTTACATTTTATTATTTTTAATTTTTTAAATTAAAATTTAAAATTGCCATGGAAGGATTGACGTTACCATTAAGATTCGTTAAATAAAGTTGTTGGTCGCGCAGCGACCTGAGACAAATTTTGTGGGCTTTTCTAAACTCTAAATTTTACTTCATGCGCCACGCGTATAACACACTATATTATTATCAAATGTATGTATATTTGAACTTCATTTAACATCTGTGTTTTACACGGGTGGCGCATGAAGTAAAATTTCGAGTTTAGAAAAGCCCCGTGAAAATTTGTCGAGGGTCGTTGTTTCTGGGCTTTTCTAAACTCGAAATTTTACTTCATGCGCCACGCGTTTAAAACACAGATTTTAAGTAAAGTTTGAATACACATAAATTTGACATTATTATAGTGTTATATACGCGTGGCGCATGAAGTAAAATTTCGAGTTTAAAAAATCCCAGATAAATTTTCTGGGCTTTTCTAAACTCGAAATTTTACTTCATGCGCCCCGCATTTAAACCACAGATTTTAGGTGAAGTTTGAATATACATAAATTTGACATTATTATAGTGTTATACACGCGTGTCGCATGAAGTAAAATTTCGAGTTTAGAAACGCCCAGAAAATTTGTCTCAGGTCGCTGAGCGACCCTCGACAAATTTTCACGGGGCTTTTCTAAACTCGAAATTTTACTTCATGCTTAGTCTCGGAGTGGAAAACACCGGTTAAAGCTTCAAATTAAACTCTTTTAAAAATGAACGAATGTCAGAAAATTTACAGATAAAATAATTAAGAAAAAGTAATGTAATTTTATGAAAATAATGACATATCATAGAATTAATACAACAATTGCGGATATTCCCTGTTTTTTGGTTAATTCAATTTAAAGCTTTAAACAAGTGTTTTCCACTCCCAGACTAAGCATGAGGTAATATTTCGAGTTTAGAAAAGCCTCGTGAAAATTTGTCGAGGGTCGCGACCTGAGACTCGAAATTTTACTTCATGCGCCACGCGTATAAAACCCTAAAATAATATCAAATTTATGTATATTCGAACTTCACTTAAAATCTGTGTTTTACACGCGTGGCGCATGAAGTAAAATTTCGAGTTTAGAAAAGCCCAGAAAATTTGTCTCGGGTCGCTGCGCGACCCTCGACAAATTTTCACGGGGCTTTTCTAAACTCGAAATTTTACTTCATGCTTAGTCTGGGAGTGGAAAACACCCGTTTAAAGCTTCAAATTAAACTCTTCTAAAAATGAACGAATGTCAGAAAATTTACAGATTAATTAATTAAGAAAACGTAATGTGATTTTATAAAAATAATGACATACCATGGAATTGATACAACAATTGCGGATATTCCATGTTTTTTTTTTAATTCAATTAAAGCTTTAAACAAGTGTTTTCCACTCCCAGACTAAGCATGAAGTAAAATTTCGAGTTCAGAAAAGCCCTGTGAAAGTTTGACGTGGGTCGCGCAGCGACCCGAGACAAATTTTCTGGGCTTTTCTAAACTCGAAATTTTACTTCATGCGCCACGCATGTATAACACTATAATAATATCAAATTTATGTATATTGAAACTTCACTTAAAATCTGTGTTTTAAACGCGGGGGCGCATGAAGTAAAATTTCGAGTTTAGAAAAGCCCAGAAAATTTGTCTCGGATCGCTGCGCGACCCTCGAAAAATTTTTACGAGGCTTTTCTAAACTCGAAATTTTACTTCATGCTGAGTCTGGGAGTGGAAAACACTTGTTTAAAGCTTCAAATTGAACTCTCTTAAAAATCAATAAATGTCAGAAAATGCACAGATAAAATAATTAAGAAAAACTAATGTAATTTTATAAAAATAATGACATACCATGGAATTGATACAACAATTACGGATATTCCCTGTTTTTTTTTTAAATTCAATTTAAAGCTTTTAAACAAGTGTTTTCCACTCCCAGACTAAGCATGAAGTAAAATTTCGAGTTTAGAAAAGCCCCGTGAAAATTTGTCGAGGGTCGCGCAGCGACCCGAGACAAATTTTCTGGGCTTTTCTAAACTCGAAATTTTACTTCATGCGCCACGCGTATAAAACACTATAATAATGTCAAATTTATGTATATTCGAACTTCACTTAAAATCTGTGTTTTAAACGATTTTAGTTGCACTGTGTAAAAGTTAATTTTTATAATTAATTAATACCTGTCAATAATTTTGAGGCATCGCCGATTTTTGAAAAAGTGAACATTTTTATTTGCCTAAATATTTGCTTTCTGAAAAATTTAAAATACAATTAAGTAATATCCGTGGATTCAGCATTTTCGTTTCTACATAACAATTAAATAGACTTATTGTCTAAAATAATTATTAAATCAAATAATCGAATATTAAGATATTTATATTGAAATCCATATGGTACATCGGCTAATTCCCCGCCCTGTATATAAAAAAAAATTGAATAAATACAGCAAATTTTATTCTTTTAAATATACTCATCCCGATGCATACGTTGTACATTGTTAGGGATTCATAACAAGTGCTTCCACTCCTTGATTAAGCGTGAAGTAACATTTCGAGTTTAGAAAAGCCTGAAAATTTAGAATTGCCGGGGCGCGCGAACATAACGAGTCGCGCCCCGGAAAATACAAATTTTGAGGCTTTTCTAAACTCGAAATTTTACTATACTTCATGCGCTACGCGTACAAATCAGGGAAATATTGTAAAGTTCAAAATATATTGTTAATATTTAAGCTCACGGTATTTCAACAATTACAAATGATTATTTAGCATAACCAAAAAAAAATTGGCTTAGGGATATGTAATGTTACAGAAAAAAATTTAAAAATGCGTACACATTCTAATGAAAATTATACAGGTATTGTTTCTTCTTAGTACACCTACATATCTTAAAGTAAATCACTAAAGTTTTAAAAGCGCAACATTTGATTGGACGAAATATACATTTGTAAAATTAATTAACCGTAAACAGGGTGGGGAAGAAAAAGTAGTGATTTGAAAATGTCTGTAAAAAGAAGATTATTATTTTTTCAAATAATTTTTTTATTTAGTTAAAGTACATTAAAATGCATTAATTTTGTGAAAATAACTCCGAAAAGTTGACGTCCGTTTAGGCGTACACATTCTTCCAATCGTGATCTAAAATTATTCATTACGTTCCGCAGCATTGCTTGGGTAATTTGGTTCACTTCCTGTCGGATCCGTTCTTTCAAGGCTTGAACTGTTTGTAGTGGGTTATCTTGAAACACTTTACTCTTCAAGTAGCCCACAAAAAAAAAGTGGCACGTTGTGAGATCCGGTGAACGGGTAGGCCAAATGATGTCCCTATTAGGAGAAATCAGATGATTTGAAAATAACCCATTGACAATATTCATGCTTACTCTCGCTGTATGGAAGGTTGCTCCGTCCTGTTGAAAAAGTATTTCTTTGGTAACTCCGTACCGTGCCCCATTATTACTAAATGCTAATACATAGGAAACATGGCATCCCTACCACCTCCCAACGATACGGTGCGATTGGCGGTATTTTTAAAATCGCTTGTTATTCTGCTCCACCCTGTATTAAACAGAAGGAGCACATTTTAAACTTCACAGTATTCAGTATTTTATACGCGTGGCGTAATAAGTCGAATTTCGAGTTTAGAGAAGCCTAAAAATTTGAATAGGTCGCTCCGCTTTGCTACGCCTCCAAGCCAAATGTTCAGGCTTTTCTAAACCCGAAATGTTACTTCATGCCTAAGAACTCATTAGAAGCTTCAAATTGTTCTCTTTAATAAATAAACAGTGAATAACATAAAAATGCACAACACAATAATATCTTTATTCGTTTATTATTTGGAAATGTGCTGTGATATACTTTGAGTAAGTTTGTTTTAAATATACACGAGGAGTTTTCATTATAAAATCGCTATTAGATGATTACATTGATCGCATGTCTGGAAGCAAGGCGCTAATTAAAAATAGATTACCCTCAGGTGATTTGCCTTCCTCGAATATTTGCTCTGCTTTCTCTATCACCACTAATTACTTCCGGAAATTACTCCTACCTAATATTATTTAAACGAACCAACAAAGTAATTAACTTACAAAATACTCATTTAAACATCATACATACAAAGAATTATATCTGTGCTATAATAATTCGCTTAGAGCAATTTGTTTAAGTTCTGTAAGTATACATACAGGAGATTTTTATTTTAAGTATACATATCCCGAACAAAAATTATCAGGTATTCGTCGATATTATAAATAGTTCAATTTGAAGTTCCGAACAAGTATTTCGAATCCCAGATTAAGCCTAGGGTAAAATTTTGACTTTAGAAAACACTGAAAAAAAAATTCAGGCTTGTCTATACTCGAAATTTTACTCCATGCGCCCGTATAAAACACTGAAATATTGTAAAGTTAAAAATACACTGATAAACACTTAAACATATTTTTTAAAAATGGATAATAATATAAATATTTAAACAACAAGATATTTGCATTTTTCTTTCACACATTCTCAGGTCAGGTCAAGTAATACAATGCATTAAACTAACTTATTTGGTTAGTAATTTAATGCATACCGGGTGTTCGAAAAGTAATGTAACGGCTCGATATTTCTGTTTCTGATGAGTTTAGAAAATGAGGTTTCAAATTAAACTTGTAGCTACTAATTTAAGCTACTTATTGATAATATCTTTCAATATACAGGGCGATTAATTTTCTAGATAAATATCATACTTAATTTGCTTCAAATAGAACACCCTATATATTTCGTTGGTATTCGATACCTTGTTTAAATTAAAACATACTAGTAAAACCCGCACGTTTTTAAGCCACTTAGATCAAAAGTTACAAGTAAAAACTAACTGAAAAACGAATGAATCATAATCAAGTGTACGTGTCCCAAAATGTTGAAACAATTGTTATTGACAGTTGTTATTATTGAATTACCTGTAATTGCTGGTTTTTTTCCGAAATACAAAAAAACACATGGAAAAATAATTTAAATAATTTTAATGATGAAAGGTTAAGGCGATCGCATAAGAAGTTATGGGCAAGGGTTCGAATTACTTAATAACACTTTTTATGATCGAGAGCCACTTACAAAAACAGCAGTTTGGAAAGTAGTAAAGAATTTTGATGACCTAGCTTCCATTAAAAGTCGTTCAAGAACTGGTAGACCCAAAACTGCCAAAAAACAACGAAAATGCTTTGGATGTCATGCAAAAATTTATCGATACGGTTAGCTGCGCTTCAACATGCGATATTTGTATCATCTATTCATGCCATCCTTAGACATAATAATTTTTATCCTTTTAAAATACATTTGGTTCAAAAATGTTTTGAAGATGATTATAATCGTCGATTAGAATTGTGAGAAGAAATCAAGCGTAGAGTAAGCACCGAACCTAATGTTATAAATAACATTCTATTTTCTTATAAAGCTATGTTTATGCTAAATAAAAATGTTAACCGTCATAATAGCAGATACTGGACTAACACCAATCCTAGATGGATGCGTGAACATAACACGCAAAAACCTTTGAAACTAAACGTCTACATACCAAAACTAGCGTGGTTTAAAAACCATATTAAACACGCAAATGCCGTATTTAACGAAATAGAGTGTTCAATGCATCTTATTTATGCTGCTCACAAAATTAAATAATGCACATATTATAGGATTGTCGTAAACAAAAATAAAATGTTACCAAATGTGAGGTATATTTATCTAAATTGTAAACACAGCAGAATCTTTAATTATTGAATTTACCCAGAGATAACTTATTTTTTGCCTTTTTCGCAGAAAATTGAACTACAACTTGTTTATCTAAAATATTGTCACAAAGTTTAAGTATTAATGTAGGTACACTTTTTTCGGATTATTTATTTATTTTCAAACGAAAAATCTCCAATTTTATACAATGATTACAAAATATAACTTATATCTAATTTATAAACTCTATTTATTTAAAAACAGGTACATTATGCACAATAATGAGGAGCACAAATCATATCAATATGAAATTAAAAAAGATTCTCAGAAATTATACTACTTTAACCATCATCAAATAAAATTAAATTAAGTATAAATGAAATTGCCAATTAAAAATTAAATTATCTTATGTCGTTGTTTGAAAATATTGAAGTAACATTTAAATTTTGCAGAAAAAATAATGCTTGTGATTTTTTCTAATAAAGATTTCTGTACAATGGCTTAATCAACATCCAATTTGCTGAATTAATTCAAAAACTGTAAGCTTCTTTGCAGACACTTGCAATTTTGTTTTTTAAAGTATTGAAGTGCGTACATTCACATTATAATATTGAATGTTTATAAGGAATTTTTCGTTTAAGTATACATATCCAAATGCATACGCAGTACATTTTCAGGCATTCGTTGTTTTAAAAACCGTTGAATTTGAAGCTTCTGAGGAGTGTTTTTATTCCTTAATTAAGCATACATTTTCAGGCATTTCCAAACTCGAAATTTTAGTTCATATGAAACGCTTATAAAACACTGATTTCAAGTGAAGTTCAAAATATACTTTGATTTGATATAAAAACTTATAAAATTGAATAATGTGGGACTAATTAATTTTATAAATATTTTTATCAAAAATTGCTTAGGGATATATTAGTACACAAAGTTTTTCTTTTAAGTATACATATCTCAATATACTGTGTACGCTGTAAATCTTCAGACTTTTGTTGTTTTTACAAATATTTCAAATTGAAGTTACAAACTAGTGTTTTCCACTCCCAAATTGAGCATGAAGTAAAATTTCGAGTTTAGAAAAGCCTAAAAATTAGGTTTAGTCGCTCCGCGCTTCGTGCTACGCGACCAAACCAAATTTTCAGGCTTTTCTGAACTCGAAATTTTACTTCATGCGCGACGCGTATAAAACCCTGATTTTAGATGGAGTTCAAAATATTCTACTCAAGCAGTATGGTAAAAACGTGTATTCTGAACATCACATCACATCAGTGTTTAGTACGCGTGACGCATGAAGTAAAATTTCGAGTTTAGAAAGGCCTGAAAATTTGGTTTAGTCACGTAGCGCTACGCGCTACGCGACCAAACCGAATTTTCAGGCTTTTCTAAACTCGAAATTTTACCTTATGCTTAACCTGGGAGTGGAAAACATTCGTTTGAAACTTCAATTTAAAATATTTGTAAAAACAACGTAAATCTGAAGATTTACAGTATATACAGTATATTGAGGTATGTATACTTACAAGAAAAACTTTTTGTATAGGTACATTATAGAAAAAATCGCTGTATGAAACTCAGATTAAAAATTAATACAAACAAGCATTAATATTCGATAAACTCTAAAGGGGATTGACCCGATGCGCGAAGCAAAAAAATCTGTTATATTTCGTGGGGGGAAAGCTGAAAAAAAAAACAGTTGCCCTATTAAATTTTCAAAACTACACCGACGCTGCCAATACACATCACATCTGCATCGTTTCAAACTTTGATCTCTTCAATTGACTATTCATGTCGTTCGAACGGTCCGTTTTTGCTGTCTGGTTGTGTTTGAGTGGGAGCGCAATCATTAATTCTAGAGCTTTATTCACTTAACTTCGCATGCAAAAAAAGCCCCATAGGGTTATTTGTTCGAACTATGCATATTGTATGAAAGCGTCTGTTAAAAAATATCGGATTTTAAATTTGCGCCAGTATTGGGAAAATTGAATTCAAGTCCTAAACTAATAACAAATATACATAGCATTTTCAAATCCCATACCATTGGAGAATAATTCAAAAATACAGTGCATTTTCAGAATGTTTTCAAAATATATCTACTATTTTGTAAATAGTTTATATCAAGGGTAGTTAACCTGGTTCATACTGCCTACTGGGATCTCATTATAATTTTAAAATATTGAGTTCAATCAAAAACATCCCACCTCCACTATTCATGACTTTAGTTCATCATTTTATGTCAATAATTATATCAACTATTGAAATTCTGCCAATTAACTACCGACTATCGGTCTTTCCGCCTGGTTTCCAGGGTTTTTGTCGCTGTCAGTTATTGTGTACAAAAGGGTGATGATTGTTAATGTCGTCCGTTTTTCTGTAAAAATGGACAGAAAAACCTTGCATATAAATGTATTATTTAGGGAATTTATTTATTTATTTACATATCTTTTGGGTAATCGATCATTTAACAATTCATTAACGTAATCAAAACATTCGTCATGGAATGCTCCTTCGTCCATTTTAACACCAAATATTTAAAAATGTGAGCTTTTACATAAATAATAATTTGACTAACGAATAATCTGCGATTAATCTTGGTTTGGAAAGGATTATTTGAAGGGGGATTATTTTCAATTGAATCTAGAACTATGTCGACTATTTTCTACGTTTTAACGCGATCCGAGAATGAATACTCAATGCCGGATCATTCCCTGACTATGCGTACAGCCGTTAGTGATTAATAATAAACCAGTTAAATACACATTCGTTGATTGTTGTATATTTTTAACATTACCAGTATTTTTGAAAATTGAAGAAGATGTTTTGTCTTTTACTCCATCACTTTTGACATTTTTATGTAATTTATTATGATAATTTTGAGTTGTCTGTTTTTACTAAAGTTATGTTTCGCATTTTTGAAAATCAAATGATTTTAAGTAATTAAAACACTTGTTCTGAATTACCTTGTACTATTTATCTACGTGAGAATCTATGAGAAAATATTTGAGTCGCCCAGATGCAACACCAGCCATACACCTTTATTTTAATTTTGAGGTTTTGGTATCCCTGGATTCTACTCGTCTCAGGCTACAATTTTAATAATAAATTTACATTTTAAACCCATTCTAAATATTTTAAAATTATGTTTGAAAAATCCCGTTGAATATAAAACCTGCTACATTTCTCAGTTGCAAAACCTCACTTATTTTTTTAATTGCAAATCCTAGCAGTTTTTGACTTAGTTTTAAAAAAAATGTCTAGTCCCATTTAATAGAATGTTCATTCACACACGATTTTAATTTATTTAAAAAACGTTGCAAAATCAGTTTTTTTTTTTCATTTTGCTACAAGTTTCTCAAAACACGTTTGGCTGGTTTTGCATCTGGGCTACTCATTTATTAAATCAAACAACTTATTGTTTAAATATCTAAGCGAGAATCCGTCAGGAGAGGGGAGGGTTTTGTGTGTTTAATGCATACATAAGTTCCACATATCTAATTTTAGTAATGGAATACAATTCTAGACAGCAAACAAGGCAATTTAATTGAATCGCATCGCGGCGCGCAGAATAAATTATGGCCGGCTATCGAGAGATTCCCATTATATATCACGGGTTCGGAGGCGGAAGTAGAGGCGCCCCCTTTCGCCCTTCAGCCCGCATTACGCCCCGCACTCCAGTAGAACAGCCGCATCCGCATCGGATTCGGATAAACAATTCAGCATTTGCATACAACAATGCCGAATTGCGTCGATATAATACACGCGAAAATATTTGATACGATTATTCTCGAGTGTTTTTGTATAATATTAACTATCGATAAACAAATTTGGAATTTGTTTTTTACAGTGAATAAATTGTAACGTTTCTAATCTACAGGGAATTTTTCTTTTAAGTATACATGTCCCGATGATTACGCTGTCAACTTTCAGGCAATCGTTGTTTTTTAAAAGAGTTGAATTTGAAGATTCAAACGAGTGTTCTCCACTCACAGATTAAGCATGAAGTAAAATTTTGAGTTTAGAAAAGCCTGAAAATTTGGTTTGGTTATGTAGCGCGTAGCGCTACGCGACCAAACCAAATTTTCAGGTTTTTCTAAACTCGAAATTTTACTTCATGCGCCACACGAATAAAACACTGAAATATTGTGAAGTTAACAATATGCTACCAGTATGATAGGACGTATATTTTGAACTTTACTTTAAATCATGTAAAATTTCGAGTTTAGAAAAGCCAACCAAATTTTCAGGTTTTTTTAAACTCCTAATTTAACTTCACGCCTAACTTAAGAGTGGAAACAATTGTTGGAAAGTTCAAATTAACAGCTTTTAGAAATCAACTACAACTGGAAATGTTACACAGTATACATAGAGTTATGTACAGCTGTGAGAGAAAAATCGAGTACGGCAGAGAGTTCAAGCCACTGCCATAATATCGTTTTTTTCATCTTGTAAAACAAACTTGTCATGTACAGGTCAACAACAATTTTTTTTTAGCCAACAAGACGGTGCTTTTGTTAACATGCACTTCATTAGCAATGTCCCTAATGCTAATACCGTCTCTAAACGGGCCGTTATTATCGCTGTTTCCGTTTTAGTCACTTGAGGCATGTCGAAGTTATATAAATTTCGTTTGACATTTCTTTAGATTTGACAGTTTGATTGACAATTTGAAAATTCAAAGTGAGTTCACTTCACATAGCCAAATATTTTGCTGTACTAGTTTTTTCTCTCGCAACTGTATACTTAAAAGAAACAATTCTCTGTAGAATTAATCAAACGAGACTTATTTCATAAGCTCAAGGCCTAACATTCTGATACATGAAATAAATGTTTATAATTTGCATTTCGTGTACCATTCATGAAAACAAAATTAACATCGACTTAATTACATTCCATCCGACGTCAAACATTTTCCCCGGGCCCAATTAACGCATTTACGCGTCAAGCCGTCAAAAATAAACGCAGCCAGTTTGGCAAATCGGGCCCCCCTCAATTAATCGGCGCCCGATTTTGCGTGTTTCGCGTGTCCCGAGACCATCAAAAGGGGGGGAGATGTTAGAATATTCCGAAGGAATTGGAATAGAACGGGAAGGGCGGTGAGGCGAGGGCCGGTGGAATTCGTTTCCATTTAGGGGTAGTGAGAGAGAGGAATTTAATTTAGTTAACGAACTGTGGATTTATGTCAATCCCTTTGTTATGATGAATGTTTTAGTAAATATATATACAAGGATGGATCTTCCGGACATTCGAACGCGCGCACCCCGAAGTATTCATTATTATTTCGTAATGGAACTGAAAAGCGTATTTAGTCTCATACGGCCTTATGCATAGTCCTGTGAATAAACTGTTAATAAGGTGTGAATCACTAAACGTGATTAAGGTGTTACTAAGTACTCCGTATGTCTAATCATGTTTTAATACATACTTGTTAGTAGCGCCTGACTTTAGTCGCTCGTATCGGCAACATTGCTTTTACTGTAATTTCCATGTCAAACGGAATTATAAACCAAGTACAATATAGATGGATTTATGATATTTCTCTATGTAAGGAGGGTTGCTACGCCCTGTCTCCAATTAATATAGATGTTATTAAATTATTTAAGTGTAAAATTAGCAGAGAGATAAACATTTTATTGAACTTTCATAGCTCTTTATAGTTTACTTTCTATCATAGACCTTATAGTGATTTGAACTAGTGTTGTAAAGTTCTTGAACGAGCGCAAAAATGTGCGCTCTGTCTGTGCTCACAAAAATGCGGACACTGCACTTAAATCGAAGGACAAAGACAATTCTCTATATGTACGATCGAGATAATTGATGCAGCATTTGCTAGGCTTACGATTGTAAACGGACGAACGAATCCAACCGCCGCTCGTTCCTCCCACAGTTGCGCATTTCTGTGAGCACAGGCATGGCAGACGATTTTTGCGCTCCTTCACAAACTTTACAACACAAATTTAAACAAAAACACATTATTTTAGGAAACACACAAGACAGAAAACTCGGACGCTCACAATCACGCAAATGACGTTTGAGGTTAAGTATAATCACATGTGAAACTATAATCTGTTTAATAACTAGGGAAAGCGTTTTAAATTTTACGCGCCAAAACCTACAACTCTGATTGGCAGAGATCGCGCCCATTTTACACTATGCTAATTACGTCATTATTAGACGCAACAGCTGACATAACCTTAATTCGGAGCGTTACCGAGTTGCAACTTTGTCTGTTTCGTAATAACCTTTTGTACGGTGTTTCTTTAGCATAGTTAAAAGTTAGTTTTGTTTATATTGTTGTGATGGATTATAGACCCAGTTCAAGCTCGATGATAATATCACCTTCACCTCCAAAAAAAAAGCGTAATAAGTTGGATTTGGGTCATTTACATCTGTCTGAAAAACAGTGCATAATAAATATGTATAAGCAAATGATAACCGATAATCCACATATGAAAATGACTGCTGTTGTATCAGATATTGTTGGTGCAGTAGGTGAGATATCAAATAGCATAAGAATATGCATCAAATAATAAAATGTTTAATTTTTAGGAGTTGTAAATTCCACTGTCTATCGTACCATTAGCGAATATAAGAAATCCGGAGAGATTTGTAGCCCTAAAAGTTTGAAGGACATAATTACAAGTTTTGATGACGTAGTAAAGAGATCCATGCGTAGTTTCTTCTCTAAAAATAAACTGCCAACTTTGAATAAAGTTTTAAAAGAAGTAAACGATTAAGCAGGCATGCCGAAGATGAGTAGTCCTACCTAGTATAGTTTTATGAAACAAATAAATTTTAAGTAAGATAGAGAATAGAGCTGGGCAAGATTCGAATCATTCAGGATTCGAATCCTTTTAGAGGATTCAAAAGAGGCATTCGAATAATTCGTAATCCGAATTCGTTACATTTTTTTAAGAGGATTCGTATTCGAGTCTAAATGTGGGTGATTCGAATCCTTATAAAAGTATTCGAATCCTTGTAAATGGATTCGAATACTTACAAAAGGATTTTAATCGTCAAAAATAATTCAAATTAATTGTGAGGAATAACATGAAAAATGTTATTTTGTGTGTTTTTAAATTTAAATCACTGTTTTATGAGCGTGGCGCATGATGTAAAATTTCGAGTTTAGAAAAGCCCCGTGAAAATTTGTCGAGGGTCTCGCAGCGACCCGAGACAAATTTTCGGGCTTTTCTTAACTCGAAATTTTACTTCATGCGCCACGAGTGGGAGTGGAAACGCTCGTTCGAAACTTTAAAGTGAATGCTTAGATAAGAACATTAAATGATTGAAAATGTTTTTAAAGATAATAATCTAGTTTTCAAAATTTTGTTTAATATTGAAGTAAAACTGATATGGTAGCCACAATTTGAAATGTTAAATTTTTCCGACATTTCCTTGACTAAAGATTTTTTCCCTGGCCTTTTAATATCACTTTCTTCTGTGGAAACCCCCTTTTCTGTTCAATAGTTTTCATTGTTTTTGCCAATATTTAAGGTAATTTTATAAATTTTTATGTGTTTTGTAATTTGCATGCTGATTTTGACAAATTTAATAATATCATATGGCTTTTTTGTTAGTGTTTTGGTCAATTTGAATATAATTTCATGACTTTTCTCTGACTTTCCCGATTTTAATGATATTCAGTGAATTTTTTATTTACGAAAATTTCAGGCATTAGTCGATTTTATAATAGAGTTCAATTTGAAGTTTTGAACGAGTGTTTCCACTCCCAGGCTAAGCATGAAGTAAAATTTCGAGTTTAGAAAAGCCCCGTGAAAATTTGTCGAGGGTCGCGCAGCGACCCGAGACAAATTTTCGGGCTTTTCTAAACTCGAAATTTTACTTCATGCGCCACGCGTACAAAACACTGATTTGAAGTGAAATTCAGAAACACACAAATACATCTCTAACCAGAGTAACAGGGAGTCAGATATTTAGTCTGTTATCAACGATGTTCAGTGGTAATAATAAATAATTAGGTTTTGAATATTTTTGTAAAAACAACTGGTAACGATATTTATATATTAATGGTTGCAAAGAAATAATAAAATCAAATTTATTCTTAAAGGATTTGTATTCGTGATTCGAAAAAACAGGATTAGAATCTTCGATTCGAATCATATTTATCTCTTACGAATCCTTTATTCGAGTATTCGTGATTCGAATCATATTAGGTGATTGGGATTCGTAATTCGAATCCTTTTTACGAGGATTCGTCCCAGTTCTGATAGAGACACATTATTAAATGAATTCGATATTATATTACGAAGGTAATGTAAATATGTTTTATTTCATTTAATTGAACTGACGATATCATACGATGGAAAAGAAAATACTTAACCACAATTGAGAAGTACAAAATGGATATTTGACTTTATTTAAAGAGTAATTATGAAATTATTTGAAATTGCCACCAAATTTATCTAGTGATATTTCTAGTAACTTTTTATAGTGTAAATTGGGCTTTGGCACTTACTTCTAGTATTTAAACAGACTATAGGAGTAAGGTGTGATTGAAAATTTAGTCAGTGACTAGCGCTAATCGCGTCTAAAATTGGACTATGCATAAGGCCGATAGTTTTTAAATAAACGCAAGTGCCTTGCACAACTAAGATTATTATAATGAAATAACACCCTCAAAACAAACATGTTACGTACTTACCGCAAGGCTAAATTATTTTGTAGATGTTTTCCTACTTATAAAATAAATTATTCTTAAACCAAACAAAACTAGTCAGACATTAAATGTTGAAGTAACCATGAGAGTTAAATTGAAAACGCCTTTGATACCCTAATTCATATTTATGCCCAATAGAAAACCATTTACAGGACATATTACACATAACATACACTTCCAAAATAAGAAAAAAATAAAACACTGTGAATTGTCCTGAAATGATTGTATGATAAGCTATCGCAGATTTATCAGAATTTTGATTTTGTTTGTATGATAAGGGTGCTTTTTAAACCTTGTTTTAAAATTTCATTGAGTCTGTCCAATATAAATTTTGATGCAATTACTGCATTTTGATAAAATAAAATCCTGATTTTTCAAGATCATCAATTTTCATAAGAGTATTCCTTAATGAAAAATTAACACTGAGTTTAAAACTGGCTAAAAATTATAAAAACACTTAGTTATTGTTTCACTGTTTGTTTTTATTTTTAACTGACTGGTTTCGGTCAGACGAGCATTATTTATTACAAGACTAATGTCACAGGGGGAGCGGTGTGCGTTTTATACCTAAAGGGGGGGATTAAGTCATTACCTAATTGTTGGGGTGCAAAGAGACAAACATATCGAGCAGCGGGGTATTAAAGTTTCTAAGTTGGCGTTAGTAACGTGCCATCCTTTTTCTATTGAATCTTTAATGTAAAAAGTTTCCTATTTATTGATTATTTTAAAAGGTTTGACTTTAGACGGATTGAAAAAGTGGCCTTCATCTATACAATATTTTGCCCGTGTTTGAATGATTGTCTAAGATGGATTTTTTCATGTTCGTTTAGACGTGTGTTGAAATTTCTGTCAGATTGGCCAATATATGAGCCGTTCTCTTTGAAAGTGGTGTAAGTTCGTTTTATATTATATTGAGATATTTAAGAGTTTGCACTTGAATGGTTTCAAAAATATTGGTATATGTTAATATGTTCAGTTTATGTTTTTTAAATATTAAATTGATACAAGTTTATAATGTTTGATTTTAAAACATTAGTTTAAAGAAATTTATACTTTGGATGACCTCAAATGGACTTACACCACTTTCAATGTCAACAAAATGTGAAAATCATACATTTATGAAATATTAAAAACCGGGTGTTACTTGGCGGACGCAACATAGGAAATTGCATGTTAATTTTAAAGTGTTTAAATATTGGCTTCCCTATTTATTTTAGAGACAAAATGTATTTCACTCTTTTGTAGAGGGCAAAATTCTAATTTATTAATGTTCACACTTAACACTTTACGTTTCTCTAAGTTAAAATAATTTAGAAAAAGTAATGTGATTTTATAAGAGTAATGACATACCATGGAATTGATACAACAATTGCGGATATTCCCTGTTTTTTTTTAAAGTTCAATTTAAAGCTTTAAACAAGTGTTTTCCACTCCCAGACTAAGCATGAAGTAAAATTTCGAGTTTAGAAAAGCCCCGTGAAAATTTGTCGAGGGTCGCGCAGCGACCCGAGACAAATTTTCTGGGCTTTTCTAAACTCGAAATTTTACTTCATGCGCCACGCGTATAAAACACTGCAATATTGTCAAATTTATGTATATTCGAACTTCATTTAAAATCTGTGTTTTATACGCGTGGCGCATGAAGTAAAATTTCGAGTTTAGAAAAGCCCAGAAAAAAATAATTAAGCAAAAGTAATGTGATTTTATAAGAGTAATGACATACCATGGAATTGATACAACAATTGCGGATATTCCCTGTTTTTTTAAAGTTCAATTTAAAGCTTTAAACAAGTGTTTTCCACTCCCAGACTAAGCATGAAGTAAAATTTCGAGTTTAGAAAAGCCCCGTGAAAATTTGTCTCGGGTCGCGCAGCGACCCGAGACAAATTTTCTGGGCTTTTCTAAACTCGAAATTTTACTTCATGCGCCACGCGTATAAAACACTACAATATTGTCAAATTTATGTATATTCGAACTTCACTTAAAATCTGTGTTTTATACGCGTGGCGCATGAAGTAAAATTTCGAGTTTAGAAAAGCCCAGTAAATTTGTCGAGGGTCGCTGCGCGACCCTCGACAAATTTTCACGGGGCTTTTCTAAACTCGAAATTTTACTTCATGCTTAGTCTGGGAGTGGAAAACACTAGTTTAAATTCAAATTGAACTCTTTTAAAAATCAACGAATGTCAGAAAATTAGCAGCTAAAATAATTAAGCAAAAGTAATGTGATTTTATAAAAATAATGAGATTTTTCTTGTATAGTGTAAATCATTTCGAAACAATTTACTTTAATCAAGTGACTACGATATCTTTTGCCATTTTGACGTCCGCAGTTGTTGTTTCAATTCCATGGCATGTCGTTATTTTTATAAAATCACATTATTTTTTCCATATTATTTTTACTTAGACAAACGTAAAGTGGTAAACGTTAATACGAATGAATTCAAAATGTTTCCCTCTACAAAAAAGGTAAATACATTTTGTTTCTTAAATAAAAAGGGGAGCCAAAATTTCAAAATTTCAAAATTCACATGGGATTTCTTATGGTGCGTCCGCCAAGTCAACACCCGATATAGGATTTCAATTGAATGAAACCATTTTTTCAATTAAATTTTTAATATAACAAAGAAAGGTTTTATTACAGTATTTCTTTAGGTAATGCTATTTATATTACCCTAATTACAACTGTATATTAACATTTTTATTTATTTTTTCATTGTGAGAAAATTTTGGAAAATAGTCATGATGTATTGGAAAAATATAAGGTAATAGATCCATTATATCTTTGAATTTTTCGGATGTGGTGGGCCTGGCTTGATGATATAAAGGTGCTAGTATTATATTTTAAAAATGTCATGGTCTTTCCTTGTCTGGGGGATAAATCTAATGTTTTAAACTCCGCATGTTAATACAACTTACGAAATAAGTTATAAATTAAATAATATAGGTTAACCCTTTCGCGTCTAATGGGTCATATATGTCCCACCAAGAAATTGAAAAATTCTAGAGGGAACAATTCGTACTTCTAGAGCATATAAACAAGTCCCACTCGCATCGGAGAACTTCCTGCACGTATTCCCGCGCAAATTTCGGCCTAATAACCTTCAGTATGTTTACGTTAGCGAAATATAGCACGTGGCAGCGGGTAATTTGGGGATTTTATGCTGTTAATTACCGCAAACAAAGATTATAACTAGTTCAATTTGATTTTACAATGGCGAAGTAAGTAATACAAAGTGATATTATAATGTTTATGGCCTTTTGTTATTCTTATTTGCAAAAATTATCAATATGGGTTATATATGTCCCACTAGCATTCTTACATGGGACATATGTATCCCTCCCGAATTATATCATTATGATTTATTTTAGAAGAAGAAAGTTAACCGAAAACGAGTTGCAGTACATGGCCGATCATGTGTGGGATGAGTCCGAAGAAGAAGACCCATTTCAAGATAGTGGTTCAGAATATACTCAATCTGAAGCGGAAAGCTCCGATTCCGAAATTGAAGGTAATCATTTGCAAGTACTAAATGAAATATACACTGCAGTAATTGATGAACCTGTAAATAAAATTATGCTCGACAATATGTCTAAAAGCAATGATCCACTACAGCCCCAACCTCAAATTATGTGGCAAACTCCGAGCAGCAATTTTACTCCTCGAAGGAATCTACCAGACGGTAAAACTCGAGGGGTTTCATTGATAACAGTAAATCGTTCTTGTACTGAATTGGACGTATTTTTGAAAATATTTCCTAAAAGCTTATTGATATTTATATCACAGAACACCAATGAGCGAATACATATTTTGAAAAAAGACAAGGGTTCTATAATTGAACCAACTGATCCTTCAGAAATAATGATCGTCTTAGGTTGTTTGCTGATTATGAGTTATAACCGAGTTCCAAATATGCAATTGTACTGGTCTACTAACAAATCTATGGGAAACGAAGCTTTGAAATCAGCCATTTCAAGAGATCGATTTTTATTACTTCTTTCCAAACTATATTTCAATAATCCAGCAAAACCGGCTGATGCCAGTAAGACATACTATATTTATGAAGTAATGTCTTGTCTAAAAAAAAAACATTTATGGCTGGACGTTCTGACAGTAATTATCAATCTATTGACGAGAGTATGGCAAAATTTAAGGGCAGGTCTGTTCTAAAGCAGTATTTGCCACTAAAGCCCATCAAAAGAGGAATCAAAATATCTCAGAGATGTGACTCGTTGACCGGTTATGTTTATGACCTGAATATTTATTCTGGAAAAGAAACTGAGCAAACTGAAGGGACCTTAGGAGAAAGAGTGGTAAACAAGCTTTGCCAAACCATCCGAAATCCTTATGTTTCATTATGCTTTGATAGATTTTTTACTTCGGTCAATCTTATGAATACTCTACAACATCCCGCAGTGGGTACATGTATGACCAATAGAAAACTGTTGCCAGCGTTTACTGAAAAACTCAAAAAAGGGGTGATACGGAAATGCAATGTAGTAATACTGGTTTGCTTTGCTTCAAGTGGAAGGACACGAAGGAGGTGGTTTTGCTTAGTAATTGTCACAAAGCAGACATTGATCAGGTGGAAAGAAAAAATAAAGACGGTTCCAAAACTACTGTCTCATGTCCTGAACCAGTACTGTTTTATAACAAATTTATGGGAGGAGTGGATCTGGCAGATCAGCTGGCAGGCTTTTATGATATAGACAGAAAATCAAACAAATGGTAAAAAAAGTGTTTTATAAGTTGTTGCTAACAAGCGTTGTCAATGCCTTGGTATTATATCAAGAAATACGCCATAAAAATTGTCCTCTTATCCACTTTATTGTACCACTAGCAGAACAGCTTATCGGTTACGGAAAAGAAAATGCAAGTGTGAAACGTCGTCGGCAATATGGAAGGCCTTCTCAGTCTTCATTATCATTGCAAAATGTTGGCGAACATTTACCTGTCGAAGGAACAACACGAAGAAGATGTCACAGTTGTCATAAGAAGAAAAAAGAGAAACGAACGAAGATTGTATGGTGCAAGTGTAATGTTGCATTATGTATGGACTGTTTTACATCATTTCATATATAAATCTTTTTTCTACCATTGTAAAATTTTAGAATAAATATGTATGCTGATTTTGGATATATTTTTTTATTTCCCACACATCTAGAGGGACATATATATCCCATCAATAAAACCTGGAGGGACATATTTGTCCCAACGTCATATCTAAAAAATTAAAAGTACAAAAATTCAAATATCGGTTTTAAGCAATTTCTGACAATACATAGAGTAAAGATTTAAAAAAAAAATATAATTTTAAAAAATAAAAAAGTCGACGCGAAAGGGTTAAAAAAATAAATAATTGATGTTGGCCAATAGTCAAAGCAACTAAGGCCAGACAAAAGCCAAAAAATTAACTCCGCATTTTTATTCAATGAAGTTTATACAGCATTTCTTTGATTTGGTTGGGGTTCACTTTGTGGTACATCTTCATAACAATTTAATTATAACAATTTTGTTACTAGGTGATGCTTGTAATTTGTTTGAAAATATGACTACTATCGATGTGGTATATTTTGTTTTATAAATAAGCACGCTTGATTGACATAAATTGCTACTTAGCTTATCGTATATAACAAAACATATTATTTTTCACAAAAGTGCACAAGTTGCACATCATTAAAATCGGCATTAAAAATGCTGTTCAATGATATGCATATCTTTATATGCCCCCATAAGAAAAAAGTGAATTTGGTGTAGAAAAATAAAAACAAAACGTTCTTGAAATATAACATGTAAGTCATTTTAATGGGCGTAAAAAGTTGCCATTAGAAAGTTTTTACAGTTTAATTATAACTTTTAAAATAAATGAGTTACAGTAACTTCATAAAAATTACATTTTATCAACTTCCGGTTATAGAGCTGGAACGGTTAGGGATAGATTATTTTTTTGCCATTGGTTAAAACACAAAAAAGTGACCCTGGCTTGCAAAAACGGTTTTTTAATATCTCTTTAAATAAAAGAGTTTTCCATATGTGGCATCTCTAAAATGCAACACCCTATACAACAATGTAAACGCCTACCACACAAAACAATTTATTAGCGATAATGATTATTATTATTCAAACTGATCCATATTCTCTATTATTTTCTACATTAATATCGCTATATAAAATCTAACTGATTATACAATTCTATCAAATTTACCTATTTTTAACGAACGTAAAATTTAATATCTTTATCACTTGCCTTATTCACCTCACTGATCTGGAGAAATATGCGCATTTACACTTTTGTCTTTACAGTTCACCTTTTTTTTAATAAATCCACATTAAAGGAAACATTCCATCGTGCTTGCGGAAATGCAAAAAACATTCCACACTTTTCCTTATCGCATTCTTTCTTTACGATTCGCCGGAATAGTTTTTCAATATTTATTTCAATTAATTGTTCGTAATGTGTTCGAGTGAGGGAATTAACATTAAAAAGAGATGAGAACGTATATTCCGGAGGAACATAATTCGTGTCGAATGGTTTATTTGGGCAGGTGGTGGCCGAGCGGTAACGTCGCCGGGCTGTATCGCTCGGCGAGCTACAATTCGGGTTCGATTCGTCGTGACCCTGGATGTGGTATGAATGTTAGTGTTTGTCCGTATGAAATAATAGCATACTACAAATTGTAATGTTAACAATTAATACAACTACAAATAAATATATAAATGATGTTGGCTAATGGGCAAGTTCCCAAGGCCAGGCAAAAGCCAAAACCAAAAAAAAATGGTTATTTTTTACACCCGAAGAGCTTTATTTATAGACGTTAGCATACAGCTTTTACGCGGTGTTAAGAATGTTCGTGTTAATAAAATATTTAAGTAGATTACTGTTGTTAATTTACAACTAATAATTTAAAGACCTGTTACTGGTAAATTAGAAAATTAATTATTTCTATTTTGCTTATGTTAACGATATTTTTCAAGTATTGAAACATTTTTTACTTGATTCTTTTAATAATAATGAAAACAAAAATTAATGTTTAGCATGTTTCGAACATGTTTAACCCATTAACGGCCAAGTAATTATAGAGTTAACATTAAAAGGTAAAATTCTGCACTTCTTTTTATAATTTCTATCACTGACTTATTGTATAACGTACTTTTAAATACATATAATAAATAGTATCTGCTCTGCATTTTCAGGCCTTCGTCGATTTTATAAAAGCGATTAACTTGAAGCTTCGAACGAGTGTTTCCAATCCCAGGCTAAGCATGAAGTAAAATTTCGAGTTTAGAAAAGCCTGAAAATTTGGTTTGGTCGCGTAGCGCGTAGCTTTTATTTGAAGAGATATTAAAAAACCGTTTTTGCAAGCCAGGGTCACTTTTTTGTGTTTTAACCAATGGCAAAAAAATAATCTATCCCTAACCGTTCCCGCTCTATAACCGGAAGTTGATAAAATGTAATTTTTATGAAGTTACTGTAACTCATTTATTTTAAAAGTTATTATTAAACTGTAAAAACTTTCTAATGGCAACTTTTTACGCCCATTAAAATGACTTACATGTTATATTTCAAGAACGTTTTGTTTTTATTTTTCTACACCAAATTCACTTTTTTCTTATGGGGGCATATAAAGATATGCATATCATTGAACAGCATTTTTAATGGCGATTTTAATGATGTGCAACTTGTGCACTTTTGTGAAAAATAATATGTTTTGTTATATACGATAAGCTAAGTAGCAATTTATGTCAATCAAGCGTGCTTATTTATAAAACAAAATATACCACATCGATAGTAGTCATATTTTCAAACAAATTACAAGCATCACCTAGTAACAAAATTGTTATAATTAAATTCTTATGAAGATGTACCACAAAGTGAACTTCAACCAAATCAAAGAAATGCTGTATAAAACTTCATTGAATAAAAATGCGGAGTGATTGTGCGACGCAACTTCCACTCCATTTCTTCCACTGACCGTTACTTCCACTAGTTCCTTTTCCACTAACCATCACTTCCACTAGTTCTTTTTTCCACTCCATTTCTTCCACTTTTATAAAAGCGATTAACTTGAAGCTTCGAACGAGTGTTTCCAATCCCAGGCTAAGCATGAAGTAAAATTTCGAGTTTAGAAAAGCCTGAAAATTTGGTTTGGTCGCGTAGCGCGTAGCGCTACGCGACCAAACCAAATTTTCAGGCTTTTCTAAACTCGAAATTTTACTTCATGCGCCACGCGTATAAAACTCTAAAATAATGTGAAGTTAGAAATACACTGAAAACATTTGTTGTTTAAATGAGCAATAGTCTAAATATTTAAATAATGAAATATTTACATTTTTCTTCACGCATTCTCAAGTCAGGTCAAATAATACAATGTATCAAATTAACTTACTTAGTAATTTAATTAATAACACCGACAGACAAAAAAAATTAATGTTTGAAGTGCGTCGGTCTAGACCTATTAGGCCATTTAACGAATGAAGCACTAATAACCTTTCTTCACACTTTTAAGTGTGAAGAATGGTTATTAGTGCTTCGTTCGTTAAATCAATCACACAATCTCACAATCAATTTAATCTATTAGGCCATATTCGTTAAGACCTAATAGACCAAAAACTCATTTGCGAGGTCTTAGCTACCAATTTTTATATTTTGCACAAGGAATGTGCTTATTTTTGAAACCGATAAATTTTCTTTGAGAACCATTATACTTGAAGTATTTTCACTCAGATAACCCAAATTTGACAGTAAAAAAGCTTAAAACCAAGCACAATATCTAGTATTCGACAAAAAGTTCCAAAATGAGGTTCTAAACGAAAATGTATCAGTTTTAAAAATAAGCACATTCTCTTTGTTATATATAAAAATTAGAAGCTAACCAAGACCTCACAAATGATTTTTTGGTCTATTGGAATCTTAACGATGGTCTGATGGGTCAGTACCATCGCACTTAAAAAAACATTTTTTGTGTGCCGGTGTAATTAATAATGTTGTATTATTGCATCAAATAAAAATTGTTATTTAAATAAATACCGACTTTATCATCAAGTTAAAAATAACTTTACAGAAAGAATTTGCTATTCACTCTGTTCAACCATAGACCGAATTCCATTATCCTACCCTCCATCCATAGAAGAAAACCCAGCGAACATTTTGCGAACACGCCCGGACTTATTTATTTACTTCCGGAATTGAATTGAACGTAATGCCGACGTGATTTTCTTAATCCATTAAGCTCGATCAATCCTCGTGCAGATTGTGTCCGCAAAAAAAACTACTCCCGGGTTCCCGGAGAGGAGTCTTATTTATGTCGTTGCTTATTCGTCCCCCTTTTTTTCCATCCTCCCTTGCCCTGCTTGCTTGGTTGCTTACAACTTATATATGTGAGTAATTTCCTTATCTCTCCCTCAATGTCCCTGGCTTTTTTTTAACATGCGGAACTTTTGTTATTTAGAGATACACCCGTCCGGCGCACAAACACGCTTTAATGCCTTGTTTTCGTCTTCTTGGGGCTCCAATAAAAATAATCCCCCCCACGCCGCAGAACTTTAACACTGAATCACGCCGATTACGTCCGGCTAAATGTTTCCTAAGGATTTTCGTTGTAGCGTTTATAAGGATGCGGTTCAGAGGATTTAAAGTATAATAACAAAATTGATAAATTGTTTAATTATGCATTAAAACTATATACATTTATTTTCACATATTTAATTCTCCTGATTTTAACATCAAAATACAGGCTTTTTTTTTCAATACTTCGCAATATTGCAAAGCAAATTGCAGTGGCGTAGATGGCTTTTTGTGATGGGGGGAAGTTAGTATTTTGTTTCATACATTTATTTTTCTAGAGTTATACAAAAACAAGTACAAAAAATGATGATGTGTCCATCGTAGCACTTTCTCATTTTAACAATAGTTGATTGACATACTAATAGTATTTTACTTGTTAATTGTTAATTAAAGAGCATTTGTCATTAAATCAGCGTTTTATACGCGTGGCGCATGAAGTAAAATTTTGAGTTTAGAAAAGCCTAATTTGGCTCCGCTTCGCTACGCGACCGAGAATAATTTTTAGGCTTTTCTAAACTCGAAGTTTTACTTCATGCTTAATAATTGGAAACACTCGTTAGACGACCAATCATAAACGCATTTTGCAGTTTGTTTTATTGTAAAATTTATGACTAAAACATTAAGTTAACTTTTGGCGTACAGGATTTTCTTTCCAGTTTGACCAATTTTCAATTTGATAACGTTAAAAGAATGGTAATAGTAATTTTTATGACTTTTATACAAGTAAATCTAAAGTTTAGTTGATTTTTTCAGAATAAGGTAGTTTACTTTTACATACTGTAACTGAAAACCCTAAATTTCTCAAAAATTGCCATTTTTAATTATTTAGTCCAGAAAATTATAATATTGTATCTTAAATTTAAGTGGTAAGTTTATATATATATATATATATATATATATATATATATATAATCTTTATTGCCAGTATAATATACAAAATTTTATATAAAAAATATATTTAAAAAATACAATAAGGAAAATAACACAAATATTACTGCAATCGACTATCGGATAGCAGCCTTTCTGTCGAGGTTTCTTTTTTTTATAGGCGATATGTTTAGGTTATGATGTAAATGGAATATTGATATTAATGCTGGTTATGGTATGTGATGAATTGAAAGACCTAAATTTTAAAATCTCAAAGAAAGGGACAAACTTTAGAAATATTTAAAATAACTGTCTAAATGCAAAACACAAATTGTCCAGACAATCTCATTGACCGTCATATTTCACGTCTTTATTTAATTTTGAAGCTTATTGCAAATAAATTAATTGAATAAATTATTATACAAATAAACATCTACTATCATGTTAAATAAACATAAAAGCAAGTTGTTTCATTGTCCACATTTTATTGTATGCAAATATTTAACCGGTAAAGAGAATAAATGAAAATGAATGAAAATCGCGAGCGCTTAATTATTCAACCACTCTGCTGTACGAGCGAAAGTATGCAACCCACCCAGTGATAAATAATAAATACCCTGCGCATTTTGTGCATACTTGCATTTTAACGCAATTTTCCCAGCGTGCGCTTTTTTTCCCTTTTCGGATAAAAAAAAACAGAAGGGTTCGGTGAATTAAATGTGTATATATGCAGAATTCATACCCAGTGAATCTTGTTGCCGGTTGTGTGTAAAAAAAACAAGCTCTTATCACCCTTATCGCCATTACACATGAGCACACACACCCTTCGTTTTACTGCACCGCATGCACTTTTTCGCGCCGGATAAATTCACGAATTAGCCATTCTCAACCCACCCCGGGTTCTTTGTGGGCTTTTGACCCTCGAATAACGGAGGAAAAATTAATCTCGGGGAGTGTTAAGGTAAATTGAATCGCTTTGCTTGCTAAGCTACGTATTATACAATTTTCATACAAGTTTTGAAATGTTAGTACCTTCTACATCGAGTAGACCAATGACACGCAACAGATCTACACTACGAGTCCCTAGTTTATAAAACAAGTGTACTGACAGTGAACGTGACATCTATCACTCAGAATAAAAAAGCTCCTGATGATAGCAGAAGTGATGCTGCCGAAACGTAGAGCGCAAGGAAACAATTTTCGCCAGAGAGCAACCCAAGAAACTCCAACCAAGTACATTTTGCTCGCAAAAATCTAAATATATATATTAAAAAAAAAATCAAACAAGTGGGTGCTAGAGCAATGGAATTTTACTAGTTATTCCTGACGATGATGACTGCGACGTCATCGAAACGTCGAATTAAAAATAAAATATTGGGTGTCTACGCTAAACCGTTCGTTAAAAGTGTATAGGGGTTGCCATTGCACAAAAAAAATCCTTGTCACATGTGAAATATTTTCAACTTTATATCACTTACGGTTCTACCGGAAGTAGCACCCAATTTGTTATTTAGGTGGACACCACTGTGCCATAATAAATGAGCGCCTTAATTATTAAGGAGGGCAGGTGGTTGCCGAGCGGTAACGTCGTCAGGCTGTATCGCTCGGCGAGCCACAAACTCGGGTTCGATTCCCGTGCACGGGGAGACTTTATTTAAAAATAATTTCTCGTCGTGTCCCTGGGTGTGGTGTGAATGTGTCGTGACGTCCAAATATATGTTAAATTAATTAATACAATCATCGTTAGTGGCTGAATGGCTAGAACCTATGCCAAACAAACAAACAAACAAAAAATTATTAAGGAATTTTAATGGCTTTCTGTTGTTGACAACGTTTTTCTTTTTATATAATTATCTTTGTATTGTCTGTAGTGTTCAACCATTCCCTCCACCCTCGCTCATTTCTTTTTCAATTATTTTTTCCGATATTCAATTAATTGTTATCGAGCAATTAAAAAAACTTTAATAGCGATAAGGTTAGTGAAAATGCTATATAGAGCATTTTTCACTGACCTTATCGCTATGTAATTTTTAGGGCCAGTGGAAATTCTTTATAATAATAAATAAACTATATTACTGAATTAATTTCAGGTTTCGTTTTAAAAACGAAAAAATTCTTAGAAAGGATCACGGTATAACATATATTTTTTCAAGAAAGTTAGAACATATGTATTTGATTATTTTTTGAGATATGTTTATTAAAAAAAAAAAATGTATCTAAATACAGTTTTTCGTTTTGGAAACTTTAACCATTTAAGCACAGAAAAGTATAGAATAACTTTTTTTGTATCGGTAACGGTTTACGATATTTTTGAGTTCAAAATAACAGTGTACTAAAAGTTTATATTGTTATAACTTTTAACACAATAATTTGTTTAACTTCTAGTAACAACCAAAAGCCATATCTTGATGGCCTTTAAAATATATGTAAATTTCGCTAAAATCCCTGATGTGCCCCCAAAAAGTGAGCACTTATTTATGGAATGGCCGATATGTATTTGTTTGAAGGCATTTAGGTTACACAGAAAATTACAGATCTCTATCGCATCGAATAACAAGGTTATAATAAAAGTAAATTATCATTCATTTCTACATATTTCGCCATATTTTTAAAACAAATGATGTTAGATGAAATTTGTTGACATATTCTTACTCAGTATCAAATATTAAAACTTTTGTCTAATTTGAACAACTTCGTATTATCATCGGTTTACGAGATCCCAATAGTGAGCACGATAAAAAAACGGATGGTATATTCATTTTGAGGTCCCCCGAGTTGATAAAGACCATTTTAAAAAATGTCTTTCTGTCCGATTGAGCTGTTAGGATGACACTATAGACCTAAGCTTTTTATTACAGAAGTAGTATTTGATCAAATATTAGTCAAAATGCGGAAACCGGAAGTGGTAGTTTACTCACATAACCATGTATTTATTAATTCTTCTTTACCACCAGCATTCAGTACGTGTTTCAAAACCTTGCACTCATTCAATTAATGTTCCCGTGTATCAATTCCTACCACACAATACACACACCTCCTGTATTCCTCTCCCATCTGTTCCTTTCGTCCTCTTTCCATATTTCCACATCTCAATCATGCCAGTAATCTCATCTCGTCATCCTTTAACTTTAGGAAATAGCAAGGGAAGCCGATATGCACTTGGAGCTTTTTGTAGAACAGACAGAGGCGGCTGTTACCTATTTTCCCCTGTCTAATTTGTAGCTCTACTGCTTCCAGCTTACGTGCCACCACTACCTCTACTATTTGCCCCAGCCCCATCTTCTCCTCGAATATTTCCAAAGACTATCTTGCTCTTTTATACAATTTACACTTTCATACAATTTACACCGTCCTTGCTGACCAATCTTCCAATCACCGCAATCTTCCTTTCAAACTTCACAACCCTTTTTGCCGCCTCCCACTCCACAAATATTCTACTACATTCCTGCAGTACTACATAGTTTGGCGTTTCTTTTCCAATCCTAGTATTCTTTTCAGGTACTGCAATTGTATTATTTCCACTCTTTCATACCATATCACTCCCCACACTTCCGCCGCGTATAACAAAATAGACATTATGCATGCATCCCACGACACCATCTGCATTCTTACATTATTCCCTAGCATACCTTCTCATGTATTCCTCAATAGCTCTATTGCCACTCTTGCCTTTTTACAAACAATTTTGGTATGCCTTGTCTTGCTCCCTGACTCAGCAAACACGAATCATAGATATTAAAATGCTTGCACTCTTTCGACCTCTTCGCCCTTCCACACCACCACTTCTTTTTTCATTCGACCGCCAGCATTCTTAATTAAGATCCATTCTGTCTTGCTCACATTCACTCTTAACGTTCTATAAAAATATCTTTCAAGTCTGTCTTTCATTTCTTTCAGTTCTCTGAACGTTTTCGCTATCATCACCACGTCGTCTGCGTACGCGAGACTCCAAATCTTCATTCTTCCAATCACTACGCCCTCTGCTTGACCTAACTCGAAAACCATCTCCATTTCGGACATATATAGATTAAACAACAGGGGGCTTAATGGACACCCTTTTCTCAAGCCTGTATGTACTGGAAAACGCTCAGAGACTGACCCACCCATTCGTACCATGCACCACGTTTTTTCTACAAACTTCATTGATCCAACTTACCATCTGCACCGATACTCCCTTTCTTTTCAGGCACTCCACAAACAATCTTCTATTCAATAAATCATACGCTGCTTTCAGATCTACAAATAACGCATACATTTGTCCTTTCTTTCCTAGTTTCCTTTCAATCGCCCAGTTCAGCATAGCTATTTGATCAACTGTGGACCTTCGCTTCCTAAATCCGGCTTGTACTTCCGGCAGCCAACCATTTTTCTCTGTTTCTCCCTCCAGTCTGTCCTTTACCATTGTCATTACAATCTTGTAGAGGGTATCCATCAGCGTAATGCCTCCATAGTTTTTGGTCACCTTTGTATTTCCTCCCTTTTTCTTTAATGTTGATCATATGAAATAATTTTGCTAAGAAAAGTTGTAGATAATCGAATAATTTGCATTTAATGCACATTCACCACATGTCATACCTCTTGCAGTTATTTTATTAATATTTTTTTAAAAATGTTAATTTTACGAATTAATTACTCTGATTCAGTGAGCTATTGGTATAAATGACTTTAGTTTGACTTTGTCATGATTAATATTTTGTGGAAAAGTGAACACATAAGTTAGGCTTGCGAACAAAATTTAACAGGAATGAGAATCATTTGTTAAAAAATAAGGTAGGTGAAAGCTATTGATTTCAAGTAACTAACATGGGGGAATCTATTATGATAGACACATTATAATTTTTATAGTTTAATTTGATACTTTTATAGAATGTTTTCACTCCCAGATTAAGCTTAAAGTCAAATTTTGAATTAAGAAAAGCCCAAAAATTTGGTGTATAAATTTTAACCCAAAATATTATTTATCGAAAAATATGTCGATGAATTTTGTCCTGCTAGATTAGTTAAATCGTATACTACGCAACTATTTGATTAAGCATGAGTATAATTTCATATTTAGAAAAGCCTGATAATTTGGATTTGCCGGGCGCTTCATTATGATTTTTAGCACACACGTTCACAAACAAAATCATAACGAACTTTGTTTCTGCTCCCTATCTATATAACGAAACTAATCGAATTGCGGGGCAATAAAATAAGGGAAGAAAGGTGGATCCGGTGCCGGTTAATTGAATCAAGTTGTAAATTAAACGCAAGATGATTCCGGGATTGCGGAATTTATCGGATACACGGCAGACAATGGAATTATCCCCGTGCCTGCGATACCCCCAGATATAGATGTTTCGCCGCGATCCGTGGCTGAGGGCACTATTTCAAATAAACGTTTCGGCGGTTACGTTGGAATTACTTATCTCATGTCGGCGCGCGAAAGTGAATATCGCAGGAATAACCTTTGCTTCCTACCTTAATGGCGAGGGGCGAGTCTGCCAAGAGAGGCGGGATTGATAGGGAAGACACACGCCACATGATGGATGACCACCAGACACATACCGCTATAAATTTTGTTCTGGAGTGAACTCTTTTTTTTTCTTTCGGTGTTTGAAAAAAAATCAATGATGATAAGTTTGGGTGGAAAATAAGTGAAAAGCTTGCTTAGAGTTGTAGGGATGAAACTACCCACGTGTATACGGGAAGTTTTTCTTTTAAATATCCATATCCCGATGATTACAGCGTTTGGTGAAAAATGGATATATCCACTAACATTTTTAATTCATTTTTTTTTTCGCGAAAAAATTACTTTTCCTTTGTTTTACATATAAGTAAAAATATATTTATTAAGTAATTACTTTTGTCTACCTAAAATGTCGATTTTACCCACTGTACGCCTGGAGTAATTTGCTTTGAGACATGTAGGTATACTTAAAGAAAAATCCCTGTATATATTTCTGTTCTAACAAATAGTTTTAATCTTAACGACTCTAATAAATTAATGGTCCTTATCGTTCTCGAAAATTCGAGTCCGTCATCATCCTGGGTGTAAAAAGTGGGGAAAGAGGGCCGGTATCAATAAGTCAATCAATTAATGCGCCCTGACACATCGGAAAGGCCCTTTTATTAATTTCCACCTAAAGTAAGATGAATGGAGGTTACGGGCAAAGAGGTGGGCCTCCACTTAAAATTTACCCAATTTCCGCCTTCCGGGATATGTGGGATAGGTTGAATTTTATGGACGACAGGAAATGATTTTTTTCTCTCTACTGCTGCTTCTCCCACGCTGGGCGATTTTATGGATATCGAGCAGGTATGGTAATAAGGGTAATCTATGTTTATCATAAAAAAAGATGTTTTAACGTTATACTTACGAATGATGTTTAAGTAGACGCGTATACAGATATTTTATAAATATAAATAACCTCGAAGCCAATGCACTTGCACTCCGTAAGTAATATGTGCATTATTTAATTGTGTAGGCAGCATATATGGGGTGCATTTAACACTCAAGTATATTTAACACTGGATTTGCATGATAAATGTGTTTTTTTAACACAAATATAAACAACAATTGCCTAGTTAGATTTTTTGCCACTATGCAGTAACAGCGCTGTGCTAGTCAAATCAGCTTCTTTTGTCTTACATTTGACCATGGTGGTGATGACGTCGACGACGCCATTTTGTTAAAGTACGAAGTAACGCGTCAACATCTCCGCCGTTCTCACTAGTTTAACCCGCGTAAAAGGCGTTTGTAAACATAAATCATTCTCAAATCGCTTAAAAAATTGTGTTTCTATCCGTCGCGAGTGTTTTTTAAAGTGGAACACACGTTAACACCGTGAAAACTCCATCCAAACTCAAGAGTTCGTTTTTTGGGCAAAGAGCGTTCTTCTATGTAACTTAGGCGAAAGGGTAGACTGTGTGAGTATTATTTATTGTTAAAGAATTGTTCATATTTGTGTTAAAGTGGAATTAACCCTACTACACATTCAAATTATAGTACCGCAATCTGTCATCATTTATCTGTCAAATTATTACAAAACAAAACTGACCATTAAGACTGCCGCGTATTTGATAAATATATATAATTAATGTTGTGTTGTATATTGTTGTTGTCGTGATCAAAGTATAGTGTATAACTCGCATATAATGGCTATTAATCAGTCGAACGACTTGCTCTACTCGCCTTCGGCTCGTTCCGCAAACCTCGTTCTCGTGATTAATAGCTGTTATTATATGATCGTTGTACAATATACTATTGAGAAATCCAGCTCTAATATTCATCATATTGTTTATTCACCGACTATAAAATACTGCAATCTTCAATTCTTAAAACTAAACATTTGAATTATATTGTATTTTATGATCTAACCTAGAATAGTAATTCTTTTTTAACCTTTTAGTAAGTGCGGCCTCCTAAATATTCTGGAATTATGTTCTCATTTTCATTATTATTATTAAACACAATCAAACTTTAGTTTAATAATTTTTTCATAAATTTATTTGTACTTTTTTTTATTGATAATAATTTTAAAGTGCATTTGAAATGTTGTCGTTGAAATTAATGGAAGTGCCGGGGTCTTTTCAAAGTCCATAGTTTTCAGGATTTGAGGTTGAATGGTGGTGTGGTCGTGTCGAATGAATGGAAGAAGAATGAGAGAGGCGACGCAGAGTGCAGCGAGAGAGGGTAGAGGGTGTCCGTGGGGATAATAGTAAACAAATCACATACCAATTAGGACGGTCTCCCCTTTGTCGTCGGAGGCGCGAGATATTCATGGGAGCTGTCCGTCTCCATTGTGCCACCTGTCCACACCACACCAACCATACCGAGCTCTATTAATCACCCACGATTTTGATGGATGAATTATTCCCGGCCCGGCGCCACTAAAACCACCCCTTAACAACAAACAAACACACGCGCTCATTTGTAGAAATACAATAAATAGAAATTATTAATTATCATTTCATTTTTTCGATAAATAGAATATCATTTTGCTCTGAGCAGATATCCTATTAGCCTAAGTAGGCTGAAGCCTACGGCGGCCAATTTTTAACGGCAGCAAATTTTCGACGGATACCTAATTTAGACTTTGAGGCTTTTATGAATTTTTATATAGACGGGAAACTTTATTTCTCTAGGTTGAATACCCCTGGGGGGCAGTGTTGCCAACTCTAAACCATCAAATATCCTAAACGACTGATGTTAAAAATCACCAGAATACATTAGATTATTCGGTTTATTATTAAACGAATTTAAATTATGTTAACAACGAAATACTCTGAAATAAATAAGAACTTTAGGAGACTAAAGAATTTTCAAAAAGATGTTGATACTATTTTTTTTACACTTACTTGCTGATTTAAAACGTCTTTATAAACATATTTAAGCAATATATTTTTAAAATGTTATAAATTAAATGCTTACTTATTCTTTAATGTATCACATTATTTTAGAGTTTTAAAAAAAATGTCAACAAAAATGGTAGATAATGAAAAAACACAAAACTTTCACCTTAAGTCTTTTATGATCTTTTATGATCGTTTATGATCAGTATAAGCCTAGGGGAGGTATTTATTTGATAATCACTCACAAATTGCTGCTTTATTAGTAACTTAATCAAACAAAGTTTTAAACAAAAAATAATAAAAAAAAAATCACTACAAAAAATGTTGTATAATCACTATTCACCTCAATTCTTTTGTTTATGAACTATAAACTAAAAAATCTAGTTTAGATCTGTCGCCTTCGACGTCTTAATCAAAAAATGTTTCAAACAAAAGTTGTAGCCACCGAAAAAATAAACCACTTTTACCTTAACACTTTTCACTTCAGCTCTTTTGTTTTTGTTCAATAAACCAAGAAAGATTTTTTTAACAGATTTTGCTTACTGCAGCTTTATTATCGATTCAATCAAATAAAACTTCATACAAAATGACAATGAAAAAATACACAACTTTATGATAATTCGAAAATTTACGAACGAGTGTCTTCCACTCTCAGACTGAGCATAAAGTAAAATTTCGAGTTTAGAAAAGCCCTGAGCAAAATTTGGCTCTGTCGCGCAGCGACCGAGCTAAATTTTGCGAGCTTTTCTAAACTCGAAAATTTGAGTCGGTCGCGCAGCAGGCTTTTCCGATGTGTCAGGGAGCATTAATTGATTGACTTATTGATACCGGCCCTCTTTCCCTACTTTTTACACCCCGGATGATAAGGTACTGGAATTTTCAAGAACGATAAGGACCATTCATTTATTATAGTAGTTAAGATTAAAACTATTTGTTAGAACATAAATATATACAGTGATTTTCCTTTAAGTATACCCACATTCCCCAAAGCAAATTACTCCTGGCAATCAAAAAATGTTTCAAACAAAAGTTGTAGCCACCGAAAAAATAATGCACTTTTACCTAAACACTTTTCACTTCAGCTCTTTTGTTTTCGTTTAATTAACCGAGGTAGATTTTTTTAATACATTTTACTTATCACTTATCAACTGCAGCTTTATTATCGACTTAATTAAACAAAGTTTCAAACAAAATGACAATGAGAAAATACACAACTTTATGATATTTTGAAAATTTACGAACGAGTGTCTTTCACTCCCAGACTGAGCATGAAGTAAAATTTAGAGTTTAGAAAAGCCCTGAGCCAAATTTTGCGGGCTTTTCTAAACTCGAAATTTTACTTCATGCGCCACGCGCATTAAACACTGATTTCAAGTGAAGTTAAAAATATAGAAACATATTAAGTTATTCAAAAAATGTTTCAAATAAAAGTTGTAGACACCGAAAAAACTCACAACTTTTGTATAAACAATTTTCACCTTAGCTATTTTGTTTTTGATCAAGAAACTAGAAAGTCTAGCCCAGATGTATTCCTTTAGTAATTACTCACCACATGAGCGTTATTATCGACCGAATCGAATAAATTCAAAAAAAAGTTGTAGATAGTGAATAAAAAAAAAACTTTTATTGAAACACTTTTCACCTTAGCTTTTTTGTTTTTGTTCAATAAATCGAGACAGATTTTTTCGGATATATTTTGGTAATCACTCATTAACTGTAACTTTATTATTGACATTTTTAATTTTGACATTTTATTGATTCTTGTACAGTCAAGTGACAGTATTGCACTCAATATTGTCAAGAGAAAGACAGTCAATATACAATGCTTTTTTATCTCTAAACATACATGATGATTTAGTTTGGTGTTCCACCCCCTTCTAACTTTTTTTATTTTGATAGTAAAGTATAACAAACTATATATATTTGTAAACGGCAAAAAATTCTCTAATTAATGGCTTCGCCGAATTGATAATACAATGACAACTGTCAAGCTAGCGATAGTCAACTTTTTTTCTTAAACGACACTATACCTATTTTTTCTTCAATTCGGATAGAGGACAATTTCCTACATCCGCATATTTATCACAACTATAAGCTTAACTAATAACCAAAATTAATTAATCAGTTTATTTTATAAAAATATCATGTCTATGTAATAGAAATATGAGGAGTTTTTCATCTTCATTTGTGGCTATATTTATTTTAAAGAATGTTTCAATTCCTTAAATCACCCACCTTCAAGAATTAGACCTTTAATGAAACAGTTTGTTTTCATAATTTTCGGAGTCACACAAAGTGAATTACAACCTTTCTTTAACACAAAGTGTTGAAGAAAGGTTCTAAGCGTTTTAATCAAAGTTATAATTATCTTCAAGTAACTAACTCAATCAATCCAAATAATATATATTTGTGTATATTTCACAATATTTATAATCGTTTTAATGAAAATAAATACTAAATGTGATTTTTTATACAATTTCATTCAATAAAACTTTCACTATCTTATCTGTATTGCAATTTCAAATATTTATCAATAAATATTTACCAAGTTCTATTCGAATAACCTTAGTGCAAAAAGATAAGAACTTAACGATTTATTTAAACACTCCTTTATTTGGCGTAAAATATAAACATACCAAGGACATTTGTCCTCTGTATATTAAATTTTTCCATTACCTAGCGTGTTTGTTTACATTAATAATGATTTATATCTGTGTGTGGGAGGTAAACTTTAAAACGTCACATATTTTTTAAATCATGTTTTCTATACTGCTGGAATCAGGAATTTTTACTCTATTGAGAAGTAAATAGCACTGAAAATTTTTAAAAATGTGACTTGGTGTAGTTTACCTCCCACTCACAGATATTTATTTCTTGCAAAAAACATGGCAAAGAATTTTTATTAAAAAAAGTATATATAATATATTGATCATAATTCCCCTACGCCTAATAAGACCAAAGTTGAGGTATCGGTTTAATTTTTTGAGCTCAGCACTGGATTTCATAACGAAACTTAATGTTTTTAAATGAATTCAATTTGAAGCTTAAACGAGTGTTTTCCACTCCCAGACTAAGCATGAAGTAAAATTTCGAGTTTAGAAAAGCCCCGTGAAAATTGGTCGCGGGTCGCGCAGCGACCCGAGACAAATTTTCTGGGCTTTTCTAAACTCGAAATTTTACTTCATGCGCCACGCGTATAAAACATACATACACATTTTACAGTATAGTGTTTTATACGCGTGGCGCATGAAGTAAAATTTCGAGTTTAGAAAAGCCCAGAAAATTTGTCTCGGGTCGCTGCGCGACCCTCGACAAATTTTCACGGGGCTTTTCTAAACTCGAAATTTTACTTCATGCTTAGTCTGGGAGTGGAAAATACTCGTTTAAAGCTTCAAATTAAACTTAAAAAAGAACAAGAAATATCTTAAGATTTACAGACAATGGGCTGAATTTGAACTACGTATACTTAATAGAAAAACTCCCTGTACATTATTTTCTGATCCTATAAAATACAAATAATGTACACATACCACAACATTTTATTTTCTGCGTATATTATAATTACCAAAATAAAATATTTATGTGATTTTCTCTATACATTTTGCATGCAAATGTTAAATCATAGACACACAATAAAAGTAATTCATTTACTTTGAAAGTTTACGAATTACCTATTTAATCAAACTTAATAATAATACTGAATGCAATATATAAAAAAAAAAAACAGAAATGCGTGAGTCTTCGGACAACTTTGAGCGCTTGATTAAATAAAATATTTAAGCTTCATTAATTAAGTTGTTATACCTTACATTAAAGCAAATTTTTTTCAGCTATTCAATATTATTTCAACATTTCTGTGAATACTTTAGTAAATAACACACTAGGTCAAGATTTCACTATTTTTTCAGTTGACTCTGCAACAATTGTTTCACCACACAGTGGCTTTATCAGGCAGATGGATCTGTCTGATAAAGCCAGTTTGTGGTGGAACAATTGTCGCAGTGTAAACTTAATAATAATAATAATATTTATTGTGTCACTAACATACATTGCTATTATACTTGTCATCAGAGAAAAAAGCTTAACACTAGTAAATACAAAGGTAAATATACAAATAAAAAAGTATAAATAACAAATAAAATACAAAAACACAATAAACGCTTAAACTACAAACTAGTAAAAAATACCGCCGTCGATCACTAAATATTGCTTTATTGAAAAGAAAGCATTTGTGATTAGAATATTTTAAATTTTAGTTTTAAAATGCTCAAGGGCTAACTTTTTCGAATTTTCCGGTAGCTTATTAAATAACTTGATTAGGAAGTATCTCGTTGCCGTTTGTGATTTCGTTAGCCTCATGTTTTGTTGGTAAAGTTCTGAATTAAATCTTGTGTTATGGCTATGATGGTCATGTATTGAAAAACTTGAAGGGATTTTCTTTATATATACGAGCATTTCATACCGGGTGTTGACTTGGCGGACGCAACATATCAAATCCCATGTAAATTTTGAAATGTTCAAATTTTGGCTTCCCTGTTTATTTTAGAAACAAAATGTATTTAACTTTTTTGTAGAGGGTTAATGTCTGAATTTACTCGTGTTAAATACTTTATTACTTTACGTTTCTCTAAGTTAAAATTATTAAGAAAAAATAATGTGATTTTATAAAAATAATGACATGCAACAACTGCGGATGTCAAAATGGCAAAAGGTATCGTGGTCATTTGATTAAAGGAAATGTTTTTGAAATGATTTACACTATACAATAAAAATGTCATTCTTTTTATAAAATCACATTACTTTTTCTTAATTATTTAAGCTGTTAATTTTCTGACATTCGTTGATTTTTAAAAGAGTTCAATTTGAAGCTTTAAACGAGTGTTTTCCACCCCCAGACTAAGCATGAAGTAACATTTCGAGTTTAGAAAAGCCCCGTGAAAAAATCCTTTTGTAAGTATTCGAATTTTCTGGGCTTTCTAAACTCGAAATTTTACTTCATGCGCCACGCGTATAAAACACAGATTTCAAGTGAAAGTAGAATATACATAAATTTGACAAAATTGTAGTGTTTTATACGCGTGGCGCATGAAGTAAAATTTCGAGTTTAGAAAAGCCCAGAAAATTTGTCTCGGGTCGCTGCGCGACCCTCGACAAATTTTCACAGGGCTTTTCTAAACTCGAAATTTTACTTCATGCTTAGTCTGGGAGTGGAAAACACTTGTTGAAAGCTTTAAATTGAATTAAAAAAAAAAAACAGGAAATATCCGCAATTGTTGTATCAATTCCATGGTATGTCATTATTTTTATAAAATCACATTACTTTTTCTTAATTATTTTAGCTGTTAATTTTCTGACATTGGTTAATTTTTCAAAGAGTTCAATTTAAAGCTTTAAACGAGTGTTTTCCACTCCCAGACTAAGCATGAAGTAATATTTCGAGTTTAGAAAAGCCCAGAAAATTTGTAATTTTACTTCATACGCCACAGGTATAAAACATAGATTTTAAGTGAAGTTCGAATATACATAAATTTGACAATACTATAGTGTTTTATACGCGTGGCGCATGAAGTAAAATTTCGAGTTTAGAAAAGCCCAGAAAATTTGTCTCGGGTCGCTGCGCGACCCTCGACAAATTTTCACGGGGCTTTTCTAAACTCAAAATTTTACTTCATGCTTAGTCTGGGAGTGGAAAAGACTTGTTTAAAGCTTTAAATTGAACTTAAATAAAAAACAGGAAATATCCGCAATTGTTGTATTAATTCCATGGTATGTCTTTATTTTAATAAAATCACATTACTTTTTTTTAATTATTTTAACTTAGAGAAATGTTAAGTGTTAAGTTTGAACATTAATAAATTTACAATTTTTCCCTCTACAAAAAAGTGAAATACATTTTGTCTGTAAAATAAATAGGGAAGCGAATATTTGAACACTTTAAAATTAACATGCGATTTCCTGTTGCGTCCGCCAAGTCAACACCCGGTATATGCAAAGAGATAAAGAGAAAGTTAAGATTTTCCAGGTTTTGAAAATGTTTGATGGCCATCTCTTTCCTGGTAGATGCGATGATACGAATAGCTTTTCGTTGCAGCCGAAACAATCTATGCCTCGAAGCAAAGTGACCCCACACTAGTAAACCGTATCTTAAGCGGGATTCGATAAGTACGTGGTATGCTGTTTTTAACGTAGACTTATCATTGATCCTGCGTACTAAATTTCTTATGCAATAAATATTTTTTGAGATTTTCCCAGCTAGCTTGTGTCCTTCTAAATCCCATCTTGAGTTGGAGTCCACGTGCAATCCCAAGAAACATGTGGCATCTTTTTCCACGGGTTGCTTAATGAAAACGACATGGTCGTTTTTAATATATATTTAAATCTTAACCAAGTGTGGTGATTAATAAAGTGTTGATATGGAATTTCACTAAGTAACAGCCTCAGCGATTACATTTCTCTGTAAGCTAATATTTTTTTTTAAATAAATATTATCACTCGAAATTTGTAATTTTTGAGCGAAATTATTTAAATATATATAATACATATCTTAGGGTTATTAAAAGTAGTCTAACAGACTAACTATTAATTTTACAATGATAGATATTTAAATATAAATCTGAGACATTGTTACAAACATAAATAACAATTCAGCCAACTTTTTTTTCCGCAATACAAAATGCATTTTCATGTTTGTTCTTGTTTGATTATCAGAAGAAAATCAATGCATTTAAGAAAATCCAGTTTTAAGCACTTTGACTGAGCGCATTTTTTAGGTATCGAAAATTAATACAATTTAAAGCTTTGACGAATAAAGCACTACGAGGGTTGCCTTTTATATTTCGGGATTGGGCAACCCTAGTGTTGCAAGCTGGCAACTGAGAGCTCTATCGTAAAGTTTTACATTTTTGAGGTTATACGTACTCAGAACGTTTTGACATATGAGCGTTATTTGTGTCGTTTACACTAACTTAAAAGATTTATATCGGCCAAAGAATGGAATTAAATCGTGAACATTTTCGTGCGATTATTTTTTACAACTTTCGACGTGGATTAACTCAACAACAGTGCATGGATGAACTTAATTCAATTTTTGGCGATGAAGCTCCATCAAGGACCAGTGTTTATCGATGGTATGGTGAATTCAACCGAGGTCGTAGTTCACTCCAAGACGAATTTCGTGGAGGTCGTCCAAAATCAGTTGTTGTTCCGGAAACCATTGATGCTGTGCGCAAACAAATATTGCAAGATTGTCATGTGATCTATCGTGAGATTGAGACAACCTTAGGCATTAGTGAGACCAGAATACATTCAATATTGCATGAACATTTGACTGTCAAAAAAATTTGTTCGCGTTGGATCCCACACAATTTGTCAATCGCTCAAAAAAAGGCTCGTGTCGATTGGTGCAAAGAAATGCTCAAAAAATACGATTGCGGTGCTTCGAAACACGTCTATGGCATCGTGACAGGTGATGAATCATGGATTTACGCGTATGAGCCCGAAAGTAAACAGCAGTCGACCGTATGGGTGTTTCAAGATGAGCCAAATCCAACAAAAGTTGTTCGCGCACGAAGCACTTCCAAGCAAATGGTCGCCTGTTTTTTCGGAAAAACTGGACATGTCGCAACCGTACCACTAGAACAACGCAGAACAGTCAATTCTGAGTGGTACACAACCATTTGTTTGCCAGTTGTCATCGAAGAAATCAAGAAAACCAACCGCCAAAAACGGATCACTCTTCACCACGACAATGCGAGCTCTCACACATCGGCTCAAACAACTGCATTTTTGAGCACGCAAAACATCGATTTGATGAGTCATCCGCCATATAGTCCTGACTTGGCACCGAATGACTTCTTTTTATTCCCATCCGTAAAAAATAAAATGAGAGGTCAACGTTTTTCGACACCTGAAGAAGCGGTTGATGCGTTCAGAATGCATGTTTTGGAGATACCTCAATCAGAGTGGCAAAAGTGTATAGATCTTAATGGGGAATATTTTGAAAAACAATAAAGCGATTTTCAATGATTAATATTTATTTTTGTTCTCTAATCCCGAAATATAAAAGGCAACCCTCGTAATAACCTTTCTTCACACTATTATTTGAATTACCAAATGTACATTTCGGACACAACGTGACCATTATCAATGGATTAACGCTCAATTTATTTATTTAATTTAAAGTCTATTTCAATAACAATTCCTACATATTTAAATATTTAATAATAGCAATAATTACAGGTAAAAGTGCATTCCACAACACTACAAATAAATATTTCAACAATCGGCACGCGTGCACCTTTAAATTAAAAGCATCGACTTTAAATGATCCATGATTCGAATTCCATTCCGTTTTGTTTGTTTGTTTCGGTGTTCCGTGTGTTCGGCATTAATGTGAGATGTAATCTGCGGTGAGAGAGGAGCGGGAGGCGGTGCCGGAGGGGCCCTGACGATAAATAAACTCGCAATTACTCAGATTAAACGCTGGCCGCAATAACTGCATTATTAATCCGAGGGATGAAATCTCTAATTGTATTAGTTTTCGAGTTGTAAATTTCAATTTATGCCCGGGATTAAATACTTTTTGGAAACCGAGGATAGCATGTGCTAAATATAAATCAGCTTTTGTTGTATTTCAGAAGTTTTGATATGGGATTTTGTTCAATTTATTTAATATTAGATTAAAGTCTTTAAAGTATACATATCCTGATGCATGTAAATGCTGAGGCATTTGTTTTTTTCTACTTGAATTTAAAACTTCTAACGAGTGTTTTCACTCCTAGGTGAAGCATGAAGTAAAATTTCAGGCTTTTCTAAACTCGAAATTTTACTTCATGTGCCATGCACAATATACATTGATTTAAAGTGACGTTAAAATTACACTGTTTCATTTAAGTATGAAGTAAAATTTCGAGTTTAGAATAGCCTAAAATGTTGCCTTATGCTTCACCTAGGAGTGGAAACACTCGTTAGAAGTTTCAAATTCAACTATAAAAAACAAATGCCCTACCATTTACATTTGACCTTAAGTGATGCGCCACGCGTATAAAACACTGAAATATTGTGAAGTTAGAAATACACTGAAAAATACTTTTTCAAAATAAATAACAATTCAAATATTTAAATTACAACATATTTACATATATTGGAGAGCGTAAACGCCATCTAATGCCCATTAGCTTAAGTAGCATCGTAAATAGCTGGCAAAGTAAACGTTTGATACAGCAATTTTGCGTCCAAGGGTTTTATTTTATAGAACACAAATATCAAGAATATGAATTTGTGCTCAGTACTGAACACAAATTCATATTCTACAACATATTTACATTTTTATTCACAAATTCTCAAGTCCGGTCAAATGTACAATGTATCAAATTAACTGATTTGGTAATTTAATTAACAAAAAATAATAATATTGCGTTATTGCAAAATTCCCCGAATAGATGTATCGTATATTATTAATAGCTATAAATTTCTTATTATGAATATTTATCAAAAATGCTGTGTATAAAATATTCATATTAATAATTAAGTTTGCAGAGCGTAATTACAACTTAACTAGTATTTACATAAATGCAGAAGCAGATGTAATTTCATGCAAGCTTTGAAATAAAATGAAGACATTAAAATCAACAAATCTGAATAAATAAATCCCAGTCGAATTCGCCGACCTAATTTCAGGCGTGCTTTCAAACACATCGCCGTAAAACAGACACAGGAATAAAGAAAAAAAAAACGGGCTCGAGAATACATACCAAGCGCGGAATTAAAACGCGCGGGGCAATAATTTACGTTCCCCTTTTTTATTGGTAAGGTTTCAATTTCCCCCTTAGGGAAAAAAACCGCCCTCGCTCTCTCTCTCCGTTTCTCCGACTCTGCCGACCCCAAACGTGACCCCCTTTAAACTAATTCGCGGCAGTAAATTTTATTATACCCAATTAGATGACTAAATAAATTGTAAAACAATGAAACGAGGAAACGGAATTAGGCAATCGACTTGTCGTAAATTCACCCCAGCCATACGGAAAGGGAATACGAAATTGTATTGAAATACAAGTAAAAAGATGTCGTTAATACTGGTCGACGTTTTTATTTCTTTGAATTTTTTTCCTTTCTTTTATCAGTTGACTCTAAACTTCTTTCAGCAAGTACCCCTAATTTTAAGTGGATGTTCAAGATTAGATCATTGCTGAGTTAAAACACTTGTTTAGTTTCATATTATTATATTCAATTTCCTGACATGTAACAGTAACGACCATTCTTAAAGAATTAACAAAATTAAATAATTTTTTTTTAACTTTATTGAAAAGACACTAAAATTTTGTAGGAAAATAAATTTACTATTTTATTATTATGTCAACTATTTCATCATAAGCATGGGCGCCCACACATATGGGCTTTCGTCTTAAGGGGCCAAATCAATTTCAGGAATTATATGTAAGGTAAAATAATGTAATGTTAAAATAATTTCATATACACTGCTTAAACGAATTAGAGGAACACTTTTTTGAAAATCTGTAATTTCTTAAATAAGAGCTCTAAGTTAGTCAAATTAAGTATGCTCCAAAAACATATGTATATTTTAGTAACAAAATTGATACAGTTATTTGTTACTTTTAAATTACAATACAAAATTTAAAATGATAGCACTAAATTAAATAAAAAACGACTTACATGAAAAAATTGCGAGTCGAATTTTCTGAAGTTTGGGGAAGATTAATAGTAGGTATGTCCTCTACGGGCACGAATTACTTCTTCGCACTAGTCTGTGAGGGTATTCTTGAGGTATGCTTTCCCATTCCTTAATCAGAGCTTTTGTTAGTTCTTGGATTGTTTGTGGTGGATTAAGGCGCTTACGAACGCGACGGTCAAGGTGATCCCACGCATTTTCAATAGGATTCAGATCAGGACTTAAGTTGTATACAATCTGTTTTAATATTTTTCGTTTACAATCTTCCAATAAAGATATTTATATATAAATCTTTATTTATTATTATAAAATTATTAAAAATTGTAGAAATCAACAAAATACACATAAAAAACGAATATTTTTAAAATATTAATTATTTGTCTTTGTTGCATTTTTATGCGTTTGTCTTTTTACTATTTCTTGATATACTTTTTTAAAATTATGTTGACAAAATTGACTCACCCATGAAAGTAACATTACTTCTATTTGGAAATAAATAAATTGGATTGTATAGATTTGGATTTCATAAAAATCGCCATAAATTAATTACTCCAATAAAAATTTAAAAATGAAACATGAAGCTTTAGCAGGATTTCAATTATTAATATAGGGAGTTTTTCTTTTTAAGTATACATATTCCAATTACCAAACCAAATATTTAGGCTTTTCCAAACTCGAAATTTTACTTCATGCTTAATCTGGAAGTGGATACCACTAGTTTAAAGCTTTTGTACTCTTTTAAAAAAACAACGAATGAATATTTACGTATTTTGTAAATGTTGATAAAATTCATCACTTTGCAATAATAATTAATTTTATTAATGTTCCCGACCATCTCATTTATTAAAATTTTTCAATGATTTTTAACTAATTGTCAAAATGTATTGGGTTGCTTTCGTAACCATATTAAGAGAATTTACGAAAAATTTACGTCAATCATTAAATTTTACTACATTAATCGATTCTTGTGGAAATTTTTATCAGTTTTATTTATTTTTAAAAATATCATTTATTATTATTATACTCTGTACCCCTTCCCCAAAGTATTTACCGCAATATTCAAGATTTATCAACAAAGCTGATTTAATAAAAATGCAAAAGAAAATCTATAATTACAAATTGTTTGTCTTTAAAACACAAATTCCCATCTGCGAAGCAAAATAAAACCAGATTCATAAACTAGTTTCAAAAGATAGTTTACTTCTTGTAGTGGAGGATTAAGTTTGATAATCAATAACGAATTTAAATAATTCGAGAGGAGCGAGTGCGAGAAGGAACGGTGGGGAGCGCTTAATGAATTTGAAATTGGAGTTCAAGAAGTGAGGAAGAGAGGGATGTGGAGTGACCCTGATGATGTCTTATTGCGGGAGCGGAGCCGATATCGGTGTGCCGAAATGTGTACTAGATGTGCTAATCAAGTCCTCGTTAACTCTGACTTAATTTGAATTGCATACTGCGGCTGAGTTGATATTAGCATGTTGGAGGACAGAGCCCTCTCCGCATTGATCCATTAGAATACGCTAAATCTTAGATTATAGTAAGAACAGGATAAGTAAATATAAATTAATTTTCAAATCGCTAATTGTAAAATATTTTTAAAAATCGGTAAAGTGGGATACTTTTCTAACTTTTTTTTATTAGGACTCATTTAAATATACAATCATTTAAAAAAATGACACATCGTCATTTTTTTTAATTAATGTATATTTAAATAAGTCCTAGTAAAAAAGTCAAAAAAATATCCTATTTTAACGATTTATTAATATATTTTGCAATTAAAGATTAGGGATGTTCAATATATATATATATCGATATTTTGGTATATCGACATTTTCATGCAAAATAATCTATATTTCTTTTTTTGATATATCGGTAGTATCGATACCATATGGCCGGTATCGTTATATGCGATACTAGTTATTTATTAAATGCCAACTATTGTATAAAGAAAGAAATAAAATCACTTAAATAACACACTTAATATGTTTAGGTTTCAAAATAATGTTTATTGTACTACAACAATTGTTTCACCACACAGTGGCTTCATCAGGTAGATGAATGATCATTCATCTACCCGATGAAGCCACTGTGTGGTGAAACAATTGTTGTAGTACAACAAACATTATTTTGAAACCTAAACATATTAAGTGTGTTATTTAAGTGATATTATGGAGTTTCAACAACTAACAGCCTCAGCTATACAATACAAAGAAATAAAAATAAAGATTCTAAATACTACTGTGATTAAAAAATAAGGTGAAGTTGTTTATAAAATAAAATATCTGTATTTCATCTTCCAAATCAATTTTATCTCCTTCAAAGTACTTCCCGTCAGACACAATGCACTTATGCCAACTTTTTTCCAATCTTTGAAACAGTAAAAATTTCATAAAGTTTAAATAAAAATTTACCTTATTTTTTGATTATAGTAGTATAACTTGCCAAAAATAAAAAGTAAAAAATATACAGGGATTTTTTCTAAGTTAACCTACACACACCACAGCAAATTAATCCAGGCCATCGAACTTTAAAAGATTTAATAAGTAGTATAATTTGATCTTCACTTAAAATCAGTGTTTTATAAGCGTTGCACATGAAGTAAAATTTCGAGTTTAGAAAAGCCTGAAAATTTGGTTTAGTCGCTCCGCGAAGCGGAGCAACCAAACCAAATTTTCAGGCTCTTCTAAACTCGAAATTTTACTTCATGTGCAATCAATGAGTACAAATACTCGTTCAAACCTTAAAACAAATCCCGAATATGCCTGACTTGATTGGTGGCTGTTTTAAAAAATGGTGATGTGTCCATCATAGTACTTTCCCCCGTATATTGCGAATTAAATCACTTTTAAAATATTTGTAGCATTATTATTTTCAAAATGTCTTCAACTTTTTGATAACTACAACTTTTATTTGAAACATTTTTCAATTGGATCAACACAACACTGACACAAACCAATGACTAGATAAAAAACACTATTTATTGAATATCTCAAAAACTAAAAGTGCTATGACAAAAAGTGAAGATACAAACAATCTTTAATATTTTATTACCTACAACTTTTATTTGAAACATTTTCCAATTGTATCAACACACACACTGACACAAATCAACGACTAGATAAAAAACACTATTTATTAAATATCTCAAAAACTAAGAGTGCTATGACAAAAAGTGAGTCCACAAAAAATCTTTAGTTTTTTATTTCCTACAACTTTTATTTGAAACATTTTTCAATTGTATCGACACATACACTGTCACACATCAATAACTAGATAAAACAAACAACTTTTAAAATATCTCAAAAACTAAGCTATGACAAAAAGTAAATAAACAATATATCTTCAGTTTGTTATTGTCTACAACTTTTATTTGAAAGAATTTTTTGTTTAATAAACATTTAATAAAAAAATCACAAAAAAACTGAAAAACGCTACGAGTAAAGTACCACTTCCGGTTTTCCGATTTTCACCAAAAGCTTTTCAGTTCTTCCGATTGTAACAAAAAGCTTAAGTTTCAAGTTTCATCTCGATATCTTTAGCGGTTTTCGCTGTACAGCGCACACAGACACACAGACAGACACACAGACAGACATTTTTCAAAAATGTTCTTATTCGACTCAGGGGACCTCAAAACGGATATTTCCGCAAAAATTTTTGATTTGAAAATTTTCACGAAAACAATACTTTCCCTTTGTATTACATACGGGGGAAAATAAAAACACTATTTATTGAATATCTCAAAAACTAAGAGTGCTATGACAAAAAGTGGATATACAAAATACCTCTAATTCTTTATTACCGACAACTTTTATTTGAAACATTTTTCAATTGTATCAACACATACACTGAGACAAACCAATGACTAGATAAAAGAACATTATTTATTAATTATCTCAAAAACTAAGAGTGCTATGACAAAAAGTGAAGATACAAAAAATTTTTAATATTTTATTACCTACAACTTTTATTTGAAACATTTTTCAATTGTATCAACACATACACTGACACAAATCAATGACTAGATAAAAAGCACTATTTATTAAATATATCAAAAACTAAGAGTGCTATAACAAAAAGTGAATCTACGAAAAATCTTTAGTTTTTCATTTTCTACAACTTTTATTTGAAACATTTTTCAATTGTATCGACACATACACTGTCACACACCAATAACTAGATGAAACACACAACTTTTGAAATATCTCAAAAACTAAGAGTGCTATGACAAAAAATGAATGGACAATACATCTTCATTTTGTAATTATCTACAACTTTTATTTGAAAGAATTTTTCGATGGATGAGCATTTATTGAAAAAATCTGAAAAAACTGAAAAACGCTAAGAGTAAAGTACCACTTCCGGTTTTCCGATTTTTACCAAAAGCTTTTCACTTCTTCCGATTGTAACAAAAAGCTTAAGTTTCAAGTTTCATCTCGATATCTTTAGCGGTTTTTGCGGTACAGCGTACACAGACACACACACACACACAGACACACAGCCAGACAGACAGACATTTTTCAAAAATGGTCTTATTCGACTCAGGGGACCTCAAAACGGATATTTCCGCAAAAATTTTTGATTCGAAAATTTTCACGAAAACAATACTTTCCCTTTGTATTACATACGGGGGAAAGTAAAAACCAGAAAAATAGACATTTTGGAATTCGTAAATAATAACCGACATCAGAATTCATTTTCTGTACGGACATTTAAATGTTTCCTCTTAAAAATTATAATTAATTTCAATGCCAGATTTTAACATTATTAACAAAACAATTTGTGTTATTTATAAGCAATTAATGTTAATAGTAATTATAGCGTTTATATAAAAGTTACATAAATTTGAAATAGCTTAAATTCGTTTGTAAACGTTGAGCTTCTGTAATTTCGTTTCTATTGTATAGATTTTTTTTTGCATAAAAAGAGAACTTGTTTACTTCCTAAGTATAGCTACTAAGTTTATCCAATTATTTTTGTTTTTTGATGTATAACGGCCGGTTTCATAGTCAAGTTAAAGTTACTTTAAATATTTAAAGTCGTTTAATACATGACCATTTAAAAACATGTTTAAAACGTGTTAAAAACATGTTTAAAACACGTTTAAAACGTGTTTAAAACAGGATATACAGGGCATTTTAATTTTGAGTATGCATATCCCGATAATGAAAGCATTTTTTAAATTTGCGGGAATTCATTGTTTCCAAGCAATTAACTTAAGGCTTTTAACGAGTGTTTTCCACTCCCAGACTAAGCATGAAGTAAAATTTCGAGTTTAGAAAAGCCTAAAAATTTGGATTGGCCGCGTAGCGAAGCGGAGCGGCCAATCCAAATTAGGCTTTTCTAAACTCGAAATTTTACTTCATGCGCCACGCTTAAAAACACTGATTTACAGTGAAGTTCAAAAAACACACACATGCAGCAACGATTATAAGCAACCTAATATATTTCAGTGTTTTATACGTGAAGTAAAATTTCAAGTTTAGAAAAGTCTAAATTGGATTGGCCGCTTTGCTTCGCTACGCGGCCAATCCAAATTTTTAGGCTTTTCTAAACTAGAAATGTTACTTTATGATTAGTCAGGGAGTGGATAACCCTCGTTTAAAGATTCAGATTGAAATCTTTTAGAAAAACAACGAATGTCGTAAAATGTTCAGTGTATTTTAAATTTTCTGTATTTAAAATCACATTTATGCACACACATTTGTGATGTTTACTGTAATAAAATGTTATGATTAATAATGTAATTTGAAAAAGCTTCAACAATTTAGCTAAAATTTAAAAACGTTAACGAAAAATCTTAATGTATTTAATTTAATTTAGCGAATTTCAGATAATAAATTCGCGGAGCGACCAAACCAAATTGTCAGGCTTTTCTAAACTCGAAATTTAACTTCATGCTTAATCTAGGAGTGGAAAACACTCGTTTCAAGCAAAAAAGCAACAACCAATGTCCCGCAGCCTATGCTAATGTATAATTAACAAATAATTCCCTGTATACTGATTAGATATGTATATTTACAAGTAATTAATTATTCATAGCAAAAATAGATTTATTTGGTAGATGTTTAAGCATTTGGTTATAGTCATTAATTTTAAATTGCCCATGTGTTGTTGGGAACCACTGTCTTGGACGAATATGCATCGATGCTAACAAGCGTGAACAGGGACCTTAAATAATCTTTACCTAAAGGAGCATAAGCGTTTTTTTTTTTTTTTTTTGGTATGAAAAATTCAATTCAATGAGAGTTTTGTGATTATTAAATATATTGGAAAGATATTGATGAAATAACTTGGTTGGAACAAATATTTTTTGAAAACGTCGAAACTTTTCAAGTAAGTACGCAAGGAAGTAAGGAAAAGCTTGCGTAATTTCACGAGGTAAAGGTGTTGTATCGAGAGCTAGTTAAAAGTTTAGAAGGGATCACTCTCGGCCCGGCAGCCAGCATCGCCGGCGAAGTCTGTAAGTGGAGGAGAAAAGAGAGAGTGGGTCGCCATAAAACCGAACAAAATAAAGAACTATTAACTAAAGCCTAGTAAAAGTTTCGAGTCGGGCGGAAGTTGCGCCGTTCCGACGAATAAACGGCTCAGGTAACGCACACCCACACACACTCATATAAAATTACTTTTCGGAAAATTCAAATAGCGCCAGCTGGGATTCCAGTTAGTTAACGCAAATAGAAAACAATGAAAGTGAAAGATCGGAAAACCCTACAAACACCGGAGCAATCCAATCCGCCCTTTTCTTTTCCTACTACAGCGCACACAAACACATCCATAGTGGGTAACATCCATAGTACAAACATAAAGAGCCACGGTATAATTGCCGAAGAGGGATAGTTAAAGGGAGCAATAAGCAAACCGTGGTATCAGTAATCTGCACCCTTGTTTCCTGCGCTATTTGCGGCCGACCCAAGTGCTCCCCCATTCCGCTTTCCTATTCCAACCCGAGTCGATCTATTGATTAAACAAAACTTATAGAATCCGGGGGAATATCTTAATAATACATTGCCATCCCCTACCAGATTCAACCCCCCACTTTTGCGACTTCGATTATCTCAGGGGCGCACGGATTAATTCAATTTCACCCCTTTGCGAATGTTTTGTGTAAATTATTGATACCGCACCAAACGGAACTTTGCGTGAATTATTGAAAGAATCGCGGACAAAAAATAAAAGGGTCGGCAAAGGAAAAAGAAAGAAACAGCTAAGGGTTGTTTAATTTTTCAAAAGCAAAAAAAGTCTAATGATTAATTCAAAAAATCTGTACAGCTCGTTTGTTTTATCGAACTCACCATTGAGATTTCGTAAACTACTGTGCGATCATTTAAAACATGGTTTAGAAGAGCTAAGGGTCAGTAAAGGAAAAAAAGAAACAGCTGAGGGTTGTTTAATTTTTCAAAAGCTAAAAAATCTAATGATTAATTTAAAAAATCTATACAGCTCGTTTGTTTTATTGTACTCACCATTGAGATTTCGTAAATATGGTTTAGAATACGCTTTGAATTTTAAATCATATTGGCACCACTGACTGTTAACACATAGTTTACCATAACCTTAAATTTATTTTATCATTTAATTAGCATTCTGGGCAACCGCACAAAAAAATGCCGCCAACTCTAAAGCATATTTTAAACGATTGCACGGTATTAGAGATGCAAATAGATAAAATCTTCCACTTTCTATAGAAAATAAAACTTAATTAACCAATTTCATTTATCTTTATTTCTTTTAACAATAATATTAATAATAAATTTATTTGCAATCATCAATAGTTTAACATTTATAATATGAATACATCACACAACTAAATGTTAATACTTATTTATAGAAATTAAAAATAAAATTAGTGCAAATTGGACTATAAACAACTATAAAGTTGATCTAAGTCTTAGCTCTTCAAGTGAAAACAGAAAGCTTATTGACGTGTACATAAAACAATAATTAAAGAGAACAAACAAAAAACACAATTACTAATAAGTGATCTAGCAATAATGGTCAAATTAAATTATCGTATTACACAAATATGTTATTATAATAATAGTATATTACGTAACGAGAGTGGTATGCAGCATATTACATATAAGCGGACATGTTGCGCACGAGCCGCGCAGCGGCGACTGCAGTATTCCGCGAGTATGTAATTGCCATACCACTCGAGAAACGTACGATACTTTACCTAGGCCCTAACAAAATAAGCAATGAGCATAAAAGAACAACATATTTATTGTAATAATTTTTAATAGTACCATGACAATGATGAAAACTAAATTACTACTTGATCAATATACAAAGAATGAAGCTGTACATTTTCCGACGTTCGTTGTTTTTTAAAAGCGTTCAATTTAAAGCTTTCAACGAGTGTTTTCCACTCCCAGACTAAGCATGAAATTTCGAGTTTAGAAAAGCCCCGTGAAAATTTTCTGGGCTTTTCTAAACACAAAATTTTACTTCATGCGCCACGCGTATAAAACACTGATTTTAAGTGAGGTTTAAATATATATAGAGTTCACAATATTTTAGTGTGTTATACGCGTGGCGCATAAAGTAAAATTTCGAGTTTAGAAAAGCCCAGAAAATTTGTCTCGGGTCGCTGCGCGACCCTCGCCAAATTTTCACGGGGCTTTTCTAAACTCGAAATTTTACTTCATGCTTAGTCTGGGAATGAAAAACAGTCGTTAATAACTTCAAATTGAACTCTTAAAAAAAAACGAATAAGTAGTGCAGTATTCCGCGAGTGTGTAATTGCCATATCACTCGAGAAACGTACGATACTTTACCTACGCCCTAACAAAATAAACAATGAGTATGAAAGAACAACTTATTAATTGTAATAATTTTTGATAGTACTATGACAATGATGAAAACTAAATTACTACTTGATCAATATACAAGGAATAAAGCTGTACATTTTCCGACATTCGTTGTTTTTTAAAAGAGTTCAATTTGAAGCATTAAAGGAGTGTTTTCCACTCCCAGACTAAGCATGAAGTAAAATTTCGAGTTTAGAAAAGCCCCGTGAAAATTTGTCGAGGGTCGCGCAGCGACCCGAGACAAATTTTCTGGGCTTTTCTAAACTCGAAATTTTACTTCATGCGCCACGCATATAAAACACTGATTTTAAGTGAGGTTCAAATATACATAGAGTTCACAATATTTTAGTGTTTTATACGCGTGGCGCATGAAGTAAAATTTCGAGTTAAGAAAAGCCCAGAACATTTGTCTCGGGTCGCTGCGCGACCCTCGACAAATTTTCACGGGGCTTTTCTAAACTCGAAATTTTACTTCATGCTTAGTCTGGGAGTGGAAAACACTTGTTTAAAGCCTCAAATTGAACTCTTAAAAAAAACAACGAACAACTAATGAATTAAAGCAAATAAGCTGAATTTGGAATTCGTATACTTAAAAGAAAAACTCCCTGTATATCAAAGAAATGTCATTTGGTTGTACGGCTGTTCAGCTGTCAGCACGTAATGTACTTGTCAAAGCTATTACGTGCATGTGTACGTAATGTCAATCATACTTGTCAAGATGACAGTGTGGTATGATGCGGTTACTAGATAGGGCGTAGGTAAAAAATTATTACGTATTATCAACCTTTGATAACAACATCTGTTTAAACTTTCATAAACGTTTTGATTTTGGTCGTGTAACACATGTTGGTCATATTGAATGCATAAAAATTGAACATTTCTCTTTCAAGGAACGTTGGAATTATGTTTCTATCTTTTGCAGTTTGGAAGAAATAAATGTTTGAAATCTGTTCCCTTATTTTGAAAAACCCTGTATATTGTGAAAACAAATCAAACTAGTTGAAATTTCTTAGTAATTTCATTTTATATTAAAAATGGAAACCCAATTTAACCGTTTTCGTATTTCTTATAGTTTACGAGTTCTCAGTGGTGAGTAAGATTAAGCAAACGCATGGTATAGCAAATTATAAATAAAACTAATTGCAAAGTCACAGAAATATGAAAACTTTTGATTGTAGTTCAAAATTATATTCCCTCTATTTGTTTACTAAAAACCATATTTTAAAAAATGTTTGAGATCCTAGATATTTATTGGACTTGAATTCTACGATCCCAAGAACGCAATTGAAAATGTTTAGAACAGTTTGTTTGGAGAATATAACGTTTTTTCCAATTTTCCGGTATTTCGCAACACTGTGCCTCGGGCCGTACGAATACTAGCAGGAATTACTTATTTCCTTAAAGGTTGACACAGAGTTAAAGGGATTTATAAAATATTAATAAAATGTGTTAAAAGACATTTTAGATATGAGTTTGCAATACTGATATCTCAATTCGAATTTTTAACTTAGATACATTTAGAACTGATTGATTTAAAAGATTATGATCTGTGTAACTAGTAGCGTGAGAATTATTTTCTGAAAACAGTACATGCTCGTGTAATTTATGGGGTAATCCAAGGAAAGAAAATAGGAAAAGTAATGCGGCGGGGCGATTTAGCAAAGCAAATGTCCGCCGTTTGCGCGGTCATTACTCAAACCTTATTCCCGCTCCCGGTTTCCCATTCCCCGTTCAGGCCCGCAATATACAATATCAACGTGTGAACAGACGAACGAACAAAAAAAAAGAATACACAAGAGAGCGAAAGAAAATCGTGGCATAAAACTCCAAATCGAGCTCGAGTTAATTTCTCCACAGTGTATGTGTACGTACTGAAATGTATGTTAGTGTGAGTGTACCCAATTTTTGAGTGGGTATGTGGAAAAGGATGCTACACCTTTGTATGTATGTGAAAGTATTCCTTTGTGTATGTGTTAGCGCAGCGCTTCCCAAACTATTTTATATGGCGGACCGGTATTTTTGCTACCAGTTTCCGATAGACTGACATCTAAGGGCAGGTGGGATAAAATAAATGAATAACCATTTCTTACAATCTAATACAAGAGTGTTCAACCTTCTACCTTCACTGGACCGCATTCGCAGAATTTGACTTGTCTTGGGCCATAATAAGTAAAAAGCAATAAAACAGTTCATATATTTCCACTCAAAATAAGTGACTATTTACTTATTTTCCCTTACAAAGTATTTGGAATTTGCGTTTAGGCCACATTCACACTCGCTTGCGTGATCTAGCCCTGATGCAATACATAAAAGTTGGCTAAAATTAAAAAACTGGAATCGTCACCTTTTCACAATATTTCCCAACCTAATTTTGACCATGCCCCTACCACATTATAATTTCAAAAGTTGCCATGAGACCATTAGTACATTTTTTTTTACTCTACATGTGAAGACAATTAATCTAGGTCATATGAATTGTAACAGAGCAAATGTAAAACCCTTCTTGGCAATAATAAAATATGAATAAGTTGTTTTTGAACTTTTGACTAAATCAGTAAACTTTATTGCCACCTCAAAATTTTTAAATGACGCCATATACTTTTCTTATTTTATTATATTAGACATTGTTTTTCTGAATCCAATTATACCTGATATGTTGATTTTACTTTTATATTTATGCCAGAAAAATATAATAATAAATCAATCACAGATAAAACGATTGTTTTTCCTTACTTCACTTTTTAATTTAATGAAAAGTGAAGTAAGGAATAAGTCTTTTTATGTATAATAATCACTTCACTTAAACTCGAAACATTCAGTTATAAATCAATAAATCAATCAATTAATTGGACTATTATATTGTATTATACAGGGTGTCCCATATTACATTATTTTCTTGAATATCTTGAAATTATAGCATTTTACCGAAAAGTATGCCGAATCATAATCGTCATTGTTTTGAGGGGAAATCGAATTGTGACAAAATGGCTCCCCTAGCCCCCCGGGGGGGGGGGGGGGGTCAACCTGAAAATTTTAAATGGGAACCCCTATTTTTTATTACAGATTCTGAAAGAGCTTTAATAAAAATGTAGGGTTTATACGGATACTTTTTTTAAAATTTCCAACAGGTGGCGCTGTAATCGTAAAATATGTAGGGTTTATACGGATACTTTTTTTTAATTTCCAACAGGTGGCGCTGTAATCGTGAAAGTATGATTTTTCTGTAAAATTTTCGTCAATTAATGTTGTCTCATTAACTTTATAAAAAATAATATTTGGTGTTTCAATTATTACCAAAATTTCTGAAAATATCAGTCCCAAACACTGGGGGGAACGAAAACGGGATATAAAAAAACTAATTATGAATGATTCCATTTTATCAAGGATTTTTATGTTTAGTTTACTGATTGTTAATTAATTTCATTGTAAATTGGATCGGCATTGTCATCATCCATCCTATCAACCTTCTCGCGATGCCGTATCGGGTGACCTTCTCGTGCCCTTGCCTCGATGTTGCGAATTGTCGCCGGTGTTGGATGATCGCGATCAGGATATCGTTGGGCATAAAGCCAGGCTGCTGCAGCGTAATTTTTCCGAGGTTCTCCAAGAATCAGCAGTATGTCCACTACCTCGTTGACCGAATAAGAGGTCCCGATCATTGCGAATTACGTTAACAATTGTCACGGAAACCACTCAGATACAAAAATCGAATGGTCTGTCACTGACAGTATGCCGAGACGTACTGAATATTTTTTGCGACTTCATAACATTTCGAAACACCAAATGTTATTTTTTATAAAGTTATTGAGACAATATTAATTCACAAAAATTTTACAGAAAAATCATACTTTCACGATTACAGCGCCACCTGTTGGAAATTAAAAAAAAAGTATCCGTATAAACCCTACATATTTTTTAACGCTCTTTCAGAATCTCCAATAAAAAATAGGGGTTCCCATTTAAAATTTTCAAGTTGACCCCCCTCCTGTCACCCCTGGGGGGCTAGGGGGGGCATTTCGTCAAAATCCGATTTCCCCTCAAAACCATGACGATTATGATTCGGCATACTTTTCGGTAAAATGCTTTAATTTCAAGATATTCAAGAAAATAATGTAAAATGGGACACCCTGTATAATATTAGACAAGTCATGCAAACATAATAATAAAAATCTAGTTTACATAACTTTTTAGCAACAAATATAGTGTGCCATGAATTAAAAAAAAATTGCAACACACGACGTTCTAAATAGATGTAATTTATGTATTCACCAAAAGTATTGACTAATGTCATTTATTGTAAAGCAATGTTAATCAAAAAAAGAACAACATTTGTAAATTGGCCTTTTAATATTGTTTGAATTGTTTATTGGTTTATATTTAATCCACGTGTTCCGTTAACTAATTTATTATACATTCACAGTTTGTTATTATTTTAAACAAAACTTTAATATTTGATAATACTTCATTTATTAGAAAGAATATTAACTTAACACTAGCACTACTTATTTATTCTTTGTTACATAAAGTTTCCAAATAAACAATATTGAAGTAATCTAACCTCCAAATTTAATGTTAAGAAATAGGACTTAACAATCCTAACCCCCAAATTTGATGTAAACAAACAGGATTTAACTAACCTAACCTAAACATTTGATGTAAACAAACAGGTTTTAACCAACCTAACCTAACAAACAAGATTTAACCAACCTTACTTAAAAGTTTGATGCAAACAAACAAGATTTAACAATCCTAAACTCTGAACTTGATGTAAACAAACAGGATTCAACAAACATAACCTCAAAGGTTAATGTAAACAAACAGGATTTTACAATCGTAACTTCCAAATTTGATTTGAACTCTGGAGATTTTACCGATGTTAACAAAATAGATTTAAACGATACGGAGTCTTCGATGTGTTATGTCAAACCTGAATAGTTTGACATAACCTTACAATAAATGACATTTGCCACTTTTGTTCTAAGGCACACTAATTATTTTTGAAAAATATAATTTGTAGTAGAAGGTTTATTTTAATTTTGTTTCTACAACAATATTTTTGAAAAACAACATGTTGCGCATTATTGAGTTCAAAAAAATATTGTCTAATGATGAAACGAGTTTTTCCATTCCCAGATTAAGCATTAAGTAACATATCGAGTTTAGAAAAGCCCCGCGTAGAAAATTTGTCGAGGGTCGCGCCAGCGACCCGAGACAAATTTTCACGTGGCTGTTCTAAACTCGAAATGTTACTTCATGCTCCACGGGCATAAAACACTGGTTCAAAGTGAAGTCAACAATTTTAAAATTGATGTATTCGAATATTTTTACAAGGCACACTAACTTAATTTTTTAAAAATATAATTTTAAATGGATGATTTATTTCAATTTATTTTCGACGACAATATTTTATTAACAACATATTGGGCAATATTGGATTCAGAAATGTAATGTCTAATGTAATAAAAATTTAAAAAAATACAGGCAGTCGTTTAACAATTTTAAGTTGGCTATCATTTGGCAAGAAGTTAATATTCAAAAAAGTTAATATCAATGTAATTTCTTAGTATATAAACAGTTATTAACTTTGGTTTTTAGTTCAATTAAACCTTGTTCGGCGTTTTTTATCGAACACCCGGTATGTTTGATCCTCACTTTAATACAATCTACAAATGTTTACTATTTACTTATATTCCTTTTGTGGATTTCGGAATGTAATCTTTTTCATATTAATTCGTCATTTTAATAACGAGAGTAGAGGCCCCGCCTCCTAACCCAGGGGTCGCGGGTTCGAGTCCCGCCGGGTGGGGTCATTTTAAAGTACAAAATAATTCCACCTAAATCCATAGATTTGTTTGTGGCGTCTAAATACAGCTAAATACAAAAACATAAAGGTGAAGTAGTGAAATGGTCTGGGACACTGTTGCACAAATTAGGCTAGATAGCTGTAAACTATTGCAAAAGTTAGGAAATAATCAGACGACAAAAAATGAAAGTTTTTTTATATACATTTACTGGATATTGGTAAATGTATATAAAAAAACTTTCACTTTTTGTCGTCTGATTATTTCTTAACTTTTGCAATAGTTTACAGCTATCTAGCCTAATTTGTGCAACTGTTATTATATAACTTAACTTAAATTATAACCTGAGGTATTTAACAACAATTACGCGAATTACTTGCAATACTTTATTTTACTCTAAGTTGACATGAATTTGACAAGTTTTTGCTGGTCTCAATAAAATGTTTCCTACTTTTACCGTCATTTCATAAGAAGTCTCAAACATTGGTAAACGTACGTCTTACATTTATTTTTTCTGGAATAACTATAAAATATATTGGAAAACTAATTCGGACATATTGTAAAATTTGCAGATTTTTTTTTTTTTCGTTTGTTTTTAACCTGCAATAAGTTAACTGGACTGTCAAGCGATGTTAATGTTTCCGGAAATAGATTTCTTAAATATTTATTGTCAAATTATTATAATAGTTGGGACTTATATTTAACATAAAACTCAAATAATAATAACCGCAAGTTCTGAACTTCTAAACGCCGTAAGGATTATTATTAAAATAGACGAGTGAGAGTGTAATTTATCATAAATATATTTTTAATTTGAAAAAGTTTGCTTACGCTTTTAGTTTGCATATATTTATTATTTTACTAGTCTTATGAATTAGGGTATTAGGTTTATTTGTTTATTGTATTTTTTACTTTATGTGTTTATTTGTAATGTAATTCGTTATCGTTATTATTTATTTATTTATTATCTTTTATTATTTATTTTGCCATGATTTTTAAATGTTATTTTGTACATATTTATAATAATTTTAATTTAAACATGTGTGAACATGTGATTGTGATAACAATATTCCTGGTAATTAGAACTAAATATTTTATTATTCCTGCTGTCTCGGTGTAAGTTCTTTATTAATGTCAATATTTTTAGTTTTAAGCTTTTCATTGTAGTTTCAGGATTTAATTCTGCTGACCTGTATAGCACATTTGTATGTGATAAACACTAATACATTATAAATATATTCCCGTAATTTTCTGTGTTATATATCACTAAATTCAAATTATTATTTAATAAAAATCATAAATAAATAGAAGTCTCCTTCTTCAACTTTAAAACACCTCTCTTATGATATTTCGTAAAAGCGAAAAAAAGGGCGTTAGACGCTTGTAAAGTAGACAGAATGATTGGCTCGGCTCAGTGTGAGCCTCAGTGCCGTTACGATTTATATTATAAAGGATTTATGGCGTCCCTTTTTATTTTGCTTTACGGTTTATGACGTGCGCCCTCCGACGCCGCCCGTCGGGACGCGAGTTGTAAACCTGTCAACTTACTTTCTACACTTCTCACTTGATATTTTTAAGAATTAAATCCGTCTCATATGGCGCACAGATTATATAATAAAAATGTCGTTTCCGCCCTTCTCTTTTACGCCCTTTTCGTCCTCTCCCCCCTTCCCCAAAGCCGGTCCTCACCTTGCCGTTTCTCACATTTTGATTGTCTCGTAAAAATATCGTTATTTTCTCAATGGTTTGAAACAGTTTTAGTTCAAGTCTAAAGATTTTTGTAACACTTTCTTTGTATTAAAAGTACATGATTTTTCTCCATGTTCCACTGCAACGTGTTGTTATAATTATCAATTTATATTTTGTTTATTTAAGAATACAATTACGGAAACAGAATTTCTTAGCAATAACTAATTAGGTTTTGAACAGTTTTGCTAAAATAAACTAGTAGTTATATTAAAAATATAAGAGGTTGAAAAAATCAAAATAATAAATTCTATGGCTGGGATACGCATAATTCAAATTTTCGAATATTCAAATGTGAATATTTCAATCAGTAATTTAGTCATTGAGTTTATAATTCGAATATTTGCCTATTTAAATATTCAAATATTTAAATATTTGTATATTCGATTATTTACATATTCAAATATTTAAATATTCGAATATTTGAATAATCGATAATTTGAATATTTTAAAAATTTAAATATTCGTATATTCCCTGCGCTCATAATACTTCGTGAAATAAAATTAGTATATTTTGTACGTTGTTTATTATTTATTTTATGTAAGATTCTCGTTGTTATTGGCGCCACAGTAAAATTGGACAGTTACTTGTGAAAATTACAAAAAAATATGGAATATTGTCAAGATATAGACAGTCAAATGGCTCTTAATATAGTCAGTATTTTATGTGTGTTGTTTTATATCATCTAACTTGATAGAGTAACATCTATCTGTTAATTAATTTTACCTACGTCCTATCTAGTAACCGCATCATACCACACTGTCATCTTGACAAGTATGATTGACATTACACTTGCACGTAATAGCTTTGACAAGTACATTACGTGCTGACAGCTGAACAGCTGATTGCTTACCGTACAACCAAATGACATTTCTTTGATGTACAGGGAGTTTTTCTTTAAAGTATACGTATTCCAAATTCAGCTTGTTTTCTTTAAATCTTCAGTTATTCGTTGTTTTTTTTTAAGAGTTCAATTTGAAGCTCTAAACGAGTGTTTTCCACTCCCAGACTAAGCATGAAGTAAAATTTCGAGTTTAGAAAAGCCCCGTGAAAATTTGTCGAGGGTCGCGCAGCGACCTGAGATAAATTTTCTGGGCTTTTCTAAACTCGAAATTTTACTTCATGCGCCACGCGTATAAAACACTAAAATATTGTGAACTCTATGTATATTTGAACCTCACTTGAAATCAGTGTTCTACACGCGTGGCGCATGAAGTAAAATTTCGAGTTTAGAAAAGCCCAGAAAATTTGTCTCGGGTCGCTGCGCGACCCTCGACAAATTTTCACGGGGCTTTTCTAAACTCGAAATTTTACTTCATGCTTAGTCTGGGAGTGGAAAACACTCGTTTAAAGCTTCAAATTGAACTCTTTTAAAAAACAACGAATGTCGGAAAATGTACAGCTTTATTCCCTGTATATTATTCAAGTAGTAATTTAGTTTAAATCATTGTCATGGCACTATTAAAAATTATTAAAATAAATAAGTTGTTCTTTAATGCTTATTGTTTATTTTGTTAAGGCGTAGGTAAATTATCGTACGTTTTTCGAGTGGTGTGGCAATTACATACTTGCGCTCATATGTAATATGCTGCATACCACTCTCGTTCCGTAATATACTATTAAGCTTATTTTTAAGCTATCAAGAAATTAAGCAATTTGTTTATATTGATTTGTTTAAAATTTGAACGTGAAGAAATTACTCAAAATATTGGTGTAAAAAATAAAATGTCTAGTATAGTTAAACATTTTAACTATACGACATTTTATTTATTCCATCAATATTTTGAGTAATTGGTTCATGATGAAATGTTTAGTAATCTTTACAATTCCAACTAAGGTAATACATAGATAAATAATAATTATGAATAAGATAATATTAAAACGAGGCAATTTTCGAGCATTTATCGATTTTGTGTGACAGTTATGATCGTTTTGGACAATGTTTGGCAATTACAATATTTATTAACATTATGAAGAGTTTACGGTTCCGGTTTTTTTAACAGTTATGATATTAATAGTAGAACTTTCATTAAAAGACTATGTTTACTGCAACTAGTTTCGACCTTAGGTTATTATCAAGGAGATATATACAAAATTTACAATATATATATATATTCAATGACCCGCTCTACCCGCATGGGTGTGGGGTTTTTAAATTTACAAACGTATCGATATTTATATTCAACAGCAAATTTCAAGTAATAAGCGTGGTTTTTCCTTTTTTATTGCTCGGTTCATTTCTAATCCCCCTCAGAGATTTAAGTCGCGTCACTTATTACCTGAATACAAAATTTTTAAATCACTATTATCAAAACATGATTATTTTCTACACAATTTTGTGAAAGTTCAGTGGAAAATTCATTATTTAATATTGCTTTTTTATGTTCACTGAATCTAATGTTTGCAGTTCTTCCAGTTTGTCCTATATATACACAATCCCCGCACTTGATTTCGTATATTCCGCTATTTTCAAATGTGTCTGTTTTGAATTTATTATGAACTAAAGTTTGTGTAGATTAATTGGATTCGTTATAATAACATTAAACTCATACTCTTTTGAACATGCTTTTATATTTGTTGATAGACTGTTAACAAATTCCAGTTTGCACCACTTAGTCTTTTCTGTTATGTTTTGTGCATAAAAGTATCTTTCAAATTGTTTTAATATTCTTTTTAACAAATTTGTTTATTGTTTTTTCGTCTTTGAAATTATTTTGATTAAGATGGATATGTATAAGTCTATGAATTAAGAAGTGAAGAGCGCTGTATTTAATTTTATGATGCGTGTTAGATTAAATAGGTATTATTGTACAGGTAAAGCTATTTTTCTATAAATTTTGAAATTTAATTTATTGTCAATTCTAGTTATCGTTAAGTCGAGGAAATTTAAACTATTGTTAGCCATTTTTAAAATGAATTGAATATCGGTAATAATGGAGTTGAGAAAATGTATAAAAAGTACAAGTTGACGCGTTGTTCCTTTCCAAATACAAAACATCATCAACGTATCTAGCCCAACCAAGTATTTTAATCAAAGTTTCACTATTAATTAAATATGTTTTACCACGGGTTAAGTAAGAAATTAATTCAACACATAGTTATGATATTATTGATATTATTTTCTGTCAGTTATGGCATATTTTAGCGGTTCTAATATTGTATTAATAATATGTACATTTTATAAGGTTTTCTAATCACATGTTGATTTTTTACGATTGTTAAAATGTTTATAATGTCAATAATGTTTTCAATAAAAATCCACTTTGAATTAAAATTACTGAAAAACTTGTCGAAATATATTTAAAAATATGATATTTTGCTTTGTGATATTTTTCTAGTTTTCGACATTTATTTGTTCACATAAAATTTCATTTATTTGTTCACATAAAATATTTCTGATTTTTAACTTTTTGTATTTATTTTCACTACAATTGTTTCGCTACGCTGTAACTTCTTCGGGTGAAGAATGTTAATGATGATATTGATAGATAAATTTACATGCCATAAAACTGTGTATATATAATGTACATTTATTTGTAAATATCATCATTAACATTCTTCACCGGAAGAAGCTATAGCGTAGCAAAACAATTGTAGTGAAAATAAATACAAAAATTTGAAAATCAGAAATATTTTATCTATTAATATATTAAAGTTATGTTTTAAAGTAAATGATTTTATGCAACATGTATCTGAAACAGTTTTTCGTATTTTTAATACTTAGGAAAATATTGAGCTTTCCGTCCTCGCTGAAACACCCTGTATGTACATTGAATTGTGTGTGTGGATGTGTGTATTCTGCACCCCAATTTTAGTTTTATTTTTCTTCGTTGGATGTCAGTCAGTAAACGTGAACCCGCACTCATCAATGTTGCACGCGGACGGTGGGCATAAAGTTGTCTTCTCATCCCCCGTTTCCGGGGGTGAAGCCGCCCTTGGAGTCGTCCTTAGTCCGGCGCGCCCCTTTCGGTCAGGGCACAGATAAACCCTCACGGGAAACTTTTAATTGGATTAGAATCTAATTTGGCCGTAGTGACCGCAGCTAGAAGAACACGAGACCCCCTCCTATCCATGCATGGAACTCAATTATTTCTAGCCGGGACGGAAACCGCCCCCCCATCTAGCCTCCCCCGCGCGCGCTGCTGATCCCACAGGTTTTTCCCACTGATTTCCTTCTTCATTTCCAGCTTGGGGAAACGGTATCGGAAACGCGTTTTCCTCGGAGGGAGCAAGTGTTTTCGCGCGTATCGATTTTGAATTTTCTGAATGTGCCTCATAACTTTATAAATAAAGAAATCATCAAAAGAAAACAGTAATTCTCATAAAGAAATCATTAATTTACATTTATCTCCTGGTTCTTAAAAACTGCATGTTTTATATATTCAATATTCGAGTATTAGCTCTATAAGCAGGAGCGGATCTAGAGAGAAATTTTAGAGGAGGAAAATTATTTTTCAAAGATTTATTTATGTTAAATGTACATAATTACGTTTAAACCGATTTATTGAATATTACAAGAGCGATCTCTACTTGGTTAAATTTTTAAAATTGTATATTATTTTTTCTGTTATGAGATATCTATGGATATGTCCATTCAGCGCTATTATGATATAAAATTATTAAATAGCGAATCTCGAACACTTGCCAATTTTTTGTTTGGAATTTTACATTTTTGTTGATTTGGTAAATTTTAACATTTCTGTCCATTTGTCCTTATTTTCACAGTTCTAAAGTTTTTGTAAAATTTTATGGTGTGTGTTGGTTTTTACGATTTTATTTAAAATAGTAATAAATATTTTAATTGTGATTTTTGAATAAATTGTGACATACAGGGATTCTTTTCTTTTAATTATACTTTCAAATATTCCATATAATCATTTGTAAAATGAATAACTATGTGATCAAACCTAAGCAGTATATTTTGAACTTCACTTTAAATTAGTTTCTTTTACGCGGGGCGCATGAAGTAAAATTTCGAGTTTAGAAAAGCCTGAAAATTTGGTTTGGTCGCGTAACGATCAAACCAAATTTTAAGGCTTTTCTAAACTCGAAATTTTACTTCATGCTTAATCTGGAATTCGACACACTTGTTAGAGACTTCAAACTTAAAGTTTATAATAAAACAATAAAATTTGTAATTTTTGTCCAATTTTGATATACTAGGATTTTTTCTTTTAAGTATACTTTCGAATAGTCTATATAAACATATTATAAACTTTCAGTTTGAAGTCTCTAACAAGTGTGTCGAATTTCAGATTAAGCATGAAGTAAAATTTCGAGTTTAGAAAAGCCTGAAAATTTGTTTGGTCGCTGGGATTTTTTTTTTAATATACTCTCGAATAGTCCATATAAACATTTTTTAAATAAATAACCATGTGATCAAACCTAAGCAGTATACTTTGAACTTCACTTTTAATCCGTGTTTTATACGCGTGCCGCATGAAGCAAAATTTCAATTATCAGTGCTTTATTTTATTTTTACATAGGTATCCACTCCCAGACTAAGCATGAAGTAAAATTTCGAGTTTAGAAAAGCCTAAAAATTTGGATTTGCCGGGGCGCGCGAGCGAAGCGAGTCGCGCCCCGGCAAATCCAAATTTTCAGGCTTTTCTAAACTCGAAATTTTACTTCATGCGCCACGCGTACAAATCACTGACTTAAAATGAAGTTTTTTAGATTATTTATTATATTATATTTATTTGTTTAATTTGCTTATAACTTTAATAGTTACTTTCTAATAACTAATTTATTTTCTTATTTAATTCTATGAGTTATATAATTCAAACAATTAGATATTTGAATATTTATTTATACTTTTAAATATTTGAACAATTAGAAACATTTAAATATTTGAATGTTTTCATATTTGAATATTCAAATATTTGATTATTTAAATAATCTAATATTTGAATATTCGATTGTTCGAATATTTAAATATTGAAATATTGAAATATTTGAATAATTGCTATACTGGGTTTTTTTTTAAGTATACTTTCGAATATTCAATATAAACATTTGTAAAATAAATAAGAAAGTGATAAAACCTAAGCAGTATATTTTGAACTTCACTTTTAATCCGTGTTTTATACGCGTGGAGGATGAAGTTAAATTTCGAGTTTAGTTTAGCTTCAAATTGAACGCTTTTATAAAAACCAAGAATTTATCTAAAATTACAACCTATTTACATTGCAGTCGGTATACTTAAAATCACAATTCCCTGTATTCTAAATACACCTGTTATACCTAGTAATTATCTAATGTAACATTTATGTGTATTATCGCTTGCATGAACGATTATATAACAATGCATTATCAGTGTTTAAGAATGGATTATCGAAATTGGATTACCGGTCGGAGCATCTGCTAAACCAACTAACTACTAAATGGAGAAATTAGCTCCGTTCGAGCGCTGCTTGGTTCACGATTAATAATTAACCAGTTAAATGCAATCTCCACTTTTGACGATCAACAAGTTAATAATTCACATTATAATTAAATAATCGAATGTCGGACGATTTACAAATTTATAAAATCCGTCTGACACGTGGCCTGGACGCTAATTGCCATTTTATTTCATGAACATTATTAAATTATCTCGTAATTAAAATCGGGTAATGCGTTACGTTTTAAAACTAATTATTTTAGTAGCAGTGCAATTTACATTATTTTGGCAGAAAATAACTTTATAAATTAATAATAAGTATGGTTTTGTCTATACATGTATGTGTGTTTCAGAATATTCTCTAATATTCACTCAATTTCATTTGGTATTTTATGCATTTGTCATTATTTTAATTACAGACTATGTAAATGCGGTTTATTTAAAATTCACGCAATCATTTATAAATAATGTACACTATAGACATTTATTTGTTAATTTATAATTTGTATGATTTGAACTCTAATTTGGCAGAAAATAACTTTATAAATTAACAATTAGTATGGTTTTGTTTATACATGTATGTGTGTGTCAGAATTTTCTAATATTCACTTAATTTAATTTGGTATTTTATGCATTCAATGGGGGTCATTACTTTTATTACAGACTACATAAATGCGGTTTATTTAAAATTTACGCAATCATTTACAAATAATGTACATCATAGACATTCATTTGTTTATTTATAATTTATAATTTGTATGATTTGAATATGTGTTTATGAATATTTCCTGGAATTCACTCAATTTCATTTGGTATTTTATACATTTAATGAGGGTCGTTATTTTTACGTCATTTAGCAAAACGTAAGAAATGTAATTTTATAAATGAGTCGCCTATTTCCAAAACCCCCTAAATCCACTTTGATTGGTTTCGGGTAATTTAATATTTTTATATTCACATAATAAACGATGAATAATTAAAATTGCTATAGCAGAAATAGATAGTTTTTACAATGATAAATAAGGGGCTTTATTGAGTGAAATCTTACTTTCATACTTTTTCTTAATCATTAAAAATCAATTGGATTTAGCTGGTTTTGAAAATAAGTCGGGATTTGGGTTTGTTTGACTTTTATTAATTCATTTTATTCTTGTACATTTTATCTAATCACTTAGTTTTGTATTATAAGTATAAAAATTAAAACATAAATAAATTAATTGTTATTTATTTAAATATGGTTTATTTTTATGATAATTTTAACAAAAAACTTATACAGAGAGTTTTATGTAACACCGACAATTTTCATAACGAGAATTTTTTCAAGTATCCATATGCATACGTTGCACATTTTTTGATGCTCGGTTTGTTAAATGAATTTAATTTGAAACTTTAAGCGAGTGTTTTTCACTCCCAGGTTAAGCACGAAGTAAAATTTCGAGTTTAGAAAAGCCTGAAAATTTGGTTTGGTCGCGTAGCGCGAAGCGCGGAGCGGCCAAACCAAATTTTCAGGCTTTTCTAAACTCGAAATTTTACTTCATGCGCCACCGGTACAAAACACTGACATATTACGAAGTTTAAAACACACCGCTAAACTTTACATTGAATCAGTATTTTGTACCGGTGGCGCATGAAGTAAAATTTCGAGTTTAGAAAAGCCTGAAAATTTGGTTTGGCCGCTCCGCGCTTCGCGCTACGCGCCAAACCAAATTTCAGGCTTTTCTAAACTCGAAATTTTTCTTCATGCTTAACCTGGGAGTGGAAAACACTCGCTTAAAGCTTCAAATTGAATTCTTTTAATAAACCGAGCATCAGAAAATGTGTAACGTATGCATATGGATACTTCGAAGAAAAATTCTCGTTATGAAAATGTTCGGTGTTACATAAAACTCTCTGTATATGTTAAAATATGTTATCTGAAATGTAATTTTATAAATGAGTCGCCTATTTTCAAAACCCCCTAATTCCACTTTGATTGGTTTCGAGTAATTTAATATTTTTATATTTACTTAATGAACGATGAATAATTAAAATTGCTATAGCAGAAATCGATAGTTTTTACAATGATAAATAAGGGGCTTTATTGAGTGAAATCTTACTTTCATACTTTTTCTTAATCATTAAAAATCAATTGGATTTAGCTGGTTTTGAAAATAAATCGGGATTTGGGTTTGTTTGACTTTTATTAATTCATTTTATTCTTGTACATTTTATCTAATCACTTAGTTTTGTATTATAAGTATAAAAATTAAAACATAAATAAATTAATTGTTATTTATTTAAATATGGGATATTTTTATGATAATTTTAACAAAAAACCTATACAGAGAGTTTTATGTAACACCGAAAATTTTCATAACGAGAATTTTTTTCAAGTATCCATATGCATACGTTGCACATTTTTTGATACTCGGTTTATTAAAAGAATTTAATTTGAAGCTTTAAGCGAGTGTTTTCCACTCCCAGGCTAATCATGAAGTAAAATTTCGAGTTTAGAAAAGCCTGAAAATTTGGTTTGGTCGCGTAGCGCGAAGCGCGGAGCGGCCAAACCAAATTTTCAGGCTTTTCTAAACTCGAAATTTTACTTCATGCACCACCGGTACAAAACACTGACATATTACGAAGTTTAAAACACACCGCTAAACTTTACATTGAATCAGTGTTTTGTACCGGTGGCGCATGAAGTAAAATTTCGAGTTTAGAAAAGCCTGAAAATTTGGTTTGGCCGCTCCGCGCTTCGCGCTACGCGCCAAACCAAATTTTAGGCTTTTCTAAACTCGAAATTTTACTTCATGCTTAGCCTGGGAGTGGAAAACACTCGCTTAAAGCTTCAAATTGAATTCTTTTAATAAACCGAGCATCAGAAAATGTGCAACGTATGCATATGGATACTTCGAAGAAAAATTCTCGTTATGAAAATGTTCTGTGTTATATAAAACTCTCTGTATATGTTAAAATATGTTATCTGAAATTTCATTTTTTTTATAAATGTCTTCATTTTCGGCCTCATCACTGTCCTCTTCTTGTCTTCCTCTAGCTTTATGTCTTCTAATGACGTTTTTGTAGAAGGTGAGGTTTTCTTCTACCGCTTTTCCCTGCCTTAATTTTTTCTAGGTTTAGTTTTACTTTGTCTTATTTTACAGGTAATGGGTTAGTTGAGTTTGGGTTAGTTACCTATAGGGTTTGAGAATTGGTAATATCTGAGTTGTAGTCTGGTTCACCATGAACAAGGGGAGCCAATGCTTATGGAAGAACTGAAAATCGAGTAGAAAACGAGAGACTATGGTCAAGATGTAGAGTACGAGTAAGACAGACGACCATATACACCAATCACCGGTCTCGATTCTGGAGGCAGCATCCAAACGCTGTTACCAAATTTTATACAGAGACTGGCTAACTGGATATATATGAACTGTGCCAGGAACTTATAAAATTCCTGTTTTCCTATTTGTCAACACGATTCTTTTACAAGAGTTTATTTCAAAATAAAGCGAAGAAGTAGGTTTAATAAGGGCAGAAATGTGTGCATCTAATTTCTTTACATAGCCAATTTTTTTAAATATATTGTAATAGTCACTCCCGTCAATTACTGTATCCTTTTTTTTGCGTTAATTGAGCGCGAAAATCGACAAAATTGGAGTTAGCTACTTTTGTTATAATATTTAATATTACAATGAAGTTTAAGATGGATTTAGCGGTTTTTGTTTACTAAGTGCGTCACTAGATTTAGCGGTGTTTGAAAATTAAACGCAAGTGGATTTAGGGGTTTTTGAAACTAACAGCGATCTTACCCACATTTATACAGCAGGATTTAATTCAATTTGATGGCTAATATCGTGCTAAAATATTCCTCTAACTATATACTAAGAGATGGCGATACTAGTTAAATTTTTGTAAAAAATGGATTTACAGGTTTTTGGAAATAGGCGACTCAAATTTTAGAACATGGTGATGTGTCCATCATAGTACTTTCCCCCGTAAATTGCGTATTGAATCACTTTAAAAATATTTGTAGCATTATTATTTTCAACATGTCTTCAACTTTTTGATAACTACAACTTTTATTTGAAACATTTTTCAATTGGATCAACACATACTGAAACAAACCAATGACTAGATAAAAAACACTATTTATTGAATATCTCAAAAACTAAGAGTGCTATGACAAAAAATGAAGATACAAAAAATCTTTAATATTTTATTACCTACAACTTTTATTTGAAACATTTTCCAATTGTATCAACACACACACTGACACAAATCAATGACTAGATAAAAAACACTATTTATTAAATATCTCAAAAACTAAGAGTGCTATGACAAAAAGTAAATAAACAATACATCTTTATTTTATTATTATCTACAACTTTTATTTGAAAGAATTTTTTTTTTTGATGAAGATTTATTGAAAAAATCTGAAAAAACTGAAAAACGCTAAGAGTAAAGTACCACTTCCGGTTTTCCGATTTTCACCAAAAGCTTTTCAGTTCTTCCGATTGTATCAAAAAGCTTAAGTTTCAAGTTTCATCTCGATATCTTTAGCGGTTTTTGCGGTACAGCGCACACAGACAGACAGACACACAGACATTTTTCAAAAATGGTCTTATTTGACTCAGGGGACCTCAAAACGGATATTTCCGCTAAAATTTTTGATTCGAAAATTTTCACGAAAACAATACTTTCCCTTTGTATTACATACGGGGGAAAGTAAAAAAATATAATTTTACAAGAAATTAACGCACTACCTAACAATTTCTTAAAAAAATATTTTTTTTAAGTTTAGCTTTGTATTTATTTTATTTAATTTTTTGCAACCTGTCAGAATAAACACAAGATTTAAAGTATTCGTCGTTATTTTCAAAACGCTCATGTGAAATACACAAAAACCGAAATTGTAGGTGGTGCTTCAATTTCTTAGAGCAGTGTATATTCATACATTCTGTCAATTTTGGAAGTTAATGTAATTTCTAATATTTCTCGTCAATTTTGTCGAATGTTAACAGGTCAGAATTTCGCACTAGGTTTAGTCTCTTGCAAAAAAATGGGATTTCAAGCATGTTTAGATAAAAATTTAACTATGGTCATTATTATAATGTTTGTTAAAATCATTAAAATGTTATAAATTATAAAAATTGATGGAAATTGCGCTGGAACAAAATTTAACAGTTTATTGGCAGTCAATTTTATTTTTATTAATATCTTTAAATAAAAGTAATTAAAAATATTAAAATTGTTATTCTTTTGGCGATCTGAAACTAATTTGTCTCTTTAAGACTAATTCAAACACTTATTTTTAAAGAAATTAGTTGCAGATTAATAATTTTGAAATATTCTGTAACCAAGCATTTTCAACTTTATTTATACTTTATATTTAAAAAAAAAGCTGTTGCAGAGATCTTAAAAGTAGATTTTTTATATTCTGAAACTAAAGAAGATTTTTTTTTAATTCAAATATACTAGTTACACCATTTACAAAAGAGATGACTGCTCACCGAGCTTTAAATTAAAATACATATTAAAATAATATCTAAATACTAACAAGAAATTAGACAAATTTAAACTAGACAGTACGCTACTGCTTAAGGTAACGACGTACAGGCTTTATGTCGCTATGAAAAAGTCAAAACTGCAAGTATTGCAATTGGCCGCTTTTCTACATATACCGAAGTTCCTGACATATTTCTTTCTTATTAAAGGTATATATGAAAGGTACTTCTCCTACAAACTACTCTACTCGGAACATTAATGCCAAACGAATTAACAAGGGTGGAAGAGTAAATTTCACCATTGATTAATTAGTAACCGAGTAATACGTCACTATTTCTTCGTTGTTTTTCGTATTGTTGCATATCGACAGTTTGTAATATAACATCGTAAGCTAATAAAATATTGAATTTATAAGAGATATAATTTAGGAACCTCTGCTGAGTTCTCTCTAAAATCGAGATATCTTTGGCTGTAAAAGGGCACGATATAACAGAGCAATACTACAGCTGTGGCCTAACCAATGTCTTATAAAGATTTTCTTGAATTAATTTCTCATCTGGCACTTGGTGAAACATATTACACTATGTAAAGTTAATTAAAGGAAAGGCACTTGGTATTGTTTCACAATTAAAATTGTGAAACAATACCAAGTGCCTTTCCTTTAATTAACTTTACATAGTCTTATAAAGATATAATACTGTTTCGATGTTAGTGAAATTAGCAGTGTTTCTCTTAATAAATCCTAGCATTTGGTTTGTTTTAGATATTATAATGGAAATATGAACTAAAAAAAAAAAAATTACTGGTTAGAACAACCCCCAGATCTTTAATTTGGTATACCCGATTTAGTGAAATACCACCAAGATTTTTAGCACTTCGCATTGCAGTTTGGTTTTGATATAGTAAAACATTTGGCGATATTTAATCTTAGTCAATTCGATATACACCATTGGCTGAATCTATTTAGATCCTCCTGATTTTTCTACGACTCAGTGTGATCTTTAATATTAAGAAATTCCTTCATGTCGTAGTATGCAGTATTTACAACAGCTAGAAACGTCGTTTATAAATGTATTGAATAATAAAGGTCCCAGGTGGAACCCTTGAGGCACACCTGGGGTAACTTTAATAGGGATTGTATTAGATTACCAATACGATTGACGGTAAAAGTTTTCGCGGATTACGAGGTGCAGACAAATTTCAAGTTTTACGAGACAATTAATTCTGATTTATATGTAAAAAATAAAAGGTTACTGTATGATATACAGGATTTGTTTCTTTTAAGTATACATATCTGCTGTCAATTTTAAGGCATTCGTTCTTTTTTGAAAGGCGATCATTTTGAAGCTTCTAACGAGTGTTTCCACTCCCAGAGTAAGCATGAATTAAAATTTCGAGTTTAGAAAAACCTCGTGAAAATTTGTCTCGAGTCGCGCAGCGACCTGAGACAAATTTTCACGGGCTTTTCTAAACTCGAAATTTTACTTCATGCGCCACGCGTAAAAACACTGGTTTTAAGTGAAGTTAAAAATATACACCTTTAGTATGCTAATTTAGTAGCATATTGTGAACTTGAGAATATTTCAGTGTTTTAGACGCGTGGCGCATGAAGTAAAATTTCGAGTTTAGAAAAGCCTGAAAATTTGGTTTGGCCGCTCCGCGCTTCGCGCTACGCGACCATACCAAATTTTCAGGCTTTTATAAACTCGAAATTTTACTTCATGCTTAGTCTGGGAATGGAAAACAATCGTTTAAAACTTAAAATCGAAAAATTCCCTTTATTTATAACATCAACAAAGTATTAAGATACTTTCAGGCTTTTCTAATCTCGAAATGTTACTTTATGCGCCGCACTTTTAGATCACTAAAATATTCTCAAGTTCACGATATGCTACTAAAGTAGTATGCTAAAGACGTATATTTTTAACTTCACTTAAAACCAGTGTTTTGTACGCGTGGCGCATGAAGTAAAATTTCGAGTTTAGAAAAGCCTGAAAATTTGGTTTGGCTGCTCCGCGCTTCGCGCTACGCGACCAAACCAAATTTTCAGGCTTTTCTAAACTCGAAATTTTACTTCATGCTTAGTCTGGGAATGGAAAACAATCGTTTAAAACTTAAAATCGAAAAATTCCCTTTATTTATAACATCAATAAAGTATTAAGATACTTTCAGGCTTTTCTAATCTCGAAATGTTACTTTATGCGCCGCGCTTTTAGATCACTAAAATATTCTCAAGTTCACGATATGCTACTAAAGTAGTATGCTAAAGACGTATATTTTTAACTTCACTTAAAACCACCTACGCGTGGCGCATGAAGTAAAATTTCGAGCTTAGAAAAGCCTGAAAATTTGGTTTGGCCGCTCCGTGCTTCGCGCTACGCGACCAAACCAAATTTTCAGGCTTTTATAAACTCGAAATTTTACTTCATGCTTAGTCTGGGAATGGAAAACAATCGTTTAAAACTTAAAATCGAAAAATTCCCTTTATTTATAACATCAACAAAGTATTAAGATACTTTCAGGCTTTTCTAATCTCGAAATGTTACTCTATGCGCCGCGCTTTTAGATCACTAAAATATTCTCAAGTTCACGATATGCTACTAAAGTAGTATGCTAAAGACGTATATTTTTAACTTCACTTAAAACCAGTGTTTTGTACGCGTGGCGCATGAAGTAAAATTTCGAGTTTAGAAAAGCCTGAAAATTTGGTTTGGCTGCTCCGCGCTTCGCGCTACGCGACCAAACCAAATTTTCAGGCTTTTCTAAACTCGAAATTTTACTTCATGCTTAGTCTGGGAATGGAAAGCAATCGTTTAAAACTTAAAATCGAAAAATTCCCTTTATTTATAACATCAACAAAGTATTAAGATACTTTCAGGCTTTTCTAATCTCGAAATGTTACTTTATGCGCCGCGCTTTTAGATCACTAAAATATTCTCAAGTTCACGATATGCTACTAAAGTAGTATGCTAAAGACGTATATTTTTAACTTCACTTAAAACCAGTGTTTTGTACGCGTGGCGCATGAAGTAAAATTTCGAGTTTAGAAAAGCCTGAAAATTTGGTTTGGCTGCTCCGCGCTTCGCGCTACGCGACCAAACCAAATTTTCAGGCTTTTCTAAACTCGAAATTTTACTTCATGCTTAGTCTGGGAATGGAAAGCAATCGTTTAAAACTTAAAATCGAAAAATTCCCTTTATTCATAACATCAACAAAGTATTAAGATACTTTCAGGCTTTTCTAATCTCGAAATGTTACTTTATGCGCCGCGCTTTTAGATCACTAAAATATTCTCAAGTTCACGATATGCTACTAAAGTAGTATGCTAAAGACGTATATTTTTAACTTCACTTAAAACCAGTGATTTCTACGCGTGGCGCATGAAGTAAAATATCGAGATTAGAAAAGCCTGAAAATTTGTTTTGGCCGCTCCGCGCTTCGCGCTACGCGACCAAACCAAATTTTCAGGCTTTTATAAACTCGAAATTTTACTTCATGCTTAGTCTGGGAATGGATAACAATCGTTTAAAACTTAAAATTGAAAAATTCCCTTTATTTATAACATCAACAAAGTATTAGGATACTTTCAGGCTTTTCTAATCTCGAAATGTTACTTTATGCGCCGCGCTTTTAGATCACTAAAATATTCTCAAGTTCACGATATGCTACTAAAGTAGTATGCTAAAGACGTATATTTTTAACTTCACTTAAAACCAGTGATTTCTACGCGTGGCGCATGAAGTAAAATTTCGAGCTTAGAAAAGCCTGAAAATTTGGTTTGGCCGCTCCGCGCTTCGCGCTACGCGACCAAACCAAATTTTCAGGCTTCTATAAACTCGAAATTTTACTTCATGCTTAGTCTGGGAATGGAAAACAATCGTTTAAATCTTAAAATCGAAAAATTCCCTTTATTTATAACATCAACAAAGTATTAAGATACTTTCAGGCTTTTCTAATCTCGAAATGTTACTTTATGCGCCGCGCTTTTAGATCACTAAAATATTCTCAAGTTCACGATATGCTACTAAAGTAGTATGCTAAAGACGTATATTTTTAACTTCACTTAAAACCAGTGTTTTGTACGCGTGGCGCATGAAGTAAAATTTCGAGTTTAGAAAAGCCTGAAAATTTGGTTTGGCTGCTCCGCGCTTCGCGCTACGCGACCAAACCAAATTTTCAGGCTTTTCTAAACTCGAAATTTTACTTCATGCTTAGTCTGGGAATGGAAAACAATCGTTTAAAACTTAAAATCGAAAAATTCCCTTTATTTATAACATCAATAAAGTATTGAGATACTTTCAGGCTTTTCTAATCTCGAAATGTTACTTTATGCGCCGCGCTTTTAGATCACTAAAATATTCTCAAGTTCACGATATGCTACTAAAGTCGTATGTTAAAGACGTATATTTTTAACTTCACTTAAAACCAGTGTTTTGTACGTGTGGCGCATGAAGTAAAATTTCGAGTTTAGAAAAGCCTGAAAATTTGGTTTGGCCGCTCCGCGCTTCGCGCTACGCGACCAAACCAAATTTTCAGGCTTTTCTAAACTCGAAATTTTACTTCATGCTTAGTCTGGGAATGGAAAACAATCGTTTAAAACTTAAAATCGAAAAATTCCCTTTATTTATAACATCAACAAAGTATTAAGATACTTTCAGGCTTTTCTAATCTCGAAATGTTACTTTATGCGCCGCGCTTTTAGATCACTAAAATATTCTCAAGTTCACGATATGCTACTAAAGTAGTATGCTAAAGACGTATATTTTTAACTTCACTTAAAACCAGTGTTTTGTACGCGTGGCGCATGAAGTAAAATTTCGAGTTTAGAAAAGCCTGAAAATTTGGTTTGGCTGCTCCGCGCTTCGCGCTACGCGACCAAACCAAATTTTCAGGCTTTTCTAAACTCGAAATTTTACTTCAGGCTTAGTCTGGGAATGGAAAACAATCGTTTAAAACTTAAAATCGAAAAATTCCCTTTATTTATAACATCAACAAAGTATTAAGATACTTTCAGGCTTTTCTAATCTCGAAATGTTACTTTATGCGCCGCGCTTTTAGATCACTAAAATATTCTCAAGTTCACGATATGCTACTAAAGTAGTATGCTAAAGACGTATATTTTTAACTTCACTTAAAACCAGTGTTTTGTACGCGTGGCGCATGAAGTAAAATTTCGAGTTTAGAAAAGCCTGAAAATTTGGTTTGGCTGCTCCGCGCTTCGCGCTACGCGACCAAACCAAATTTTCAGGCTTTTCTAAACTCGAAATTTTACTTCATGCTTAGTCTGGGAATGGAAAACAATCGTTTAAAACTTAAAATCGAAAAATTCCCTTTATTTATAACATCAATAAAGTATTGAGATACTTTCAGGCTTTTCTAATCTCGAAATGTTACTTTATGCGCCGCGCTTTTAGATCACTAAAATATTCTCAAGTTCACGATATGCTACTAAAGTCGTATGTTAAAGACGTATATTTTTAACTTCACTTAAAACCAGTGTTTTGTACGTGTGGCGCATGAAGTAAAATTTCGAGTTTAGAAAAGCCTGAAAATTTGGTTTGGCCGCTCCGCGCTTCGCGCTACGCGACCAAACCAAATTTTCAGGCTTTTCTAAACTCCAAATTTTACTTTATGCTTAGTCTGGGAATGGAAAACAATCGTTTAAAACTTAAAATCGAAAAATTCCCTTTATTTATAACATCAACAAAGTATTAAGATACTTTCAGGCTTTTCTAATCTCGAAATGTTACTTTATGCGCCGCGCTTTTAGATCACTAAAATATTCTCAAGTTCACGATATGCTACTAAAGTAGTATGCTAAAGACGTATATTTTTAACTTCACTTAAAACCAGTGTTTTGTACGCGTGGCGCATGAAGTAAAATTTCTAGTTTAGAAAAGCCTGAAAACTTTGATTGGCCTTGTTAACGCAACTTTATTTAATTTAGGTTTATATGAGCTGTAAAACCCCCTAAAAACTTTGTTGATTGTATAGGCGTTCTGCCTGTTAGATACGACTCAGTCCAATTTAATAAACCACTACCAATAAATGGTGAAGCTTTTATAGCAAAAGTTTATGGTCTACGGTATCGAACGCCTTGGAAAAATCAGTATAGACGGCGTCAACCGTAAAACAATTTACCAAGGCATCCGCAATATACTGACCATAAACCAACATCGGTCGGTCGCAGCCGAGCAACGATCTCGGAAACCATGTTGATGTTCTACCAGCAGTTCATGCATTATAATTTGTTCTTTTGAATTATTAACTGATTTCAATAAAAATGGTGGTACAAAATCATTTACAGCTCCAAACAAATTCTTCTTGTAAGAATTTTATCAAGTTTCTGGAAATTTTTAGGTGGATGAATGTTCCTATTCTCATAAAAGTGAATCATTTGTTAATCATTCAGTGTGTCCAAAATAATTTATTTAAATTTACTATAATTACATTTATTTGAAGTAATTGTTTCCACTTATGGATTAAGGGGGTTGGGCCACTGTAAAATCAGAAAAAAATCAGCATATTGTGTGAGTTTTTTCCAATGAAATGTTAAACAGAGATTTTTATTATACAAGTACTGTAAAAAATATGTTGAATTAATTTCTCACTTAACCAATGATGAAATATATTTAATTAATAGTAAAACTTTGAATAAAACACTTGGTTTGTTTCATTAAATCAGTGAAACAAACCAAGTGTTTAAATTAAAGTTCTACTATTATTACTATAAAAAATATTGTTTTCAAAAGCGCTACATATCAAAAATGGCAACTGTATAGCCAACCATTAGCCAATTACGACGAAAAACCATTTTTTTAAATTTAATTACTTAAAGCTATCAAACTACGTAGATTATTTTCATTAAATTACGTAGTTCATTTAATATAAATTATTTTCTGGTAATTTTTCATGGCATTTCAGATGTTTTCTTTTCAAAAGTGCACAATTTTGTCAAAATGAATGCAAAAAATTATCCGACGTAGTTCGACGGCAGTTCTAGAAAAGAATTAAACCTATTTTGGTTTTTTATCGTAACTTAAAAATTGCAGGAGCTGCTGGTCCGCCTGTTCATCCACCAGGAATAGAAGTGTCATCTAAGAAATGCTATAGAGTCGCCATTTTTAATGAATCGATTTAAGAAAATATATTTTTTATAGTTTATTACTTGTATATTAAAGACCACTATTTAAAATTTCAAATTATTTCATTGTTCTGTTTGGAAAAAAAATATACAAAATATGTGTCTATTTTTTCTGAATCTCGAATGGCCTAAAAACTTAAAAAAAGTTCAGGCATTTCATTGATAAAACACTGAAATATTGTAAATTTCAATATATGCTGCTTAAATACTTTTATGAATAATACATTTTGCAAATGTTTATTTCGTTTAAGCTAATAACGAATGGTTTTCTTTACGAATTTTCAGTATCCGAATTCATTAATGATTCATCAAAGCAACAAGACTTAGTTTATTGTAAAGTTAATTATAGATTATTGATAAACGCCTTTATTATATAATTCGTTTATAGATCAACAAATGACTAAGTACTATTAATTTTCTTCTTACATACCATTTTTACCTTTACATACCATTTTTACCTTTACCATTTTACCTTTAAATTGATAATAAAGTCGATATTTATAACTGCTTATAAAAAAGTTATTATTTTTACATAATTCTTTATAATGTAAGCTGAAATTGTTGAAATCTCTCTCTCTTTCTCTCTCTCTCCCCTCTCTCTCTCTCTCTCTCCCTCTCTCTCTCTCTCTCTCTCTCTCTCCCTCTCTCTCTCTCTCTCTCTCTCTCTCTCTCTCTCTCTCTAAGTGGTTTAATATGATGGAACAATACTGTTGTATTCATTGTGTCGATTTCGCGCCGAATTATTTAGTTAATTAATTAATTGATTTATTGTGGGGCTGGCACCGGTTCAAATACCGTTAATGCGATACCGTATCTGATTGAAATTGGAATTTCAAATTGCTACACTCGTGCACACATGCATATACATGAATCGATTGATTCGATCCGCTCCGGGAACTAAATAATTTTTCTTTTTACCGCCTGAAATTTGCGTACATTAAAATATAACTGGAGCCAGTTAGTTTTCATATAAAATACGCCTTAATTTAAATATATTATAATTCATATATGATGAGATTGTAATAATTATAGTAAAATACCATTAAGTGTTTTGCATAATAATAATAACGAAAAAATCAGAACATATTACAGTTTTAATATTTTATTTTCATACGAAATAAGCAGTTATAAATTTAATAAGATATAAAAAACTACTTATATCTGAAGAAATCAAATAAGAGCAAACGTGAAGGAGGCAATTTTTATTTAATTAAAAAAAAAACATCAAAATCTTCAAAAATCATAGAGTAGAGGAAATTTTCCGCTCAATATAGTCGGACCACAATAAATTAGACTCAAAAATGGTTATGGGTTCATAATACTATTTTCTCGTTATTGAAATGACAAATAAATATGAAAAAGAAGCCACGCGTACTAAACACTGACTTCAAGTAAAATCCTCAAGCAATTGGTTAAAGTGAATTAAATTTAGTCGCACCGGGTGGCACATATTTTGCATGTGTGTTCAATTAAAAAAAAATCTCTAGAGTGCCATGGAAAATATTCTAGGTTGGCAACTCTAAAAATTTACATTATAACTATTATGTCTAACGTTTTATATGTCAATACCTGAAGTGTGTAGCCCACTTAAATTTTTATAACAGTTTTTTTTTATTGAACATATTATCTTTTTAATATATTTAAATAAATATCAGTAGCTGACAGGACCATTTTTTATTGATGGGCTGGGCTATAGTCTGTTTAAAAACTAGAAGGAGTAAGTGCCAAAGCCCAATTTACACTATAAAAAGTTACCAGAAATATCACTAGATAAATTTCGTGGCAATTTTAAATAATTTCTTAATTACTCTTTAAATAAAATCAAATATCCATTTTGTACTTCTTAATTGTCTTGTTGTTCTTTTCCACCGTACGATATCGTCAGTTCAATTAAAATGCTTATACGGCATCTCGCCATATATCTGTGAAATACAACATATTTACATTATGTTCATAATATAATATGGAATTTACATAATAATGTGTCTCTATTAGAGCTGGGACGAATCTTCGTACAAAGGATTCGAATCATGAATCCTAATCACCTAATATGATTCGAATCATGAATCCTAATCACCTAATATGATTCGAATCACGAATACACGAATAAAGAATTCGTAAAAGATAAATATGATTCGAATTAACGATTCAACTCCTGTTTTTTCGAATCAAGAATACAAATCCTTTAAGAATAAATTTGATTTTATTATATTTTTGCAACCATTAATATATAAATATCGTTACCAGTTGTTTTAACAAAAATATTCAAAACCTAATTATTTATTATTACCACTGAACATCGTTGATAACAGACTAAATATCTGACTTCCTGTTACTCTGGTTAAAGATGTATTTGTGTGTTTCTGAACTTCACTTCAAATCAGTGTTTTGTACGCGTGGCGCATGAAGTAAAATTTCGAGTTTAGAAAAGCCCGAAAATTTGTCTCGGGTCGCTGCGCGACCCTCGACAAATTTTCATGGGGCTTTTCTAAACTCGAAATTTTACTTCATGCTTAGCCTGGGAGTGGAAACACTCGTTCAAAACTTCAAATTGAACTCTATTATAAAATCGACTAATGCCTGAAATTTACGTAAATAAAAAATTCACTGAATATCAATAAAACCGGGAAAGTCAGAGAAAAGTCATGGAATTATATTCAAGTTGACCAAAACATTAACAAAAAAAGCCATATGATATTATTAAATTTGTCAAAATCAGCAGGCAAATTACAAAACACGTAAAAATTTATAAAATTAACTTAAATATTGGCAAAAATAATGAAAACTATTGAACAGAATGGGGGTTTCCCACAGAAGAAAATTATATTAAAAGGCCAGGGAAAAAATCTTTAGTCAGGGAAATGTCTGAAAAATTTAACATTTCAGATTGTGGCTACCATGTCAGTTTTACTTCAAACAATATTAAAGAAAATTTTGAAAACTAGATTATTATCTTTAAAAACATTTTTAATAATTTAATGTTCTTGTCAAAGCGTTCACTTTAAAGTTTCGAACAAGCGTTTCCACTCTCAGACTAAGCATGAAGTAAAATTTCGAGTTTAGAAAAGCCCCGTGAAAATTTGTCGAGGGTCGCGCAGCGACCCGAGACAAATTTTCTGGGCTTTTCTAAACTCGAAATTTTACGTCATGCGCCACTCGCATAAAACAGTGATTTAACGAGAAATTTAAATACACACAAAAAACATTTTTCATGTTATTCCTCACAATTAATTCGAATTATTTTTGACGATTCAAATTCTTTTGTAAGTATTCGAATCCTTTTACAAGGATTCGAATCCTTTTATAAGGATTTGAATGACCCACATTTAAACTCGAATACGAATCCTCTTAAAAAAATGTAATGAATCCGGATCACGAATCCAGTTGAACTAAAGTATTCGAATGCCTCTTTTAAATCCTCTCAAAGGATTGGAACCCAGGATTCCGGCATGACTGCATGATCGTTTACTTCTTTTAAAACTTTATTTAAAGTTGGCAGTTTATTTTTATAGAAGAAACTATGCTACGTCATCAAAACTTGTAATTTTGTCCTTCAAGCAGTTTAGGGCTACAAATCTCTCCGGATTTCTTATATTCGCTAATGGTATGATAGACAGTGGAATTTACAACTCCTAAAAATTAAACATTTTATTATTTGCTGCATATTCTTATGCTATTCGATATCCCACCTACTGCACCAACAATGTCTGATACAACAGCAGTCATTTTCAGATGTGGATCATCTGTTATCATCTGCTTATACATATTTATTATGCACTGTTTTTCAAACAGATATAAATGACCCAAATCTAATTTCTTACTCATTTTTTGAGGTGAAGGTGATATAATCACCGAGCTTGTACTGGGTCCATAATCCATCACAACAATCTAAACAAAACTAACTTTTAATTATGCTAAAGAAACACGACACAAAAGGTTATTACGAAACAGACAAAGTTGCAACTCGGTAACACTTCGAATTAAGGTTATGTCAGCTGTTGTTCCTAATAATGACGTAATTAGCATAGTGTAAAATGGGCGCGCTCTCGGCCAATCAGAGTTGTAGGTTTTGGCGCGTAAAATTTAAAACGCTCCTCCTAGTTATTAAACAGATTATAGTAACAATTTTTATGATACAACATTTTAGAACCAGTACGTCCCTGTGTATAGATATTGAATGGAAAAACACTTAATACTTGTAGAATGAAAGGTTACCAATTGTTTTTCTAATCGTTATGTTGAATACTTTAAATTTAATATGTTGAATATTTGAATAATGTATTTATTGTATTGAAGCTTTTTCTTTATTTGTCCTTTGTAATCGCCTTTCGTATTTTGTTTCTAGATTTGTATTTATGTATATCATTTTCTCTCAGTGCAGTCCGGGGGGATGTTTATTAAATTTAAAATTTATGATGTTTTCGAAACAAGCGGAAAAAATATACAGCGATTAAAAGAAAACTGATTCGATCGGATCGCTCCGGGGCCCCCATTATCCCGGCAAACTAATAAATAATTCATAGGAGTTATTAAATAAGCCCGACGCCATGAACTCGCCGCCTCCAACCAAATGATTAATCCATCCGTGAAATAACGACATTTACTACAAATAAAAACTCCGCATAATGCATAAATAATATTAGAAGATAAATAAAAGTGCATTCACTTATTTCATGTATTATTTATTTGTTCTTTTAATAAAAATACTAACGACTTGGATAAATCAGCACCAATTAGATCATTTTAAATTAAGTGGAAGTCGACCGCTATCTAACAATACTCTGCATATTGTCTTATAAATTGAATTAGATAACGTTTAAAATATTTTAATAGTTGAGGCTGTTACTTGGACAACCATCAGAAGAAATAGGAAAAAAAATATGAGTTACAATTTTTATTCGTTTTGTCTTTAGCGTTATTTAAAAATTTATGAAGGGAATTCTGTGACTTGAAACTAACTTTAGTTTCAAGTCACAGAATTCCCTTCATACATTTTTAAATAACGCTAAAGACAAAACGAATAAAAATTGTAATTCAGGCGTCTATTTGTTGGAATGCAATGATTGCCCTAAGGTGTACGTTGGACAAACAGGCCGCCGTTTCAACGAACGTATCGCAGACCATCAGAAATGCTACGAACATCAAAAAACTACGTCCACATATGCCAATAATTTAATCGAAAGTAATTATAACTTTAACAATAAATTCAAAATCATGCATCTCTGTAACAAAGGCAGAAAATTGAATCTGCTTGAACAATTGTAAATAAATAAATTTAATAAACGCGGCATTCTATTAAATGATCAAGCAGACGTAAATAATTCACCACTACTTAATCTGTAATTCTGTAAATTTCAGTGTAATTTTTCATTTTTGTACTGTGTAATTTTTCTTAATTTGGTCTTGTTGTATATATGTATATGGTATATGTTAATGTTTTTATATGTTTTTGTGTAGTATATATTTACTTATCTTTATTTAATTAATTTAACTTTTCCGGACATTTATATATATTTTCATAAATTTCACTACCACCCCCACCCCATTCCCTAAACAGTACCACCTCCTCTACGTCATTAGTATTTAAGCGTTAGTTTAAGTTTGTAATCTATTATTCATCTGCCTGATGAAGCCACTGTGTGGCGAAACAATTGTTGCAGTGTCAATCAATAAACAGTGAAATCTTATCAAATCTCAAGTGTGTTATTTACTAAAAGTGTTTAAAATATTTGTAGCATATAAGCAGATTTTTGCAGTTTTTTATTAATAATTAATAAAAGCAATAATATAGATTTTTTTCTTTATTTTTTCCGTATTCCAAGCAGTTTTAACATACAAAACATTTGTTTTATTAAAATTTAAAAAAATTACGCAGTAAATGGTTAATAATCAAGTAAATGTTTCTGGGAAATTGTTACGTTGTTGTGATTGAATGTTTGTGTTTGAGTTTGCAAAAGAAAAACAAAAACCCCGGGGGTGGTTAGTCGCCTTTTGTCACGGCGTTTCATTTTTAATGTTAATTGCGAAGTTGTGGAGTGCGAGAGACTCTTTCGTGCCGAGACGACATTACGAAAACTTGACGCGACGCCCGGCGTTCACAAAACGCGCTAGATTTATAATTTAACCTCACACACACAGGTGCGGTTCGTTACACTATGGCATAATTTTCGCACGACTTCGAAAAAAATTTGCATAATTTGTATTAATTATTCGCGATTAGAGAATGTTAAATTCCTTGACAACGAAAAGTACTTTCAAGTATAACTAATGCATGAAATTGTTAGTTTACATTTAAGATAAAATCAAGATTGTTTTCATGCGAATGTCTTAGATTAATCAATAAAATACAAATTGAAATCTGAACGTGTTTTCAAAGTAATAGCTGACAGCAAATGCGGCTGTAGCCAGAATAATTATTTGGAGTTTTTTTTAAATTACTTTCTTTCAAATAAAAATTTTAAATTAAATTTTAAAATTCATAGAGGGGGAGGGGGTTAGGGTTATTGAATCAAAATAAAATTGAATTAAAATTAATGTTGCTGTTTTCAACAGAAATAGAAAGTTGTTAATTGTCTGCATTTTCTGCTAATTAAAAATGAAAATACATTCAGTATGAGTGAGTTAAAAAAAACACTTATGGCCGGTATTATAAATGATTAATAAATCATTAGATAACTGTTTGTAGAGTAAATTTATTTACGTAGTAAACTAATAGACAAATAAAATTGCGTATTATAGAACAAACCTATCAAATATATTTTAACTTAATTATTTCATTTAACTTATTTTAGACTAAGCATTATGTATTTATTTTAAATGGATATCCGTAAATAAACAATATATTTTGTTAAAAAAAAATAAAAATAAATAAATAGCAATTATACATTTTCATTGTGGCGATAGATGGAACCACCAATTTTTAAAATTGAATTGTCGATCTTTTAAATTGAATTATTAATCAAAGTTAAAATTTAGTATAATTTCTTATAATTGTGGAGAATAACCGTGAAATGGGTAAGAATTACACAGCAACAAAAGAAGAAAGCTTATTAGAAATTATAAAAGACTTCAACGAGTGTTTTCCACTCCCAGGCTAAGCATGAAGTAAAATTTCGAGTTTAGAAAAGCCTGAAAATTTGGTTTGGTCGCGTAGCGCGAAGCGCGGAGCGACCAAACCAAATTTTCAGGCTTTTCTAAACTCGAAATTTTACTTCATGCGCCACGCGTATAAGACACTGATTTTAAGTGAAGTTTACTTGTTCACAATATTTCAGTGTCGCCAGTGTTTAATACGCGTGGCGCATGAAGTAAAATTTCTAAGTGTTTTTTAATCAAAGTAAAATTTCGAGTTAAGAAAAGCCTGAAAATTTGGTTTGGTCGCTCCGCGCTTCGCGCTACGCGACCAAACCAAATTTTCAGGCTTTTCTAAACTCTAAATTTTACTTCATGCTTAGTCTGGGAGTGGAAATACTCCATTGTGATTAAAATTTCTATTGGGTTTTAGATTTTAGCAAAAAAACCAAATATGGTTAGCACAATTATATTTAAATAATTATATTAAAAATCGGAGTCGGAATTACATGAAATTTCCAACTCCACCGCTCCAGAGAATTTCCTCATCACAAAAATATTTAAACTCCGACCCCACAGATTTGACTCTAACTCCGACTCAGAGTTCACAGCACTGGTTCAAAACTCTGTTGAACTGTTCTGGCCCTAATACCAGTGGCCCTAAGTATCTACTTTTAAAATATGGTAGCCATTAGATATTGACATTTGGTAACTTCAATCCAAAATTACTCAAAACAAACGCCAGAAACAAAAGTATTTTTCCTACAAAAGTTGCTTATTTTTCAAAGAATTTTTGAATAATACCACTTTTGACCTATCATGCTATTTGAATATCCTAAGTTTTTGACATTTTTAAGCAAAATCTCAGGGATGGCAACCTATTTGTAAAAAACAATATCACCATCCGATTCTTTAATATGGCTTTAGTCCTTAACCTTAACTCTCTAAGAGTTTTACCTTAACTCTCTAAGACTAGCCGCTTTCTAAAAAATATGCCTGATATGGGTGGTCTGGGACACCCTGTATATTTTAATAATTGAACTGGAACAAAAACCAGAACGCAAAAAATAACTGTTTAAAGCCCTAAATAATACACAGATTTGATGTGACATCAGGGTATAAAGGGTGCAATTCAATATTAAACCGATTACAAACAAATTCTTAATTTGAAAAAAAAATACAGATTTTAGGTATAAATTAAGAATAATATTATATAATTAATATTTATTTTAGAGAGGAATCCCTTTTCATAATTATTCGACTCAATTCCATTGTCCCATTTTATTGGCATATTAGCGTAAAGATAACACTCTACAAACGCGTAAACATCAGGGTATAAAGGGTGCACACGCAGAACAATTGTCTTCCATTAGTGGGGGGACTGCTCTTCGTTAATTTAACCGCCACCACTTTGTATCTGATTAGGCTCGGTGTGTATGTATGTGTGTGTGTGGGTTTCGAGGGGTTGACATGTAAGTCGTGAGCCACAATCTCGCCACCGCATCGCTCTCTCGCCGCCACTGCCTGCCGCCCATTGTTCGTGCCGCCGCCGTCGACAACAAACGCCGGCGATTTGTCAATATTAAGTGGGCGGCCGATGTAATCGGAGGCAGTGGCGGCGGCGGCACGACTCATTTAACACCAATCATCGGCGTTTCACGTGAGGACTTAAAGACTTCAGCGAGGGTGTAATTAACCCTCGAGCTTTTTGTTTATGTGGAAAGGGGAGGAAGGAAATGTACCGCAGGAAAGTACTGGGGTCTTTTAAGATCTACATGCCGAGAAACAAATATAAGTGTACGCGATTATTGCAAATCATTTAACATACTGAAAAACTTTCACATTAGTAAAGATTTCAATTTTAGTTTTGAAAAACGTAAGTAGTAATTAAGGTTTAATTTACTGGCACATTTCCCAAAGATTGTAAAAGTGGGCATTAAGCAAATAATCAATACAACAAAATACAGTGTCATTCTTTTTTTTTGTGCCATATCTTCAGTGGACGTTGATGACCAATCTGGCCCATCTAATTCTGTCTACTGCTAATCTGAATAATTCAATAGTTGTTCTTCCTGTCCATTGCCGCAAACTCTTCAGCAAAGAAGTTCTTTGCATTGCCTTGCATAATTATTTGCAGTAGCTTATACTTTTGGCTGTTGCGCATGATATAACTAAAGTATGATAGTGTTCTCTGTGTTATTACGAATTATAATACCGGTAAATCAGTATAACGGTTTATCAGTAAACGTTAAGAATTTATCGCCAAAATTAACCAAAAATTGACCAGTAATTTATTATGATATTTCAAACAAGATTACCGGTGGCCTGTAGATACACCGAACTTAAGTCAGAAAGAATTAAATCAGTAGTTAGACAAACTAAGTGACTTTTACTCGATAATCAATATTGTAAACATGTTTCATCAAGTTATTAATGTGATAGAAATTGAAGATATCGTAACCTAGTGTAAATTTTGAAGTAACGTATGCGTCGCTAGTGTTAAACTCTGAGAGATATTCGGCGATTGTTTTATATCCCAAGCTACGCCTATTTCGATAATTACAATCGACTCATTTGCAAATTCTAACCTAATTTTTATATCATACTTATCAAAATATGAAGCAAATAACGTGATATTGTATTAACTTAACCTGCCCTACTTGCTAAATTGACAGTCTTAAGACAAATAGCAAGTCTGAATAAAACTGTTTATTTTGTAGATACAAAAATCAATTTGTTTTTATAATAGCACAATGGGCCTAGTGAGGCCTCAGTGCAGTGTAGAAATGTGCAGTCCTTAAAGAACTAGAAAGCAGCTCAGGGTGCAGACACTGTTAGGTTTGAATTTTGTGGAACTTGCAGACATTTTTAGATTTGAATTTTGCGGAATTTGTTCTTTCCTGAAGTATTGTATTGTGTTTTGAAGTTCTAAGTACAAAATTATTTATTCTTTTAGGTGTGTTTTAACTCTTTTCAGCTCGGTACTTCTTTCCAGTGTTTACTGTTGTTTCCAGTATAGACAAATTTAGAAAGGCAAGTTATACATAGAAGATATAAAAGTATATATACATATCTCAATGCAAACGCTGTAAAATTTAAAGCGTACGATGTTTTTAAAGGGTCAATTTGAAGTTTCAAACAAGTATGTCCACTCATTGATTAAGCATGAAGTAAAATTTCGAATTTAGAAAAGCCCCCTCGAAATTTAGATTGGTCGCGTAGCGAAGCGGAGCGACCAATCCAAATTTATGGGGGCTTTTCTAAACTTGAAATTATACTTCATGCGCCACGCGTATAAAACACTGAAGTATTGTTTAAACTACATTTATTGCCAAAACAAGATTTATTACATTTTTTTTTCTGGCATAAATATTAAATTAAAACCAACATATCGGGTATATTTGGATTCAGAAAAACAATGTCTAATATAATAAAATAAGAAAAGTATATGCAGCCATTTAAAAATTGAACTTGTAACGTTAAATTTTGGCGCTTCGTAATTAAAAAGCGGAATATTGGGTTGCATAGGGGACGGTTCGGTTAATTGGCACGCGTCGCGTATCGTCCGGGTCTTGCGCACATCTCTCGTGACTTTTTGGTTAAACCTAGCATTTGTCGCACGTGCACCACCGATAAGCGTTGTTGTTTGCTGTTTGCGTTTGATACTTTTTAGAGAACAAAACGATCTACGAAAGGTTAGTAGAGTTAATCTGATCATATAATCATAGGGTTTTGCTTTAATCCTTATGCCGGTATTAATTGCTGTCGTTTCGACAGGGTTTTCTTTTCCTGTTTGGTTACTGCTTTTGTACGAATGCTGTCTTGGGAAAATTCCGTGTGAGCGACGTCCCCTGCAGTGCAGATTTCCGTATTCCCATCCTAACAACAAAAAATTCTTTCAAATAAAAGTTGTAGATAATAACAAAATGAAGATGTATTGTTCATTTACTTTTTGTCATAGCACTCTTAGTTTTTGAGATATTTCAAAAGTTGTGTGTTTTATTTAGTTATTGTGGACCAGTTCGTAATATGTTATAAAAAGAAGAACGTTTTTCGGGAACTTTCAAACACAATTTTCTATAGGGTGATTCATTAGCCTCTTTACAAACTTTAAAAAGTGATTTAATACGCAATTTACGGGGGAAAGTACTATGATGGACACATCACCATTTTTTTTTCGCTTAAATGAGGGAGATCATGTTTATTTTTGAGTATGAGAACCGATTTATTGGAAACGTTTTATTGTTGAGCATCTCGTGTGAGTTTTATTTACTTGTATTGGAATTGTAATTCTGAGTCCACTCGCGAAAGTATTTTTTTTGTTCTATTTTTTTGCATTACCTTATTTTTCTCTAAGTGAACAAACAAAGATCGTTTTATTGTTTTTTTTGTGGTTCATAGAAATAAATATTCATTTTGTTGGGAAAATGATGATGTAATATTCTGGAGAGTCCCTTCCTAGTATTGTGGTTAGCGGGATTAATTAATTTTCGTAATTTTATACTTGAGGGGGGTATGCCAATAGCCTTCTTAAAATTACGTGGCGCCCTTATTGAATCTAACTTTTGAACCACCTCGTCTCCACTGAGTGACGCTGGGTAGGAGGCAATTTGTGAAAGGTAAGCCCTTTTGTGTTTTTAGAGCTAAATCCCTCTAACCAGGTAGTTTAAATAAAAATTAGCGTCACATACTACTACTATTTGGAAATGAAGATAGTTTTGAAAAAAATATATAATTACTGTCAATTATAATACTGAAATTAACTAACAGAGTTATGGCTTTTAGCGTTTTTCATCGAACACCGGGTATATCTTATCTTCCTTAAAAAATGTATATTTGTTAAGAATCTTTTTTTATATAAAATAAAATTTTTAATAATAGTAGCTTTAATTAAAACTGTCATTTTAAATGTCAGTTTTATAAAAAAAAAATGTATATGTGTCACACACCTCAATTAAAAAAAAAACAGCACTTTTAAAAATCGTTAAAAATGCATTCATATCGAAATTATTAACAATTTTGAAAAAATTCGTAAAAAAAAAAAATAGAAAAAGTAGTATAGTAGTTGCTATAAAATATTTTAATATACAGGTTTAGATAAATAGTGAAGTGTTATATTTCTTTCGTTGTAAGATGTTTTGCAAATTATAAGATTTTGGTCAATTATTAATAATTTCGAAAACTTTATGTGATTTTTTTTTCAAGTAAATTTTAATTTTTGAAAAGATCTGATTGTATTTAATTTGATAATTTAAAGCGCTTACACTTTTAAGTGTTTTAAGTTCTTGTTGTTCAGAGGAGTAGGGGTACAGTTTTACCACTCCAAATTTACCAATCCATTTTTACCACCGCATTTTTACTACCATACTTTTTTACCGCTATACAGTTTTACCACTAATATTTGTACCAATAATTATACAATAAAACACTTTTTTACAAATAAAATCAGTTTTATTCAAAATTGTATGTTGTGACCGATCGCCCTTAAGTATTCTGCAATTTCCCCTTCTTCTTTTCTGACATCGTAATCTCGGACTATATTTGTAATCCTATCCTCAGTTTTAATTCTGGCAAGGTTTTCCGTACGTTTAATTTTTCGCCCAAGGTCCAATTCCCGGAACATTGCCTCGGTGTCTCCCTGTTCTTTTGGAAGCTCGACGACAAAAGCATATAGGCTAGGATGATCCCGGCCGACGACTACAGAAAAACGGTTATGCCATCCTTCAGACATGTTGTTCATGCGTGCCGTATTCTGCAGAACTGCCTGATACATGTTCCACAGCATTGGCGGATATCGCGGGGATGTGGCACGTCGTCTTCCTCTTGCTGGTTTGCCTCGTACGTAAATGTTCTCGAAGTAGTCGGCAATATCAGCAAAGGCATCTGGAACATCCTCCAGAAATATATCAAAAGCTTCTTCGACATCTCCTACAGGCACAAAGGCTGTGGCGCACATCATCTGCGCCGCGATTTTGATTGAACGATCTTCACGATCATTATATGCCTTGCTTGCTTGCATCTTCAAAATATTCTTCCTTTTTTTTCTTTCGTTTTGTGATACATATATCCATCGATATGGAGGAATGGATTTTTTACGCCTTGTAATAACTCAACAGTTTGATAACTTGCCATGATTTACAGAACGATGCAAATTTTGACGAGTGACCAACGATTTAGGCAATATGACAAACCGATAATGACATTGACAGGTTACGAATTGAAGTTGTCAGTTGTTATTCTAATTCGATTTTAAATAGCGGTAAAATATTGGTGGTAAAAAGAATACGGTGGTAAATACGTTGGTGGTAAAAAAGGGACGGTGGTAAAAATGGAGTGGTAAAAATGGGGGCCAATCGTTCAGAGGTATTTACTGACTTTTACCTCTAGAACAACGCTACTGGGATTTACCGGTTCATTTCTGGTACAGTACAGAATAAAAGTTTAGATACATTTAGTAGTTTCTGGGCCTTTAGATTATGTAAATGGTCATTAAACAAATACGCGGTTTAACTCTTCAAATAAAGTAAACTCATAATGATTAGAATACACTCTGCAGAATAAATTTAGTAAATAATAATGCCTTTAAGCTTAGAAATTAATCATGGTAGTGAAAACTAATTAATTACTGTAAAAGAACTCTGTTAGCGCTACAAACTGTTTAATTTTTTTAAGAGGCATTATTTATGCGTTATAATTGCAAAAAATATTATGTTGTGAAATTTTAAAAACATTTCAACATTTTAAATGTATTCTCGTCGATAAAAAGACAGTTCATAAATTCTTATTATTCTTTTTCTTTTGTTAAAGTAATGAGTAATTAGTTTTATGCCCTGTATTATAAACGATTACTAAATCATTAGATAACTATTTGTATAGTAAATTTATTTACCTACTAAACTAATAGGCAAATAAAATTGCGTATTATAAAGCAAACCTACCAAATAAATAGCAATTCTATAAATAAATAATTTAATCAGTAGATTACAGACCGAAATTATACATTTTCATTGTGGCCATAGCTGGAACCACCAATTTTTTAAATTGAATTGTCAATATTTCAAATTAAATTGTCAATCCAATTGTAAATTTCATATTATTCCTTATAATTATGGAGACTAACCGTGAAATAAGACAGAATTACACAGAACAAGAAAAAGAAAGCTTATTAGAAATTATAAGACTTAAACGAGTGTTTTCCACTCCCAGGCTAAGCATGAAGTAAAATTTCGAGTTTAGAAAAGCCTGAAAATTTGGTTTGGTCGCGTAGCGCGGAGCGGCCAAACCAAATTTTCAGGCTTTTCTAAACTCGAAATTTTACTTCATGCGCCACGCGTACAAGACACTGATTTCAATTGAAGTTTACTTGTTCACAATACTTCAGTGTTTTCAGTGATTAATACGCATGGCGCATGAAGTAAAATTTCGAGTTTAGAAAAGCCTGAAAATTTGGTTTGGTCGCTCCGCGCTTCGCGCTACGCGCCCAAACCAAATTTTCAGGCTTTTCTAAACTCGAAATTTTACTTCATGCTTAGTCTGGGAGTGGAAAACACTCGTTTTAAATTATAAATGGAACTAATTTAAAAAAGTGTGTATGTATGTGACTTGGAAAACTCTAGGTCTTCGACTTCTTAGAATGTCTTGTGGTTCGAATTAATCACTGTCAGGGAAGATGCTATGAGCGAACTTAAATCTGACATGGATGATATTGTAGACATGATAACCGTAATGAAATTAATAAATATAAAACACTAGATTTAATATCTTCAATTTGGTTCTCATTAATCACTTGATGAAACATGTTTACAATATTGATAATTAAATAAAAGTCACTTGGTTTGTTTCACTACTATTTTTTATTCTCTCCGACTAGTTTCGATTTATCGTCATTCGTCGTCATAATTTCAGATTATAAACAAACAAACAAAAATAATATTAAACATAAAAATGAGTACAAAACGATAACTAATATTAAAAATAAAATTAAAAATAACAATTTGATTTTAACTATAGCAGATAAAGGCAATACAGTAACAATAATTCATAAAACAGAATACGTAGATAAAATGGAAAATTTATTAAAAACAGATAATTTCATAACAATAAAAAATAATCCGACAACCAAATTTCAAACACAAGTAAAAAACACTCTTAAACAATGCAGCAACTTAATTACGGAAATAGATAGATTCAAACTTGTAAAAATGAACCCAAGAGCACCTATTTTATATGGACTACCAAAATTACATAAAGACAATATTCCGATGAGGCCAGTAGTGTCGTACCTGTACGCACCAACTTACAATTTATGTAAATATATCAACAATTTATTACCCTCATTTATAAACTTTAATTCACCATACGCAATTAAAAATTCACTAGATTTAGTATCAAAATTAAAAGAAATACAAGTTCCCAACAACGCAAAACTCATCTCATTCGATGTAAAAAGCCTATTTACTTCAATCCCAATAAAAGAAATAAAACACATTCTTGAAATAGAAATTAACAAATCAAACCAGCCAGATATATTAAAACAGGAATTAAAAATGCTAATAGAAATATGCCTTCAGCAAAATTATTGTGAATTTAACAATTCAATATACAAGGTGGCCAGAAAAGGTGTGATAATCTTCAGGTAGAGTGGTTCATTGATTAATTTCAAGCAGAAAATGTAAGTAAAAAAATATTGTATTGTGGCTTATAACTCCTCACGAGCCAATTTAAGGAAATGTAAATTTGGCAACAATGGATCAAACAAGTGTTTAATTTAATAATAATCATAAATTTAACAAATCTACAAAAATTAATATTTGAAGTATACATCAAAAATGAGAGATTAAAGTAAATGTTCAAATTGACAACCATCCGTTTCTAAGCAGATCTGGAGCCGTCGTGGGATAGAATTAATTACTCGGAGCAACATCTCTTCAGTAATTAATTCCACTGCAACACGAATTCTATTCATGACGTCTACATTGTCCACTGGAGGTGTTGCATACACCTTTTCATTTAAAAATCCCCAAACGAAAAAATCAAGTGGATTCATATCCGGCGACCTTGCTGGCCATAGTATGGGTCCATTGCGCCCAATCCATCTATTTGGAAAATGTTCGTCCAACCATTCTCTTGAAATTCTTGCTGTATGAGGTGGTGCACCAACATGCATGTACAGCATGTTGTTTACTAAATTTAGTGGAACATTCTCTAAAACTTCTTCTAAAATATTTACATAATTTAAGGCATTTAATCTTTGATGAATAAAAAAGGCCCAATTACACGTAAATTTAGAATACCAAGCCAGACGTTAACTGAAAATTTCCTTTGATGTCCCATTTCTCTAACCGCCCGAGGATTTTCTTCTGTCCAAAAGTGATAATTATAACAATTAAATACCCCATCTCTAGTGAATGTACATTCATCACTCCAAAGAATTTTAAATAAAACATTTGGTTCTTCCCGAATTTGATCTAAAATCCTGTCACAAAACATACGTCTACGCTCGTTATCATGTTCATACAGTGGTTGAACTTTTCTTGCATGAAATGGACGCATTCGATTTTCTTTCAATACTGCATGGACTGTTGTTTTACTGGGGACATTTAACTGTTGAGCTATTTGTCTCGTACTAATATTGGGATCTTCTTGAACTGCATTCAATATCTGTTCTTCTAGGTGAACAGTGCGACGTTCCCTACGTCTCCCTCCATCTATGTTATTATAAACGAACGACCCAAAAGTACGTAGCCTTTGGTCTAACTTTCTAAACGTATTTACGCAGGGCTGTTGGCGATTTGGATATCTTCTTTGGTACTCATCTTTGGCACTAGTTGCATTACCATTGCAGAATCCAAATATCATGTACATATCTGCATTCTCGTTGAATGTGTACATCTTCAAAAAGTATGATGAACTTATACAAACTTACACAAATAAATTATGACAAGTATATGTCAAAGTCAAGTGAAATTTAATAAGGTTACATATGAAAATACATAGTTGCCAGGTCTATTTTTATTAAAAAAATGCTTCTGAAGAAGTTATTAATTTGTTAAAGTTTCCAATTTATTTATCACCTATGTCATTTAAATTTTACAAATGTGTAATTGATTGTAAGTTCTATTGATTTTTTCCAAAATAATAGAAAATAACACTAATTTATAGAGATACGTTTAATATTTTAACAACCTCGTGAGATGATACGAGGAAGAATACAATATTTTTTTATTTAGATTTTTTATCCAAAATTAATCAACGAATCACACTACCTGAAGATTATCACACCTTTTCTGGCCACCTTGTATAAACAAACAGATGGATTACCCATGGGTTCACCGTTATCGCCGTTACTTTCTGAAATGTTCATGTCACATTTCGAAAAACATCTTTTACAAAAATCAGAAAGTAAAGAAGTAAAGTTTTGGGCTCGATATGTCGATGAAGTGTTCTGTGTTTGGAGGGGTACTTCAAGACAATTGGAACAGTTCAAAAAATTCATAAATACAGTAAACCCAAAAATACAATTTACCACAGAAATGGAAGAAAATAATAGTTTAAATTTCCTAGACATTACGATATCAAAAATAGCAAATAAAAATTTAAAATACAATATTTACAGAAAAGAGACATTCACTAATCTAATTATACCTAACTGTTCAAATACACATAACCACATAAAATTTAGCACGTTCCATTCATTCATACATAGACTTATAAATATACCACTTACAGTAACAGATTATCAACAGGAAGTAAATTTAATAAAAGAAATAGCAATTAATAATGGTTATAATACAGAAATCATAGACAAATTAATAAAGAGAAAAAAACAAAATAAACTATTCAAATATCTATACAATGATAGTAATATTGAAAACAAAAACTGGAATAAATTAAATTTTATCAACGGCCTATCACAAAAAATAAAAAAGTGCATAAAGGGGAATGAATTGAATATTATTATCACGACTCCACTTAACCTTAGAAAACTATTTGTAAATAATAAACCACCCACCAATAAAAATAAAAAATGCGGTATTTACGAAATAAAATGTGGTGAATGCGATGCAATATACATTGGGCAAACAGGTAGAAGTTTTGAAAAAAGACTTGAGGAACATAAAAAATCCATCGTAAATAACAAACAAACAACGGGGTTTGCCCGTCATTGCATCGCATCCAACCACTTCTTTAATTCAGACAATTTCAAAATATTATATTCGGGTAATGAGGGACGAGAATTAAACTTTAGAGAAGGCCTGGAAATAAGCAAAGCAATAAAACAGGGAAAACACATTGTAAATGAGTACGAAGACATCTGGAACTCTCCAATTCTTAAAGCCCTTATTACCTGACCTTCACAAAAATATGTATAACATCTTGTAAAATAATTTTCTGTATTACTCCTTGAGAATGACGATAAGTCGAATTTAGTCGGAGAGAATTAAAAATAGTAGTGAAACAAACCAAGTGACTTTTATTTAATTATCAATACTGGATTTAAACTTTGTTTAAAAATTTATAAAACACTTGGTTATTGTTTCACTATTTGTTTTTATTTTTTAAAAACTGACTAGTTTCGGTCAGACGACCATTTTCAAAGTTATTACAAGAATATAACTTGTAATAACTTTGAAAATGGTCGTCTGACTGAAAGTTCAAAAGTTTCAAAAATAAAAACAAATAGTGAAACAATAACCAAGTGTTTTTATAAAAATTTTTAAACAAAGTTTAAATCCAGTGTTTTAAAAAATGTTTCACCAAGTGATGGATGAGTCTACAATTAAAAGTTTAATAAATATAAGTAGTAGAATCTAAAGTAATTATAATAATAGAATAGACTTTTGACTTTTAACTGTCAAATTATTTAGAGAATAAAATTTACTTGGTAGAAAAACAAACAAATAATTTACGGAGGAGATTTATCAGCTAAATAAAGTTATTTTGTGTTTATAACACTGAAATCTTTGGAATAAATTAATTGATTCCTAAAGTAAATTTTATTTAGGGAATAAAACGTTTTATAATACCGGGAATTAATGTAAATAATTAATTTAAAATATGACGACTGACGAGTTCCTTTTGTTTTTGATTATTTATTATTATAGAATAAAAATATATCTTATTTCTTATGGGTATTCATAACGTGTGTCCAAATTTTTGGCCTGCAGTGTACATACAGGATGTCCGGATTAAACAGTCGAAGCAGGGGTATCTTTTAAACGGTCAGAGATAGAGAATCGGTTAAATGGAAGAAAGTATGCAGGACAATGAGTACCATCTATGGCCGGTGTATAATCAACAAAAAAGTTGAACGTTCAGAGCACACTGCGAAAAACCCGATTTTGCCGATTTTTTATTTTCCTTTATAACTTAGTTAATATTGATGATAGAAGGATGATTTTTTGACATTATCACGACACGTTCTTATGCATTTTAATAATATATAGTTAGTTTTACCATAAAGCAAACATTTCCAAGATATTTATACTAACTTCATTTTTTCATATGGACATCAAATGTGGTTAATAAGCTGATTTTGTAGAAATTTCATTTTCCTTTAATTTGATATACCAAATTGTGATTTTATTTTTGTTATGAAAAAATTAGATGAGATTTTCATATTTTTTAATGAATTTGATATGAACATTTTGTTAATTACTTATTTAACTTGTTGCCTACTTCTACTAAACTTTTAATGTATGGATAAATATAAAAATCCCTAGTTATGCCTGACTTGGAAAACTCTAGGTCTTCGACTCCTTAGAATGTCTTGTGATTCTTTTGTTCTAATATAAAATATCACAGCATTCTAGAATTTTTTTTCTAACTATTTGTTTATTTTTTGAAAAAATAAACTAATAATATGATACATCAAATTAAAGAGAACAAATCAATCTACAAAATGAGCTCATAGCCAACTTTGACGTCCATATAAAAAAATGAAGTTAGTATGCGTATCTTGGAAAATATTTGCTTCATGGAAAAACAAACTACATATTATTAAAAAAACATAAAAAAGTGGCTTAATAATGTCAAATTATTATTATCAATAATAACCAAGTTATAAAGGAAAATAAACAATCGCCAAAATCAGTTATTTAGCATTCATCTTTTTTGTTGGTTTTACACCGGACGTAGATGGTACTCATTGTCCTCCATATTTTCTCTATTCTTTATCTCTTACCGTTTAGAAGATACTCATGCATCGACTGCTTAATCGGGACACCCTGTATATTGTTTGTATTTTTATAGTGTTGTTGAGATATTTGTGAATTTGTTATTTTAAGTTAAGCATAATGTTTTCATAAGTGTCCAAAGGCTTAAATTATTAGAAAAGATTTCGAATATTCAAAATTAATTTCCATTAATTTTACGAACACTCGTCCCGAATCGCTTTGCATCAATTAAATCCAGCACCCCTTCCAGAGCCGGAATTAGACTTCGCTTTCTTACGGCCGCCCGGAATCCAATAACAAAATTGATCCCTAATAAGAATCCAATTACTAAATTCACCTCTTACCCTTATTAAATTTCTTCTTGTTGAAATTGAAACAAACTGATTATCGGCGCCGTCGCGACGGGCAGTAATTGGGCGGCGATATTTAATGTAATGAAAGATGTAACGTTTCCGGTTTATGACAAAAGGGGGGCTGTCGGGCGGTCGGGGGTTGCGATTTTCGGGGGAGTAATTGGTGAGTGCTGGTGATGGAGACGAATGGGGGCGCCATCGCGCGTCGCGACGCCGTTTTTATTATCGATGTTGCTTTGGCATTCAGTCGCTTGTGATGTGAATTATGATTGCGATAAAAGACTTTATTTTCCTGTTTTACTTCTTCAATGCAATTTAATGTATGTTTTCATTTCTGTTACAGTTGGTTGTGATAACTGGCAGGAATGGTGGACGTACGATGGCATTTCTGGTAAGTTACAAATATTAATCATTATAAACACTGAAAAAAGTCATGACGTTTTATAATACGAGAATTTTCATGTTTTATATTGAATGTATAGGGTGTTTTTTTTTTCCTTGATAATTAAGGGTATAGGCTAAATGGTAAGAGATACAAAAAAACTAAGATATATGTCCCGTTCTCTTTTTTAGTGTTTAGTTTAATGGCGAAATCAGATCTACGCTAACTAGATTGGTTTAGAAGATACAGGGTGATTCTCAAAATGTTCTGATTTTGACTTATTTATTTATGGAGATAAAAAAATCAAATACGAAAGATTTATGACTTTTTACGTAGAATCCAGTGGTGTATTTAAAAAAAATATAGATGATTTCATTTTTGAGATATTATCAAAACCAGCATTTTTTAAATGGGACACCCTGTATCTCAAAAAAAGATTTTTTTTCTTGTCAATGCAACAATATGTAACATTTAATATTTGCTCTGTCCTAAATAGATAAAATACTAAACAACAAAAAACAAACATTTTTTAGATGGCCATGAATTGAATTCTTTAAGCGTTTGTTTCGGTTTTTTTACATGTCATAAAATTCAATAATAATTACGTATTGGTTTTGATATTCCGCTGTTAAATTTTTAAAACTTTGCAAAAAATATAAATTAAGTTAAACTTTAAATAAATAGCGACTTAAATACGTAGGTTTACTCTTGTACTATTCCTCTAAAATGACCCTGGAAGCAGGAAAATGGTTAAATGTGGTTTTACATGTTAATTCCCTATGCATACCTGATCGTATCAACACCCGGTATACGTTGTAATAACATAACCTATAAATGGTATTGTTGACATTGTTGACTATGTTGATGTTCTTGACATTATCGACGTTGTCGACGTGCTGTCTCGTCGACAATAAAAGTCGACAAGTCGAGGCCCATCCCTGCTTGGAAATACCATAAAAAATGGGACACCCTGTACAATTATGTTCTTTTACGTTACACGCAAAAAATAATGGTTCTAAGCCCTGCAAATAACATTAATCGACATTTAATTTTTATTAATACATAAGATTTATTATAACAGAGGGAGCCTATTGAATATTTGTTTTGCTTAGGTGTATATAAAAATAAAATAGAAATAATAACAAAACTTCCTAAATCCCCCCTCCCCTCTAAAAAATCCGGAATTTGGCAATCTCGATCAGGGATTTATTTCAGTGCAAATAATTTTACTTATTTCGTATTGATTTCATTATCAATTACAGGGATCTTTCTATTTAAAGAATCAATTTTGTTGTGTTATATTTTTATATAAAACATAAATTGTATATACAGTGTATTTTTGAGTTAAACAAAACGATTGTAATGTTTGCACGTGTACGTATGGACGGATGTAACAGTGTCCGTTTGTGCGGAAAACACGATTTAGTAAAAATCATTTAAAAAACAATTCGATTTTCCGCGATAGCCATTCGGCCGGCCGCATCCAATTCCGATTTGATTCGGCGCGCCGAAATCGAAAATTAATCTCGTAACCCACTCTCCGACGCGGCGGCTCTTTCGCATCATCCGCGGCTAATACAAAAACGGGAAATTAATTTCCCTAAAAAAAAAAAAAATACAGACAAAAATGGAAAACCGAAAACAAAAAAGATTGTTCGTACAAAACCGTATGTGTTTTACTGGAATTTTATTCACTTTGAAGATGATTTAGCCTGAGGTTGAGTTAATTCTATACTCATTGGAATTAAATTAGTTTTTATCAGTGGTCTACCTAACTGCAATGTGGCCAAAGGTCTCAAAAAGAGGTTAAAATATTTGATTGGATGATTCCAGATAGAAACAAGTCACCAAATAAGTGGGTTTGCATCTGGGCCAAGAATTTAAAGTTGTGTTACTGTTTATTTCTAATTAATTATAAAAAAAATAAGAATCGCAAATGTCCTATGTATTCAATACATCCAATTTTCTATGTAATTAATATATTTTATCTTTAAATAGACTATTAGGGGCAGAATGACCTCAGACCAAGAACACAGACATACCAATAAATAATGTAATAATTTTTATCCCAAAAATTACAGCGTTTGATAAATTTACAGGAATTCCTTGTTTTTCACTCCTTGCTTACCCAAGTACAATTTCGAGTTTTTAAAGTCTGAAAATTGGACTCGGTCGCGTTTATTTGTAAAATTGATTAACTTAAATAAAGCTTAAGTAGTATACATGATTTGTCTGATAAGTATGTTAATATTTCATAATAAACAAACTTATAATATTAAAAATAAGTAAACTTTTTGAACAACTTTCTTAGTTTAAAGATGATGAAGCTGTTCGATTTTTTCTCTTACATTTCATTAAGAAAGTTCTGTCCACGTCCCAACGGAGGGCTCCTTTTAGTATTCAGATGGTTGCTTCCGCCGCCCCCCACGCTACCGCCTCCCCCTGTTTGTCTATCGTCTTCTTTAACTTCTTTAGCCAGGTTATCGTTCAAAATTCTCCGCTCGAACGTAACTAATTCAACTTTGAGACTATTGTTTTGCGCTGCCGATCCGTCCGCGAACTCACCGACGGAATAGTTAAGCCAGAGCTAAGCCGAGTGCAGCGTGACCGAAAATAAAAATCGATCCAACAGAAAAGGTCATACTGAATGTATGTGTGTGGTGTTTAGATATATATATCTCGGGGTGTTTATTTGTAAATGCTCGCGATAAGGAGGGCGATTTAGTCAGCCGCGTACCGCCGGAATGTTTCCCCCCTCAGCGCTCGTTAAGATAACCGAGCCGAAGAACGGTTAGGGGGAAGGCGCGGGGGGCGGTTGGATGCAAAATGGACTGAGTGTCACGCCAAAACTCTTAGAGATCTTATCGCGATTGTAAGGAGGAAAACGAGCAACCCCGGACGCGGAATAGTTCGTCTGATAACCCGTGAAGACATTTCTCCTTTGCCGCCTTCTCCTCTTTCTATCTCTCCGTAAAATCTAAAAAAAGAAAAAAAGCGTAGGTTTACAAAATAGACACATGTATACAATTTAAATAACGGGTTATATTTAAAATATATTTATTAATAATTAATGATTAATAAAAAATATACAACCAGGCGCTTTCACCAAAACTCGATTTTACTAGTTTTCAATTTTTAGACATGATTTTATAAAAGTGTTGAGCTTTTAAGGAGTGTTTCTATTCGTTTATAAAGCATGCTTTTCAATAGCGCCTTTAAGTTTTCTTTTAACTTTCCATGTATACAATACAAAAGAAGAATATGGTTTTCGCGAAAATTAGCATTATAATTGTAATTGAATTTTAGCGCTTTAGAAAATTGGCATTTCACATCAACTAATGTATTAATTGTCAACTGGCGTCAATGTCGGCTGACACCAACTTATATACGAGATTATATACCTTATGGTTAGGTTAGGTTAGATGACAATTACTAGTGTTAAGTTAGATTAGGTTATGATTAGGTTAGACGACAGTCATTGGTATTAAGTTAGGTTGCATGACATCTTCCTCGTATAACTCAATCGAACAATTTCTAATTTAACTTAACATTATTAAATTCTGTTGATTTACATATCTTTTGTTTGTGCTTTGTGTTTTTTATTTGTACATCCTGTGTATTCTTTGATCGTCTTTACAGTAATTTTTTCATGTAAGACATTGAGACATATTAAGTCAAAACTGAACATTTACAAAATGAATAATCTTTTTTGTTTGTGAAAAATGACAATTTTAACACTAATAACGACAAGAATCGTCAAATAAACAAAAGGTATGATTAAGTAGTTAATAATTGACAAAAAAACAGTTGACAAATTATTTTATGTCGAAATACCACACAGTTCTATTATTTTTGATGGTACTTCACTGTGTGTTGTATGAAATTAGGTTAATATTCGCCGTAAATTACAAATCCGCAAAAAGAACCGAGTTTCGCTCGTCAACACTTTATTTTTTACGTTATGTCAGTTTTAACAATCGCAATCGATTCCCTGACAAATTCTAACCTAATTTCACGTATCTCACTGTAGAAAGAATGACTGTTTGAATTTTTTTAAACTCCTCTACTAAAAACTTGTCAGTAATGCGATGTAATTCTTTAGACAAAACACTATACTATACTGTCATTTTGTTACCGGCGTTTTACCGGAAACGCCGCAACTATGATTATTTCGGCGATTTAAATATTTTTATTCTTTCTCGCGATAACAACGGACCCCACATTGTTTTTAATCACCTTATTTTCACCTTCATAATCATTTAGTATCAAATGAATTAAGTTCGCTTACATATACGGAGTGTTCGGGTTTTTGTAAATATTATTTGTAAATATAGGATTAGTTTATTTTCATATTTTTATTAGGGTTTAGATTTTAGATTTATTACCTTACGCGGCACAAATCCCTTTTGGATCATAAAACGCAAAATTCCAAGCAGCGGCCCTAATCCGGGGAAATTTCACAATTAGGGCATTTCGTGATCACAACAAAAGCACGACAGATTTGCTCCCGAAACGCTCACAGCTAGGCACCGCCCTTCGGATTACGAAAGAGGCTGCATTTACAACCTAGCTGCTTGGAATTCGGATTAAGGAAAAATACCGAATATTTATTCATGTTTATTTTTCTTTTCTTTTCGCGGATTGTTTTATTGATAGCTAAATCAATCACGTCAGACATAGTAGATACGTAAATTATTGTACATATTTTATAACGGCCGATCATTTCACTTATGTAAACATACGATAATTTCTAAACTCACTAACAACAGAAATATGAAAACTTGCACACTTCAAAGTGACAACAACCATAAGATTTAGAACCAGGATATATATGGATATATGTATGTATATATATAATAATAATAATTAGCAGCATTAATTTAATATATAAAAGCTATGATTATTAAACAAATAATTAGCAATTCGGATGCCGATTGCATCATCCGTTTACGCCAAGGCGCGTAATGATCAAGCGCAACTCACTTGCGCACGCCACCCCTAACCGCTGAACCAATCAGAGGCAGAAGCCTTAACCACCTCCAGCTCTCACATCCCTCCATGCGAGAATTACGGGAAGGGAGAAGGTGGTTAACAAAACTGTTGGTTCACGGGGGTGAACAACAATCGTCTCGAGTCTGGTGAATAGTGCGGTAACCAGTAAGTAGTGTTGTATAAATCATTTTTGTTTACGAAGTGGTCGAACCGTTAAGAAGTAGTCGCGTCGCGTAAGGTGTAGTTTTATTTAATTGTATATATATATTTCTCTGATTGTAAATTCGTTATTTTTATTTGTTTATTTGTAATAAACAACCTTTGTTAATGTTTTCGGAAACCTTAATCTTTCATTTAACGAACCTTTTGCATTTACCTGAAAATACGAAATATATATATACACAGTGAGTTGTTCCTGTAAATGCTGTTCCAGGACCTGATGTTTAGGGTGAGTTATTTATTATTATATTTTTCTCTTTCATTATATTTAAAGTAACTGTGTGGTACCTCTGCCTACGAGCTGCTAGGTAATCGAGGGTGATCCGATTTTGAGTATAAGGCCAATAACTTATTGAATATTATTTCTTTCAAAATCGGGGTGATTGTTTCCCAAGAGCCGACACCTTAATTTTCCCCCTTTGATAATTTCACTATGTAAACTACGATTATATTGACTGTTTTGGCCATAATTTAGTAAATATTGTGACAGATACGCCAATAGTTATAACTATTGTGACGCAAATTTTTTTGTTTCAACGACCTGGTTAGAGGGATTTAGCTATAAAAACACAAGAGGGCTTGCCTTTCCCAAATGGCCTTCTACCGAGTGTCACTTAGTGGAGACGGGGTGGTTCAAAAGGTTATAATAAATGAGGGCGCCACGTAAACGAAAATTACTTCAAATCCCACTAACCTCAATACTAGGAAGACTCTTTCCAAAATAGTACATCATTATCTTCCCAACAAAATAAATATTTATTTCTCTGAGCCACAAATATATATTTCATATTTTTGATATATATATATATATATATATATATATATATATATATATATCAATGCCATTAGATGACAATGACAAACAGTAGGAACACTCCAATAATCAAAAAACCTAAGAAAAATAATTCCCAAATCTGTTTGGCCAATAGGTAAGTAAGGTAAGATTCCTCTGTGGGTAAAATACTGACTTAGAAACTGCGATCGTCACTATAGTTAAAAATGTATTTGGTTTGTACTCAAAGGTGCAATTTGGCGCCCCTTGTTCTAGGCGCTTTAGGCCCGGGCCTAATATGAAATCAGCCCCGGATATCTCTCAAGGGAGCATACTGAGTCAATTTAGATCATTTTTGGAAAATCTGTCGATCCTGCTCAATCGAGAAAAGCCCAGAAAATTTGTCTCGGGTCGCTGCGCGACCCTCGACAAATTTTCACGGGGCTTTTCTAAACTCGAAAGTTTATTACATGCTTAGTCTGGGAGTGGAAAACACTCGATTAAAGCTTCAAATTGAATTTACAACAGATATCGAAAATTGTACAGCTTATGCAAATGTTTACCTAAAAGAAAAATTCCTTGTATTTTAAACTTCACAATATTTCAATGTTTCATACGGGCGGCAAATGAAATAAAATTTCTAGTTTAAAAAAGCCCTCAAATTTGGTTTGGTAATTTTGGATAATATTATCATCCACAAGAAACAAATTTCAGATGTTACCTTAGTAATTTAATAATGTACAATTAGTTGGGTTTTGATTTACACTGATTAAAGGATATGTTATATTAACATATTTTGTGGCTTACCAATGATAAATTGTGCGATAGAATTTGAGTTGGAATTCAATTAATAGAAAATTTATAAAAAATCGAGCATAAATTTTAATTAACGTGATTTCGTGATTAAATCCTGATTAAAGCGGATAATGCGCAAAATAATGAAACAGGTGATGAGTGCGGTTATATCATGGAAGGCGGGGTAGAGAACTGTATTAATTAAAATATCAATCTGTGCGTGGTCGGTGACAATGGGGCGGTGGAATTAAATAGGAAATTAAAATCGACATTTAGCAAATATAGAAATTCGATTTCGGAGGTACTTCTACTCGCATTCCCCCCATTCGGTCGTCGGGAGCGGAGGCGGCGGCGGCGGCCGCCCACAGATGGCGCTCGCTAATGGATGCGGTCAAACAATCGAATAACGGCCGTCCGCAAAACGACCCACCTCTACGTAAATTGTGAATTGTGTATCTTCTGCTGTTGTATTATTCACAGCCGGTGATTATTATTCCGAGGGGCCTATTATGATCGCCAGCGCTCGTTGCAATTATGTAAATCATGGTTTCATATCCAATAAATGTATACATACACACGGACAAAGACACGCGTGTGTGCGCTATTCAATTACACTGGATAATAATTTATTCAATGTGGTAATTAATAAATAAATTCGTGAGGTGCGTTAAAATGTAAACGTGAAATCGTATGTAAATCTCTAGGATATGCTGTTCTAGGATATGCTGTTGAACTTTACACTACATGAGTGTTTTATACGTCTGACACATGACTTATATATTTCGAGTCTAGAAATACGAACTTCACACTAATTCAGTCTATTGTGCGCCTGGCGCATTAAGTAACTATTTCCTGTTAACAAAGTGAACTTCACATTAAATCTGCGTTTTGTACACCTGGCGCATGAAGTAAATATTCAGGCTATTCTAAACAATGAAAAGTGTTTCAAATAAAAATTGAAGATATTACTTCTCTCTAGCAGCAACGATGTTTTTGAAGAATTTGTGATAAAACGACTCTGAAATGTCGTGTATAATTTATTGAAACAAAACATCAAATTTAATGAAACTAAGACAAAGTTATAAATATTTTGTACATTAAAACATAAAAACATTACTCTGCCATGAAAAATAAATTTTAAAACTCTCAAATGATTAAAAATTGTAAAAATAATTTGTCACAAAAGACTGTGATAACTATTGACAGTCGGTTTTGACATACAATAGAAATTATAAAGCGATAAAAGCATGAACATTAAAGAAAATCTACAAAATCAACAGTTTGTTTAGACAGGATTTTATAGAGCTAAGTATTCTATTATATATTCCATTTGTTTCTGGATCTCGCCTAGCTATGGAAAAGTGACAGTTTAAGTATTGTAAATGGGGCTGGTTGTGTTTTAAATCAGGGTTTTTAAATGTCACTGTCAGATGTTCGATTTTAAGGTTATAATTTCTGACTATTGTGATCTTACACTGTTGCCTGTTTTACAAATTTTCAGATATAAAAGGATAATAATATGCAGTTTTAAGATTAACAAAATTTACTACTTGGTTTTTGTACATACAAACACAGCAATAATATTGTATATAACAAATATAATGAATTAGGCTCTGCAAACTTATTTCGTCATCCATTTGTATTTCTCGCTTGGGTCTTTCCGTTAACACATTTTGATCAACTCCATCCATCCACCTTAATTTTGGTCATTCCCTCTTCTGTTGGCCCTCAGTATTTTTTTGTAGAATTGCAAATTTATTCCCACCCTCTTGTGATACTGATAATTTTCATGTCAAACAATTTTGAAGCCCTCATTCCACTTTTATTATTTAGTCAAGAGAACCTGCATCTGAATCTTCTGATGTTTGTTCTGAGCCACACAGCATTGCAACACTAGATTAATTTGATTTAATAATAAATTGCTCGAAGAAGCGACCGCGTGGCGAAATAATTGTTGCAAGATTAACAATAAACCTCTTGAAAATTAAAAAGAGGATTACTTATGATATCATAAATTATTGCAACACTGTTAAAATAAGGAATCAGGAGTGGCAATTAATAAAAAATGTAAATGTTGATACTGCAACATAACAACACGATAGCATGGCTAGGCGAGATCCAGAAACAAATGGAACGGTGTATATAAATAGTCCATTTTTGACAGTAAATAAATCGTATTATTATAAGGAAAAATATGCGCAGAAAATTTGGACCTCAAAATATGAGGTGCATTCTTAACATACAGTACTAGGGATTATAATACCGGAAAACCGGTACGCCGGTAAATGGTAAAAAATGCTCGCCATAATTAAACGGTAATCGTTCTATTCATTTTATTTAATTTATCGAAATACCGGTTTTAGCCTATTAACAGGCAAACTAAAAGCGGATCAATCGGACCAATCGGACAATTGATTTTAAACATTTAAATTATTTTTACAGTGTCGTATTTTTTTTACATGAATGGCCGTTATGATATTTTTTTCAATAATTATATATAGCTGTGGGTAAACAATATCAATAGAAGACAGTTATTTGTTACCGGTTTGTTTAAATTAATAAATTACAAAATAGAATAGAATAGTGTAGAATAGAATAGAAATCTTTATAATTGGTAACATCATAAAGTCTTACACACGTCAAATGAAATTAATATTTTCTATAATAATATTTAAACAACTAACAAAAAAATAAAGTTATGCCAACATTTAAAGAAATCCAAAAAAATTATAAGTAAATAGAAAAAGACATCGATACACCAGTGGATTCAAAAACAAACAGAATTCAACAGCTTTGAATAAGGTGCATATACACCTCCGGATATTAAATTATACAATGAAATATTTAACATCTAAAATGATACTGACCATATTTTTCACTCATTCCATTTCTGCGTACCTGTTCATTCCACACACAACACTTTTTCCAAGTAAGTTTATTTTTATTTTATTCCTAATTTTTTTTAAAAAACGTCATAAGCAAAGCTATACTAAAGAGAGATAAATCTCGAAACGCGTCTATAGATGGCCTAAGACATTAGTTTTAATCCAAGTCCTTTTACTTATATTTTTTTGTTATTTCTCCTTTCATTCTAAATTTGTATTTGTTAGTTGGTTTAAAGAGAATTTGACCTAAACGTTACATATACTTTGATAGAGCGTTGTAACAAGTCAAATTAAATAAGATTTTAAATATTTCATTGTATAATTCAATATCCGGAGGTGTACATGCACCGGAAGTAGTTGTTTCAATGAATATTTATCGTCTTAAGTTGTCTTATTAATTAAGACATTGTTTTCATTTTCACGAATAACATTTTCGTAATTTTATATATTTTGTTTAAAGTGTGCAAACTATAAGAAGCATAAGCTTATTTTCTCGAATTCAAATAGTTTTGAATTTGAATTTATCTTGTTTCAATATACAGATATCCTCAATACCGTGATGATACAAAATGGAAGCCAATATTTACCTCACGATTAATTATCCAGCATGGCAATGACCCTAAACACACCGCAATGAGTATACAAGTTGGCTAATAAATTAAAGCGATTATGCTGGCCAATGCAAAATATTTAGGATAGCACATTTGACCGATTTTAACTCGATAGAAAATGTTAAGAGCAAAGACGAGCGACATTTACGCTGTCAAAATTACCATAACGCTGAAGAACTTTTTACAACAAAAAATCAAATTTGAAATACACTTCCAGCCAGCTTCCATTGTACATAAAATACTTAGATTAATGTCTCAATCACGTCAGGTGTTCATAAATGCTAACGGGTATGCGACAAAGTATTAATAAAATAAATGTTTCCAATCAATTGCCCGATTAATTAATTATTGTAATACTTTTGTTTATTATAAAAACATGCTATAATGATAAAAGAAATGTAGGTTTCAATTAAACCAATGGAAAGCTCGTAATATTCTCTGTATTTCTCTTACTTTGCTTTGCTAAAATCCGAATCTCTAAAGATGCCGTAATCCGGGAAACAAATAGATTAAAGAGGTTTCCAATCAATTGTCCGCCACTGTATATACAGATATCAATAAGTGATACAAGTGATGATTATGAACATTTATAATCTTATTATAACTTATCTTGAACAAGTTTCTCATCTTTCAAGTGGTGAAACATATTTAACTATGATTTAAAAAAGAAAACACTTGTTCAAATTTCATTAATTGACTTTGGCTCATTCTCAAGGAGAATGACTCAAAGTCGAAACTAGTTGGAATAAAAAAAAACAAATGTGAAAGTTTTCATTTTTAAATCATTATTACTTGTTGATATTTTGTTCATTCCTCCGGTTTTTTTTACACATTATTACATTTTAATCATTTTTTAATTCATACCGATTTGATTTTTTGTATCAATTTACTCTTTACATTGTAATGTGTATCTGTATTTCTGGGTTGTTGATTGTTGGATTTATGAGTGGTGAGTTCTCGCATCGCGCCCCCTTGTTTGTATATGGGGTGCGCATTTCCCGAATGTGTATTATTAGGCCAAACACGTCGGTAGTTCGGTGTAATTAATGGGGGGACCATTTAATTGACAATTTATGCTCGTGTCCCGATACCAGCTCCAGATTATGAGCCGTCAACAATGGGGTCGTTCGCCCCCTCTACGGGACCCCACCTCACTCTCACCCCCTAACGAGATTACGCCGTTAAGGATTACAGCGTTCGACAATTTCACAGATTCGCTCAAAAAATCAATACCGCAAACAAATTAAAAAGAACAAAGAAACTCTGTGTATAATCATGTATTTTTTTGTATTTGTCTTTATGATTAAATGAGTTATTAAGAAACTTCGGAAACGGTCATTCTGTATATTGAAATAAATAGCAAGTTATTGTTCACCATGAATTCTTCTTTTAGTATACAAATGCATACGCTGTAAATGTTTCGACATTCGTTGCTTGTTGAAAGAGATCAATTTGAAGCTTTAAACGAGTGTTTTCTACTCCTAGATTAAGTTTGGCCGCGTAGCGCGACGCGCGGAGCGACCAAACCAAATTTTTAGGCTTTTCTAAACTAGAAATTTTACTTCATGCGCCACGCGCATTAAACACTAAAATATTGCGAGGTTCAAATCTTGTCTTGTTTTAATTAAATTTAAAGTATGCGCTTGTTAACTTTACATTAGGTCAGTGAATTTCCTAATGAGAACGATAACTGTCAATGTTTTTTTATAAAATGTAATAAACAGTTTAAGATGTATTAATATGCTTAAAGTAAATTATACAGGCCGAACAGAAACTGATTGAAAAGCTTAAGTAACGCCATTTGTTAAATAATTTTGAGGAGATAATCCCAACAAATACATTAAGTTTTCGAGTTTAGAAAAGACTAATGATTAGTCATAAGTCATGACTAAGAAATACATAATTAATTATTAGTTTTAGTCATTCATCGACTGAATAATGCCCAACTCTGACCTACCATTTTTTGACCCTTAGCACTTATACCATTTGGCTGAAAATGTAGCAAATTGAAATAAATATTAAATTATTGAGGATATTTATAATTGATAAACTAGTAGATTGCTTAAATTGATTGATTGCTTAAATTATTATTCACTGGGTTAAATGTATGTGACAATGGAAGACTTAATATAATATTTATATAGTGGAATTCGGGAGAGATGTCCTTTGACTCATTGATGTGGAATGTGTGGTTCACATATTTTAAAGAGTATGTCGGCAGTTGTATCTGCAACGATTTTTTATAGTTGTGTCAAATTTTGACGTTACATGGCAATGTCATACTGTTCAGGTCGCGAGTATATTAGTGTTCTTTCTTTTAGAAACGCTTTAAATCATAATATCTTGTGAATTTTTTTTATAAGTATACATCTCCCAATTACGTTTTGTAGATTTTTAAATATTCGTTGTTTTCTTAAAGTAAGGTCAATTTGAAGTTTAAACGGGTGTTTTCCAATCCCAGGTTAAGCATGAAGTAAAATTTCGAGTTTAGAAAAGCCTGAACATTTGGTTAGGTCGCGTAGCGCAAAGCGCGGAGCGACCAAAAGAAATCTTCAGGCAAACAACGTCCCAACTCCAGCCGTCTGCGCAGAATCCATTCACCCGCGGCGCGTCTCCACTACTGATGCAGGTTCACAAGAAACAAATGGCAACAACAAAGACTTTGATTTTTTTTTTTTTTGGCTTTTTGCCTGGCCTTAGTTACTGGACTATTGGCCATCATCAATTGTTATTTTTGTATACATTTGTTAATTAACTTATTATTAAGTATAACATACAACTATATATTTGGACGTCATAACACATTCACACACATCCATGGAACCGGAGATGAGTATTTTTCGTTAGAAAAATTACTCGCCTCCGCTGGGAATCGAACCCAGTTCACCTCCGTGACCGGCGGCTTAACCGCTCGGCCACGGCGGGCCCAAGACTTTGATAGTTTTATCATTTACAGAGGAAAAAGGCCAAATAAAAATGAAAGAAAAAAATAATCAGCACCGGCAATAATCCGACTTAATTTCTGGAGAACCTAGAAAAACATGGCTATTTATAAATAGAGTTCATCATGATGTAACTCTGCTGACCATGGAAAACTCATCAAAAATATCATATAAGACAAACAATTCGTCTGTGAAAAAATGCAAACTAGATCAGAAGCATATCAAAGTTTTAAATTGAATGCAGATTTCTCAGAACACAAAGCATTAACGTGTCCATCTAACTGGGCACCTGGGATTGAAATTGGTAAATATTTTTTTAAAAAGGCTTCGAACAGTTCAGGAACCACTTAACCCGTCTTCGAATAATAGGAATGACGATTTAAGGAGATCACAAGGGCGTCTCTTCAAGATGTTGTTTGTCAATGCACAATGAGTGCTAAACAAATATAATGAACTCGATGGCATTATAGAATGTGAACAGTTTAATACTGTGTGCATAACAGAACACTGGCTGAAGCATTATGAGTGTGAACAATACTTTATAAACAACGTGATGACTGCCTTTCATGTTAGTAGGTCAGTCTCTGAAGGCACCACCGCCTGCTAATACTAGTGAAACGAAATATTGACTTTGAAGTGTTACACAATATAAATAAATTGTCTATTGAAACTCAGTGCCAATTATGCGGTATACACCTAATAGATACAAATACAATTATTATTGTCATTTACAGACCACCAAAAGGTGATTTCAATGCATTTTTAAATGTTATGTCCAGTACTTTATACTTCTTAGATCTAGTCAACCAACACGTTATGATTGGCGGAGATTTTAATGTACCTTTTAACAACCCAAACTAAAGAGTAAATGATGTCTGTGATATGTTCAGATCTTACGTTCTTAAACAGACAGTGTTTTCCCTACCACACTTGATAATGTATTTGTAAATTATGAGCCAGGTGACTTTAATACCCACCCATGTATAATGTCATCTGATCATAATGGTTTACAAATCCAGTTCCATCAAGAGATTTTTAATTATACTGTCAGAAATAAATGATTACGACCAATAACTCAATCGGGAAAATTTAAGTTTTTTCATTTGCTGGACTCAACTGATTGGAGTGCAGTTTTGGAGAGAGTGACAATAGTAGGAAATATGACTTGTTTCAAAATGCTGTTGTCACTGCTTATCAATAAGCATTGCCTGAAATAAAGGTAAGAGATAAATCAAGTTAAATAGACGGCATACATTGGTTCACAGAAAATCTCCGCGAAATGAGGACAAATCTAAATCTTATGTATGACGTGTTTAAAACCAGTAGTGATACTTCTTTAAATGAGATATATAAATCATATCGCCTAAAATACAATGCTGCAATAAAATCATCAAAAATAAAAGCCAATGATAATTTTATTGCAAATTCTAAGAATAAGACAAAATCTATGTGGCGAATCATTAATACTAATCGCAAAACAAAACGGAAAAGTGATAAACTTTGCAATATTAGCAGTGAAAAATTCAACCACAAATTCATATTCTACATTAAGAATGTCCAGAACCTTGGTCTAGATCCTTTAGATTTCACCCCAAAAACATGCAAATTAATTTCTCTTTCAATGTAATATCGAGTAGTGATATAAAAGAAGCAATTAATAACATAAAATATAGCAAAGCCAAGGATATATATGGCTTTACTTAGGATTTGATAAATACGTGTAAGGAATCAATTATTGCACCACTTACATCAATTGTAAATAACTGCATAAGAACATCATTGGTTCCGGATGCAATGAAAATTGCATCAACAATACCTATTTATAAAAAAAGTGATAAAAATAACCATCAGAATTATAGACCATTATCTATCTTACCAGTTTTTTTGAAAGTGTTACACAAAATCTTACTCTTACAAATAAAAAAAATATTTTGAGCCACATCACCTTTTTAATAATAGTCAATTTGGTTTTCGAAGTAGGGAATCCACAAGTGATGCCATTATATCCTTGCTTAACGAGATACTATCGGGCTATGAAAGTGGCTAATTCACCATGGCTTTTTTCGTGGACTTGAGTAGGGCGTTTGATTGCGGAGCGGAGCGTAGCGCGAAGCGCGGAGCGACCAAACCAATTTTTCAGGCTTTCCTAAACTCGAAATTTTACTTCATGCGCCACGCGTATAAGACACTAATTTCAAGCAAAGTTTACTCGTTCACAATATTTCAGTGCTTTCAGTGTTTGATACGCGTGGCGCATGAAGTAAAATTTCGAGTTTAGAAAAGCCTGAAAATTTGGTTTGGCCGCGTAGCGCTTCGCGCTACGCGACCAAACCAAATTTTCAGGCTTTTCTAAACTCGAAATTTTACTTCATGCTTAGTCTGGGAGTGGAAAACACTCGTTTTAAGCTTCAAATTGAACTGTTTAAATAAAGCGTATGCATTTGTGTACCTAATAGAAAATAACCTGTATGTATACTTGAAAAAATAATTACCTGTATTAACAGATTAATCCGATGACTATTTGCCAAATCTACTGAATGCACATTCGATTCAACTAATATTTTCGTTTGAGCTTACACAATATCAACATAAATGCATTATTTATTTCTGTAAATGCCTGAACTATTTAGTAGATGTGGAAATTGAATTTAAACCACTTAAACTTACATTTTAAACGATTGTGCACTTAATTAAAATGATTTATGGCTGGGATTAAGCGGATTTAGTTTTACAAGGACTTTGTCAAAATGTGACGCTTAACCTTAAAACTTTAAAACTGCATACCGGAACGTACGTTTTCGCATAATCCATCTAAAAATCATAGCAGACATATGTTAAAGTTTTCTGTCTTTTTCCACACACGCAATCTGATGACATAAAACTATTTTTGTATTACATGTATTGGTGCAGAAAGCACTAAAAATCAAGGAAACCATGGGACACCGCTTGTGAATCGTACCTGAATATAGCTTATGTGTATATATTCAATAAAATAAACACGACCATTATATTACCAACAAACTAAGTTTATTGATACAGTATACTGTGTATCATTTAATGAATGCATCTACATTCCGCAGACGTAGCGAGAGCAGGGAGCGAGTCCTACGTGAGGGAATAGGGTAATTTAAAAATCGACCGTTTCCCGCTCTCTCTTCCACCCAACCCTATTGGAACTAGAGAGCGGGCTCTATCTCTCACCTGTAATTCATACGTGTAAATGCGAATGCAGTAATATTTCAAAGTATTGCTCATCCATACGTTATGCAGAGTGGATTAGATGGAGCCGAACGATTTCCTTACTAAATATTCCATACAGATATGTGTGTGTTTTCGATACGTTCATTTTGCTATATTAAAAAAAAAGAGCGAGAGGGGAAAAGGTGGAAAGTTTTCCGTTCCAGCGGGGTGATTAGCTGTATCAGGCAACAAAGTGCAATATGGTAATGTGTGTTTTCTCTGGGAAAACTTGTAGATGAGTTGGCAAGAAAATAGAGAATAGAGAGGGTTATTCAGCTTGTCGCGAATTTACGCCGCGGCTGCAATTAACTCCCCCGTGTCTTTGCCGCCTCCGCTCTTCCCTTATTATACGTACAAGCGCTGGGGGATAAACTTGCACCTTGTTTGGATTACTAAAAACGAATTGATGGTCTTTCGCTCGGATGAATTTAAAGGTGTTAAAAGCTATGGGCGATAATTAAATTTTAGTTACTTGAGTACTATTTTTAATTAGTTAAATTATTCACAATTATTATTCTTGAGTTACGTGAGGATTTGTATCATTTAATAAAATCATAGTTATATTCCTTTCATCACTTTTTATTTTTAATTCTAGATCATGGGTGGCCAACTCGTGGCCTGCTGGGTGAGAATTTGAGGTGGAATGTGTTTTAACTTTTATTCTACGCACAACATAATTCTTTTAAGATGAGTTCATTATTTGGAAATACTTCTACGTATGAATAACGTTTTAGTTGATGCTGTTTTTTTACTGCTGTTTTTTTTTTCAAATTATTTAATAAATAATATATAAAATTACGATAAAACTATTCGTGAAAATGCAAACAGTGTCTTAATTAATAAGACAATTTAAGACGATAAATATTCATTGAGACAACTACTTCCCGTGCAAATACACCTCCAAGTAAGTTTGTTTTAATTTTATTCCTAATTTTTTAAACGTCATAAGCAAAGCTATACTGAAGAGAGATAAATCTCGAAACGCGTCTATAGATGGCCTAAGACATTAGTTTTAATCCAAGTCCTTTCACTTCTAATTTGTTGCTATCTCTCCTTTCATTTTAAATTGTATTGTTAGTTGGTTTGAAGAGAATTTGGCCTAAACGTTACATATACTTTAATAGAGTGTTGTAACAAATCAAATTAAATAAGCTTTTAAATATTTCATTGTATAATTCAATATCCGGAGGTGTATTTGCACGGGAAGTAGTTGTTTCAATGGATATTTATCTCTTAAATTGTCTTATTAATTAAGACACTGTTTGCATTTTCACGAATAGTTTTTTCGTAATTTTATATATTTTGTTTAAAGTGTGCAAACTATAAGAAGCGTAAGCTTATTTTCTCGAATTCAAATAGTTTTGAATTTGAATTTATCTTATTTAATAAATATGTTTTATCTTCAGTTTTGTTTATTAGTCTTCAAAAAATATGCAGAGTGCCCGTTATTCGTAATTTAAAAAAATCTGTCAATTTCGATACTTGAAAATTGTCCAAATCTCTGTTATTTTTTAATTAATTCAGATTCTCGATTCTATTGACTATTTTAATTTCCGAGGAGATTAAACTTTGTACAAATTATAAGTGAAAAATCACTCAAGGAATTTTTATTAAATTTATTATAGACAACAGGAAAATGTACTTTTTATCAAAATGTCTAAAATTTCCACGTTCATAATATATTTATATATTTTCATTGAAAAGGACAATAATGTAAGTGGTTTTTTATCTAATCATAAACAACACAATTTATATAAAATATTATTTAACATTTAAAAACAATCGAAAATCTAGCTTAACGAAGTAAAGTGAATTTACAATAACTTATCAATAACAAGTAACAGAATGGTTACCAGTAAGCATTAATGGCACAATAGTTCCCCATGGAAATACAGCTAAATATCTTGCCTTAACCCTTGACGTTAAACTGCTGTGGAAAGAACATGTGAAGAAGAAAAGAGCTCAACTTGATATCAAACACACACAACACTATTAGCTATGAGGAAAAAAATCCAAGTTATCAATCTACAATAAATTATTAATTTACAATCAGGTCTTAAAACCCGTGTGGCTATATGGGATTCATGTGCCAGTGACAGTAATATAAATTCAATTTAAACCTTTTAACATATAGTCCTACGAAATATAGTAAATCTCCGTGGTATGTTCGTAACTATGTTCTTCATAGAGATCTTGGAGTAGCGACTATTAAGAGGGGCGAAGTCGAGTATCAAATTTCAGAGTTAGAGGACTTTTTTTCCTTGGCGTGTGGGCGAACAGGTCATAAATTAAGACTCGGCGTTCATGACCCTCCCAATCTAAACAAACACTTTAGAAATAGATTGATCTTTATATTTCTCCACTTATTCAGAAATATCTACTGCCACCAAAAAGTGTAACGGGTCATGGGTAGTCATGTACAAAACTATTTTTCATTTTTTTTTCTTTTATTACAAAATCACTTAGTAATAATAATAATAATATTTATTCACGTATCAACCATTTTACAGCAACATACATGTAATATAAAAATATAGGTACAGTAATTTAAAGATAACAATAATAAAAGCCATGCAAATACAATAAAGAAATGACAAAAACATATTTAAATTGTTTACATCTAGCTACAAAAAATATAACACATTAAAATCACAAACAAAATTAGAATGACATTATACAATTGAACGAGGACTGAGTCAATATGAAAAAATTGGTATACAATATCTAAGCATTAACATTTATTTCTTTAAATAAATAATTACGTAATTTACCCAATGTTGTGTGAAATAAATCTATTTGAACTTTGTTGCAGTTGTGAAGTAAACGCCGAGTACCAAATTGCTTTGCATAATCAGTCCTAGAAGCAGGTACGAAGAATGTATAATTAGTTCTGAGTGGTCTAGATGGTACGTGAATATAAATGTACTCTAATAAAATAGGTGCATTTATATGGCCATTTAACAGTTTATAAGCAAATATCACATCACAACAAAATCGCCTATGCTCTAGTGTGTGCATGTTAAGTTTGTTCAAGACAACAGAGTGGTTATCGTCATAGCCAAATTTGTATGATATGAATTTCGTAAATCTTCTTTGAACTCTTTCGATATTGTCTATGTCCATTAACGTGTAGGGATTCCAGAATACGGAACAATACTCGAGGTTTGAGCGAACTAAAGCCACGTAAAGTTTACTAAGTGTAGCTGGATTTTGAAACTCAGATGAATTTCTTTTTAAAAATCCCAGCATTTGGAAGGCTTTTGATGTTATTAAGTTAATGTGAGTAGAAAAGTTCCAATTGTTAGTTAGGGTCACACCTAGGTCCTCCACTGAATTTAATAGCGTGAGACGCTTATTATTTAGAAAATAATTATTCACAACATGTGACCTACTTTTATAAAAAGACATTACATTACATTTATCGATATTTAGTTGCATTCTATTTAATGCACACCAGGACTGAAATCTATTAAGATCTTGCTGAAGAAGATGAGATGAATAATTATTTTCCAACGTTGTGAAGATTTTCATGTCATCTGCGAACAACAAGCACTTCGAATGATGAAAACATGTAGTGCTATCATTTATGAAAATATTAAAGAGTAGTGGACCCAAGTGTGACCCCTGGGGTACACCAGAAGACACGTGTATTAATGCCGAATTATACATTCCCACTCGAACCCTCTGTGTTCTACCATTCAAATAGGAATGGATCCATTTGAAGAGGGATCCATGTATGCCCAATTTAAGCAGTTTAGACAGCAATATACCGTGATCAACATTATCGAATGCCTTGGCAAAGTCTGTATATACAGAATCAACTTGTTGACCGTTTGCCAAGGCATCTGTTATAAAGTTCCCGTTTACAAGTAGGTTCGTGGCCGTTGATAGTCCACGTCGAAATCCATGCTGTTCATTAACTATCAATGGATCAATAATAGGGGATAATTGATGAGTTATAAGTTTTTCAAATAGTTTTGGAATATGAGATAAAATTGATATTGGCCTATAGTTGTCGATTATGTTTTTAGAACCATTCTTATGGATGGGATTGATAATCGCCTCTTTCCAGTAGGTTGGGAACTCGCCAGTTTTCAAGGAATTATTAAATATAATCCAAAGGGGACGGCATAATGAAAATGAACATTGCTTAATAAATAATGCTGGAAGGCCCTCCGAGCCCATGGAATTGTTTTCTTTGAGGCTCGAAAGTTCTTGCAGTATATCTGATATTTTAATGTCGGATATAGAATGTAAATTCAAATGTGTATCGCTAAGACCCGCGTCAATGGAGTTAGTCGAGTCCTTATACACAGAGCCAAAGTATGTAGCGAAATGATTTACGATTTCGTTCTGGTCACTTGTTGTGATTCCATTGTGTTCGAAAGAGTTTGGAAGACCATTTGACTTACGTTTAGACTTTACGTGCTTCCAGAAGAACTGAGTATCATAAGCAATATTGGTTTCGATTTTATGCAAATATTCTTTATGACAAATATCAATGAGAATTTTGCATTCGGATCTTACTTTCCTAAAAGATTCATAATCAGACTCCAGATTCGATTTTTTGAATTGTGTGTGAAGGCGTTTTTTTGAGAGTAATTTACTTTTAAGAGCTGCGCTGAACCATTTTGGGGAACATAAACTTGTTGGATTTTTCATTTTCACTATGGGTACAAATGTTTTGATTGCTTCGTAGAGATAATTATAAAACCCATGTACTTGGTCATTTACGGTTTTATTATTCAAGAAGCTATCCCAACTAAAATTAATTAGGTAGTCGTTTATTCCTGAAAAGTCAGATCTTGCAAAATCGTATTTCAAATTAGGTTCCCAAATAGATTTCGTAGTACTATTGGCTTTATAGGAAATAGTTAATTCTAATGCAGGATGATGTGAGCCGCATGGTACCAATGGATAAGCAGCTACTGAAACAACGTATTGTTCAATAGCTTCCGTCTGCATAAAAAAGAGATCGAGCAATACGGAATTGGTGTTGGTAATATTATTAATTTGAAACGTATTAATGAACCCATACGTATCTGCGATTAATAGCGCTATATGATTTGTCGAATCTGTATAAACTCCATGATTCCCTGTTAACCAACTTACATTTGGGAGGTTATAGTCACCCAATATACAAATTTGATGTCCAGGTAGAGTGTCAGCAATGTTTTCAATCGATAAACAATGTTGCTGGTAAGTTGATAGCGACGAGTTGGGTGGAATATATACACTACCCAGTAAAATATTATCTTCGTCGTTACAAATGGAAACAAAGAGCTCTTCAAAGTGAGCTGACGTAGCGCTAACACTGTGCGACTTAATATGGCGAGCAACAGCAATAAGTGTGCCTCCTCCACGCTTTTTGCCCGAGAACACGCGGTTGCGAATCACAACATTCTCTGGCCATTTATCATCGAGCAAAAATTGACTCAGATCCGTTTCAGTAATGCCAACTTTAAAGGAACAGTACATTGAGTTTGCAGTAAGTTTTGAACACGAAAAGTGTTCGATGCCAATGTGGTCTTTGATGAAAGAATTCATAAGTTCTCCTGTTGTAGATGGACTGCAATTATGCACATGGTAATAAATTCGTTTACTAGCACCTGTAATTCCAAGATTCGTTGCACTGCCACGGATAATTGAAGCCGGAGACGAGTTTTTTTGCCTATTGTGATTTTTCTTATTTGATTTTCCTGTTTCCACGGATATACGAATGCTGTTATTGTTGATTACTGGGTTTGTAGAATTCAGGAAAGTGTTGTTTTCAGTTGTGATTGGCGAAATATTAGCAGTTGTAGCTGCAATTGTAGTATTTATCGAGCTGGTAGTTGCATCAGATGAGTTGATTGAATCAGATGAGTGAGATGGGCCCACGACTGTGTTATTTTGAGTTAAATTATTGGTAGTATTTAACGGAGATTCAGAATATGATTTTTTCGGTATAAAATTATGGTGAAAATTATTAATATAATCAGTGAGTTCAATTTTTAATTCACCAATTATGTTTTAAGTCAACCATATCTTAACTATTTTGACATATAACATAAAATCACTTAGTCCACAGTTTACTTTTTTCATTCAAACTTTACATTGACAGACTGGTAAAAAAACATTATACCGATTATCGCACACTTTTCACTTTTGAAGTTTAGCTGCAAGTGTCGAAACAAACTCATTAAGGACGATTGTAACTTTAAGTTGACAGATACATCAATTTAGTCAAAACTAATGCAAACTATACAAAATATCGATTACTTTCAATCTTTGAAATTTCACTCCAACTGTCAAAACAAACGAGCTACGAGCGATTGTAGCTTTACGTTGCACACTTTCAATCTTTGAAATTTCTCTCCAACTGTCAGAACAAATTATCTATGAACGATTGTAACTATACGTTGACAGATACGTCAATTTTGCCGAAACAAATAAAAACTATAATAAATCCCGCACGTTTTCAATCTTTGAAGTTCCACTCTAACTGTCAAAACAAACGAGCTACGAGAGATTATAGCTTTACGTTGACAGACGTGCAATTTTGTCGAAACAAATGAATACTGCACCAAATACCGCACACTATCAATCTTTTACCATTCATATAGTTTATTTCACATATCAGTCCAACTGTTAAAATAAGCGAGCTACGGGCAATTCTAACTTTACGTTAATTATTTTGACATTTTAAATAGTATTCATCCATTAATATTTAACTATTTTGACTTTTTTAACAGTATTCAATAGTAAATATTTAACTATTTTGACATTTTTAACAGTAGGTATCAATTATTAATATTTAACTATTTTGACATTTTCAACAGTATTAATCATTAATATTTATATATTTTGACATTTTCATCAGTATTTATTCATTAATTTTGTTTTAAAATCACTTAGCATTTTGACTGTTATAGTATTTCATCATTAAATGACTATTGTAACATTTTGACGGTATTTTCACAATTATGGCAATTTGATAGTATTTTGTCATTAAATGACAATCGTAACATTTTGACTGTAAGTTTCTTTGTCGACTGTATTTTCACTATTATGGCATTTTGACCTTAAGTCCCTTGATTAACTGCGAATTGTCTTTTGACGTCTGACATAAAAAACGACTGCTTCCTCTTTAACTTGTATCAAAATTGACATTCTGTTTTAACCTCATAGAACTTTCTCCCTCAATAACACGACAATAATCAATTATCAATTGTTTTAATGATGAAACAAACGAGTGTCTTCCACTCCCAGATTAAGCATGAAGTAAAATTTCGAGTTTAGAAAAGCCTGAAAATTTGGCTCGGGCGCGTAGCGAAGCGGAGCGACCGAGCCAAATTAGGCTTTTCTAAACTCGAAATTTTACTTCATGCGCCACGCGCACGAAACGCTAATTCAATGTGAATGGTATTTTATTTAACCAATTTACAAGTGGAAGAAGTTTAATATGCTAATGATCAATTGTTTAGATGTATAGCAATTAAACACTAAAAGCCAGAAAACAGAAAAAGGTGTACCATAAAATGTAAATCATTATAAGTTTACATGTTGGTTCATTTCTTGTTACTCCGTCGTAATGAATGAAAGATAGTATTTACTACTGTAAAATTGCGTTCTTCTAGTACCTTTTTATTTGCACCTTTTTTTATCATTAAGAAAACGTGGTTTTATTACAATTTTAGTATCATTTAATATTATCCATAGTAATATTTGAATTGTTAATCAAGAAACAACAGATTAGATATAGTGTAGCAAGCTAGGTATACATGTATATTATCTACGTTCAAGAATATTATTTATAAAAATGTAATATTATATGAAATAATAACGTGAAATTATTATTCTACATGGCGACACTACAGTAATACACCTCTGACTGCTTAGAGCCTCGCCCAGCCGCAGCGATAAGTCACGTGCTAAATTCACACCCACAAAGTAGTTACATTTTGTGTAGCAAATTTCTCAAAAACTAATGGGTTCATAATTTTTTTGTTTCCGGGATTGGTCTCATTAAGGCTATAAGTATGTGTTAAATTAAATTCACTGCAAACAAAAAAAAATCAATTTAAAAATGGATTTTCTCTATTATTAATATGCATATTTTCTCTAACATTTTTCAATAGATGCAGTGAGTCATGACAAAAAAGATACAGAAAACAAATTTTCTTTTTTTAGATTTGTTTTCGAGAAATTTGCTATACGCAATTTTAGACACGAATTTACCCCTCTTAAAGAAAAGATTAAAGAGTATGCTGGGAAGCATGAAATCCATGTTAACGCAGAAGCTCATGTAAACTGCTGGACAACCAACACATCTTCCGAAGATTGAAAAGAAAGAAACTATCAGACCTTGTTTAGTGAGCTGTGTCTAAAAGCAGAGCATAGTGTGCGAGTGTACCTACATTAAAGACATCTGGAGAAAGTCAATGGACAAACTCAAGTTTTATATTTTTGATATTAACATTGTAAAATAAATGGTTAATCTGTTAGACTAGTTTTAATAACCCTAAGATATGTATCATGTATACCTCAGGTAATAAAAAAAGAACAATGAATGCGTTATGTGTCGTTTATAAATATTTTCATGTTAACAGGGGTGCCAAAGGGAAACCATAGTCATTTCCATAATGATTTAATAGATGTAATGATAACAAAGTCGAAAACTATGAATACTGCAGAAAGTGCACCAATGGGAACCGTTTGGCTCCGGTATAATTGCGGTGGAGTTGCATTAAAATATAATTAACGAGAGCCGCGATAATGTCCGCTCTCTGAGCGACCATTTTCGCGTTTAACACATTTTCCCCGACGACAATTATTGCGCAAAATTGCGGACTTTCACGTTTCGTAAAATTCAACGTTCACGCGCCCGCGACCGGAGCGCGTGTGTGCGCGCATTCCGGGATTTTTCCGGGATTATCGGATTAATACGATTCGAATGGTGGGTGAATGTGCGATGATGGTTCTTTTTTGCGTTATCGCGTTTCAATTCGATTCGGAGGAACGGGCGAGTGCGAGGTATTTAAATAGATTTTCTCATTAGGACGGGGAACGGGTAATGCGGTGGAAAAACAATCGGGCCAAGTGTGCCGGAATCGGGCGCATGAAAAATACAGGACGCGCGGTAATCGTGTAATCGATGGACGTGCGAGGAGGGGTTGGATGAATTGTTGCTTCCGTCGCTTTCAATTAATGCGATTTTATTGCTCCACTCGGATAATTAAGGATTCACGAATTAAACAGAAAGCACTAATAAATATTATATTAGTATACTAACACGTAATTGACTTTCAGTGACGTATAAAATAAAATAGGGTACTACCCAAATTTATTTTTATCTAGATTAAAATCAAACTTTTGTTTTGATTCTATGACTAGGTATATATTTATATATAAAACATCTTTATTCAGACATAAAAAAATGTGTGTACAAATAAAATAATACAGGGTGAGTTCCTAAGCGGATATCGGTTTATAGTGGGCGTATCGTTGAAAATAGCAAGAAAAGTTTCAAATAAAAGTTGTTCAGAATCAAGTTTTTCATAACCTAAAATTATTGCTAAATATGGCGGCCTTGCGGTTATACCGGAAGTAAACACCAACTTCCTCATTTTAAATAGAACACCCTATATATTTTTACATTTTTAGATTCCCCGTTAAAATTAAATATGAGTTTATTCACACAAAATTGGGTCTCAGTTGAACCGTTTTCGAGTTATTTCATTTTTTTTGATAAATGATATTTGGGTTTCCTTGTATACAGTATTTATTTAGGATTTGGATGTTGAAGGGATTTTTCGAGGTTTTCTCTTAAATGACTAGTGCACGTTCAGAGATGGGAATTGTTTGTGTCTTTTTATAAAGTAGGTCATTGGATGGGTTACAAAGAGGGTTGTTAGGGTGGCGGATTTTAGTTAGGGTTCGGAGTGCGGATCATTTGGCAACTTGAACGACAATGAGTGAAAAAGATGGAAAAATCCCTACTAAGGGGCGGCATATCGCTTTATCGGTATTCACAGCTGCTTCAGTGGTTATCCATTGATGTTTATAGGTGAGTGATCGAAAATGCTGCGCCCTTGTTTTGACTTTATTTTTTATGTGGTTTAAAGGAGAGTTTGTTATCAAAAAGGATTTCTAGGTATTTACATGTGGGAGAAGGGGATATACAGTAGTTCCACAATTGTATTTTAGAGGATGATGGAGTAATTTTGTGATTGTATATAAAGAGTTTGGATTTATTTCGAGACGCCATTTGAAGAACCGGGATTGGAGCGCATAGAGTGCTATTTGTAAAATTTGTGGGGCCGAATGTAATTTGGGGGCATGAGCTATCAGCGCTGTGTCGGCTGCAAATTGGAAAGGGTATTTATTGGGGTTGAAGTAGAAGGGATCAGGACTATAAATATCGTAGTAGTAGATGTTGTAAAGTATAGGCGATAATGGGGAGCCTTGAGGAACACCTTGTTCCAAAATAAAAGGGGGGGACAGGGATTGATTGATATTAACTTAGCAGGAACGGTAATTCAAAAATTTTCAATAAGGTTGATTAGGTGTTGTGGTATTTTGAGTAAGGAACATTTTTAAAGGAGACCTCGATGCCATACCGAGTCGAAGGCCTTACTTATGCCCAAGAAAGCCACCACTGAACCAATAGTGGATTTTTTGGTCATTAACCCAAATTGATAATCGGGAATTGATTCTTCGGCAGTACTTATGATTTTAAATTTTAGTAGGGATTCAAATAATTTTCCAATTACGGGGAGTAGTGTTATGGGACGGTAGTTTGTGATGAATTCGGGATTATTTTCAGGTTTAGGGATACATACAACAATGCCTTTTTTCCATTCTGGAGGTATATATTGGCTTGAATAGCAATAGTTTAGGATTTTAAGGATCAGCTGGTGGACATTGTCAGAGAGTTTTTTAAGGACGAGACGGAGGATTTTATCGTGACCTGGGGCAGAATTTTAATCAGAATGTAACAACGAGAAGTAATCTGTTTCCTCGAATGGTCTGTTGGAGGGGGGAGATGGTTCTCGTCATAGGTATTGTACCAGTTATTAACAGTCTCAAGAAAGGTTATGTCAAAGTTCTCATTATCCAAAAATTTATAAATATTAAAGTATTCTGCAAAAAATTTGGAAATAGCCATTTCGTCTGTTTTGATTGATTGTTGGTCGGGTCATGAATTTCATTTATTTGTTCTGATTTTTATATTTTGTTAGATTTTTTATTTGGGTACAGTACTCTTTTCCTTCAAGATCATTAATTTCTTTACATGTCTCTGTCCATTTGTCATTTTTGTATTCTAAGATTGACTAGGTATATTATTATCGAAAATATTGCATATATTTTTTGAGACACAAGACTCATTACTCGATTTCTTTCTTCAATAACACTTACTTTCATAATTTCAATTAAATTGCGTATTTAATTTAAATCTGTACTCATTTAAAATGTAAATTATGAACTGTTGTAGTGATTTCGGTCTGAATGTGGGCGCGATTATTTTTTAGTGGGCCCGGAGGCAACGGCGGCGCCGACGACGACGAGATGTATCTTTAATGTGGCAATCTAATTTATGACGGCGGCGCGCCGCGCAATGAAAAAATAACACGAGCCCTCTCTCGCGACAAAAGGAATTGCATTTACGTTGAATAATTGAGATATACCGCTCTGCTTTTCTAAATGAAAGAGAACCCTCCGCGTGTATGTGTGTCAGTGAGCGCTCTCCGTGAATTAATTTCTTTTCCAACTCCACTGTATTTTCCACCCGCAAATTGTCAAAGTGGTAATTAATTTACCCTCGCTGTAACAATAGAGTAACAGATTAGAAAAAATAGTGGGTTCGAATAATTAATGATATATATTCTATACGACTTTCTTTTTAAATATTTTCTATGAGGATCCAGAAAACTTAGCAGACGCTTTAATTTTCAGGCACTCAATGTTTTTGAAAAGTGTTCAATTTGAAGCTTCTTATAAGTGTTTCCACTCCCTGATTAAGCATGAAGTAAAATTTCAAGTTTATAAAAGCCTGATAATTTGATTTAATCGCATAGGTAATGAGTTTAAAGCAAAGATTTTGTGACCAATAAAATAGCTTTACAAAATTATTTAACATACCAGTATCAGTCATTATTGGTTTGTTAATCCCTTCAGTATTATTTAAATGCGATATGAAATTTATTTTCAGATATGTTTAATATTAAAAACCTTATTTCAGATTTTAAAAATATTAATGTACTTTTATTACTTTGTTTAATTTAATAAACATACCAGTATCAGTCATTATTGGTTTGTTAATCCCTTCAGTATTATTTAAAGGCGATATGAAATTTATTTTCAGATATGTTTAATATTAAAAACCTTATTTCAGATTTTAAAAATATTAATGTACTTTTATTACTTTGTTTAATTTACGATAAAAAAAGAAAATAGTTTGCTATGAAATAATTACTACAGTAAAAACAATTTCAATTGTTTATAACAGTTGGATTTATTGTTTTAATGATTTTATTTAATTTGATGCTTTTTAATGAAATATAAAATTGTAAATAACTATGGTTTCTATTTAAAAATTTAAGTTTGTGTTATATCTCGAAAACTAACGCTGATAGGCAAATAGTAATGTGTCCATCGTAGCAGTTTCCCCGTTAAAGATATGATGATTTAAATATCAACAACATGAAAAAGTTGCTCAAGCTACATTTTATCTACATTTATTATGATTATTCCAAAACTATTCACAAAAAAAGTAATTCTTGCATTTGTTAGCTACATCTCTGTAAATATTGATCACCATCACATCTAAGGATTATATATTTTTAACTTCACTGTAAATCTGTGTTTTATACGCGTGGCGCATAAAGTAAAATTTCGAATTTAGAAAAGCCCCGTGAAATTTTGTGGAGGGTCGCGCAGCGACCCTCGACAAATTTTCTACACGGGGCTTTTCTAAACTCGAAATTTTACTTCATGCTTAGTCTGAGAGTAGAAGACAATCGTTACTTTAAAATATGTCACAAGTGTTATAATGTACATTGTAACTGTCACAAAGAAAAAATAATGACATGGCGATCTCATAGTTCAATTCAAACTCGTGTCAACTGTTATTATAGTTTAAATGTCGACTGCTGCCGATTTATGTCAACTGGTATTATAGTCCAAATGTTGGCTGGAGCCGACTTATGTCACCTGTCATTATAGTCGAAGACTCAATATTTAAACCCATATTTAAGAACATACGGGGATTTTTTCTTGTTATTTATACTTTATAATGGCACCCTAAGTTCTCGCTTCAACAAGGGGTGTATATAGCTGGTGCAACTTATAAAAATTAGTAGTTTTGATAGTGCAACTTCTGTAGAATACATTCCATACATAAAATATTAAAAAAATTGAATTAGGGGGCTAGCATTATTTTAGCCCCTCTAATATTCAAACCGTTGTAACCTTTTCCCCTTGCTGGTGCAACTTTTAATTTTTGCTGTGCAAATTAAGGCCTTTATTGTGCAATAGTCAAAGTTGACGGACCCGAATGATGTGTGTGTCAAGCCGGCAATATTTAGAGCAATATCCCGACGCCTTCGCCATATTTGTCAATTATTATTTTAAATTACAAATAATACATGTAAGGCTAATATCTAATAGGTCCTGATTCTTCTAACATAGGTTAAACAGATCTAATACTATAGGGTTTTCCATTAAGAGGTCCCATTTTAAATTTCCTGGCATTTTCAAACTGTTAAATAGAGGGCCTTGATTATTTCACACCTGTCAAGTGTACGATTTTAGAAAATGAAAAGATATACACTCCAACAACGTACAGAAATAGTGAAAATTTATTATCAATATGGTGCATGTTTCGCCCAGACAGATAGCAGCGTTCGTCGTGTTTTCAGTCGGTATGAATCATCTTCTCGCTGTGTCATTGTAAAACTTATCACAAAATTTGAGCGAAATGGAGAAATTACTGATGTAAAGTGGCCAGTTCGTACTCGATCAGCTGAGAACATTACCGCTGTTGGTGAAAGTGTTGCTGAAAACCCAGGTTTGTCTATCCCAAGACGTTCACAGCAATTGGTCATTTCAAAGACCTTTATGCTTATAAAGTGAAAACTTTTTTCTCACATATTCTCTAATCTCCTTTTTTCTGTATTGTTATAATTTTCCCTCTTCTCCATTCTCGGGCCATTTCTTCTTCTGCCTATATTTTTCCTATTAGCATATACAAGCTTTCATGAATTTCATCTCCTTCATATTTGAATATTTCCATGTTTATTCTGTCGACACCTGGTGCATTTCCGTTTTTACTTAGTTTTGTTACCTCTACTATTTCTTCTGTTGTAGGTTCTAGTATCACTGTTGTTACATATTCAATGTTTAAATCCAGCTGCTGGGCCTCCAGCCTATGATAATTTAAAAGATTTCATCCATTATTTCTATACCATCCCTGTTTTTGACTATTCCTATCTTTTCTTTACGTGTTTGTTCAATTATCTTTTTATCAAATTGTTTTGTATTTGTCTTTTTGCTTTCCTGATCTATTTCTATTATTTGTTTATCGAGCTATTCTCTTTTCGTTTTTCTTAGTAGTTTTTTACATATTTTTTTATATTCTCATATATTTGTCTATCTTCGTTTTTCTTTGTTCTGAGCCATTTGCTCCTCGTGTCTATCTTTTTTCCTATCATCTTTCTAAATGACTCATTGCACCACTTTTTCTCTTTCTTTTTTCTTTCCACTCCTATACATTCTTGGGCGGCCTCGCTTACACATCTTTTTAATTAATTTCAGTTATTTTGCATAATACATGAAGACGGATGTTCTTAAGGTTAAATTTTTGTGATTTTTAAAATTGGATGAAAATAACAAACGACGTCGGATTTTAAATTTATATTTAATTTAAAAAATCCTACGTATTTAGGTTGCTATACCTAAATACGTAGGATTTGTTACTAAATTTTTATTTACTGTTGTATTTTTCCTCTAAAATGACCTGAGAAGCAGAAAAATGCATAAATGTTAAATCCCTATGTATACCTCATCGAATCAACACCCGGTAGATTCCTTGTACTCAATTTTTCTTCGAGGCATTCTTTATATTTGTTTCTCCTATCTTCTTATGTTAATTTTCGTATGTTCCACTTATCCTCTCTTTCCTTATTTATTGTAATTCGTTTTGCTTTTTGCTTGATTACTACTACAACCATAAAATGGTCCGAATCTGCGTTAGCTCCTCGAAAGGTCTTACATCTTGTACTGCGGACTGTTTTCTACGATTTATTAGTAAGTACATCTTCTATTTGTGTTTGTATAGATACATCTGGGGACGTCCACGTTGCCTTGTGGCACTTTTTGTTCATACATTTTGTACTGCTTATGATAAATCCTGTGCTTGCTGCTATTCTACATAGCCTTTGTCCGTTATTGTTGGTTTCATAGTGTATTGTGTACTTTCGCCGTACAGCTTGTACAAAATCTACATAACTGCTCGTTGAGATCTCCTACAATAAGGATTGTATCTTCTCTTGGGATCTTTCCTATTTCTTCCTCAAGCTGTTTATAAAATATATCTTTTTTTTCTTCTTGTGCAGGGTATGTTGATGCGTAGAGATTTAACACAGATAACTTGGAAGGTAATGTGCGTATTCTTATATACGCCATTCTATCACTTTTTTAAAACTGTAGTATTTTTTTTGTCTTAAATTTCGTCGTACTATAAACGCTACCCTATATTTTCCCTGTTTTTCGTTTCTAGAATATTCTATTGTGAATTTAGTTTTAGTTATTTCGCCAGTTCCCTGCCATCGTGTTTCCTGTAGTGCTGCCATATCAATTTAGTATCTTTCCATTTCATTATCTATCTCTTGCGTTTTCCCCACTGCTAGCAACATTCTTACGTTCCATGTGCTAATCTTCATTTTTATTGCTTCAATTTGTTTTTTCTTACTTTTTTTTATTATTCCATAGATGTTTCCTTTTCGGTGCTTTTGTCATCTCTGTGTTCCCCCAACCCTGTTATTCTTTAGTTATTGATAGTTATTCTTTTGTTAGTTTTTTAAGTTCATTTAGGGTTTGTCATATTTCTACTAGACTTCGCCTGTCTTCTTGCGACTTCTTTTTCTTGGTCTTATTCAGGAGATCTTTTGCTGATCTTTCTAGAGTTTGGTTTAATATCTGCTGGAATATTTTCATACTGTTGGGTTTTTATTTCCATTTCTATTTCTATCAGTTGTTCTAGGTTGTATGTTTCATTATTTATTATTGCTTTATTGTATGCCAACCTTGCTTTGTTTCCTTTTTGCTTTGCTTCTTTTATGAATTTTAACAGCTCTTTTCTCTGCTCTTGTACTTCTCTTGAAAATTCTTCGTTTATATAGGTATATTTCTGTTCCCTTCAATTAATGTTTTTCCCTCATGATTTTTTCTTTCTGAGACCATGTCTTCAGCTCTAGTCTATATTTGCTTTTATTTGGATCTCCTATTCTTCTAATTTCATCAACATCTGTTTCCATGTTCATTTCTACTATACTTTTTCTTGTAATCTCCTTTACTTCATTTTTTAGTTATATTTCATTCTCGCTTTCCACCTCAAAGTCTTCCTGTATAACAATTTATTTCTTACTGATTTTTCTATCATTTTTTTTTCAATTCTTTTCTCTTGTTCTATAATTGTAACTTTCATCTTTTGAACAATTTAATTAAAACACTTAACTTTGTTTTACTACTTTTAGTTAGCTTTTCAGTGGCTATAGTTTCGAGTACAAACTAATCATTATCAAACTATGTTTAATTTGATAGTGACTAGCTTGTAGTTGAAACTATAGGCACTGAAAAGTTAAATAAAAGTGGTATAACAAAGTTAAGTGATTTAGTTAAATTGTTATGAAGATGTACCGCCAACCAAATCAAAGATATCATCTTTTGATTCTCGTTTTTCAGGGCTTCGTTTTCTTGTTTAAATTTCTCGTGTTCACTGAAGATATGGTTCAATTTTCCTTCTATTTTTTCATTACTACTTTCAATTCCGTTTAACCTGTCTAATATCATCTGTAGTTTGTTTTCAATTTTTGTTATTTTAGTGTATATAGCGGGGGTACATATTACAAATATATCAATATATTTTCACACTTTAAGCGTTGTAGTTCTAGTATGTGCATTTTCAAAGACTATGCCAACTGACGTGTAAGTCGTGCGTCGTATATAAAACATCTGTTATTTATCTGTTGTAAAAAGATTGGGAATCCCTGGTTTACATCGCAGACACGTTTTTGAAATGAGGGAATTTGTCAAAAAACATGTCTGACTATAAGAGCGCATCACCCCGGTAAGAATCCAACTAGACAAGATATCAACAGGAGTTTGCGAGGGTGGAAATAATTTACATACGTTTTGAACGGGGACTGTGTAATACGTGAGGGTTTGCGGGGGCCAGGATGACGATGCGATGCGCCCTCACTGTGCGGTTTATATGAAGTAGTAAAGCGTTCGAGGAATGCGAGCGGAATGCCGGTCGTCAGTCAGTCGGCGGGGGCGCAGTTTTCATTTCCGAACTAAGTGACTCCACCGCAGGCGTGCGACGAACGGCAGCGGACGAAAACTCTCTTTTCGTTTTACACACATCCTCAAAATTTCTACAAAACCGCGCCACTCATCGCTCTCCCCACAACAATTTTACCCCCGCCTGCATAACACTCGAATTATGCAACTATTTTACATGTACACATTTTCGAGTGGCTCAGTTAAGTGAGCATTGAAATAAATTTATTACAAACTATTTAATATACTCTTAAGTTAACTAGAATTACAACTTAACTCAATAAAAACCTCTCATTATATATTCTAGTATACATAAAACCTCTCATTATATATTCTAGTATACATAAAAATGTAATGATAAAGATTAATCATCAAAACATTTAAATATTAACAACCGTTTGCACTCCTTGATTAAGCATAAAGTAAATCAAATCATATCAAATCATTTCACCCATATTCACCCAAGCGACTTTTACAATTCTATTACAGTGGATGTATAAGTCAATTTATTTAGAACATAAAATTTATATTACATATATGTTGTTGTCAACAAGAAAATAAAAATTATACAGTGTCCATTATAAACTATAATATTTAGAGGATAAATCCCCTCCCCTATCTACGCCACTGATTAAGTAGATACCGTATTTACTAAAAGTAACAAATAAAAGAAAATGTCACTAAAATTGCGTTCAGTTTTTCAAATTGTAAGCAATTTTAAGGCGGACAGCGTTGACCAGCGAACGTCAACTCTGGACGGCCAAGTGATTTGTGTTAAGTGGTCAGTGACGAACGGTCGGCCGCAGGTGCATAATAAATCACGGCACATCTGCACGCTCAATTTTCCTTGACTGACGTGGATCATCGGCATTTTTCATCCCCATCCCCCTTTGCTGTTAAACACAATAAAGGGACAGCTCACTTTCCCCCCTTTCACCAAATATAAAGCAATAGAAGCTAAACACGAGTGAACGCGTAAAATATTCAGAAAATAGTTCCCTTTTCCCTGCTAATTACACACTTGGCAAATAACAATTTAATTACCCGCGGTGAAATTAAACGTTGTCTTTTATACATCTGTGGGAATGGTAGGCGAGGAGAGAAGAGAGAAACTCTGGAGCTCTCGGCCTGTTGCAGCCAAGCCCCCGATATACCCCTTTGTGCAAGCGTAATTGGATCATTCCATAACGGAATCTAATAAGATTCCGCATAGCTTCCTTTTACACAATAATTAATACTTTATAAATACATTAAACCCACCACATTCCCGCTTTATCGCCAAAGTTCTCCAACGCCAATTGTAAAGTTAAGGCATAAATAAAAAACGCGCGAAATCGCAATCTCTTGCAAAAATATAAACTTAATTTACCCCTAAAAAAAATTGTATATACAGAGGAAGGGAAAACTTTATCGTGCGCGAGAACTTCAGGCGAATCGACGATAAACTCGTGACAGCAGTGAAACAATAAAAAATTTAGGGTCCCAGGGGGGTCGCACTGACGTCGGCGGTTGTCGCGCGAGGCAGACAATGGGCCCTCTTTCTAGAACTTTTGCGTGAATCATTCAATTCCCGACGAATTGAAATATAAAGGAAGGAAGGAAGGGGTTCAATTCCGTGTTCGCGTGTCGCGCAACTCACGGATGAACAGCTGTTTACGGGGAGACTCTCATTTATGCACAGGGCTAAATAAGTTGAATTATTCAAGGCCTAGGGCTTAACTCAAACAACAAAAGGGGCGGTTGTAAATTGTTAAAATGTTGACCTAGAGAAAATAAACGGCAAGGTCAACCCTGTTGCATTGCAGCTATTTACATTATAAAACTTCTTAACTCTTTTTAAGCCGCATTTATTTTAAATTAAAGCAGTTTGGTTCTATACAATCTTTCATAATCATTAAGGCCTGAACAGTGGCGGATTTAAATTAATTGTGGCCCTAAACCTAGCGTTATTCAAATTGTGGGGTTTGCCCCCTAAGAGGGCGCACAAGTTCTCGGAGAGGGTGCACTAAACAGTGGGGGCTCGTCAGTAAGGGCTACAGAGCTTAACACTGCATAAAAACACTTTTTTTTTCTTAAGAGGTTAAAAGGTTAATGCGTTTACGCACCTGTCACCCCTGAGTTGGCCGTAAGTGAGACTCGCCCTAGGGAAGTTGGCCCTAGGAATACTCACTAAACCTTGGTTATGTCTGTCATCCTCTCTTATTTCTGGGCGGAACCGCCATATGGCATTACTTCACCCCGTTTCTTCTTCATTGGTTTTCTTTTTCTAGTCTCTCACTTTCGGTTATTACGTTTTTTTATCCAGAGCCGTGTCAGCTTCCAGTATTCTTCGGATACTATCATGATGTTTATTATATTGCTAGTCTCTAGCTTCGTTCCCATACTCCTCTCAATCTTGGCCCGCTCTTGCTTCCAACGATCGCAGTAGAAGAAGGCGTGCTCTGTTGTTTCCTCGTTTTCGCTGTATATGCAGTTGTCTTGCTCTGCTAAATGGAATCCCTTCAGGTATGCGCCAAACGCCCTGTGTCCACTGAGGAATTGGCAGAGATGGTAGTCAATGTCTCAATGTTTTTTTTCGATCCATTTTTGAAGATTGTTTACCAGTTGTTTTGTCCAGTTTGCTTTGCCTATTTGTGCTTACCATTTATCTGCCAATTTGTCTTTAGGGACTCCTCCCATATTGGGGCTCCATAGAGCAGGGTCGAATGAGTCACTGAACTTAATATATTTCTAGTGTGAAAAGTAGGGCTCTTCAGATTGGACATAATCCTGGCCTGGCTCATGGCGGATGTTTCAGCTTTGTCAGTTGTGTTCTCAGTGTCTACTTTTATCCTAGAGTTCTTTCCTATTTTTACTCCTAGGTATCTAATAAAGTCCTTTGTTTCCACCGTTTGGTCTTTAACCCTTATCCGTGCTTTTTTAAACTTATATTCACCATATAGGATCACTGCTTCGGATTTTTGGGGTGAGATTGATAGATCAAGCTCCTCAATCTTAAGTGTTACCTTATTTACTGCATCTTGTGCTTTCTCCACTAATGTGGTTTTGTCTTTCAATGTGATTGCGGTATCATCCGCATATCCGACTAGCTCAACCCCTTTTGGTAGTCTCATGTGTCTCATGTTCAATACTTCATCATATAGTATGTTCCATAGAACGGGACCCAGGACTAAGCTCTAAAGTACCCCACATGTTTTTGGTATGGTTTGCTTTGTGCCGACGACCAGTTCCCTGTCTGAAAGGTAGTTGCCCATAATTTTCTGTAGATATGGCTCGATATTTATAGTCTATAGTGATAAGCAAGCACAGCCTTATGTTTATGTATGCTTTCTCCTTTTCTTTCCTGGCTGTCTCAAAGACTTTTGCAAGTGCGTCTGTTGTACTCCATCCTTGTCAGTGCCAAGTCTTCTTTTAGTCTACTGACTATGAGGTGTTTAAATAATTTTCCTGCGCTGTCGATTAAGCATAATAGCCTATATTTTTTCACATCATTACTGTCTTTGCTTGGCTTCTCAATCAATATCAGCGGTGCTTTTTTCCTATCCCTTGGGATGCTGCCACGTGCAAGAATAGAATTCATCATTTCCAGATGTTGTTGTCGGCAGGCTTGGGATCCAATTTTTATGTTTTCCGATTGTATTTTGTCAGGCCCAGGTCCTCTATTATATCTGTGGTTTTTTGCCGCCTGTTCTAGTTCCTTCTCAGTGAAATGAGGCGGTTTGTTATATGGTATTTCTTTAGTCTGTGCAGTCCGAACGGTTGGAAACAGATCGGCTGGAATTCTAGTTCAATAATCTTTCGAATTCGGAGCTTGTGACAGGCTTATATCTCTAGTCGTCTTACGGGTTAGTGTCTATTTCTTTTATTATGCTGTCCCAGGATATTTTTTTAGCTTTTAAGTTTTCTCTTTTAAGTATCTGTTTTTTCAGTTTATAGTCCCCTCCAGGAGCTCTAGTTGCTCCTGACCAGTTCCCTTGAAGGCTTTGGTCAAACGTCGTCTGGCAGCATGCCCTTCTTTCCTGGCTTCGCGGATATCCGGCCTCCACCAATATACCGTATTTTGGGTTCTATTTCCTTTGGGCTTAAAAGTTTTATTACATGCAGCGGTTATTGCCTCCATGACCGCTGTGGGGCTGTTAACCCTGTTCAGCTCTATTTGTAGTTGCTTTATGTATCTGTGATTTTTTATTTTTGTCTATAATCCATCCAGGTGCATTGCTGCTCTTCGTATTTTCAGTGCTAGCTATGTTTGTGAAAATTGTATAATATATATTTTGGTGCGTGCTTAAATTTTCGTCACCGGAGACTATCCAGTTATGTAGTTGAGTTCCAATCTTCGAATCTCCGAATATATGATTTACCTTGAGGTCCAGCAAATGTTGGTTTTACGTCATCATTGTGTATTATCAGATTTTGTTGGGCCATCCATTCCCTTAGTATTTTGCCTCTTTGGTCTTCCTTATTGCCTCCCTATTGTCGGGATTTAGCATTAAGGTCGCCCGCTATAATGACTTCTTTCTTTGTAGCCTTGATGCAGTTGTCAAATTCGTCAAGTGTCGATTCAAACTGGGTATGAGTATTGCTTGGTGGGATGTAGCATGCTATAATTAGAAATTCGTCAAGTTCAGCCTATACAAAGTTGCCTTCGTTAGTGCATACTTTGTGTACTTTGGCTTTATAGCTATAAGCTTGTAAGCCAATGTCCACATTTTTGTTTGTTATCCAATTACCTTTCTTAGATTTTTAGTTTGATTCGGCTATAATGGCCAAATCTCTGTGTTTTTCTCTAGTTTTTTTTTCTCTAAGAGGTCAATCGCCCCTTTACAGCGACCCAGGTTGCCCTGGAGTATTAGTATTCTTGTGAGCCATTGTTTCTTTTTGAGTTCTGGTGTCTCGTTCCAGCCATGTGTCCAGTTTTGTCACAAATAAGACAAAAAGCCTGGCTGCTACACTCCTTAAGTATGTGTCCCGTTTGGCCACAGTTTTAATACGCTTTAGCTCTATTTGGTCCTTTGTAGTCTTTAGATTGGTGGTCGTATTTCCAGCATTTGTAGCATCGTCGTATCGCGATTCTACGTTCTGTGTAATACAATCCAATTCTTATATCCTCCAGGCTCAAGATATTGTCTGTTGTTTCCTTTGACGCATTCAGCGTTGCAGTGTTCGTGTTTCTTTGATTAGGTCTCAGTTCGCTTATTTGGATGTCTGTCTCGTCAAACGGCCCTATAATGTCTTCAACAGCTTTGGATAGTTTTTCTCTGGCAACCATCCTATCCATTCCTCTAATATGTATTGTGTCTGAAACTAAGAATTAAACATCTCAAATTGTAGGCTAATTGTGTCAACAATTACAAACAATAATAACTGGCTTTCAACCTCAAAATTAACAACCAGTAATTTTTTATCAGAAAGTTGAAATGTTGTTCAGAAGATTAAAGAATATTTATATAAAAACTTTGGAAAGATTTACTGTGTTACTGAATACATTTAGTCTTCAGATTTTGTTGAAAAATAAAAAAACTTAGTTATTTAAAATAATAAGCATAATTATTTGAAAATTGGCTTTGGTTGAAAAATCGTTCGATGTGTAAAAATAATGTAACAAAATCAACGCGCTTTTAAAATATTTTAAAAATTACAGGTTTTGTTTAGCATTGATTGCTCATTATTAATCAGTCTGGAAAATGTAAATATCACACACCATTTATTTATTAAGGCTAAAGTTTTTATATATTCTATATAAAAACAAATGGATCGATTTTAAAAGTATTTGATTTTGAAAATTATCTATTTAATGCCTTTTGAATTAATGTAAAATTCACAGATTAAATATAAAAATCAATTTAATAATCAGGAAAGATATAATAACAATAATATTTTAATACCTCAACAGATTTTCTTGTAATCTTTAGCAAATAATTAGAAAATATAAGCCAATTCATGACCATTTTTATTTTAAAAGTTGTGAAAACTCAAGACTTTTGAATCCTTGTAAAACTGTTAGCAAATAATTCTCAAATATTGAAAATTAGTTTTTCTGTGATTTTGAGCTAAAATCTATTTTATTTAAAGGTAAGAACGATTTACAGACTTCATAAAATGTCGATCAGTAGAAACGTCCTACATTTTGTTAATATTTAATACTTAATTTAGTTTTATTTACTCATTCCCAAATTGCATCCCTACACCTAACAAATAAAATAAAAGTGTAATGAGTAATTACTTCTTTGATTTTCGTTTTATTTGATAGTTTTGAAGAGACTTTGACCTATATGTTACAAAATAAATAACAATTAAAATATATATTGTCATAGTAGTCATAATAATTGAGATGTATTGTTTGCAGTTTATACGAACATTGTCGTAATTTAAAATATTATGTTTAAGGCATTTATAGTGAAGTTCAAATATCTCGCTTCGATTTTCTGTAATTTTGAGCTAAAATCTATTTTATTTAAAGGTAAGAACCATATATAGACTTCATGAAATGTCGATCAGTAGAAAAGTTCAAAATGTTGTTAATATTTAATAATAAATTAAGTATTATTTACTCTTTCCCAATTTGCACCCCTACACCTAACAAATAAAACGAAAGTGAAATGAGTAATTACTTCTTTGATTTTCATTTTATTTTTTAATTGTTCTAAAGGTATTTTGACCAAAATGTAAAAAATAATTAAGAATTTAAATATTTTATTGTATAATTCAATATCCGACGGTGTATTTGCACGAGAAGTAGTTGTTGCAATGAATATTTATTGTCTTAGTAGTCTTATTAATTGAGACGTATTGTTTGCAGTTATTACAAACATTATCGTAATTTAAAATCTTATCTTTAAAGCTTTGCTAATTAAAAAAAGCGCAAGATAAATAGTTTTTAATTTGAAATATTCATGAAGCAACATTTTAAGCATTTATAGTAAAGTTTAAAATATAAAGCTAAAGTTTGATTTTACATTAATAAGTATAACATATATATTTATTTTCTGTAACTAAATATTCCAAAATCAGGGTTGTTAAATAACACTTTTTTTTCATTTGAATTAACACAAATAGTTTTTTTTACAAAACGTGTTTTTTTTTTATTGAAACAGCGTTTGAAACATTAACAATTAAAAACATGTTTACAACACGTTTAAAAAGTGTTTAAAACATAACATAGAGGGCATTTTTCTTTTGAGTATACATATCCCGATAATTACAGCGTTTTTTTACATTTGCGGGAATTCGTTGTTTCAAAGCGGTTAATTTGAGGCTTTTAACGAGTGTTTTCCACTCCCAGACAAAGCATGAAGTAAAATTTCGAGTTTAGAAAAGCCTAAGAATTTGGATTCGCGCGTAGCGAAGCGGAGCGGCCAATCCAAATAAGGCTTTTCTAAACTCGAAATTTTACTTCATGCGCCACGCTTAAAAACACTGATTTACGGCGAAGTCCAAAAAACACACATTCAACAACGATTATAGGCAACTTAATATACGTTAGAGTAATTAGGTTGCCTATAATTACTGTTTTAAAAAACTCGTTCAGCGCAGAATTTGAATCCTGTTTTATTCACATCTACATATTAGATTGCTAAAGCCGTATGTTTTAAACTTTACATAATTTCAGTGTTTTATACTGTGGCGCATGAAGTAAAATTTTGAGTTTAGAAAAGCCTAATTTGGATTGGCCGCTCCGCTTCGCTTCGCGGCCAATCCAAATTTTTAGGCTTTTCTAAACTCAAAATTTTACTTCATGCTTAGTCTGGGAGTGGAAAACCCTCGTTTAAAGATTCGAATTGAAATCTTAAAAAAAAAACAACGAATATCGTAAATTTTACTGTGTATGCATATGTTTATCTGAAAGAAAAATTCTTAGTTAAATATCACATTTATGCACACACAGTTGTGATATTTTCTTGTAAAAAAATGTTGTGTTTAATAAAGTAATTGGAAATATCTTCAACTATTTAGCTAACATCATAAAATATCTAAATGACAAATATAATTTAACAAATTTAAGCTAATAAATTTAACGTTAAAAACATGTTTTAAACAAATTTAAGATTTAAAACATGTTTAGAACAAAACCGTTTAAAACAAGACGGCTGTTTTTAAACATGTTTAAAACACTGTTTTAAAACAAAGTGCTTTAAACCTAACAACCCTGTCCAAAATTCAAATGTCTAGAGCAATTTGCTTTGGGATTGATTCTTTTAATTACTCTAAAATATCCGAAAAACATTGTCGAACTTTAAAAGCGCAAGAATCGTTTTGACAAAATAACAGTTTGTAAAATTTATTAACATGAGATCAAACTTAAGAGGCTTATTTAGATATTTATAATTTTTCAATTGTTTTAAAACTGAACTAACAAATACTGTTTAAATGAGCAACCTCTTTCTGCTCCAATAAAATACAAACCAAGTCCTAAACTTAATTATTTTTCTTGAACGAATACACTTGCTTCCTCTCTCCCTTAACAACATTCCCAACAACCCTCATATTGTACATCTTCTCTGTGTGTGAGCGAGTAGTAACTATGTCCAGCAGTCACGCTGAGTAGAAAGTAACTGCAAAAGCAGCCAGCCCCTATTTCGTTCGTTCCGGGTCCGGAATCCCGGGTTTGCACGTGCACGGCTTACCGAATCGCTTCCACCCTTTACAACTCGGTAAATAAAACTTAAATACTATTTTCAAGCCGGAGCCGACGCACGCATCCCCCGGACTAAAAAAAAAAACCGAGCCGGTTATTCCGCTGAGTAAATAAAGCCGGCCGCATCGTAGACTCGCTTACAGGGGTTTTTGATGTTATGATGCGGGGGATGAACGCTGCCGAAAGCCGCCCTTTTACACTCTCTACCGTTTTCCCATTGTCAGGACTATAATGGGCATCTCACAATTTCACCCCCAAACACACAAACGTCTGTAATAACTGTGTTATTACTATCGTATAATTTAACACAGGTCATTTATAAAATTAATATTAGAAAAATCTCTTAAACCTCTAACTAAACAATAAGTCGTCAAGGTTTTGCATTTTTCACAAAAATATATTAATATGTATATGTATATAAGTTCTTTGTCGAATGGAATATTTCCAAAAATACTTAAAGTTGCTGTTGTTAAGCCATTGCTTAAGGGCGGCGATTGTACCAATATTGACAATTTTAGGCCAATCAGCCTACTGTCTACATTTTCAAAAATTCTCGAAACAGTAGTTGCCCAACAATGTAAAGTGTTTTTCAAAAAATGTAGCCTATTTTCTAAACACCAACATGGATTCATGGAAGGTAAAAACATAAACACAGCCATGTATGACTTTACACAATCAGTTCTAATGGGAATGGAATCCGGCGATGTGCCCTGTGGTATCTTTTTGGATCTCTCTAAAGCTTTCGACTGCATCGATCACCAGATGCTACTATCAAAATTATATAACTATGGAATCCGCGGAATAGCGTATAATTGGTTCGCTACTTATTTAACCGAAAGGAAACAAATAGTGGAGGTGCTGTGTGGTGGTGATGCAGTTAGGTCCTCTGAATTGGGGATAACGATGGCACAGGGTAGTGTGCTAGGTCCATTTTTATTTAACATATATATTAATGACATGTTCAAAATCATTGATGATGAAACGATACAAATTGTAAACTACGCTGACGATACCAATATATGTGTTCGAGGGGAGAATATTCTAGATGTATCAAATAAATCAGAGATACTGTTGGAAAACATGATCGTGTGGTTTACGGATAACAAAGTCATATTAAACGAAAACAAAACAAAATACATGTTATTTAAGAAAAGTGAGGCTACAATGTATCCTCAATATTTATTAATTAATAACGTAAGTGTCGGTCTAACCACCCATGCTAAGTTTTTAGGAGTATACATTGACAATATGTTAAAATGGCGGCAGCATATTGAGTACATATCTACACGACTATGTTCAATGTGTTATATGCTGAGAATTCTTAAAGCGAATGTGTCATTTTCAATATTAAAACTAGTCTACAATTCAAATTTTATGTCCATAGTCCGTTTTGGTGTTATGTATTGGGGTAGTTCTACTAATTTCAATAAAATATGCTTAATCCAGAAACGAGCATTGAGAATAATTTTAAATTTGAAACAATCTGATTCATGTAGATCAATGTTTTCGAGTTGCGGCTTACTATCAGCAACAGCTGTGTATATAATGGAGTGCCTACTATTTATACGTAAGCAAAATACCTATTTCAATGATAGCAGAGGCGTTCATAGATATGGAACCAGAAACACAGAACTGTTAACATATCCTATACACAAATTTTCCATTACTGAGAAAGGAGTGCATTATTCGTGTCTACGCCTATACAATAAACTTCCTATTTTTATAAAAACGGAAAATAATTTTGTAAAATATAAAAAGTATGTTTATAATTTACTATGTCAAATAGAACCATATAGCATTGAAGAATATTTGACTTATAAGATTAACTAGTTATTAGTCACACACATCTTCGACGATTTTCTAATATTAAGTGTCTGTCAATATTTGTACATATTGTATTAGCTCATTTATATTGGAATAAAGAATATTATTATTATTATTGTTATTAACTGCAAAAAGTAATTTATTGTAGAATAATATTACTGTTATTATTATTGAGTATTAATTAATAATCTGTTGAAACGTTTGCGGTTTCTTGGTAATAATTCGCAGAGATTTATCGGTGTCGGTGGACGGGGTGTGAGGGGGCGTTGATAGGAATAAATAACTGGATATTAATTTGTGTACAATTAGGGAGCATTAATTTCGGCTTTGGATGGGCAGTGGTCTGGCAAATGTTATTACAGCCTCGTCCTTGTACTAAATATCACGGTTTACACGTTCTCCTACCCTCGTACACATTATGCCAGCTTAACACCAACCCCTAACAAAACTCTATTCATAAAATATTTCATAACAGCCATTAGAAATATACACAGACATTTGATACTTATTATAATTGATATCAGCATGTTTTTTTTTAATAAAAAATATTTATATTATTTTAGATTAAATGTAGTTATTGCAATATAAACTATAGAAATAGTTTATTTCAATGATAATCATAATACTTTATTTAGTGAAAAGAGTAAAGTTTCATTTGGAGTAATTAATACACTGTTTATGTTTCTGAACTAAATGTTTTATGCTGAATTATTAAATTACAGTTTACTCTTAACAAGTGTTTGCCCTCTTTTATTAAGCATAAAGTATAATTTCAGGCTTTTCTAACCTTAAAATTTTACTTGATGCTGGGTTTGAAAACACTCAAAATCAGGGCTTCAAACCGGAACTGAACCATAAATCGAAAACCAGAAAAAACGTTATTTTTGTCGGAACGAAAACCGGAACTGAACCACAAAAATATCGATTTATTTCGGTTAAAACACGCACGTGAACACTTGTTCAATTCTACCACATTTTCTACATTTTTGCAATTTTTAAATCAAAACTGTTTACGAAAATATTCGTTTCGGAGTCCCCTCACTCGACTAGGACCTTTTCTGATTTGTTGTTTTTCGTAGAAATTTAAGTATTCGTTCGGCTTTGAAAATAAAGAGAATTTGAATTCTACCTCGGTTTTTTTTTTGAGGATAAAAATTACAGGGTTAACTAACGAAAATAGTCAACATCAAAGTAAAAACTTACTCAAAAACTAATAAACGTTGAAACATTAAATGTGCGATTCTTTTCGCAATCTACAACAATTTAGTCTTGCAAAGACTATATCAAACACTCATTGAAACAACTACTTCCCGAGCTAATACCCCGACGGACATTGAATTATACAACAAGTGTTTGCTGTTACATACAGAAACCTACTGCAAATGCAACAATTTGAGTCAAATTATTCAGGCCATCTATAGACGCGTTTCGAGATTTTTCTCTCATCAGTAGCTTTGCCATTCCCTCTAAGTAATTTGACACCTTAGACTGGCGGTCACGTTCATTTATACTTATGTTTGAACGGTAACGTGACCGCCAGTCTAAGGTGTCAAATTACTTAGAGGGAATGGCAAAGCTATACTGATGAGAGATAAATCTCGAAACGCGTCTATAGATGGCCTAAATAATTTGACTCAAATTGTTGCATTTGCAGTAGGTTACTGTATGTAACAGCAAACACTTGGTGTATAATTCAATGTCGGTCGGGGTATTAGCTCGGGAAGTAGTTGTTTCAATGATTGTTTGATATAGTCTTTGTAAGACTAACTTGTTGTAGATTGCGAAAATAATCGCACTTTTAATGTTTGAAGTATTCTGCAACCAAGAATTGGCAATATCATTTATACTTATGTTTGAACAGTAACGTGACCGCCAGTCTAAGGTATCAAATTACTTAGAGGGAATGGCAAAGCTATACTGATGAGAGATAAATCTCGAAACGCGTCTATAGATGGCCTGAATAATTTGACTCAAATTGTTGCATTTGCAGTAGGTTACTGTATGTAACAGCAAACACTTGTTGTATAATTCAATGTCCGTCGGGGTATTAGCTCGGGAAGTAGTTGTTTCAATGAGTGTTTGATATAGTCTTTGTAAGACTAACTTGTTGTAGATTGTGAAAAGAATCGCACTTTTAATGTTTGAAGTATTCTGCAACCAAGAATTGGCAATTTCATTTATACTTAATAAACGTTGACTGGTTGTAATCCTAACTTAATTAACTCCACTGGATTTTCCAAAATATCAACTGTTTTGTTGAAAATCGTTGAAGAAAAAAATCGACTGGTTTAAATCAGCAGATGCGATCTTTTTGTAAATTTCAGTTTTTCGGGTATAATCTCATTTTTGTCTTTTCTGATGAAAATATCGCGATTTTGATGCAAAATGTCGATTTCGTCAAAGTCAGATCAACATAAATAATAACGTAAAACGCCGACAATTACCGATTTATTTTATATATTCAATGTTTTCGAATGACAGTCAATTAATGGTAGTCAACAAGTAGCATGCATGTAGTCAACATTATCGATTAATAAATAATTAATTTAGTCAAATGAAAATCAATATTAAATAGTAGTCAACAATCAGCATGAATCACGTGGTCAGCATAATCAATTAATAGTCAATATTGTCAAATGAGAGTCAATAAATAGCATGTAGTCACAATGCAATCGCTAAATAGTCAATGCTGTTAAATGACAACATAAGAATAGTAGTCAATAATAAGTAGGTAGTCAACCCAATCGATTACTAGAATATAATACAATACTTTATATCGAATCGTAAATACATATAACAGAGATATGAAATACAGAAAAGAAAACGTCATGCATATTCAAAATTAAGAATAAAACTAAAATTACATCTTTGAGAATAAATCATCTATTGTTGATAAAGTGTACAAACACTTGTCCAATAGATGGACTTTAAGAGACTGCTTAAAGGACAGCAATGAGGACTGATTGCGGTAGAACATTGTAAATTTTGTACCAATTGTAGATAATTCCTTTTTTCAAATATTGTAAGCTGGCGGCAGAAATTAACCTTGTAGAATAGGTGTGTTGCATCTGCTCAAACATATACACGTTCTGTCTAACAAGTACTAAGACTTCATATAAATATATTGAAGGTAATGTTAAAATTCCGCAATCTGCAAAAGCTTTACGACATGAGTCTGTAGGTTTTTCTCCACATATAGTCCTGATGATACGTTTTTGTATTACAAATAGGCGTTGAAAGAGAGATTTTTTACACCGGGTTCCTTAAAATATAATACTATAGCGTATATTAGAACTGAAATAAGCGTAGCATGCTGTTTTTGTAAAATTCCAAGAGCATTTCTTATTTATAGACGTGAGTTTTGAAGCAATTAATTAATATGCTCTTACCCAACTGAGTTTATAGTCTATTGTGAGTCCGAGCACTTTCATGGCACTGGATATTTCAACACCGTCCAATATAAACTAAGTAGGTACGTCTATACTAGATCTAAATAGAACGCAGCATGTTTTACTAGAATTTAAAGTAAGTCTGTTATGAACACTTCATGTTTGCATGTCTAAATAGATATTTTCCTAATCAACAATAACCTGTTCAACGTTTGGCCCGGAAATAATAGCACTAGTATCATCAGCACAAACTGCAATATCATTTAGCTGAGTATTATTTTTGCAGTTGACAATGTCATTTACAAATATATTTTATAACGTTGGGCCTAGGAGGGATCCTTGCGGGAGCCCCAACATAACAGACATATGTGTTGAAACACCAGCTGTATATGAGACCAATTGCTTTCGACCATATACATATGATTTCAGCAATTGTAGACAAATTCCTCTAACACAGTATCTTTCTAACTTTAAAAGAAGTAATTGATGGTTTACTGTGTCAAATGCTGTTGATAAATCAATAGCTAGGCCCATAGAACAATCGCCATCATCTATGCTCTTTCTCATTACATCTACAGCTGCAATTAAGGCTGTATCAGTATTTTTGTGTTTTTGAAAACCATGTTGCATGTCAGATATATATATATTTTTTTTTTGTTTTTAAAAAAGGCAGTTAGTCTTATATTGATAGCTTGCTCTACTATCTTCAAGAGTACCGGCAAGATGCAAACCGGCTTATAATTTTTAATTTTACTAGACTCCTCCTTTTAAATAGGGGACGAACTTTTGCCACTTATAAACAGATGGAAAAATAGCCGTTTCAAACACTCTATTTATTAGATATGTTAATGGCGTGGCTAATACTTAAATTGATTATTTTTTATAATACAGGGTGTTAATCCATCTATTTCCTTACTAAAACTTTTGTTTAATTTATGTGTTAAATGTATTCTCTGTGATAAGAAGTCCTTTTATTCCATACATTTGCTAGTAGCAAACTAATAATAAAGGTCTCAAATGAACTATAGTCTTTTTAATATATAATTTTTTCGTATTTGCTCTTTCCGGCTCATTACGAATGTCTTTTAATGTAAACATAATCCCATCTAGCATAGTAGTTTGCTACTATGCAGCTGTAGGAGTTTTATTTTTCTAACTTTTAATTTTATCAATTGTGTCTACTATTTGACAAGAGATGTCACTATACGTTTTTAACTTCAAATTGAGAACAAACAACTTCAAATTGGGAACAAACAATTTCAAATTAGGAATAAACAACTTCAAATTGGAAACAAACAGTTTCAAATTGGGAACTGACAATTTCAAAATGGGAGTAAACAATTTCAAATTGAGTTGGCCGTAAAACAATTAAAAATTTAAAAAAAGCATATAATTGGACAGTATTTATACCAAAATTACAGCTAACATGATGTTTATTTTATGAAACGTTATGTGGAAGAAAATCTGAAAATAACATCGAAAGAATTAAAACTCAAATTTAGAGAAAATGATTGTTTATAAGGAATGTTTGCAAAAACAGCTAGATGGGATTATGTTTACATTAAAAGACATTCGTAATGAGCCGGAAAGAGCAAATACGAAAAAATAATAAATTAAAAAGACTATTGTTCATTTGAGACCTTTATTATTTGGAATATATCACAAGATGGTCATATTATTGTTTTCCTTTATGACACTTGCGGCACATATTTTGATAGTTGTAACATATTTTAAACTAACGAGTATCTTCCACTCCCAGACTAAGCATGAAGTAAAATTTCGAGTTTAGAAAAGCCCCGCGTAGAAAATTTGTCGAGGGTCGCGCAGCGACCCAAGACAAATTTTCACGGGGCTTTTCTTAACTCGAAATTTTACTTCATGCGCCACGCGTATAAATCACTGATTTAAAGTAATGTTCAAAATACGTATTGCTGAGATGTGATAAATATTTACTAAGATATAGCGAAAAAATGCCGAAAATATTTGTTTTGGGAATATTTTGTAAATGTGATAATAACAATAAAAGTAGATTAAATCAAGTTTGAAACACTTTTTGGAAAAGCTGGACCGAAAACCACAAAAATTCGTTATTTTTTCCGGAACGAAAACCGGAACCGAACCGACATGTATTTAATCAATTGAACCGGAAGAAAAACCGGAACGCAAAAAATAACGGTTAGAAGCTCTGAAGGAAAAAAATAAAATTGGTATGTAAAAAAATATTCAAAAACAATGAGAATTGTCGTTTTTTGTTTGATATTCTTCAAATGAATAACTTGGAATTTCTATTTAAAAGTGGTGTGATTACAAAAATATGTAATATCTGTTGTTGAATATAAATTAAATTTGAAGAAAGAAAAAGCCGAACAGCAGGTAGATTTTAATTAAATCAAAAGGGACAATAATTGAAAAGCTTTAATTACGACTAGAAAAGCTCCGACAGGGGGGCGGCGCATTCAGTCCCGTGTCTCCAGCGGATGATAATATCCATCCATTTAAAGGTATGAAATGCTGAGGGGAGTTGCTGTACATTGTGGCCCCCGATGTGTGCGGTGGTTACATTCCGCCACATTGCAGTCTCTCTGCCGGAAATTGATTTTCCCCGCGCCAAGTGCGGTCATACGGGGACTGGGCCACATGTGCAATGTCCATGATACACTGCTCAAACTCAATAAACAACAACACACATATGCACTCACACATCTGCTCCGGTTCGAGTGTACGTATACGCCGGATTCCGGATGTGGGAGGCGGTGGGGGTGGCAGGGATGCGACATGCCGGACTACACAGCGGATCCACGACCGTAAAAACAGATGAATGAAAACGGGAGTCGCTGGACGCTGCATCAGTTGGTTCATCAACTATTTGTAGTTTGGATGTTATAAATAACTCAAAGTTAAAAATTGAGCATGTTAAAGAGTGCACGACTATTTGAGGAGATCAGTGGTTTTCAGAGCTGTTCCGAGTACAAGTAAAATGTACTCGAGCACTGAATACAAGTACCCTGCGATATATGTACTCAAGGACTAAGTACAAGTACGTAACAAATAGTACTTAAGTATATTTATGAGTACAATGTACTAAGTACAAGAACTAAAAAAGGAAATCTGATTGTAACCCCCTGACTTGCAATTTAAAATTATATTTAAGATGCACAAAGTGATTTTTTTCTTAGTGTACTTTTATTCATTCTAAAAAATAACTCCAGACGTCCGAATTAATCAAAATAAACATTTGTAAAATTAATTTGCAAGATAACAAAACAAGCGGAGAGTATATTTTGAACTTCGGAATGTTTCAGTGCTTTATACACGTGGCGGATAAAGTAAAATTTAGAGTTTAGAAAAGCCTGATCCAAAATAGGCGTTTTTAATCTAAACTCGAAATTTTACTTCACGCTTTATCTGGGACTTTAAGGCACTCGTTTAAAGCTTTGAATTGAACTCTTTTTAAAAACAACGAATGTAGTAAAATTAACAGCGTATATAAATACAGGGAATTTTGCTTTGCGGTATACTTTTTCACTATAAAAACGTATTGTATATTAAACAAGATAAATTCAAATTCAAAACTATTTGAATTCGAGCAAATAAGCTTACGCTTCTTATAGTTTGCACACTTTAAACATAATATATAAAATTACGAAAAAACTATTCGTGAAAATGCAAACAATGTCTTAATTAATAAGACAACTTAAGACGATAAATATCCATTGAAACAACTACTTCCCGTGCAAATACACCTCCGGATATTGAATTATACAATGAAATATTTAAAATCTAATTTAATTTGATTTGTTACAACGCTCTATTAAAGTATATGTAACGTTTAGGTCAAATTCTCTTCAAACCAACTAACAATACAAATTTAAATTGAAAGGAGAGATAGCAACAACTTAGAAGTGAAAGGACTTGGATTAAAACTAATGTCTTAGGCCATCTATAGACGCGTTTCGAGATTTATCTCTCTTCAGTATAGCTTTGCTTATGACGTTTAAAAAAAATTAGGAATAAAATTAAAACAAACTTACTTAGAAAAAGTGTTGTGTGTGGAATGAACAGGTACACAGAAATGGAATGAGTGAAAATAGATGGCCTAAGACATTAGTTTTAATCCAAGTCCTTTCACTTCTAATTTGTTGCTATCTCTCCTTTCATTTTAAATTGTATTGTTAGTTGGTTTGAAGAGAATTTGACCTAAACGTTACATATACTTTAATAGAGCGTTGTAACAAATCAAATTCAATAAGACTAAATATTTCATTGTATAATTCAATATCCTGAGGTGTATTTGCACGGGAAGTAGTTGTTTCGATGGATATTTATCGTCTTAAGTTGTCTTATTAATTAAGACATTATTTGCATTTTCACGAATAGATTTTTCGTAATTTTATATATTATATTGTATATTATATTATCGTATTATATTAATTAATATTAAATGTATTTTTAATTTTTCTTTATAATTGAATATATTTTGCTTGGTTTTTGTATTATTTAAATTGAAAAAGGGCAGGTGGTGGCCGAGCGGTAACGCCGCCGGGCTGTATCGCTCGGCGTGCTACAATTCGGGTTCGATTCCAGTGCACGGGGAGATTTTAATTAAAAAATTATGTCTCGTCGTGACCCTGAGTGTGATATGAGTGTGTGTTTGTTCGAATGAAAAGTAGAATTCTCCAAATTGTTAATTATATAAAGATAATACAAAATATATAGATTGATGATGGCTAATGGGCAAGTTTCCAAGGTCAGGCAACAGTCACCAAAAACAAAAAAAAATTGAAAAAGTTCATCAATCTCTCGATGTGACATCAAATCTTATTCATATTTAAAAAAAATGTCTAGACCTCAGCAAAGCCTTTAACTGCGTTCGCATGATGTACTATTGCGAAAGCTTTATTTTTACAATTATTATCCTACCAGCTGCAAATGTTTATGCTAATATTTATCTGGACGGCAACAACAGGTATATTGAACTCTTAAGTCATCCAAAAGAGTATTAGTGAAGCACGTGGTGCCGCAGGGTTCTACCTTGGATCCCTTGCTATTTTTGATCTTTATTAATGACCTTCCGTCACACCTACAAAGTTCAATTATTCTCTATGCAGATGATACATCATCATATTGCAAAGATCAACATTTACTAAATGAAAGGACAAAAAGTCAAACTTTACAGAAAATCTTGTCCGAATGATTTCTATGCAATAAATTAACATTAAACAAGGGAAAACTGTTGAAATGATTTTTACTTTAAAAACCACTCAGATCTCTACCAGGTTAGTAGATTCCAAAGAATCTATATTGATACGTAGCTTATGTGAAAGAATCACGAAGAGTAGCTAAAAAATTGTGCCGCGTCACATACTTATAATGATCTCTTTCAGATATGCTATGTACAAAAAACCTTAGATCTATTTATATAGTGCTATTTCAGGCGCATCGTTCCTATAGCATCGTTCTTATAGCCTAACCCAATAATGTCTACGTTATTGCAGGGAAAAGATACCGAAAAAATTGTCAGGAATATTTTGCTAAGCTACGTATTCTTAGTTAACCTTCCATGTATACCGGGTGTTGACTTGGCGGGCGTAACATAGGAAATCGCATGTTAATTTTAAAGTGTTCAAATATTGGCTTCCCTATTTATTTTAGAAAGAAAATGTATTTCACTTTTTTGTGGAGCGATAAATTCTAAATTTATACATTTTCACACTTAACACTTTATGTTTCTCTAAGTTAAAATAATTTAAAAAAAGTAATGTGATTTTATAAAAATAATGACATACCATGGAATTGACACAACAATTGCGGATATTCCTTGTTTTTTTAAGTTCAATTTAAAGCTTTAAACAAGTGTTTTCTACTCCCAGACTAAGTATGAAGTAAAATTTCGAGTTAAGAAAAGCCCCGTGACAAATTTTCTGGGCTTTTATAAACTCGAAATTTTACTTCATGCGCCACGCGTATAAAATACTATAATATTGTCAAATGCATGTATATTTGAACTTCACTTAAAATCAGTGTTTTATACGCGTGGCGCATAAAGTAAAATTTCGAGTTTAGAAAAGCCCAGAAAATTTGTCTCGGGTCGCTGCGCGACCCTCGACAAATTTTCACGGGGCTTTTCTAAACTCGAAATTTTACTTCATGCTTAGTCTGGGAGTGGAAAATACTCGTTTAAAGCTTCAAATTGAACTCTTTTAAAAATCAACGAATGTCAGAAAATTTACAGCTAAAATAACTAACAAAAAGTAATGTGATTTTATAAAAATAATGACATCCCATGAAATTGATACTACAATTGCGGATATTCCCTGTTTTTTTTAAAGTTCAATCAAGAGCTTTAAACAAGCATTTTCCACTCCCAGACTAAGCATAAAGTAAAATTTTGAGTTTAGAAAAGATCCGTGAAAATTTGTCGAGGGTCGCGCAGCGACCCGAAACAAATTTTCTGGGCTTTTCTAAACTCGAAATTTCACTTCATGCGCCACGCGTATAAAATACTATAATATTGTCAAATATATGTATATTCGAACTTCACTTAAAATCTTTGTTTTACACGCGTGGCGCATGAAGTAAAATTTCGAGTTTAGAAAAGCCCAGAAAATTTGTCTCGGGTCGCTGCGCAACCCTCGACAAATTTTTACGGATCTTTTCTAAACTCAAAATTTTACTTTATGCTTAGTCTGGGAGTGGAAAATGCTTGTTTAAAGCTTTTGATTGAACTTTAAAAAAAACAGGGAATATCCGCAATTGTAGTATCAATTTCATGGGATGTCATTATTTTTATAAAATCACATTACTTTTTGTTAGTTATTTTAGCTGTAAATTTTCACGGGGCTTTTCTAAACTCGAAATTTTACTTCATGCTTAGTCTGGGAGTGGAAAACACTCTTTTAAAGTTTCAACTTGAACTCTTTCAAAAATCGACGAATGTCAGAAAATTTACAGCTAAAATAATTAACAAAAAGTAATGTGATTTTATAATAATTACGACATACCATGGAATTAATACAACAATTGCGGATGTCGAAATAGCAATAGATATTGCTGTTACTTTATTAACGACAAAATACATAACGCAAACATCGTGATAACTGTGGTCTGCGTTATACCACTTTAATAGAAAAATTTTTTCTTCTATAGTGTAAATCATTTCAAAAATATTTACTTTAATCAAGTGACTGCGATATCTTTTGCCATTTTGACATCCGCAATTGTTGTTTCAATTCCATAGCATGTCATTATTTTTATAAAATCACATTACTTTTTCTTAATTATTCTAACTTAGAGAAACGTCATGTGATAAACGTTAACGCGAATGAATTCAGAATATTTCCGTCTACAAAAAAGGTAAATACATTTTGTTTCTAAAATAAATATGGGAGCCAAAATTTTCACATTTCAAAATTTACATGGGATTTTCTATGTTGCGTCCGCCAAGTCAACACCTGGTATACTGCAGAAATTAATGTTAATCCGAGAGAACACCAAAAATTATTAAACACACAATTGAATTTATCAGTACAATGCAAGGAACTCATTTGAAATATATCCGAGTATAAAGCAGAGACTGCATCAAATTTTTATGGGACAAAGTTGTTTAATCTTCTTCCCGAAAACATAAGATCAGTACCTCTAAATAAATTTAACAATTTCATCAGAAACTACCCAATTGGAAAGGCATTTTAAAATATAAACAAATTTTTAAATAGTAATTAGCTCCATGAGTTTGTATAATTTGCATAATTCGTAAACGTGTTTATTGCTTATTTTATAATAAGACCATGTATGTATGTATCTCTTTTAATTATGTTATTTATTCATCTACACGTTGTTGTACTAAACATTTTAATATGTTCTATGTTAAAGTTGCTTTATGTATTAGAACGCTTATTATTACTATGAATTGATATTAACTTTTTGACCTGTGTAAACTATACTGTGCCATGCAGTAAACTATGATTATGATTAAAAGTTGGGCCTTTGATATTTTCTCAATTTTGCAATTTTGATTAGTTTTTGTGACAGTTATGAGTATTCAATAATAAGTTTTTGATTACGTATTTTGGGGCCGTTATTAAATATTGATATAATGAAATTGGGTACACAACTCACCCAGCCTTTTTTAATATTTTCTCAATATTCCGATTTTTATTAAGTGTTATGCAAATTATAGGAGTTTTTGAGAATTATAATTTAACGCATCATAGATTTTCACTAAGTTAAATACGTTCGTGAATTAAAGTAAAATTTAGAATTTAGAAATACCCGAAGAATTTGGATAGGTTTCGTAGCGAAGCGGAGCGATCTATCGAAATTAGGCTTATCTAAACTGGAAATTTTACTTTATATGTTTTAGGTTATAGTTTAAAATGAATATTTATTCTTTTATTTATTTATTTATTTATTTAGTTATTTCGGTCTATTTAATACATCTAGTAATTTTAATTTGGTAATTAAAATTATAAATCTAAAACAAAATTAAAAAATATAACACATGCACGATGTGTTATATTTTAAATATTTAGTAAACAAAACGAAAGAATATAGGTAAAATCATTACAATACATTTTTAATCTTTTCGGGCACTTCTTTATATAGCCAGATAATACGCCAAACAGTTTCTCATTTGTATAGAGACTAAATATCAGGTTGCCTTAAAATATTCATATTTTCACGAATAGTTTTTTTTCGTAATTTTATATATTATGTTCATATTTTCTGTTTGGGTGTCCCAAGATAAAAAAAAAGAAGAACCACTGATACAACTCTCTTCAATCACGTTATAGTCGTGTTCAAAAGTTCTCAATGTAAATCAAAATGTACTTAACCGGAACACTATTTAAGTTTTCAAGATGAGACACTTTTTGAAAGCCATCGCTTGAAAATTTGCATTTGCCATAATTATTTTGTATATGTATAAATTTGTATAGGCCATTTGTTTTTTGTATACTAAATGGACGAGCGCTTAAATTGAACAACGACAACAATAACAAAAAAAGTGCACGCGAATAAATGGAAATGCTCCGGAAAATTATCAACGCAATCGGAAACGCCGGACGCGTATTTGTTATTTATCTATTCGCTCAACAAAGCCGTTTCCGTTGGAAATTCCATAAAATTCCATATTTACACCGGAGATAATATTTGTACAATACAAAAAATGCATACACACCTGCTGTCGTTAGTGGTGAACCACGAAATACTTTAAACCGCGTTTGTCCGATTTGACCAAATTTCGTTAAATTCTATTCAACGATTGCATTTAATTGTAAAATAGACATTTTCCTTGTTAAAAAATTATAATTGATTTATTTTTTGGCATGTATTCATTTTCATTAATGAATAACTATTTGTCGGTTTAACTAAAGTTAGTTAAACCCGATATTTATTATATTTTCAAAATATATCCTTAATTCCTCAGACGAAGTATAATATTGACGAGTAATGCAATGGTGGAGATACTCTATGCTTAATTCAATCTGCCTGGCGCATTCACCATTCACGTTATACGGTTTTTTAATTATTTGTAAAAAATCTTATCAAACTGTAGGTATATTATTTATAACATATTTTCAGACACAAAACACAGATTTAAACATCGTATTGATCATTTAATAATATAATTTATATCAAATTGGGGACATCAGGTAACAAATTATATAAAAATTAGATCACTTGATATGAAATAACTTACATGTAAAATATAGCTATACTTTGTCTCAAAAGTAAGAGGATCACAACAAACTTTTCAGCGTTTTTTTTTTATATAGTAATATTTTATTTAGATTATAAATACAATGACTTGTATAAAGATTGTTATTATCTGTAAACACCAATAAGGAATGTGTATATTTAGATTCAGTATCATAAATGTTTGCATAATTTAATTTCGATACTAAACGTCTCTAAAAATAATAGTGAATGCGCCGGACAAATTGGAATTTTGGAGTGTTACCATTTACCTTTTAAATATGTTGAAGGAGAAGGTATACGAAGTTATTTCTATATAATAAAAGATGCATCATTTTAGCATTTAGGTAAAAAAAAAACATTATTTTCATTCCATCTCTAATGATGACAATGTTTTTCGTTTACTCCCAAGAAAGCATATTTCATAATGTGCATTTCACTCGGCATTATCAAGAAGAGAAAGAAAATATTGCATGCAACCGCTATATTATAGCTGTGGAACTAGGGAATAGAGAGTTAAGTACAATTTAGTTATGTTTTATCTAATATGTTAAATGATATGGCTATTACAACGAAGGATATTCTATTGTTTCTAATTAGAAGTAATTGTAAAATTTTTCACAATTTTTTGGGTAAATACTTTAGAAATTTTTTTGAGTAAGTACCAAATTATTCATCTTAAAAAACAATGACTATGTAAGTTGCAACGTTCATTTTATCACTAGTTCAAAACTAAGTAATGGCATGTAGATTTTGTATTATTAATTCGTTATGGAAGTATTGTTTAGACCCACCCGTAGTCTAGTAGAAATGAACTAACTTTAAATTATAATGATATTAACTACAATTCTATTAAACATGCAATGTCTGGAACTATTCAGTGAATATATTAAAAATATGTATGTAGTTGCAAGTATAAAAATAGACATTGCATGTTTTTATTAGATAAAGGCTTTAATAAAAACATGCAATTATAGTTTCTAGAAAACTTTATTTATAATAAAATTACGTATTATTACTAAATTATTGATAAAAACTCAAGCACACTGAGCTCTTTATTTGTCATACTTTTGATTTTAGAAAATATGCATTGTTTTTTTTTGTAAAATTGTAAAAGTTTGAAAAAGACTGACGGAAATAAACGTATAAGTTTTTACTTTCCCCCATATGCAAAACAAATAAAAAGATTGTTTTCGCGAAAATTTTCAAATCAATATTTTAATTGATATATCATATTTACTTTGCGGTCCTCCAAATTGATTAAAACTATTTTGAAAAATCTCTGTTTGTCCTTCTGTCAACTACTGTCTATTTCTGTCTACTACTACTTACTACTACTACATAGTATCCGATCAACTTTTGGTCAAAATACGGAAACAAGAAGTGATAGTTTACTCTTAGAATTTATTTGATGTTTCTTTAATATTGATCATACAAACAAATCTTGCTAAGAAAAGTTGTAGATACTCGAAAAATTAGCATTTAATGCATATTTATTATTTTTATTATTATTATAAAAGTATTATTATTATAGGCACTTATGTCGTAGCTCTTTTAGTTATTTTATTAAAATTGTTTTAAAAATGCGAATTTTACAAATTATTTACTCTGAATAAGTGAACTGTTGTTATAAATGACGTTGACTTTGTCATGATTAATATTTTGAAGAAGAGTGAACACATAAGTGAGGCCTACGAACAAAGTTAAACAGGAATAAAAAACATTTGTTAAAAAATAATATAGGTGAAAGCTGTTGATTTAAAGTATCTAACATGGGAGTAGCTTTTCTTTACTTTTCACAATTACCAGAATACAATAGGAGTAAAATATTACTCGTATTTATTTAATAACTCCGTAATACTGTTGCTTTCCTTAAAAACTTTACAAATAATTTTATTGAAATTCACGTTAAATCATCAACTCTCTGTATTGGCCAAGGAACTATATGTGATTATTTAAGAGGGAAAACCGAAATAATCTCCTTAAAATTAATGTGATGGAGATCCAAAATCAAAATTTTATAATATTATCCAAATATACTAGGAAGAGTTTTGTTTAAAAATTTACACGAAATTTGTATATAATAAAAATAATTTTATTTTTGGGAATTTAATCCAAACATGACCATTTTAAATGTGTTTATCTGTAATAGAGACAATTTACAAGGTAGCTGAAACATTGTCTTAGGAAGACAAATTTTCAATCAAGGTGGGCCACGAATATATATTTCAGAATATTTCGGGGGCCGGACTTAATAAAAGGTTAAAACCTACCCAGAAAACAACCTCAAATAGTCTAACTGTTCTTTCTAGACTTTTTGTTTCTGGTTTTTCAATGTATTTTCATTTAGAAATTGTATATATTTGAAATATTCAAATAATTTTAATTGGTACTTAAGAGACATATTCATTTTTGTTTTAATTATTGACTACCAAATACCCACAAGTTTTTCTTTAACAATCTGTTTCTATACAATATTTCATCCCTCTTTCAAAATTTATACCCAATAATTCTGTTTCTACAACATCCAATAATAAAAAAAAAACGTCATTGGCAACTTTTATTGATACATATATGAGTACGATTGAAAATTGAATATTGCCGTGCTGCGGGAGGACATCAATCTATCTGGAAGACTCGAAAGAGGGAATGGAACGGAAAGGTTCCTGTTGCTGCAGTTGATAAAAGTAAACGTTCCCCTGGGGATGATCGGGAACGTAAAGAGACGTATCTCGGCGAAGAAACGAAACGCCGTGCCCGTTTTATATATATTATATTGTATATTGTGTGACACTAATGCGCTGTATAGCCGATATTTATTCCCCTCACACATACACACATACGCACACATACACATATATAACGAGTGAAAATTGACAATTCCATCCAGGATTGTATGTATGTATATATGTAACATAGGTTTGTAATCGAATTAATTTGTGTAGAAAAAAAAATGTACGCTACTGTATATAAATATATGTACGTTTACAAAAAATACAAAATTTCCTGAAATACAGGGAGTTTTTCTTTTAATTATACATATCTCAATATACTATATACCTTGCAATTCTTCAGATATTTGTTGCTTTTGAAATGATTTAAAATTAGGGCAACAAACAAGTGTTTTCCACTCCCAGATTAGGCATGAAGTAAAATTTCAAGTTTAGAGAAGCCTGCAAATTTGGTTTGGTCGCTCTGCGAAGCGGAGCGACTAAACTACATTTTCAGGCTTTTCTGAACTCCAAATTTCACTCCATGCACCTCTCAAACATTATAATATTGTGAAGTTCACAATATGCTGCTAAGACAGACGCGTGGCGCATGAAGTAAAATTTTGAGTTAAGAAAAGCCTAAACATTTGGTTTGGCCGCTCCGCTTTGCATTTTTTTATATATACATTTATTGGATATTGGTTTTAAACCAGTCCACCATTTCACCTTTGTATTTTGTAATTTACTATATTTAGACGCCACAAACACGTTCAAACACATCCATCTACTCAGGTGTCGAAATTTAGAAAAATACAAAAAATGAAAAAAAATTAATGAATGCATCAATGAATATTGTAATTTTATTTCAAAAGTTACATTTTACTTAAAAATTGCAATTCAAGTTTAATGAAAAGAAAAAGATGAATGAAGTCAATATTTACACCTTATGTCAAAAGTGACAAATGACGTTAAAAATTGCAGTTTAAGTTTATTACAAATTACCGAAAAACGACAATACTTAATTAAAATGCATTAATGCAAATTGCCTTTCAGAGGTTGTCATTTTCACACTTTTGACCGTGTGTGTTTTATTTTTCATGTTAATTATTTAAGGAAGTTACAGGTATTACACATTTTCCACACTCAACATCTGTATTCATAATGTGTAATATGTATTCATTTATTTTGAGTACATTTGTAATCAATTACTTTTGTATTTTATACTCAGAATACAAAGTACTCGAATACTGCCCTACTATGATACAAAGACGTCAATTATTTCATTTTATAAAAGTATAGACCGGGAACCAAGTTTTTGTTATAAAATTTTAAATAGAAAAAAAAACATTTACATGTTTGTTTATAAATACAAATTCGATTTTAGCTCTTCTTTGTTATTAAAAGTATTGTTTTTCTTTATAAATATTAACATTAGCGATATGTAAACACACTAAATCTCCTATTCTATAAAACTCAAATATATACCGGAGATCTCGAATTTTATTTTGATCTATCCCTCTTTTTCGGCGGCAGCCCTGTGTGAAACGCTGATTTTTCCCTTAGACCTCCTTTGACGCGCTCGGATCGTGTAAATTGACAGTTATTTTATTTAAAATGAAATGTATATAGTTCGATCAAAGGAGCCATTGATTGAAAAAGTCCATTTCCCGTCTCAAAGTGGAACTCTCCCCTTTGAACTTTCAGCAATCCACCCTCTAAAACTTCTCACATCCTTTGCCTCCTATTCTACTTAACTGGCAGACCTATAAAACCACCATCACATAACAGATAGAAGAATAGGTGTGTGTTCTAAGCGTTTACAAGTGAAATGTTAGTTGAGCATTAGTTGACTAAATATTTGTTTATGATTAAAACTAATGATTAAATTTGTCGTTAATCATTAATCATATTTTGGGATCAGGGTGTCAATCAGATGCGAGTATTACTATTGACTACATTTTATTCATATCTAATTACGATTAATTTATGCCGGTTTAGACCCAAGTCGATTAACTTAATCAGTGATTAGAACTTTTTAAAAACACAACAATTGTATTTACAAATTGTTAACAGAATTGCGTATTATGAAAGAGATATGTTTAGGATATTTTACAAATTTATTCTTATGTTATAGAAATTTGACTTAATCAGAGATTTAATTAATGATTAGTAGATGATTCAAGCTAATCTGTCGGGGTGCAAATGGACCTTAATCTATTAATAGTGAACCTACATACAAGTTTTTTTTTAAAGTATACATAACACAACATCGCTGTTTTTGATAATCTTTAAAACTTAACTTAACTTTACTTCTTGATTAAGCATGAAGTAAAATTTCGAGTTTAGAAAAACCTGAAAATTTGGTTTGGTCTCGTAGCGAAGCGGAGCAACCAAACCAAATTTACAGGCTTTTCTAAACTCGATTTTTTTACTTTACTTAACTTTTACTTCATGCGCCACGCGTATAAAGTGATGCTCAAAATATCCAAATGTTTATTTCGTGTATCGTTTAAATTATGAAATTGTATTTAATAATAATTCATTATTTCACAAACTTTAAATCAATAAAATAAGTATATAGTCAATGTCAATGATTAAATTATAATTTAATTAAATATGAAATTTATCGGATTTGCAGAGAAATTAAAAAACTTTGATTACTTGCAATAAAAATTTGATTTTTTTTTGACTAAATTTATAAAATCTCAAACCAACATTAAAAAAAAAACATATAATTTACTCAATTGGTTACACAATTTCTTTGACTGAAAAATGTCGTAATGAAATGTATCAATATTTTGAATATTGATGCATTTCATTACGATTTTATTTTTTCGACACTTTTCGATACCAGATATTTTAGATTTAGTATTTATTAATATTTAATACTGCAAATTATTTTTTAAAAGACCACCTAAGATAAATAATATTGTCAGAAATAGCTTAATGACCGCTAAGACATTATCAAAATTCACCTTTTACAAACAAAAAACATATAATAAGTCAACGTAATGTACGCGTGGCGCATGAAGTAAAATTTCGAGTTTAGAAAAGCGTGAAAATTTGGATTTGCCAGGGCGGGACTCGCTTCGCTCGCGCGCCCTGTCAAATCCAAATTTTCACGCTTTTCTAAACTCGAAATTTTACTTCATGCTTAATCTGGGATTGTACAACACTCGTTAGAATTTCCTAGTTTTTTATTAGTTCCAATAATTTTAAATATTCCGATACTTTTTATGACAAATACCATTCCAAAACTTCTTATGACATTTCGTTCATTCTTAAAACGCGGGCAATTTCTGTGCATTTCCAGAATTTTTAAGATTTTAATTATTTTTTAATATCTTGTCGATTTTCACGAAATTTTTAAATATTCATCAATATGTTGATGACGATTTTTATGAAATTTAAAGATTTTCATAAAAATGTTGACGGTTTTCGTAAATTTCTTTGATTTTTGTTAGTATTAAAAATGTTGATAATATTCATGACATTTCATGATTTTAGAGCTTTAACATTTTTAAAATTAAGAAATATTTAGGAACTTTGCTAAGAATTTGAAATGTTTTTAGCAATTTTCGTAAATTTCCGAAAATTAATTTTAAAAATGTTGAAGCTTTTCATACAATTTCAAAGTTTTTCTAAATTTGTAAGATTTTCCTGAATTTAATATATATATATATATATATATATATATATATATATAACTATTAAATTTTATTATTAAAATAATATATATAAAATATTGATACTTTTTATGAAAATGGACGACAATTATTTTTAAGAAAATGTTTGCAGTTTTTAAAATTTTTTTAATCTATTATCATGACGATATATAAAACTATTAAATTTTATTATTAAAATAATATATATATATATATATATATATATATATCCGCATTGTTGAAATTTCAACAATGCAGATACATCGGACACAAATCAAGAAATTTTAGCACCTTCTACATCGAGTGGACCAATAACACGCAGCAGATCTAGACTACAAGTCCCTAGTTTACAAAACAAATGTACTGACAGTGAACGTGACATCTATCACTCAGTATATAAAAAAGCTCCTGCGGATGGCAGAAGTGATGCTGCCGAAACGTAGAGCGCAAATAAATCAATTAACGCGAGAAAGCAGCCCAAAAACCTCCAGCCTGTTATATTTTGCTCCCGAAAACCTAAAAATAAATAAATATATATATATATATATATATATATATATATATATATATATATATATATATATATATACATATATATATATATATATATAATATTGATACTTTTTATGAAAATGGACGACAACCATTTTTAAGAAAGTGGTTGCAGTTTTTTTAATTTTTTTAATCTATTATCATGACGATATATAAAACTATTTTCATGAAATTTCAAAATGTTTATCAAAATGTCGGCGATTTTTATGATATTTAAAGATATTTATTAAAAATGTTGACGGTTTTCGTAAATTGCTTAGATTTTCGTTGGTATTAAAAATGTTGATAATTTTCATGACTTTTCGAGATTTTCCAGCGTCAACATTTTTAAAATTAACAAATATTTACGAACATTTCTAAGAATATGAAAAGTTCTTAGCAATTTTCGTAAATTTCTGAAATATTCGTCAATTTGAAAAATATTGAAGCTTTTCATACAATTCCAAGGTTTTCCTTAGTTTGTAAGATTATTCTGAATTTAAAAATATTGATACTTTTCATGAAAATTGACGACAAGAATTTTTAAGAAAATGTTGGCAGTTTTTTTTATTTTTAATATCTTGACGATTATCATGAAATTTTAAAACGTTCATCAAAAAGTTGACAATTTTCATAAAATTTAAAGATTTTCATGATAATGTTGACGGTTTTCGTAAATTTCTTAGATTGTCGTTAGTATTAAACATGATGTTAGTTTTCATGACTTTTCGTAATTATCCAGCTCCGAAATTTTTTAAATTAACAAATATTTACGAACATTGCTAAGAATTTGAAAAGTTCTTAGCAATTTTCGAAAATGTCCGAAATATTCCTTTAAAAATGAAGATTTTCATGCAAATCCAAGGTTTTCCTAAATTTGTAAGATTTTCCTCAATTCCTCAATGATACTTTTCATGAAAATGGACGACATCCATTTTTTAGAAAATGTTGGCAGTTGTCGTGAGTTTTCAAAATTTTTGTTAATCTTTACAATTTTGACACATCGTGCATTTCTAACACTTTCCTTAATTTTTAACATTTAGACGCCTTTTGTGAATTTACAAAATGTCTGTTAATTTTCATAACAGTTTTTGTAAATTTCGTAAAAATGTTGATGCTTTTCATAAAGTTCCAAAGTTATCCTAAATTTATAAGATAAATAAATAAAGGTTGTTTTTTTTTTCGTTAATTTTAAGAACATTGATATTTTTTATGAATTTTTGTCAAGTTTTAAAAAATCTTGGCAGTTTTCGCGAATTTTCAAGATGTTTATTGTTTATTGTTCGTTAATCTTTACAAGTTTGACACTTCAATACGTGAATTTCTAAAGCATTCGTTAATTTCAATATTCTGGCGCGTTTAATGATTTTTTATTATTTTAACGCCTTTCATGAATTTGTAATATTTTGACGCCTTTCATGAATTTTGCCAATATTTACGAATTTCATAAATTTTTAATACCCATGAATTTCAGTGAATTTCCAAAATGTCTGTTATTTTTGATTTCCGTTTACTTTGTGGCGATTTACGATGATCATATATTTTTTTTTATTTTCGTGAATTTGTAAGATTTTCTTTGATTTTTAAATTGTTGGCGCTTTTTATGAATTTTCAAGATTTTAGTCGATTTTAAAAATGTTGACGCTTTCGGTGAATTTCTAAGATTTTTTATAAAAATTCATGATTTTATTATTTTTTCTGTTATTATTGCATATTTTGTTTTATGTAAGACAGAAAAAGTTAAAATAAGCCATAGACGATTGCCGAACGTGTGTCTTCCACTCCTAGGTTAAGCATGAAGTAAAATTTCGAGTTTAGAAAAGCCTGAAAATTTGGTTTGGTCGCGTAGCGCGAAGCGCGGAGCGGCCAAACCAAATTTTCAGGCTTTTCTAAACTCGAAATTTTACTTCATGCGCCAGGCGCCTAACTGATATATTCCAAAGTTTAAAAACACACACAAATTCCAATAAATAATTTCAGTGAATATTTGAAGACTTGTCTTAATGAGACCACATTTTTGTAGAAAGTCGATAATAATTTTAATTGGTTTTTATATTTTGTAAATATTTATTGGCAAACTCAATTTTTCTTTAGGTATTCAATGATTTTGTAAAAAATTATAATTTTTTACGAATCTTTCAACAAACTGTCGTTTTTCTCCAAGAAAATAGATTCCTACGAAAAAACTTGATGATAGAAACATTTTCCAAAATTTTATTATCTAAAACTTTCATTCGCACAATTTTTCTGTATTACCATAGGTTATTGAGTTATTTGCAACTTTTGAAAATATAAATAAAGCAAGCATACTCGCATAAATTCTCGACATTTTTCAATTTATACAAACAACGCTACAACTCAAAAACTATTCGAGCTACAGAATAGTATAATACATGCATATAGGCGTATTTATTTTTATACAGGGTGTACCAAAAAGAATCTAAAGAAAAATGTTAATTGTTTTTTTCTAAATTATGAGGACGAGTGTTTATAAAAGATATCAATATTGTACAAAATAGTGTTTTCCAGTCCCTAATTAAGCATGAAGTAAAATTTCGAGTTTATAAAAGCCTGGAAATTTGGTTTTTCTAAACTCGAAATTTTACTTTATGCCCGACGCGTATAAAACAATGATTTAAAGTGAAGTTCAAAATATACTGCTTATCAAGCCTTTAAAAATCCGATGGCGTCCAGAAATTTTCTTTGGAATATAATATTTTTTTTACATTTTAACTTTTTCTTTTCGGAAATAGAAACTGAATTAAATAGAAAAGCACTTTATCAAACACAGGTTAATCTTTTTAAAACATAACTCTGCGTCATTGTAGATGTTATCTTTTTGTAAAATGTGTTTCATATTCAAATAGAAAATATTTTGCAAGCACAACAAAAGTGTGTAACTTGATAGTATTCATTAATGGTAATCATACATTCGATACTAGTTATATATTTTATTTTTATTTCTTTTCTTAATTTAACTGCAGTAAATTAGCGTTGTAGTTAATTTGACAACTACAACACGAATTTACTGCAGGAAAATTAACAAAATAAATAAAAATAAAATATATAACTAGTATCCAATGTAATATGGTATCGATATTACCGATATATCGGAAAAATAAATATCGATTATTTTGCATAAAAATAAATGCACATAAATACACAAAAAATACACGTGTTTAAGAACACCATAATTTACCTTTGCAATTACAAGACACATTTATTTTTCACATGTTTGTTTCAAATAAAACAACACCAACACAATACACATAAAGTGCGCCTATAAAAAAAAGAACATGAATTATTGATTGCCCGGTAATAAATTTAAATAAATTCACCGCAACCGATTAATTACAATTTATTTCCATTGCATCGATTCTAACCACTCGGAATTACCTCCACCGAAAACAAAACAAAAAAAAAAACAGTACACACAAATACACACCCGCACACTGCGCCAGATAACAATTTTAAAAATTTATGGCGTCGATTTATCGGGTGCATCCATTACACCTGGACATGTCGATTCGCCGCCGTTGAAGAGACAAAACAAAACTTCGGTTTCGGCGCGCGGTTGTTCATTTTTATTTAAAAGTTTTCCGCACGGAAAATGTCTTTATATCGACATTCTTTACATATTAAAATTCGGTTTTGCGAGACTTCGAATTTTACGGTCCTGGTCTTATAGAGAGAGGGAGGAATACACGCGATGCATAAATGGGGGTTGCGGGTGGTGTTCTGTCTTTTTTTTTCTCTCCTTTTTCCCTCCGCTGTATGTATATTCGATGTTATTAAAGTTTATGGCTGGAATATTTTTGCTCGCGTTGTAAAACTAGTAGTTTATTTTATTATTTTGTTATTTTTTACTCTCTCTGTGTAATGACAGTGTCTAAGTAATAAAACATGACTATTAATATTTTGTTTTCAATTATATGTTAACGTAAATATAGTTATGTTTTAATATCGTGTTCTGTATCTAATATCTTTACTTTCAGAACATTTTTAATAAATTATTTTAAAATAACCAACACGACCAATGTAAACATTCTCGAGAAAGGAAGACGATTGCACCTCGTCATGCATTTATTGTCGATGGCGCGTGTATTTTTCGAAAGCAGCACACAACTTTAAAGTGCACGAGCAGAAATTGAGAAATTGAATTTTTCTCGTTGGTGCAATTTAATTATCCCTCTTCCCCGCGCGCGACCCCCTCAGTTCCACCGCCCGGCATCTTTATTTCCGATCCACCTCCCCCATTTTCGCCCGACCGTAAACAGATACCCTACAAAAGTCAACTGGAAAATTAACTTCAATTTAACACAATAAAATTTCAAACATTACACAACTAACTCAAGTGAAATATGAACACCATTTAAAAGAAGTAAGAAAACGGTACAAATATTTGTGTTAAAATAATTATTTATTCAGGAAATACAAATAATTATTTATGTACCAAGTCAGTAAAATAAGACTTTATCGAACGAGTCTGAGGTTATGAGACGAGCGAGCGGAGCGAGCGAGGTGAATAAAGACGAGTTCGATAAAGATATTTTACTGACGCGGTGCATACAAAATTTTATCGCCAATCTTAAAAATAAATGAAAAAGTATAGGATTTTTTATTTAAATTAAAAAAAAAATAGAAAATATGTATTATTATTTAAACAAACACTACGAATTAATCAAGATATTAAACCACTCTATTTGTTGTATATGTGGAAATTGATGGTGCATCCTGTGGCATTATTTAAATTTATTCCTGATGTTGACCCATCAACGGAAAAATTTTGTGGAAAATGAATATTTTCATTTTGATGTAAAGTTGTGGCAGTGTTGTCATTGATATCAAAACGGTGCGCAATTTGATCACCACCCAAAATCGTTTTTGCAATCTTCGTTTTGTTCAATATTGATTCCTCAACATAGGACTCAGCAACGGTATCACTCTTCCACCCTCCATGACGTTTCAAATTTTCTTTGCTGCCCCCTGCATTAGCAAACAAAGTAGCAGACGACCTCCGAAAACAATGACCAGTATATTCTGACGGATTTGGCAAATTTAAATAGTTCGCAATTTTACATGGTATGTTTCCAAAAGTGTGGATACCCACAGGCTGCACTGTGCATTTACTTTTTCTATATGTAATAAAAAATCTATCATGTTTGGTCTGTGCGGGACGAAGTTTGGCATATTTTTTATATAACTCAATCGGTTTAACGTGTCCTTCGAACTCTGATGTTACGACAAATACTCTTGGTTTATTAGTTTTCGTGTGTCTTATATGCACAATCAATACAGTATCCTTGTCTTCTATATCATCAACTTTAAGATTTACTAATTCATTATTACGGCAGGCTCCAGCAACGCCAAAAATAACACAAATCTAAAATAATATCTACATTAATAACAAATATGCTTCGATAATTGATTACTATCTTACCTTCATCATTAAATATATTTCATTTGGTGCATTCAATAGAAACTGTATTATTTCTTCTTGTGTGAGAACTTTCGATTTTTTTGCCGTATAATTTTTTGATTTCTGTTTTAAAAACGCCGTAAGTTTCTTATATTGGCTTATATCAACGTCGTTTTTTACCGAAAGAGATGCTTTTAACATAGAATAATATGACCATAATGTTGCTGCTTTATATTCCTTGGATTTTTCAGAAAAATATGTCAAGAGAACGTTTTCGCTAATTTTTTTAATGTTATTTCTGTCACACCAACTTGTGAATAAATCGTGTTGACGATTATAAATATGTCTAGACTTACTTGGAAGAATTTCGAGCGTTGTTTCTATCGCTCTTTCGCGTATTTCTGGTGGAGTACATGGTATTTCAAACTCTTCACTACTCATGTTTTTTTTTTGACAACTAAACTGACAGGATTCGACCTCCTTAGATTTTGTTAGTATTGTCCCATAATGTTACTTGTTGAAAGTAGTGAAATAATGGGACGGTTTAGTGCCGCAAATGGCGATAATAATAGATGTATTTAGTGCCGATTGGCGATAAAATATATTATGAACGGTAAAGGTTTCTACTTTGTTATACATTTGAATTCAATAAAATAAAACACTTTAACTTTGTATCAGGTGCTCTTACAAAAAATGTACATTATAAATGAAATCGTCAAAAGCAAAAAACATAAAAATTGACCAAGCAATAAAATTCGTAAATGTTGACAATTTCAACAGAAGAGAAAATACAATTATATTTTTTTCGATGTCTGCAATTTTTCGTTCAAATCAAGTTCATTTATTTAACATCGAGATCCATTAACAATAATATAATAAAAATACACGATAAAAAATATTACTAAAAATAGCATAAAAATGTTTTTCTTCTGTGTATACCGTCTATACCACGGTTCCTCGTTGCACATTTTCAGACATTCATGGTTTTATTATTTTAATTGGAAGCCTCTAACGAGTGTTTTCAATCCTAGATTGAGCATAAGGTAAAAGTTCGAATTTTGAAAATCCCGAAAATAAATTTTCAGGCTTTTCTAAACTCGAAATTTTACTTCATGCAACACCCGTATAAGACACTGATTTAAAGTAAAGTTAAAAATATATTTATTAGTTTTAATCACATGTCGATTGGTAGGGGGATTGTACCCTATAAAATATCAAAATATCTTAACTCACAGCGTGAGCTGCCGTGAATTTCATAGCGGTTTTTTGCGGCGGCCGACAACAAAGTCGGAGAAATTGCTAGGAAGCGGAGGCGAGAGGAAACTGACCTTTTGTGTATCGGTATCCGGGTCCTTAGAGCTTCTTTTGAGGGTGTAGTTCCAGGACGATCTTCACTGGAATTTTACTACTTAGCTAAAACTGCCGGGGTGCACAAGAGATCAACCGTCACGTGTCGCTGTACATTAACGACTCTCCTCCCTCGGTCAGCTGACTGAACAAGGTTAGGGTAAGTGTTGGTTATAGCAAAAAAAATGTGCACTAGGAAAAGGCGAATATATTGCCAACCGATTAAAAAAACCGCTTGATTGCACAGAAGATACCCCCCACCAGAAATATTAAATATTTTGTAAGTACAACAAAAGTGTGCAACTTAAGGGGGTATTACCATTCGGACAGAGTTTTTATAACGGTTTTTCAGATTTTAATAATGCGATCTTGCAGTTTCTTGCAACTTCTTTATAAATTCATGAACTATAAACAAATAATTTTAATTCTTTTCAAACGTTCGGCTTGACCTCTAAATTTGGCCTCAATTAGGGCCGTGTCCGCCGTGTTTTTCCTCATAGCCGCAAAGATTTTTTCGGTTCTGTGATCTGAAATATAAAATAAAGTAGCAGTTATTAATCTATATTGAATTATCTGGAGAAAAATCTCGTTAAATAACAAAATGGAGGCCATTCGAAAAAAGTGGTCGCTTTTTGCCCCCTTTTCCTGATTTTAAGGCTTTCTGAAAAATATCAAATATAAATATATTTTAATGACAGTTGAAACTCCAGAGAAAAATGTCAAGATCCGGATACTTTCGAGAAAAACGCATTTAAAGTTTTGCTACAAGTTTTAAACATTTTTGGAGATTTTTACCGTTAGTCATTAATTCGATAGTCAGATTAACTACAAAAAATTTACTGGGGTTGAATTAACAAAAGAAATAAATTACCCGGTCCGTCCGGACCGGGCAATTGTTCAGTAACCCTGTCCTTTAGCCATTGTGTAGGAAGTGTTCCAAGGCTATACCAAAAGACTGAGTCCCCCACTGCAAGTTCACGGGCCGGCGCAACCCACTTTGGGCGAAATAGTTGCGTATGTAGCTACTCTTTGGTCATTTTTTCTAGAAGGATTGCACCAATTATGTTATGTTATGCGGTCGGCGGGTCGTGTGGCCTCTGCGCCGTCCGAAATTACCTCGATATGAAAGATCTTTTGTAATTATCCCTGACCTACTTGAGTCCCTCAATGTCTAGACCTCTTGCGTAGTCTATAACAACTTTAGGGTTTATGTGTACCATGTCCTCAGGCTTTAAAGTGACCGATGACAGATAGTTCCCTTTTTTGAAGGACAGGGCAGATTATTTACAAATTAGGGGCTTTGCTGTTTCTTGTGCCTCGTTGCAGAATCTGCAATTGGCATCAATTATCTGACCCATCTTAGCGAGGTGGTGTTTCAGAGGAAAGTGTCTGGTTAGAAGGATAGTTATGAGCCTTAGGTTGCCCTTGCTTAGCCTGAGAATCTGTTTGGCTTTACGGCAGAAAATGCGATAAACCTTTTCGCCTGCCTCAAGCCAGGTGTGTTTCTCAGGTGACCACTTTTGGCAGCATCTTCCGACTCCTGGATCATTCCCCTGATGCGGACTTTAGTTATTCCATTACAGGGTTCTTGTCCAACAAATGGAGTTTTGGAACCTTGTTTGGCAAGGCTGTCGGCAATTTCATTACCGTTGATCCCTGCATTATCTGGAACCCAGATCAGTTTAACTATGTTGTTCCTGGCAAGCTGCTTTAGAGATAGTTTACACTCCCAGATAGATGTAGACTTACATGTGGGTGATTTTATTGCCTTTAATGCAGACTGATATGCATATGCATATCCTCTTTTTGTTGTAGCCCCTTTCTAAACATACTAGAGCGCATGTGTTCAAGGCCTCGATTTCTGCCTGAAATATCGATGGGTACCACCCCAATGCCGTCGATAACTCGATTCGAGGGCCAGTGATACCGATTCCGACTCCATTTTCAGTTTTAGATCCTTCAGTGAACCAAACTATCGAGGAGCCTTCTAGTTGCTAGACTTACGCTGCAACATTATGGCGGCCTTGGATAGCCACCTCAATCTTTGTATCGAAGTCGTAGACAGTTGACATGTAGTCTTTCGGCCAGTATACCGCTCTTTCGCACACAGCGCCGAGGATTTTTAGGTGCTTATTAAAATGTTCATATTTTTGAGTATCTGTCTGGATTACTCTTAAGGCGTCTAAAACAGCTTCCCTTTTCACGTGCAGATGCAGAGGTGTGAGATTTAGCATAGCCTCCTTGCTCCAGTAGGGCAAGTGCTCATAGCCCCTGTGATGCCCAATCATGCCAGCCTTTGAACTTTGCTGAGCTTTGTTTGGGTTGTGTTCTCCGTTGTCTTTGTCCACCAGACAACGGAACCAGAGGTGATTATTGGTCTTATCATCATCTTGGGGCGTAAACCCTATCTTCTGCCAAATAGTCTACGGCAAGCTCATGTTGGCCTCACTGCTTTGGCGGTGATGTTGTCTACATGGGTTTTCCACTTTAGCCTCTGGTCAAAAGTGAGCCGAGATATTTAACTGTGTTGGAAAACCCAATTAGTGTTCCCTTTATGGTTGGCGCCTCAAGATTTAACTTTCTTCGCCCTGTAAATGGAACAATTACAGTATTTTTACTTACTTTTCGAAGGACTGTCTGCATGCGGTTAGACACCGTGTTAGACACCGTGCTTTCCCCTAACTATGATGACGATGTCGTCAGCAAAGCCTTGTATGCCAAATCCGTCGTTGGATAACACTGACATTAGTTCATCGACAACTAGTGGATCCATGTGGATGTAGAGGCATTACATCTTCTTGCTAGTGTGACCGTACCTATGGATCCACTTCACCACAAGGGATGGTCTAACAATTGTGAAGGGGACAAACCGCGGCTAACGCATCTGCCGGGTTTTCCTTGCCTGGGATAAGTCTCCAACATGTTCGAGGGAGGTGCTCGGGTTTTGCCACAAATGTCTTGAGCCGATAAGGGGGAGTTAAGCAAAGGCCATAAATTTTTAACAACCAGAGTCGCTGCATGAGGATTCTGAGAATGAATATAAAAGGGCTTAGTTATCCGGTTACGTCATAAGTACATGCGATGCGAGAGAGAATACCTCTTTTGGTAGGAGTTTTTTTGTCGGTATGAATTTGATAACAGAATGAATCTAGATGTGGATTCCATGCCAGATCCAAAACTTTGATTGGCAGAGTTTCTTTAGAGAAATCGTGGAATTAAGTCTAAGCCTACTTGCCTAATTCAAATTGTCCTTTCTGGAAAAGCCCAATTAGCTGTTCTCACAGATTTAAAATTTGCTCTTTGGAATCCACACCCGTCAAATTGTCATCAACATAGAGTGGTTCAGGGCTTAAACGGCTAAGGGATACGTACCTTCATCGAGTACCAATTGTTGGATAGTGCGTTACGCGGGAAAGGGAGAAATGTAGCACCGAAAATGACTCGAGTGTGTCCATATTCTACAAGGGGTTGATCGGATGAAAAAACGCCAAAATATGTGCTGATATTTTCTATAAGCCGTGTGAAATAAAATTGCACGAAACATTTGTTCAATATCGCACATGAATGCGATTTTAGGCAATCTGAATCTGGTCATAATTTTCCCAATATCTGATTGAAGTTTAGAGCTATTAAATAAAGTATCGTTCAAAGTAGTTCCTTTGGGATCCCTTTCTGACGGATTAAATACAACACGAACTTGTGCGTCTTTTCAAGTGAGCTTCTTCACACCGTGATGTGTAAAAATGTAAGGGGAAATATTTTTTTAAATTCTAGATCTCGTGTGAATTTAGCTTCCAGATTGAGAAATCTATTTATAGCAATATCTCGACTGCACCCGAACTCGGAGAGTTTTCGCTAAAACGCAATTGAGCGGGCCAGAGGTTTGCCTAGATGTGGTAGTGGTATCAAAACCTTTCCAAATTTTCCGGCTTTTTTAAACTCTAAATTTTATTTAATGAACGCTGTGTATTGCATTGACTAATTATATATTTTTTTGTAAAAGATGAATTTTAATAATTTTGTAACCGTTATTAAACTATTCCTGGCAATATTATAAATCTTAGGTGATTAAATAATAATTAATACTAAATCTAAAATATAAATAGTATCTAAAAGTATCGATAATTTGAATATCGATACTTTTCATTACGATGTTTTGCCGTATTGATACTTTGTTATACGATACGATCTATACTCAATATCGATACTTTGTTATACGGTATAATCTATACTCAATATCGATACTTTTTTAGGATCGGAACGTCCCTAATTTGGAAAAATATAATATATAATAATATTATTTTAGTAATTGAAATTCTACGCATAATAGATAATTTAATATTATTTCTGTACATCGGAGGCAGGATTATCTATTCTCTATCAGTCCTTCTATAGTAAACCCCAAAACTATTTACAATCTCCAACAACAATCAAATTACACGATGTGTGTATCATTAATTCGATTTCCACCAACAGAACAAGCCCTCGCTTCGTAAAATTGCGTTGATTTGTATTTGCTAGTGTGTGTGTGTATGTGAATTTCAGTGTCAGCAGATTCGCATTCGGCTTATCAGTACGTGTGCGGCGGGATGAGGCGGAAGGGAGGTAGCGGGTGGCGACACGAGGAAAAGCGTCGCGACGCGCAAACAGCGATCAAACGAATTTACATTGGCACAGAGAGTGCGGAATTCATTTGCGGGACGCGCACGTTCTACCTGTTTATTCTCTACCCGATCCACCCCCCCGGCGCCCGGCTCTCCGCGTTAATCAAAACGTGTTATTTTACACCTAACACAGATCTAGTTTGTACTCGACAGGCCCCCTCGTGATATAATACAAGTCCGTTCAACTTTAATGCATAACTTGATTATGGTCTAACTGTGTGATGTTTTCCCATATTGCCTTTAAAGTAATTTACAAATACAGATTTCACCAAAGTTTATTTGTATACTAATAAATCAATAAATAAACTAAAATGAACCAATCTGACCTTTCGCGTTTTAAAGGAAACATACAAAACGTCCGTTTAACTTTAATGCATAACTTGATTATGGTCTAACTGTGTGATGTTTTCCCATACTGCATTTAAACTAATTTGTAAATACAGATTACACCAAAGTTTTGTTGTATATTATTAAATTATTAAATAAACTAAAATGAACCAATCTGACGTTTTGCGTTTTAAAGAAAACACGCATTTTCTCTATCTTGAAATATTTTATTTACTAGAATTTAGTTCAAGTAGGATGCAACAAACAATGTGTATTCTCTCTGTTATAAGAATTATAGTTCCGGCTTTTCTAAATTCAACATTTCACTTCATACTTAATTAGGGAATGGAAACACTCGTTAAAAGTTTCAAACTGAACGCTTTTCAAGAACAAAGGTTGCTTGAGAATGTACAAAGTATACAGGGTGCAGCATCACCTAAACAATTGATAATTGACATACTAAACTTATTTCACTCGTAAACCGGTTGACGACCATTTAACTAATCAGCGGTTTGTACGCTTGGCGCATGAACTAAAATTTCGAGTTTAGAAAAGCCTAAATTGGCTCTGTCGCTTCGCTTCGCTACGCGCCCGAGCCAAATGTTCAGGCTTTTATAAACTCGAAATTTTACTTCATGCTTAACCTGGGAGTAGATAAGACTCGTTTGTTTTATCATTAAAACAATTGAAAATTGACATACTTGGATTATTGTCGTTTTATTTATTTATTTTGTTAAAGCGATATGTCAGCTTTGATACAAGTTAAAAAGAATTCAAACGATAATCGGTCATTCATTTCAGAGTAAATTCTTTCAATTATTTATAGGACAGGGAAAGCAGTGCTAAGATGGACACATCACCATTTTATTTTAATTTAAGTTGAATACACTGCGACGCTACTTTTTAGCTACTGTGTACTTACCGCTCGGCCAAACTAACCCAGTGAAGAAGGGGGGTTTTCAAATCAAAGATCTAAGAAAAAGGGCGCCACGTGATTACGGGCGGCAAGGTAGCTAAACATAAAGGAACATCACGAACCCAGATTTTACTAATACATATGTTCAATTCCCCATAAGTAAAATACATAAATGAAATATAATAAACTATTTTATTTCCTGTAGATCGAACAACACAAAAAAAATATATATATATTCCAATTTAATATATGAAAGAAACGAATTGAATTAAAAAAAAATAAAATATTAATTTTAAGTAAAATATGGAGTAATACCAAAAATAATTTTCGTAATTCATTCAAATTAATTACAAACCTCGGTAGATAAATATAGCTATATATACCCTTACAAAAATCATACAAACTCAAACCGAAATAAACATAATAAATTTAAATTCAAAGCATAAATTAAAAATATTGAATTATCTGTAATAACTTTAAAATAAACGTTTAAATATTCCTTAAACGGCAAGAATTATCTATTCTTTTATTATTATTTTTTTTTCTTCAAACAAAAAAAAATATAAATTGAAATGCAAAGTATAAAGTGATAATTAATTATTATTTTCCAAAATCAAAGTTTTCCAATTAAATTAATATTAATATATATATTAAACATCAAAAATAAAAACAAATAATTCTTTACGTTATAATTTAATTTTTTTTTCTTCTCTTTTTAAATTCTCATCCGAACAATTTATAAAACACGTTATGCATATATACCCAAATAATTAATCGTAGAATTTATCATTAGAATTCGAAGTTTTAAATTTATAAAAAAAATCTTTATGTAAATACCAAAAAAAAAAATGTACTTATCAAATTTCACTCGAGTCCAAGGGGTTGAAACCAAATGAATAACACGGGTAAGACGGATAAGACGGACGAAGGACAGCTACGACTTCTCCCTTTCCCGAACCAGAATCACAGGATGACGTATTTTTCATTCGGAACCCGGAACTAGAATCTCCCACGTGATCTCCACTGCTTATCAGCAACCACGGTCAAAATGGATAAGAACATCCCTACGAATTAGAAATATACTGATAAGAAGAACAATGTTTACCTCTAGGTGAAAGTGAGGTTTTCTAGAACGGCACGCTTTTTCTCTCCGCTTATAGCGTAGTAAATTATTATTTGCCAAATAATTCACTTTTAAAATTAAGACAAATACGAATCCCTCTTGAGGAAACCACAACGGTTTATAATTTATTAATCTTAATTTACGCGTGTCGAACTGGACGTGTGAAACGTATACGCCTGAAGAGTTAAAAATGGACGGGACAGAGCGCAGTGTAAAAACTCCTCCGCGACACCGAATACAATAGAACAAAATCAATCGCAAAAAATTCCAATATTTAAATTTAAATGCGAAAATAAAATTGCCTATGTTAATTCATTAGAATTAGAATAAATTGAATATAAATTATTCGTTTTACCAAAAATTAACGTAACAACACGCTTTATGAATTGACATATAAAACGTCAGACATAACCTCAAAACGCTAAACAACAAAAAACTCGTCAATTATTTTCCCTAAAGCTTGTGTCAGACGACACTATTTTCTTGTACAAAAAATAGTATACTATTTTCTATCATGGTGTACCAAAGAGAACATGCCCTATTTCCATTATACAAAACTGTACAAGATTCGCGTTTGGTCATATTTTGTGCACCATGTTAGAAAATAGTATACTATTTTCTTGTACAAGAAAACAGTGTCGTCTAATACAAGCTAAATACCCGTTTGCAACAGTTTCCGTTAAAGTATTGGTTAACTAACGACAGCATAAAGTTAATTATAACCTACATTTTAAGTCTTATATATGAGTTAATAAAACACGTTTCCATGGTTGCGTTTCTATATAATCGTCATTTTGAACACAACTGTCAACGAATACATAAATGTATATATTTGATAGTTGTGTTTCAAGTAAAGTACCTTTAATATCAATGAGAGATAAAAGCTAATATAAGCTCCCAGAGCTCATTTTTAGAGCTTTTTTCTTGTACCTAAGCAAAATTTGTCTATCTTTAATTGTTTTCGAGTTTCACGCCAAAACTTGAAATTTAGCAATTTTGAAATATTAAAATTACTTCTTTATTTATAAAGATTGGCATGCGGTAATAACTTTCTTTAAGCACTTTTTTAAGTAGAATATCCTAACCATATCGGGTTTTGTATTAAGTTTAATTTTGCTAAAATATGACATAAAGTGGTATTATTTTAACTACAAATCATATTTAGCCATGACTTCATTCGATCAAATGTTTAAAACAAATATTTTCTAATTATTCAATTTTATTTTTCTCAACGTTTCCAAAAAATGTATCATGATTTTGAAGAAGTAGTAAAAATGAATGATACAAAAAATTCTATATAACTTTTAAATTTTGAAACATAATCGACGAAAATCACCGAAATTAGCAAATAAATAAGAAGAATAGTTATACTTTTTCCAAACCGTTTAGAAAATTATACGAATTATTGAAATCTCGAAGACTCATGGAGGGAGCACAATTGATAATAAAACAGCGATAATCAATTGTGAATTGTTTTAATGATAAAACGAGTGTTTTCCACCCCCAGGTTAAGCTACTACAAGCTTTTTGAGTTTAGAAAAGCCTGAAAATTTGGCTCGGGCGCGTAGCAAAGCGAAGCAACCGAGCCAAATTAGGCTTTCTTAAACTCGAAATTTTACTTCATACGCCACGCATACATAACACTGATTTAATGTGAAATGGTCTTTAACCAATTGAGAAGTAAAATTAGTTTAATATGTCAATTATCATTAATTATTTAAATGACGCTTCGTGTCTAAATTCAGGCATTTCTAAACTCGAAATTTTACTTCATGCGCCACGCAACACAACACACAACATTGACATTAATAAGGAAAAGGAGACCTAACTGATTTTCTAAAACTTATTTTAAAGTCGTAATCAAAATTTATATAAAATTTCAAAAATACTAGCTTTACACTTTCCACGTTTATTCCCACAATAATGTTAAAATAAAAAGATTTCGCGACACAAAAATTTTGAAACACACTTTGCTACAGTGATAAAAAATCAAAAAAAAAATTGAGAATTGATGAAACATTCAAATAATCATCAAAATGAATCCTAGAGCACCCATATTATACGGATTACCTAAATTACACAAAGAAGGCATTCCGATGAGACCTGTTGTATCATATTTATATGCTCCAACATACAAATTATGCAAATTTCTTAATTCAACACTACCTTCGTTTATTAATTTCAGTCCACCACATGCAATAAAAAATTCAATAGAGTTAGTTAATAATTTAAAATCGTTAGTGGTCCCCCATAATGCAAAACTGATATCGTTTGACGTAAAGAGCCTTTTTACGTCCATACCAATTCAGAGCCTAACTGTAACCTTAGAAAATTTAATCAATAAAAGTAATAATTCTGATGAAAGTAAAAAAGAAATGTTGCTATTAATTAATCTGTGCCTTAAGCAAAATTACTTTGAATTTAATGATATAATATACTCACAAACGGAAGGGTTGCCAATGGGATCACTATTATCACCTCTATTAGCTGAAATCTTTATGTCTGACTTTGAAGTGACTCTTCTCAGTAAGACAGAGGCTAAACCAATATTTTACTGGGCAAGGTACGTAGACGATATCTTTTGTATTCGGACTGGAACGACAAGACTATTAAATGCATTTGAAAAATACCTAAATTCCATCAATAATAATATACAATTTACTGAAACAGAAATGAACAATAGCTTAAACTTCCTTGACATAACCATTATTAAAAATAATAAAAAACTAGAATTTAAAATACACAGAAAAGAAACATATACGGACTCAATCATTCCAGCCAATTCAAACAACACACAACAAATAAAATTAAGTACATTTCACTCTTTTATTAATAGATTAATTAACATTCCTCTAAGTGAATCTGATTTCAGACAAGAATTAAACGTTATTACAAAAATTGCCGAAAATAATGGTTATAACAAGGAAAATATAAATAATTTATTAAAAAAGCATAAACAAAAACATTTAATTAAATACTTTTACGCACCTGAGCAAACAATAGAATATAAATGGCATAAATTGAATTTTGTTAATGACCTGTCATATAATATAGTCAGTCATTGTAGGGGAAAAGACTTTAATATTATATGTTCAAACCCTTTAAATTTAGGCAAACTATTAATAAACAATAAATCGAAAACTGAGAATTCAAAGAAATGTGGAATTTATGAAATACAGTGTGATGAATGTGATGCAATTTATATTGGACAAACCGGCAGATCTTTCGAAATCAGAATGAAAGAACATAAAAAATCTGTTTTAGATAATAAACCAACAACTGGCTTTTCCAAATTGCATCGCATTCAATCACTTCTTTAATCCGCATAATTTTAAGATTTTGCATTCAGGTTAATAAGGAATACGCACTAAACCTCAAAGAGGGCCTGGAGATTAACAGGGCCATAAAAATGGGGAAAAATATCGTAAACGACAACGAGGAGATTTGGAATTCCCCAATTCTGACTTCTCTTATTACCTGAAACAAAAATATTGTATATATACTTAGGAAATATTTTTTTCTGTACATTCCTTTGAAAATGGTCTAACAAACCGAAACTAGTCGGAATAAAGATTTAATTGTGAAACAATACCAAGCGTCTTTCCTTTAATTAACTTTACATAGTGTAATATGTTTCACCAAGTGCAAGATGAGAAATTAATTCAAGAAATCATTCAAATAAAATAAATTTGTGAAAATCATTGGAATTTGATAATATTAAAGAAAGACTTTAAAACTTTACTTTATTGATGGAATCTAATAAATTACAAATCATGAAACATGACGATAATAATCAAAACATATTTTACAAATGCCGAAAAATTGCTGATGATTTCGAAGAAGTAGTAAAGACTGATGGCTCAAAAAATAGGATATAACTTTGAAATGTTAACATAATTGACCACAATCTCCGCAATTAGCAAATATATTAGAATATTCATTAAATCAAATTTGGCAAAAATGTTTAGAAAATTGTACGAATTATAAAAATCTCGAACTTTGATAAAACTCTATATTGATTGATAATAAAACAACAATAATTAATTATTAATTCTTTTAATGTAAAACGAGTGTTTTCCACTCCTAGACTAAGCATGAAGTAAAATTTCGAGTTTAGAAAAGCCTGAAAATTTGGCTCGGGCGCGGAGCGAAGCGGAGCGACCGAGCCAAATTAGGCTTTTCTAAACTCGAAATTTTACTTCATGCGCCACGCGTACACAGCACTGATTTAATGTGAAATGCTCTTTAACCAATTGACAAATAAAATAAGTTTAATATGTCAATTTTCATCAATTGTTTAAATGACGGGAAAGTGCTATGATGGACCCATCACCATTTTTATCAACATTAGTTTTCGAGAAATAACACAAACTTACATGTTTAAATAGAAACCATAGTATAATTTATAATACAAACACTTGGTTTGTTTCACTAGCTTTTTAATAGTTATGTGTTATATACTACAAAGTTTATTTAATTTTTGTCAAATGACCCTAATGCCATGTTTATGACTTTTGTGGGGTTGTGTAGCAAATAAAATATATCATATGCATTCGAGGATGGCCGTAAATAAGCTGTGGTTAAAGCATTTAATTAAGATATAATTTATACTATAATGTTAATGGTTAACTTTTTGAACATCTCTTGTAATATTCATATTTTAGTGAATTCTAATACCAAAACTTAAATTATTACAAGAATAAAACCAACTGTTATAATCAATTAAAATTGTTTTTATATTTTAGTCATTATTTCATGACAAACTATTATATATTTTTTTAAATAAAATAGAAAATGTATAATAAATTAGACAAAGTAATATAAGTACATGAATATTTCAAAAATCTGAAATGAGGTTTTTAATATTAAATGTATCTGAAAATAAATTCTATATCGCATTAAAATAATACCAAAAACGATTGTAAAACAAACAACCGCGTCAATAAAAAATATGCACCACCATCGCCACTGCGCTTACGAAATGCACGATCCAGTGAAGAGCGGATTCTAACTCACTCGCTCCTGACCTGTTTTGTGAGTGTTTCACTCCCGAACCACTCATTTCGCGAACTGTTTCAGAAGCGGATCCTAGCTCGCTCACGAACTGTTTCGTGTGTGTATCACTCCTAAACCACTCATTTCGCGAGCCGGATCAGGAACGGATCCCAACTCACTCACGAACCGTTGCGCGGATCCGCTCCTGAACCGCAACTCCTTTTTTGCGAACCGGTTCAGGAGTGTTCTTTTTAGTGAACCGGTTCAATTGAGGGGTTCAGAAGCGGATTGCCCATCCATCTCTAGTATACATGTAGTTAAAAAAATAAAATCCTGTATATTAAATATCAGTTCGATTGTCGGAAAAATTGTATTTGATCGCGATTATAATTTTAATTAAAATAGTTTGATACGAAATAGGAATTGAAATGTTTAATATAGCGGGCGCCTATTTGATATATACATTTCCAATACGTGCAGTGATTCCGATTCCGGTGTAATGATGATGTGAGTTTGTGCAGCGAGAGGGAAAACTTTAATCTGACAGCAGTGAATGCATGCACACACACTGGCTGCCTCCATACGGCTGGCGGCGGGATGAGGCAATACGCGAAGAGGATGGAAATCGTCTAAAGCCATGAAACTTAAAATTGAATCCAGAACGGAGCGAGCGCGCGAATTGCCTATAAGATATTTACTATTTTCCGAGAGGGAGGATTTCCTTATATCTATGCCAGTGTGTTTTATCTGGATTATGCACAAAGTTTTTTTTTTCGTCCATGCAACATATAAGGAGCATATGGTGAAATCTGCCATGTCCGCGCTAATTTCCATGTCAGAGGGTTTGGATGGATAGGACGGTTTACAGATGGCAACAGGAGTTCCTCTCTCCTGTGAGGGGAATAATGCATGAAAACGGACGGTCCATCTCGCTGTTTATGCATATTGGATGAGGTGGGGTGGGTTGAGGGATGGTAGACACGCGTTCCCTCCTGACGAACTCACGTGCCTCCTTCTGCTACCAAACAACTTGCTTTATTTGATTTTCCTCCCGTCCTCTTCTAAAACTTGAGCGCATTGTTAGTTCAGACAGGTGGAACTCGTGAATGTATGTGTATTTACCTATACATCGTCGGGATGCATGACCTATGGCCTGGGGAACCATTCAATGACCCACACATACATGCAAACTTTCCTCTCGCTTATTTGCACACCGCCTCGTAAAACACAAAGTTGCATTTTATGAACTTGGCGTATATAGAAGTACGTGCTACAAGGTAAAATTTATATATTACCTTTATGTTTAATTTTAGATTCTTAAATACATTTCTGCTTCTAATATTTATTGCTGCAATATTTATGAAAAAAAACTAGTTTAACAAACCAAGTGTTTCAATATCCAGAATTATTTATAAAAAAACATTGGATAAGTAAATCAGTCATATTTTAAAAGATTCCTTTGCGATAAATTGTATTTTTTTATTAATTCTATCCTACAATACATTCACTGGGATGTCGGGCAATACAAATTACTCTCTAGATCCGCTCCCATTAAACCCGAGTTTTTTGTTAGGATATTATTTTATATCCGCTTGTAATGCGGTTTTGAATAATGATTTCATCGCATTATCGCATTTACTGTGAAATCATAATACTAATTTTGCTAGTTAGTGTGCACGTCAAGTGTATATCTTGGCACATTAATCCGGCACAATGGCCGTTGGATATGAATTCATACAACGGCTCACTCGTCACACACCTATCACATTTGCCTAATTCGTGTTACGGGTTATCCAAGCCGCGCTCACCCCTATTTACAATAATCCACCGCTTATCCGCCAACGTTTCAACAACACTAGGACTTTATCTATAGAATTCTTTTAGTTATAACTTCAATTTTGTTTTAATGTATTATAAAGGTTTTCCCTATGAATTGGCATTGCTTGTAAGCATTATTATTTTATGCAATAATATTATTTTTTAACCAATTAAAAGAAGCAAATAATGTGCAACTAGGGTTGTCACCTTCTTGAATTGCTCACCCTGAGACTGTCGAAAGGGAGGGGGGGGGACAACATAATAGTACAGTAATTTTAATAATTTTTCTGATAATGACAGTAAAGATAAATTCATGGTGGCGACCAATTTAAAATGTTAAATGGTAAAGTGTCCGCCGTAAAAATATCAAAATTTTAGTTATTTGAACAACAAACACTCGTAATTGCAGATTTAAGAGGTGACAAAAAAACATATCATAAAGTATGAATTGAAAAATTGCAAGATTTGATAATACTTTTTTAAAACTTATTAAAGCGAAATTAAACATACCCAGTATATTTTGATCTTTGCAATATTGACAATGATTTATACGCGTGGCGCATGAAGTAAAATTTCGACTTTGGAAAAGCCTGAATATTTGGATTTGCCGGGGCGCGACTCGCTTCGCTCGCGCGCCCCGGCAAATCCAAATTTTCAGGCTTTTCTAAACTCGAAATTTTACTTCATGCTTAATCTGGGAGAGGAAAACACTCGTTACAAATTTCATTGAACTCTTTCATAAAATCAACGGATGCTTAAAAAATTACACGGTGTATACCGGCATATGCACAAGTACTTAAAACAAAAATTATCAAATACTAAGTACTGTTCAAACTGTCGAGAAAATATTAAAAAAAATGATCGTTTTTACAAAATCTATTGTACTTTATGTGTGTTGAATTATTATATTAAATGATATCTTGTCGTTTCATAAATGCTTTTTTATTTTTATTACTTAACCAGACTTTTCACCATTATTTAATACTTATGCCAACTATCTCAATTATTAACACATTTTTATAATTTTTGACAATGTTACTTCTTTCTATAATACTTTTTTAAAACCTATTAACGCGAAATAAAACATACGCAGTATATTTTTAACTTTGCAATATTGACAATGTTTAATACGCGTGGCGCATGAAGTAAAATTTCGAGTTTAGAAAAGCCTGAAAATTTGGATTTGCCGGGGCGCGACTCGCTTCGCTCGCGCGCCCCGGCAAATCCAAATTTTCAGGCTTTTCTAAACTCGACATTTTACTCCATGCTTAATCTGGGAGTGGAAAACACTCGTTACAAATTTCATTGAACTCTCATAAAATCAACGGATGCTTAAAAATTTACACAGTGTATATCGGCATATGTACAAGTACTTAAAAGAAAAATTATCAAATACTAAGAACTGTTCAAAATGTCGAGAAAATATAAAAAAAATGATCATTTTTACAAAATCTATTATACTTTATGTGTGTTGAATTATTATATTAAACTATATCTTGTCATTTTATAAATGCTTTTTTATTTTTATTACTTAACTAGACTTTTCTTTCTATAATACTTTTTTAAAACCTATTAACGCGAAATAAAACATACGCAGTATATTTTTTACTTTGCAATATTGACAATGTTTAATACGCGTGGCGCATGAAGTAAAATTTCGAGTTTAGAAAAGCCTGAAAATTTGGATTTGCCGGGGCGCGACTCGCTTCGCTCGCGCCCCGGTAAATCCAAATTTTCAGGCTTTTCTAAACTCGAAATTTTACTTCATGCTTAATCTGGGAGTGGAAAACACTCGTTACAAATTTTATTGAACTCTTTCATAAAATCAACGGATGCTTTAAAAATTACACGGTGTATACCGGCATATGTACAAGTACTTAAAAGAAAAATTATCAAATACTAAGAACTGTTCAAAATGTCGAGAAAATATTAAAAAAAAATGATCATTTTTACAAAATCTATTATACTTTATGTGTGTTGAATTATTATATTAAACTATATCTTGTCATTTTATAAATGCTTTTTTATTTTTATTACTTAACTAGACTTTTCACCATTTTTTAATATTTATGCCAACTATCTCAATTATTAACATATTTTTATAATTTTTGACAATGTTACTTCTTTCTATAATACTTTTTTAAAACCTATTAACGCGAAATAAAACATACGCAGTATATTTTTAACTTTGCAATATTGACAATGTTTAATACGCGTGGCGCATGAAGTAAAATTTCGAGTTTAGAAAAGCCTGAAAATTTGGATTTGCCGGGGCGCGACTCGCTTCGCTCGCGCGCCCCGGAAAATCCAAATTTTCAGGCTTTTCTAAACTCGAAATTTTACTTCATGCTTAATCTGGGAGTGGAAAACACTCGTTACAAATTTCATTGAACTCTTTCATAAAATTAATGGATGCTTGTAAAATTACACGCTGTATATCGGCATATTCTCATATATGCCGATGACATTAAAATCTTTAATTGTATTCGATCTTTAGACGACTGCTTAATACTACAAAATGACTTACAACAGATTTGCGCTTGGAGTATCCGAAATAAACTTGAACTCAACATTTCAAAATGTAAGGTTATGACGTTTTATAAAACAATGCAGCATATTGTGTTTCCGTACATAATAGATAGTAATATCCTAGAGTGCGTTATTGAGGTGAATGATTTGGGAGTAACGTTTGATAAGGAACTATCGTTTACGCCCCATATCAATAAAATCTGTAAGCAGGCCTTGAAGATGCTAGGTTTTGTTAGGCGTGCGACTGAATCATTCACTTCTGTATGGGCTATTCGCAAATTATTTCTATCTTATGTGAGATCGAAATTAGAGTACTGCACTGCTGTTTGGTCTCCTACGTTCAGCACGCATATAAATAAAATTGAAAGAATACAAAAAATGTTTGTAAAGTACCTTTATGTCAAGCAGTCCTCAGTATATCCGGATAGTAATGTCATAGAATACAATATGCTTTTAGAAATGTTTAATTTGCAACATCTGTCAATCAGAAGAAACATAATACTACTTAAAACTATTTACAACTTATTACATAACGAGATTAATGATCCAAATATGCTTGAATTAATAAATATTTATGTTCCGCGTTATAATAATAGAAATGCGTTAATGTTCTTTTGTAATCGCAGTCGAACGAATTTATATTTTAATTCACCACTAAATAAAATGATGCGATTATGCAACACTGTTCGCAACTCAGCCGATATTTTTGATCACAGTATTGTAAAATTTATAAGAGATATTATGCCTCACTTATAATCCTCGTGTGTATTGTCTACTTTTGTTAATTTTACAAAACTAGTAAATTTAAACTTTAGTTAAGTGTCATGTGTTGTACATGGAAATGTTCCATGTAATTGGATGTACTTCTGTTGGGAAATAAAAGAGTTATTATTATTATTATTATTATTATATGTATAAATACTTAAAAGAAAAAATTCTCGATTGTCATGTTTAGATGTCAAAAATTGAGAACTATTCAAAATGTCGAGAAAATATAATTTTCACAAAATCTATTATACTTTTTGTTTGTTGAATTATTATATTAAACGATATCTTGTCGTTTTCTAAATGTTTTTGATTTTTATCACTGAACTAGACTTTCCACCATTTTTTAATATACAGGGTGTCCCAAAAGTTTGGAAACGGTTGAATATCTCGAGAACACCTCATCGGATCAAGATGGTATAAAATACGTCTTTCTTTATTTTTAAAGCTCTATTTAGGCATATAGGGGTAATTGCTGTTTTTTTAATCAAAGTAATTTTGGTTGTCTCTTTTTTTGATCCCTGATCTAAAATTGGTTATGTTATTGTTATTTAAAAATCATTTCGTTATTTTGGCTTTTTCCCCACTTTCTACTAAGATCAAAATTAACTTTACAATACCGTCGGCATTAGCGTGACCCAATGTGCACCACGTGGAGGTTGCATGATCGGATTTTGCACATCATGTAGCCCTGAAAAGGGCTGATTGTTGCACTTCCAGTGGTTTGATGTTGCATCTCCGCCGCCAAATCGTCTTCTTCCTTAGCGCAAATGTTCAAACTGACCGCCATTTTGGCCTTGGCACTGACCCAGTCGGCTGTGAAAATCGTTGATCACGTTGGTCCTCATTTGCGGTATAACTAATGCAGCCTGGTCCATGATGCGATTCCGCAAGTAAGCTAAATTGGCAGGTCTGTTAGTGTACACGTTGTTGTTGAGAACGTCAACATTGACAGTCCGAAATAAATGTTCAATAACTACACTTCTGTGCTTTCATTTATAATTTATAATTATCATTTATAAATTGTAAACATGACAAAATGGAAAAAAAATTTCGACGATAAACTGAGCGAAAACTTCCTTTTTCCACCCTCCAAAAAGGGGTTAAGGTGTGGATATTTTGCAACTCCATAAGGAGTTTTTGATAGACAATGAAACTCTGCAAGAAAAATCATTTTTGTCTAAAAAAAATGGTGGTACTTTTTTTTAAAATACCACTTTTTCTACTTTTAATGGGTGTGTGTGTGTGGGGGGGAGTGGCAATTTGAAAAATTCATAAACCGTTTTTGATACAAAATGCAACAGTGCAAGCAAAATATTTTTTTTCGCAGAAAAATTCAAAACTACCCTTTCCACCACCGAACGGGATTGGGGAGGGAGTGATAAAACAATTAAAAAATAGGAGTTTCCATTTAAGTTTTCTAAACTACCCCCTCGAACCACCCCCCAGGGGGGGGCACAGCATGCCTAAATAGAGCTTTAAAAAAAAAGAAAGACGTATTTTATACCATCTTGATCCGATGAGGTGTTCTCGAGATATTCAACCGTTTCCAAACTTTTGGGACACCCTGTATATGCAAATTATCTCAATTATTAACACTTTTTTATGATTTTTGACAATGTTACATTCTCCAAACTGAAAACTCTGTTGATTTATTTACAATTTTTACTCTCCCTATATAACATTTTGTGTATATCGTACTGAGAATATCAAAAAATATTAGAAAAAAAAAATATTGTAAGAAATACTTGAAATTGGTTAGTTTTCTGGTTATTTTTTTTTTTTAATTAACGAATTGATACAAAATCCATATATTTTCCTAAATATTGTTTGTATGAAAAAAAAATTTAATTAAAAGTAGATAATCAAAAACATTTTGTTAATACACTTTTTATTGTAGAACTTTTAATATTATCGCAGACTCTTAATTTTCACTCAGTTTTGAAAACAGTGACTTTCTCTCAATCTGCCTTATCTCCTCCTTCGCACCATTGTGCGTGAAGATAATCGCCTGCTCCAGCACAGCGGTGCATAGGCAGACGACAATCCTCAGCATACCTTCCATAGTGATTTTTTATTATATTTTTTCCTACCATTACAAATTCAATAAATATAAAACAAAGATAAAAAGGACAAAGCGAAAATACAAATCGTATGCTATATTAAACGCACTATTTAAGGCACTTAGGTTTAGGTATAATTGTCGCTATGCCTTAGGCTTGTCAGCGACTTATACATTATGATAGTTATTATAGTTTGTTTTGAGGCAGTCACTTGGATACTAAATAAATATTTATTCGAACAACACTTTTAACTTTGCTGGCAGATTGTTAATAATTATTGTTAAATAAGCAATCGTACATCTTTCGCCGTATTTGTTGTTGCATATGGGTTGATACGATTTTCCCTGACTTTCATTTCATGTGGAGTAAGAATAATGATCTATAGGTAATAGTTTGTTTATGTTTGCGTAGTTATTTAATAAATATCGGTACATGAGTAGATCTTCAAAGCGCATAATTTGTAATGTCCTAAAGTTGTTTGTGTCTTGCTCGTTTGTGGTATAGGTGATGTGTTTAATGATGGTCTTTTGTATTGTGGATATTTTTTGTACCAAATAGTCTGATGCCAGGCCCCATACTGTTATACCGAAATTGATCACAGATTGCACTATTGCAAAGTATGCAGTTTTTAAGTTGAATTGTGGTAAGATTTGTTTCAGGCAATAACATTTGTATGATAAGTATTTTAGTTTTTTTTTGATAAAGCGAGTAAATGGTCCTCCCAGGATAATCTGTTATCAATAATAATCCCCAAGTATATGTGTGAAGCAGTTGATGTTATATATGAACAATCGCAGTTTTTGTTAGAGTTTATGTCCCAGTTAGCATGCAGCAGAGCTGCGCAGGATTCGAATCATTCAGCTTTCGAATCCTGGATTCGAACCCTTTTAGAGGATTCAAACGAGGCATTCGAATACTTTAGTTCAACTGGATTCGTGATCCGGATTCGTTACATTTTTTTAAGAAGATTCGTATTCGAATCCAAATGTGTATGATTCGAATCTTTATAAGAGGATTCGAATATTTATAAAATGATTCGAATATTTATAAAAGGATTCTAATATTTATAAAAGGATTCGAATACTTACATAAGGATTTGAATCGTCAAAAATAATTCGAATTGTGAGGATCAACATAAAAAATGTGTCTTGTGTGTTTATAAATTTCTCATTAAATCACTGTTTTATACGCGTGGCCCATGAAGTAAAATTTCGAGTTTAGAAAAGCCCGAAAATCGACCGCGACCCTCGACAAATTTTCACGGGGCTTTTCTAAACTCGAAATTTTACTTCATGCTTAGTCTGGGAGTGGAAACGCTCTTTCGAAACTTCAAACTGAATGCTTTGATAAGAACATTAGATGTTTAACATTGTTTAATATTATTTGAAGTAAAACTGACATAGCAGCCACAATCTGAAATGTAACATTTTTCCGACATTTTCCTGATTCAAGATTTTTATCCCTGGCCATTTAATTAAACTTTCTTCTGTGGGAAATCCCCATTTTTTCAAATTGTTTTTGTCAATATTTAAGTTAATTTTATAAATGTTTACGTATTTTGTAATTTGCCTGCTGATTTTGACAAATCTAATAATATCATATGCCTTTTTTATTAGTGTTTTGGACAATTCGAATATAATTCCTCTGACTTTCACGGTTTTAATGATATTCAGTGAGTTTTTTATTTACGTAATTTTCAGCTATTCGTCGATTTTATAATAGAGTTCAACTTGAAGTTTTGAACATGTATTTCCACTCCCAGGCTAAGCATAAAGTAAAATTTCGAGTTTAGAAAAGCTCCGTGAAAATTTGTCGAGGGTCGCGCAGCGACCCGAGACAAATTTTCGGGCTTTTCTAAACTTTTCTAAAAAATGCGAAAGGTATACAGGTTCCATAGAAGACATTTGCGAATATTTAAAAAATATAATAGAAAACACATCAACTGTAGAGGCAGAGAGATTTGAAAAGAGTCAAGGAGATTATGAGTTTTTGTTTCCTTCTACTTCCAAGAGAAAAATCAATAAAGTAGATTTATACTTGACTGAACCTGAAATTGACAAAACAGAAAATAGTTTATTGTGGTGGAAAACTAATACATTAAAATATCCACACCTATCAAAATTTGCCAAAAAGTATTTATGTATCCCTGCTACATCCGCTCCTGCCGATCGCGCGTTTTCTAAATCCGGAAATATTGTAAGCGCGAAACGATCATGTTTAAAAGGGAAAACTGTAAAACATCTTTGTTTCTTGAACGAGGTATATTCAAAAGAGTTGTAAAAACGATTATGTATATTACTGTAAATAAATTAAATGCATTACTTTATGCATATTAGATTTAATCGTAAATTCAATTAAATGGAGCAAGTCAATATAACTGTAACCCAATATATTTTTTCATTGCGCTATATATCTTCAAACAAGCTTTGTAATATCTAGATGTAAATTAAATAGTGTCAATGTTGCAGTTATTCATATATTCTATACATTTAAAGCTACCTAGTACTTTCAATTCTCAAATTCTTACATTTGGTTCTTCCCACACAAAGTTCTTTTTCAATAGAACATTCGTTTCTGTAACAGTAATATATTATAATTGTTTAAATATATATAATTATTTAGTTTTACTGATTTGAGTTATTTGTTTCTACAATTTATATTATTTGTTCTATATGTGAGCCTTTTTTTAGAAATAACGATACAATAAATATGTCTCTTTATTTTTAATAAAGATATAATTCTATTAACAGGATTTTTTCATTTTTTTGATCCTGGAACCTTTAAAGCAGCAATGTATAGGAATCAGCTAGTGAAAACTATTGTACTTAAGTTAATGTTTAAAAATAAAAGTAAAATTATAAGAATTATAAAAAACTTAAATGGCTTTACTTACAGAAAACTAAAATATATATTTTTGTGTTGCTATGCAATAAAAATAATTATTTTCATCAGTAACACCATTTTAGTTTTAAATTAAATTATTTTTATTGCAAAGCAACACGACAATATAATAATAATAATAATAATATTTTTTTTTAAAACCACTTGTTTAAAATTTTCAAATTCTAATATATTAAATATTATAATAATTCTCACCTCATAATGTCAATCTCTTTTGGGATAAAGAACGTCTGATTCAAAATAAGTAAAAATATTCAGAGTGTTCCAATAAAAAAAATCGGCAGTAAATTTGACACACCCTGTATAATAGTTTATAACTTTTTTCTGAGATTAGTACTTAGCTTAGAGACAGTACTAAAAATATTCCATATGTGAACCCTTTACCTTTTATCCTTTGATCTACTTCGAGATATACGTTTTTTTCCAGTAAAATTGAAAAAATAGGCATTTTTAAGAAATATTAAAAAAAACTGTTATATTTTGGTACAATATTACTTGTGATATTTATGCTGAAATGACGCGTAGACAAAACAATAATGAAATAATTTTAACATTTAAAATATATATATATATATACAGGGCTTTCATTTTAAAAGTAGCCACCCCAAATATCTTTTAAAATACCTTTAAAAAAAACTAAAAAATACGCTAATTTATACTTACGGGGAACACATTTTACAGGTTTTTGAAGGTATTATAAAAGTTATTGCTGGTGGCTAGTTTTCAAATGAAAGCCTTATATATATATATATATGTGTATATATATATATATATATGTATATATATATATATATATATGTATATATATATATATGTATATATATATATATATATATGTATATATATATATATATATGTATATATATATATATATATATATATATATATATATATATATATATATATATAATGAATTAGAATTAACGAATAAGAAATAACAGCTCATTAGGTCATGATGTAAAAGTTATTTTTTTATCAAGTGAGTATGCAAGGAGGACAGAGATCCTCAGGCCGCCACATCCATCATCCCATACACACGTAAGGGGGAAGTAACACCGAAAATAAGAGATGTATATTTAATTATGGGTATTGCAGCGGCTTGTTGGGCTAAATAAGTTTTTAACTCAAATTTGTTTTAAGTTCCAATATTTCGCCTACCTACTTATTGAAATGCGGATATTAGCAAAAAACAAAAATAGACTCTATATATATATATATATATATATATATATATATATATATAAATATTCAATCGGTTCGAATATTTTAATCGGTTCGGATATTTTATTCGGTTCGAATATTTTAGTCGGTTCGAATATTTTAATCGGTTCGGATATTTTAGTCGGTTCCAATATTTTAATCGGTTCGGATATTTTAGTCGGCTCGGATAGTTAAATCGGTTCGAATATTTTAATCGGTTCGGATATTTTAATCGGTTCGAATATTTTAATCGGATCGGATACTTTAATCGGTTCGAATATTTTAATCGGTTCAAATATTTTAATCGGTTCGAATATTTTCGAATAATAGTCGAATAAGTCGACTAGTCGAATATTTTGAAATTCGAATAGTCGAATACGTCGAACATCAAAATTCCCAGCTCTAGTTTTAACTCACAACCATGGTACTATTATAAAATTGGTACTCCAAATATTAAACAAACATCAGGAAATGTTGTTAGTACTATATTGCGAATACAAGCGAGCTTTTTAGTATGTCTTTGAATATGAGAATAATGAACTAACTATACTGTACATAGATATTAATAATTCTTGTTAAAGTGTAATGAAGGTGATGCAAATTGGCGAAATTAACTTTCGTTCGGCGTGCCCGAGCGAGTTTTGAGTGCGTAATAAAATGCAGACACAATACAGTTTACGAGGACGCCACGGCGAAATCCCACTTGATGTACTTTAATCTCGGCGATGTTCGTAAAATACGCCGTATTTTTGTAAGTTATAATGCAATCTACGTGCAGCACGTGTACGACCCGCCGAGGCCAATTAAAGCACCTCTTAATTATTTATACCGCTCGCTCACTCTCGACGAAACCCTGTGAGACGCATTCGACTCGCGTAATTTGATAATGGCCAAGAGGACTATACGTTTTATTGCGTGTGCCGGTATTTTAAGGGGCGAGTATGCGAGTTTCAATGGGGGTTAATTACGTTTTGCTAAATTTTGCGTAGAATTAAAAATTACAATGATAAATCTTACTCATATATTTAATTATAATTATACTAGAAAGAATAACCCTGATGATGAATACAGTTTATGCACCAGACGTTTTGAACACTGATTTAGTATGAAGTTCTGATAATTTCAAATTGCTTATACCTGTTTATTATTTTCTTTACTTTCCCATTCAAAAACAAAACTACACAGTTAATTATTCACTCTGAATGCACAAAAAATCGCTATTGAACTACTAAAAATTACAACCAAAACCAAAACCTCACAATTTATGAATTAATCCGAAGCTTTAAACGTTAAGTCATTTTGTTAAAATAATCATTTTCTTTTAGGTATAAATACTTATACGCTGTACCATTTCTGATATTCGTTATTTTTTAAAACAGTTCAATTTGAACCTTCAAACAAGTGTTTTTCAATCCCAAATTAAACATGAAGTAAAATTTCGAGTTTAGAAAAGCCTGAAAATTTGGTTGGCTCGCTCCGCGAAGCGGAGGGACCAAACCAAATTGTTAGGCTTTTCTAAACTTGAAATTTTAATTCATGCGCCAGGCGTATAAAACACTGAGATACTGTAAAGTTTACAATATGCTACTAAAGCAGTATGCTAAACACGTATATGCTGAACTTCACATTAAATCTGTGCTTTGTACGCGTGGCGCATGAAGTAAAATTTAGAGTTTAAAAAAGTCGGAAAATTTGATTTGGTCTATCCGCTTCGCAAAGCAACCAAACCAAATTTTCAGGCTTTTCTAAACTCAAAATGTTTTTTCATGCTTAATCTGGGATTAGAAAACACTCGTTTAAAGCTTTAAATTGAACTGTTAAAAAAAACAACGCATATCGGAAAATTTGCAGCGTATGCGTAAAGAGAAAATTATAATTCCAACAAAATGATATCCTTATAAATTGGAAGATTTTTCAACAACATTTCAACTTGATTTTTCTCTAATTTTGTGTTAAAATTACAGAAAAAAACAAACGATAGATATATTTATATTTTCTTTGCTAATTCTCTATTGAACTAAATTCAATTTAAAACAACATTTAACAGTTTTATCACTACTTTTAAAAATAATATTATAAGCCATATTTAAAAATAATCGTCTGATTACTATTTATTATTATATGTTAAGTTGCCGGAAATTTAAAATTTTGTAATATTACCGGTAATGTGATAACGATGGGTAATTTAAAGTTAGATATATTATATTGGACAACAAAAATATTGTGATATTGTGATTCATTGCACAGCAAAGAATCACAAAGAAGACCTTCTTGGTCCTATGTTATTTGGTTTTAAAGTTTTACAAGAAATCTCAATACATATTTCTCGAACAAAAATAATTATAGTTAAACATCTTTCTCTTAAGTACCCCTTTAGTTTCTTTTTTTGAAAATCTCTCCCTATGTTTTAAGTATCTCATTTCTCAAATTTCTCCGAAAGCTCCCTCAAGTATCTCTTGCGTGTTTCAGAGTCTCTCATTAGCAAGTCTTGTTCTTAAGTGCCTTAAGACTCCCTTAAGTATCTTGTTTTTCGATTCTCTCCCAAAACTCACTTAAGTGTCTCTGAAAACATTCTCAAATCGGTATCGAAACTCTTGAGTTTCATATTATTATTAATATACCTCAAACTCTTTCAAGTTTATCTTTTCTGAAATCTCTCCAAAATCTCTCTCAAGTATTTCTTGCGTGTTTCATTAGCAAATCGTTTTCTAGAATGTCTTAAGAGTTTCTTGAGTATATTGTTCCTTTATTTTCTTTCAAAAACTCGCTCATGTGTCTCTTCAAACTTTGTCGAATAGATATTAAAACCCTACAGTTTCTAATTATTATTAATAAATACATCCTCTCAACTCTATTAAGTCTCTCTTTCGTAAAAATTCTCTAAAAACTCCCCTAAGTATCTCATTCGTATTTTAGAAGTCTCTCATTAACAAATCTCGCCCTCTTAAGTGTCTAACAACTTTCTTGAGTATCTCATTAAAGTCGTATAAGGTTATCTTTTCTCAAATCTCTCCAAAATCTCCATCAAGTATTTCTTGCGTGTTTCATTAGCAAATCTTCCTCTAGAATGCCTTAAGAGTTTCTTGAGTATCTTATTCCTTTATTCTCTTCCAAAAACTCACTTAAGTATCTCTTCTAACTTTCTCGAATCGGTATTAAAACCCTTCAGTTTCTGATAATTTTTAATAAATACCCCCACCAACCCTTCTTAGTCTTTTTTAACTAAAATTTCATTAAAAACTCCTTTAAGTATCATGCGTATTTTAAAAGTCTCCTATTCACAAATCTAGCCCTCTTAAGTATCTCACAACTTTCTTGAGTATCTCCTTAAACTCTTTTAAGGTTATCTTTTCTCAAATCTCTCAAAAATCTCCCTCGAGTATTTCTTGCGTGTTTCATTGGCAAATCTCCCTCTAGAATACCTTACGAGTTTCTTGAGTATCTTGTTCGCTTATTCTCTTTCAAAAACTCGCTTGAGTATTTCTTCAAACTTTATCGAATGAGTATTAAAACCCTACAGTTTCTAATTAATATTAATAAATCCCCCCACCCCCCCCCCCCCCCCTCAACCCAACTAAGTCTCTTTCTCTTTTTTAAATTTGTCTAAAAACTCCCGCAAGTATCTCATGCGTATTTCGGAGTCTCTTATTACCAAATCTCGCCCTCTTAAGTGTCTAACAACTTTCTTGAGTATCTCCTTAAACTCTTATAAAGTTATCTTTTCTCAAATTTGTCCAAAATCTCCCTCAAGTATTTTTTGCGTGTTTCATTAGCAAATCTTCCTCCAGAATGCCTTAAGAGTTTCTTGCTAACCGATCAAATAATCGCTTAAATTAGTAATTACTAATTTACCCTATCAAATAATCGCTTAGATTAGTATATACTAATTTCCGCATAATAATTGATTATATCAATATATTTCAATATTCGAGTAATTACTAATTAGTATATCGATTATTCCCATAACTAATTAAAACCTGCAGTCGTAGCATGTTGCTGTAAAACATTTCATAGTAAAAGTGGCCAAGAGACATTTTTAGAAATTATTTCTATATTACTAGAGCACACTTTTTGTATTTTTTACTTGAAGAATTGTTCCATAAATTAAAGAATTATAGCTTTAAAATAGCATCATTATGTTTTTTTTAGAAAAACAACAAATTTTTATAGAAACACGAAAGTAGATCAAAAGGTAAACACGCACATATAGTTTATTGAATATTGAAATTACGCAATCCCTTCCGTTATTAACGTCGGAATAATTAGACCCTCGGTAAGGATTCGATTAAAACCATTGATGTGTTGGGCGGGCGGAATGCGAGGGTTGCGGGATTGCGGTGTGAGGGTTGTGTGTTAGGTAAGCAGCCGTCAAAATATGTAAATATAATCCCCCCCTATTGAAGGGGTCGTGCGGGGGGGAGATCGCGTGAATAGAAATGATTTTGCGACCCCCACTGACGGCTGATGTCGAATGAATTTCCACCGCGTCTGCAAAGACCCGAAAATAAGGGAGTGGGGGGGTTGACAAAAGTCCGTGTCGGGATTTTTTTCGAGTCAAGGATTTATCGCACACCGCCCGTCGTTTTCTGTTAACTTTATTCCGAGTAATTTACACATAAAGCGCGTTTTTTATATAGGCGATCTTGAATGGTGAAAAAAGTTAAATAATTCATGTTGACATGTGATAATAGTGATTTTTGACTTATAAAAAAAACTGTGAAATAAAATAAAATATATTTTTTCTAAAATTAGTTATTGTTTCGTACAATAAGTATGTTTTCGGTGAATATTAAGAAAGGGCTGCTAGAACTAAATGACATGCGTTAATCACAGATTATATAGAAAATGTTTCTTTTAAGTACATGTACATATCTTGATGCTTAATACTTTGTAAATGTTCAGGCGTTGTTTTTATAAAATAGTTTAATGAAACTTCTAACGAGTGTTTCCACTCCTTGATTAAGCATGAAGTAAAATTTCGAGTTTAGAAAAGCCTAAAAATTTGGTTTGGTTGCGTAGCGAAGCGGAATATACAATCATCGTTAGCCGCTGAATGGCATAAAATCTATGCCAAATAAACGAACAAAAATGTTGAAAAGTACGGTTTTTATTTTAATAAATAAATTAATAAAATAACAATGATCAATAATAACTAAAGTTGTATTTAGCTAAAAAATAGAAAAAAATCTGTAATCTACATTGGTGGTTTGTTTAACAAAAGTTAAAATACAATCAAATGTTATTCCGACTAGTAATAAAACAATTTCTAAAATGTTTTATTAAATAGACTAGTAATAAAAATATCTACTCTCTTTCTCGTATTCAATGAATTTAAATAAAAGCAGCAACTATCACAAAAAAATCCGAACATGATATTCAAACAACGCATAATGGCAAAACTCCAAAACGCATAAAAACCCCGTATAAAATTTTATCCAGTAACATTATCTGCAACAGAATCGAATACAAACCGCGGAAATTTAACAATTCAGACCCGCGAGAGTAAATAGTTTATTTATTTATTAACGCGCATTAAATATAAATTGCATGCAAAAAAGAGTGCGTGAACATTAATAATTACCGAACCGAAATTGAGCGATGTGGATTCGAATCGATTGCCAGTTTATTGTTTTGACATTAATATTTCGGCTCCGCATCAAATTTAATTATCCCGCTGTTTGGCCGGCGCGCTTTACACGTTTAAATATTTACAAATCGCCGCTCGAATATGGAAAATTCCCGTTAATCGCGAGAGGGGTGCGATCCTATGTGAAAATAATGTAATGAATATTCGATAAGTTGTGTTTGTAATGAAATTGGGAACTTTTGTATTATTGAATGAGCGTTTTGGGTATTAGTGTGTTCAGTTAATTAAAATTGTTTTTCATATAATTACAGAATTAGAATGTTTGATTAGTAAATTTAATGTATCGACATAAAAAAGTTAATATTTCATGATAATGAATATTTTGTATTTATAGTTTTAATTATGTTTTAATGTGTTCATTTTATATTTTTAGTTGTACTAAATTAGGTATTTGTTTTTAATAAAATATAATAATAATTTTTACACAATTTTAATGCAGAAAAACATTTACGTCTTGATTTATGTAATATTAAAGTATTAGTCAAAAATCTTTACGTGCATCAAAATGTGCGAAGAGCTCGATCCAGTTAATTTATTTGTGGAGTGTTACCCACATAAATAATTTTTTCTTAATAAGTTAAATTACAGAATAATGAATTTATGAACTTATATTGAACTGAACCCTTTGATGGTTAAGGAAGTGCGCTCGTATAGAAGACATTCCCGAGACGCGAACGTGCAGATATGGTGAAGGCGCCGGGTCGATTGCTAATTAAACGCTAATTGAGTATTAATAACGTACGTGCGGCCAAACTTATTTACAGCCAATTTCCTCGAACTGATTTATAGACCCGTTTCACGTGCGAATATTCACTTAAAACGCCACATAAAATAAAACCGCAATCAATAAATCATACGCGAACAAATACGTGTTTTGTTCAAATTGATTTCAATTATAAAATTTAATAGGCTGAACACGATAAAAAAATAATAGAGTTGATTTAATTTTTAGCACATAAAGTGCTGTAAATTAAAACATAAATACAAATTCTGATTAAATACAGATTTTATATTGAATATTATTAACACTGGTAAATAATAGACTAGTAATAAATGTTTAAATTTTTGTCAATTTGTCCTGATTATCGCAATTCTATTTTTTTTAAATGTTATGATGTATGTTGGTTTTAACAATTTTATTTAAAACAGTAATATTTATTTTAAATATTTGACCTTTGTCTAATGTGGACATGCAGGCATTTTTTCCTTTAAGATTTTCACATATTTCATATAAACATTTGTAGAGTTAATAAACATGTAATAAAACCTAAGAAGTATATTTTAAACTTCATTTTAAATCCGTGATTTATACGCTTGGCGCATGAAGTAAAATTTCGAGTTTAGAAAGGCCTGAAAATTTGGTTTTGTCGCGAAGCGTAGCATTATTTGTCAAAATACAAATATACAATTGACACCTTTCAATGCACAGATATAGCGACGAAATGTCTGCGTTTGGTAGCGGTCGCAGAAAAAAAATATTTTTCTTCTGGTTTACGTAATTTAAAAACATTTTAATTCTGGGTATTTGATTGAATTTAATTGTTTGTTTCAATGTTCAGTGTTTTAATTAAATATCCCGAATAATATTCAAAAATGTTTCACCACGGTTTAAGTGAGAAATTAATTAAACAATAAAAACATTTTTATTAAAACCTTCGTGTTTAATAACTTAAAGTCGGGTTATTATTGATCGAAATAAAAAAAAAACTACAAGAATGTATGAGTGTGGAAAGTACGAAGTAGAATAAAAAAATGTTATTCGTATATATTCAAAATATTCACGCCCATAAATTAGGGGCACTCACGTGAAAGTGGTGTTCTGCTAATACAAATATAATCCGGCGATTAAATATTAATGAGCTAATTAGTTTTCATTACGTGGAATGCACGTGATTTTAATATTTTATCGTCCTGTCGCGGCGTTTTGCACGACCAGTACAATTTTATTTAAAAAATTATATTTCAATTTCACATAATTACTTTTTCAAATTATACACACATGTGTAATATTATAATAATAGAATGTTAATTTTAGTTATTAAAATGTAGTTGTTTTTGACAAGTACTTGTACATTGTTTTCATTTCATTTAATTAAATGTTTTTAATGAAGTATAATATAATTGAGATATTCAAAAAAATAGTGTTATTGTATACTATACTTGGTGTTACATATAAAAACACTCACCTTCTATATTTTTTTAATATTTGGTTAATTTGAAATTGTCACTTTAAACAAATTAATGTTTAAATAGTGTTCATGTAAACTATACCGGGTGTAACATAAAACCCTCACTCTTTATATATTTTTATTATTTGGTCAATTTGAAATGTTCACTGTAAACAAATGTATGTTTACTGATCGAGAAAATTTAATTGCCGTTCTGTGTGTTCGAAAATAATTTCTAATTTAAAAACTTAAATAAAAGACACTTCATTTTATTTATCTAGCAGCCCACGATTACGGGCTTTAATTACCAATTAAAAGTTGACAAATATGCAAAATGTGATCAACACTTAAAAACCATTTTAGCATTAGATAATTAACAGAAATATTACGCGACCAAACTAAATTTTCAGGCTTTTTCAAACTCGAAATGTTACTTCATGCCTAATCAGGGATTGGAAACACTTGTGAAAGACTTCAAATTAAACACTTTTCAATAACAACGAATGCCTTAAAATATACAGCGTATACATAAAGATATGTATACTTGAAAGCAAAATTCCTTGTATACTTCTATAATAAACGGTCGTTTTTGTTTTGTTTCGTGAAAACAGTATGTTTTATAAAAATTTAAATTAAACAATCAAATCAAATACTTTAACTACGTTTTCACAGTTTCCCAAACATATTATTATATTTTATTTTTATTGTGAATAATTTATGTGTTTACATTTATACAGGGTGCGGCAATTGAATTGAATGGTTTTTGATAGCTTGTTGTAGAGGAGCGAATAAAGTATGTAAACAAATTTTGGAAAAAATTGAAACTATATTAAGTAACGTTTACAAAAACACTATTCGTATCCAAATATCACATCTGCAAGATGTCCACTACCCGTTTATATTCAATGCCGCAACCTGCTTTGGAAATTCAACATAACGCGTTGAAGTAAATGTTCGTTAGCATTTAATTATTTCTTAGCGAATTAAGTTTTTCATCTCTTAAAGCGTTTGAGGAAGTCTCTCGTAAATTCGGTTAAATGTAATTAAGGTTACAACCATTTATATGAATAGACTTTTCCATTCTCCCCTGCGTCTTATGTGAAAGCAAAAGAAACAAGAAGATAGGTGAAATTGAGTAAAATTTTGGGTACATTAAGATTTTTATATTTTCGCCGTAACCTAATTTGGCATTTATTTCAATAAAACTTGTTTTTATTTTGTACTAAAGAGATTGCGCCATCTAGCGGCAAAACCAGAAACTTAAAAAATATTTCCAGTGATTTCTCTTGGCCACTTTTACCGCAATATTCCACGTTGCATAGTTTCTGAGATACATCCGATGGCGACACCCGGTACAAACAAAGTAAAAAGTGTTTTATTGGTGAATTTAGAATTGTTTTTCTATGGTATATTCAGCTATTGGGCTTAGAGGAAAATCAATCACAGCAAAAATAAAATCTTCGCATAGTCAAAAGACAGTCAACCAACTGACTTACAGTCATAATGTCACAATAGTAAACTGTTAATTTATAACTGTACATTTTTTTGCGCATCGTCTGCTGAGGACATTAGCGCTATACATACGTACACACATTCAACAAATCTTAAAACTAATATCACAGATGGCATAGCACATTCGACTAACCTTAAAACTAATATCACAGATGACACTATCACATTTAACTAATCTTTAAATAGACACCACACAAAATAAAAGCTGTAAATATATCAAATAATTAGGTAAAATATCAGGTGTAAAGTGCCTGATACAGCACATTTAAACACAAATTATAAAAAATAAGACGAAAGACTATATTTTTTTAAAGAGACCAGTTCCTTTCAAAAACTGTATAACAGTAATGGTTAGACGTTTTTCCAGGATAGTCGCGACATTGTTTGGGAGCTGCAGTCTATCACGCTGATTTGCGTACACAATGCATTCCTCGAGTAAATGTTTTACTGTTAATAAGCAGTGACAAGTATCGTATGAGGGTGCTGGGTCGCTTGTTAGGAGATGGGAGTGTGTCATGTTGGTATGACTAACCCTGAGGTGGAGCAGGGCTACCTCCTCCCTCCTAGTAAGCAGTTCCGGTGATTTCTATGCTGACACTGTGACCTTAACATCTCTTAATTTACTTTTGTGGCGTAACCAATCAACCTGTTGAGTACTACTGACTAACGACTTGACGTAACATTTCACGTCGTCGGGTCTACAGAAATTAATGTCTAAATAATTCTCCTCGGCAGCCATACGAGCGGCCGAGTCTGTCAACTCATTACCGTCAATTCCTGTATGTGACGGCACCCAGACGTAGGGGTAACGTTTTCGGATGTCGTTAGCAGATGATGGAAGGTTGTCAGTATATTACCCACCATGGGATCTTCTATTTTCTTATTTACAATACTTGTTATAGCTGATAAGGAATCGGACAAAATAAGGAATGCATTGTGGTTTGATAGGTCGCAGTAACGCAGCGCTTACCATATAGCATACATTTCTGCCGTATATATACTAGATACTGGGGGGAGGGACCACGAATGCGTCACAGCAACCAATGCTGCACCTACTCCTGTTTTAGTAGATATGGGTCGTTCGTGAATGATTCGTTTGAAAAGAACGATTCTGTACGGTGATTTGAATGAACTGATTCCGTATTTCGAGAAGAATTGATTCGTTAATGATTTATTCACTCGAGACGACCGACCGAACGATTTTGGTCGAGCGGAATCGTATTCCCGATTTGGATTTATACATGCGGTCTGAATCTGTCCGAATCGGATAACTAATTCGTTCGCTCGAATCCGCGCACAACTTTAACTCCGCTTTGTGCATGTGTCTGAATCTGAATCCGCCCGAATCGGATGACTAATGCGTTCGCTCGAATCCGCCCGAAACGATTCTTCACGACTTGCAGAAACGAACCCGCTGCGTCAGCCTTTATTGGTATTTTGTACGACTAGACGCGTATTTTTATCTGCTAATGTTTGTTCTCTACTTATGAGACAAATCACAGAATATTTGCAAGAAGAATTCAAGTCACCGAAGTTTTATTTGGAACAGCTTTACTAAACTTTCGACTGAAAAGGCAAAATTATTTTATAATTTAAAAATAAATATAATAAACCATTTTGAATTATAGTTTAATTTGTATGTGTTTGCTCTATTTTTTATAGACATATATCTTTTGAATAAACCTATCATCTTTGCTTAAAATATACAAGTCGTACAAGTCAATTCCTTTAAAACGGTATTCGCTCGATCAACTGATATTATTGGGTCAGTTGTCTATCTCGGCGCTGTTCGGTATGGAACGAAGATATATTATTATTATTATCATTATTATTATTAGTATTATTATTCAATTTTGTGCGTAGTTAATTGACGGCAAGTAAATGGTCACGGTTTATAAAACAAGAGAACGAACTATATTATCATTATTATTATCATCATTATTATTAATATTATTATTATTATTATAAGTGATTCGTTTACGAACGATTAATAAAGAACGAATCACTTTTAAGAATTGATTTAGTTGATTCGAATCACCTGAAAGATCCGAACTATCCATATCTAGTATACAGGACTGAAGGAGATAACCGTGACGAAGAAAGGTAGCCTTTAAATGGGCTATTATTACCTGGAAAGCAGATTTTTCTTTAACCAGGGTTAACAAGTCCCTATTGACCTGCACTCTTGGTACAAACCAAGGGGTCACTTCTTCCAATTCGACGAGCAAGCAGTCTGGAATGTCTGCTTGCCGTTCCTCTCTAAATGTGTAAACCCGTCACAGAGGTCTCGTTATTGTGGGCCTACTATGGTAGGCCCGGTATTGCTCTGTGTTCTTAAAAGTGCAATAGTTCATATGGTTCGGGTCAGCCGTTACAGACGCCTCATACCGCAGAGCGAATGCAAGGCATCTGTAGTGCATTATTCCCGAATCACAGCAGAGACTTTTGAATGGCGATGTCCTAAATGCTCCGGTGGCCAATCTAATTCCTGTGCCGTGGATACTATCGAGGGATTTTAATCTAGAGATTTTTGTCGATGCGTAAAGAGCACAAGCGTAGTCAACCCTTGAAAGGAGTAGAGTTCTATATAGCTGCAGAAGTACCTCTCTACTAGCTCCCCAATTATTATTAGCTAGGCACTTGATAAGGTTAAGAGCTTGTTTGAATCTCACCGTCAACTCATTGATGTGCCTTCCAAATCTAAGTGCACTATCGAACGTAAAACCTAGAAAGCGGTGGCTTTCTAAATATTGGATTCTAGATCCCTGGATGAAGATGCGGGGGCCAGGATAGAATCGTCTCAGACGGCAAAAATGAACGCAGGCTGTTTTGGCAGGGGAGAATCTAAAACCCTTCGCATTCACATCATTTACAACATCTATAGCTCTTTGTAGTCTATTGGCACAGAAGGCGGTAGTTGGTCCTGTGATATATATGGCCAAGTCGTCTACATACAAGCATGTCCGTACAGGTGCTCTGACAGACGCTGCAATACTGATCACTGCAATGGCAAACAGTGTTACACTGATTGTGAAACCCTGCGGGATGACGTTTTCAAGAGTGTAAACGGACGAAAGCACGTTTTGGACGCGCACCCAAATTCTGCGGTCTGTGAGAAACGAGGATACAAATCACGGAAGGTTTCCCCGAAATCCCAATTCGTGCAGTTGCTGCAGTATACCGTATCTCCAGGTCATGTCATACGCTTTTTCTAAGTCGAAGAAAACAGCTACCAAGTGCTGACGATTGAGAAAAACGTCCTGTATAGCGTTCTTTAGGCGTACCAGATGATCTAGTGTTGAATGACGCTTCCTAAAGCCAGCCTGATATCTAGCGATTAGTCCACGTGCTTTTAGTACTCACACCAGACGAGAGTTTATCATCTTTTCTAATACCTTGCTCATGCAGCAAGTTAGTGAAATGGGACAGTAACTTGATTTTTGGCTTAGATCTTTTCCGGGCTTACGGATGGGCACGATGACAGCAATAAGTCTATTGTTTCAGCTTGACAAAAGTCGGTGCTCGCCGACATTTAGTCCATTGTGTCAACTTGACATAAGTCGGCGTGAGCCGACATTTAAACAATGTGTTATCTGCCAGCTGATATTTGAACTATAAGTACAGTTAGCATAAGTCGGCGCCAGTCGACATTTAGTCCATCGTGTCAAATTGATATAAGTCGGCATCAACCGAAATTTGCACTATAATGACAGTTGACATACAAGTCGGCGCCAGCCGACATTTGGACTATAATAACAGCTGACATAAGTCGGCGGTAGCTGACATTTGAACTATAATAACAGTTAACATAAGGCAACGCAGGCCGACATTTAACCAATTGTGCCAACTTTACACGGTTTTAAATTGAACTATAATGAGATCGCTATATTATTGCTTTTCTTTATGACACTTGCGACACACATTTTGATAGTTGTGACATAATTTAAACCAACGAGTGTCTTCCACTTCCAGACTAAGCATGAAGTAACATTTCAAGTTTAGAAAAGCCCCGCTTAGAAAATTTGTCGAGGGTCGCGCAGCGACTCGAAACATATTTTCACGGGGCTTTTTTAAACTCGAAATTTTACTTCATGCGCCACATGTATAAATCACTGATTTAGAGTGATAATAAACCGCAATAAAAAAAATCGTTATAAATTAAAAGACAGTCAGTCACTTGGCTTACAGTCATAATACCAGAATAGTCGAAATAGAGTTCATAGAGACATAATCAAACAAAATCTTACCATAGTAAATAAAGACAGTCAACTAAGTAACTTACAGTCATAATATCACAATAGTCAAAATGAGGATTTTTGACTGTATTGACTGACATGTCTATTGTTTCAGCTTGACATAAGTCAGTGCTAGCCGACATTTAGTTCATTGTGTCAACTTGACATAAGTGTGCGTTAGCTGACATTTGGACTGTAATAGCAGTAGACATACAAGTCGGCGCCAGTCGACATTTTGATTAAAATAGTAGTTGACATAAGTCGGCGGTAGCCGGCGTTTGAATATAATGACAGTTGACATAATTAGGCGCTAGCTGACATTTAGTCCATCGTGTCAACTTGACATAAGTCGGCGTTAGCTTTGGACTATAATGATAGTTGGCCCAAGTCAACGCCAGTCGACATTTGGCCTACAATAACAGTTGAAATAAGTCGGCGGCAGCCGACATTTGAACTACATTGACAGTTGAAATAAGTCAGCGCAAGCCGACATTTAACCTATCGTGCCAACTTGACACGAGTTTGAATTGAACTATGATGAGATCGTCATGTTATTTTTTTATCTTTGTGACAGTTATGATACACATTATAACACTTGTAACATATTTTAAAGTAACGAGTGTCTTCCACTCCCAGACTAAGCATGAAGTAAAATTTCGAGTTTAGAAAAGCCCCGCGTAGAAAATTTGTCGAGGGTCGCGCAGCGACCCGAGACAAATTTTCACGGGGCTTTTCTAATCTCGAAATTTTACTTTATGCGCCACGCGTATAAACCACTGATTAACAGTAAAGTTAAAAATATATAACTATAATAATATAACCTTCAAATTGGCCAAAATATAAAAACGGGAGCAGTTAGATCGAGCGATCTTTGTGTTAGCACAATAGATTTGATCAAAATATAAGACTTTTCGGCACATACTCGTTGATTAATAAGAGAATTAGCCAAGGTAGGTAAAAGTTTAGATATCAATATATGAATAAATCGTTTTTTTTAGAAACATCACATTAGTAATGTTTCCATAGGATGCTATAGAAAACCATTCAATTCAATTGCCGAATCCTATATAAAGTACGATGATTTGTTGTGTTTTGCAATTAATTAACTGATTGAATTGAATAATGCTGGCAATACAAATGCAATTCCCACACAAAGGAAACGGGAAGCCTTTTAATAAATAACCCCCGCTTCGGATAACATTTGATGTTTAGGCATTTAAACCTTATGCAAACGCAAACGCGGGGAAACTTTAGAGAGGGAGAACTGTTTTTAAAACACGTGCGCGTAACATTTGAGTTATGCAGTTGTAATTGCGGCAATAAACGTGCGGGCGTATTTGCGGTGTTTAAATAATTAATTCGTAATTCGTAAAATGCACGAGCTCCGCTGTAAATAGTTCGTTGAGGGTCGGTGTGAATGCGAAAGAGCGCCCGCCCGCAAAATAAATAATGCATCATATTAAAGTTGTCGCCCGGGGGGCGGCGAACAATGCGCGCCTCCGCCAAACTTGTCCCATGAATAAGGAGACTATTTTTCGCGCGGGGACTCGAAAAGCCCAACGCTTCCCTTTTTTTTGAGCGTGTATGAACTCTTTTTCTCCATTCGATCCCTCCTTCCCACTTCATTTTTCACGTCATTTGTCAGTAAGCGAGAGCAGCATTAACGGGTGCGAAAACAAGGGACAGGCGTGGACCGCATCGTCGAGAATAAAATATCCAAATTCCTCAAGGGGTTGGAATAAGTGGGAAATCGGTTGACAGGGTGATTCCGCCGCCCTCCGGGAAGCTAAGTAGCTCGTTAACAGCTCGCGTTCGGGGGGCGGAAAGGGGAGCTTTCGCCACCCTCGAGTCTCTCTTCTCGTTTTACAGCCCGCCCTCACATGTCGAGATATTGCACCGCTTCGTGTCATTTATGATTCGGCTTTGAATTAAGAGCGCGCTTCCGGTTGCTCTTTTTGTCATCCCCTCCGAGCCGGCTAATACACTTACTACATTACGTTTTATTAGCGCGCATTTATGTCCTCACGGTTTTTAATTAAACCTATTACTGAATCATAAAGCACAGCATTATCTGCTTAATTAAATTAAATTAAATTTAAATTTCTGAATCATACACAACTTACTGATAATTTCAGGGCTTCGAACCGTAAACCGAAAACCGGAAATAAACCGTTATTTTTGTCTGAACGAAAACTGTAAGAAAAATCGGTTTATATCGCTTCAAACACACACGTAAACACTTATTTAATTCTGCAACAGTTTCTACTTTTTTGCAATTTTTAAATCAAAACTGTTTTGGGAAATATTCGTTTCAAGGTCCACTCACTCAATCAAGACCATTTCTGATTTTATATTTATTTCCTAAAAATTTTAGTTTTTGTGTGGCTTTAAAAACAATTGAATCTTTGTTCTACCTCGGTTTTTGTATGAGAATAAAAATCACAGAACTAATTAAAACTAAAGAAAATAGTCATTATCAAAAAACAAACTTACTCAAAAATTAATAAATGTTGACTGGTTGCAATCGCAATTTAAATATCTTTAATGAATTCACCAAAATATCAACTGTTTTCTTAAAAACCGTTAGAGAAAAAAAATCTTTAATCAGCAGATGCGTTCTTTTCGTAAGTTTCAGTTGATCGGGTATATTGCCATTTTTTTTTTCTGGCGTAAACATCGCGATTTTGACGCCAAATATCGATTTCCTCAAAGTCAGATCAACATAACTATTGACGTTATACGCCGACAATTGTCAGTTTAGTTTTACTTTATGCCCCACGCGTATAAAATACTATAATATTGTCAAATTTATGTATATTTGAACTTCACTTAAAATCTGTGTTTTATACGCGTGGCGCATGAAGTAAAATTTCGAGTTTAGAAAAGCCCAGAAAATTTGTCTCGGGTCGCTGCGCGACCCTCGACAAATTTTCACGGGGCTTTTCTAAACTCGAAATTTTACTTCATGCTTAGTCTGGGAGTGGAAAACACTGGTTAAAAGCGTCAAATTGAACACTTTTAAAAATCAAAGAATGTCAGAAAATTAACAGCTAAAATAATTAAGTAAAAGTAATGTGATTTTATAAAAATAATGACATTTTGTTTGTATAGTGTAAATCATTTAGTAAACATTTACTATAATCAAGTGACTACGATATCTTTAGCTATTTTGACATACGCAGTTGTTGTTTCAATTCCATGGCATGTCATTATTTTTATAAAATCACATTATTTTTTCTTAATTATTCTAACTTGGAGAAACGTAAAGTAATAAACTTTAACACGAATGAATTCAGAATTTTTCCCTCTACAGAAAAGGTTATTTCATTTTGTTTCTAAAATAAATAGGGGAGCCAAAATTTGAACATTTCAAAATTTACATGGGATTTCCTATGTTGCGTCCGCCAAGTCAACAACCGGTATACTGGGTTTTTCCCATTGAAATAATAATAATAATAATAATAATAATAATAATAATAATAATAATATCAACCAGTCACTAGTGATGAGATCAAAACAGCTCTCGCTGGATCAAAAAATTTTGCTGCGCCCGGTCCGGATGGTATCAATAGTTACTGGTAGAAGAAACTCACCAATACGCACCATCACTTAACCAGAATCTTTAACACTTGGCTAGACGGGGAACAAGAAATTCCAGCGTGGTTTGTAGAAGGGAGAACGGTCTTACTTCCTAAATCAGGCGATTTGTCGCAACCAAAAAACTATAGGCCCATCACATGCCTCAATGCATGCTACAAGATCTTCGCGAAAATTCTGCACGCACGTATTCTTGACGCGGCGGGTGCGGTGTACGACCAAATCTACGAACAACGCGGATCAAAGATAGGCGTAGCTGGCTGTAAGGAGAACCTGCTAATAGATCGGTGTATTACGCAGGACTCCATACAGTTCAAACGAAACCTGTCAATGGCGTGGATAGACTACCGCAAGGCATTCGACACAACCTCGCACGAGCTGCTACTCTACCTTATTCGATGCCTTGCTGTGCCGCCACAGATAGAGAGATGCATAGAACACCTATTGCCCCTCTGGAAGACTCGGTTTTCCATAATATCAGGTAGACATCGAGTTTGTACAGACGTGGTATGCTATAAGAGAGGCGTGTTCCAAGGAGACTCTCTCAGCCCTCTCCTATTTTGCATCTCTCTCTTACCGTTATCCGTCGTACTTTGCAATACTCGAGGGTACTCGTGTGGTCCACCGCGTAACCGAAGGCAACACGTCACCCATCTGTTTTACATGGATGACCTGAAACTATACGCCTGCGGTGAAAGAGACTTACAACAATCTTTAAAATGTGTTCAAGAGTACACGAATGCCATCGGTATGGAACTAGGGCTCGACAAATGTGCTTTGATACATCTGAAAAAAGGTCGAATGGATGGATTAGAAGAGGACGTGCAGCATAATGCACCATTTGAATGCCGGAGAGTCTTATGAATATCTAGGTGTACCGCAACACCGTTCCCAAGATACGGGCGCCGTTAAGTCAACTCTCCGGAACAAGTATAAACACCTGGTCAGACAAATATGGAGTTCTGAACTATCAGGAAAATATAAGGTGCAAGCAACAAACATGCTGGCCGTCCCGATTGTTACGTATTCATTCGGTCTCATCAAGTGGACGAGAGAAGAACTGCACGCTCTCGACATAGACACCCGTAAGCGAATGCACCTCTTCAGAAGCCTGCATCCTAGGTCTTCGGTGGAGCGCTTATACTTACCACGTTCAGTAGGAGGCAGAGGACTCATAAACTTAGAAAGAGCACACGACAGAGTAGTCTTATGTACAGCATGTAAAATATCAAAAAGCTCAGATCCCTTACTGCGTTTTGTGCGAGAGCATGAGAAGACAGGCACTGGAGCATTTCTATTCAAGGCAGCACAAAAAGTCTCGGAAAACTATGGGTTAGATTTCAGCAATGGTCGCGGGGAGCTCGCCAACCTATCTACCGCCAAACTAAGAACCCAGCTAAAAGAAGCAGAAAACATGGACCTGCTCCGAAGCCATATGGACAAGTCAATGCACTCTATTTTCTTCAAGAATATTGAAGAACTTGGCTTGTCCAGACAGCTTACTTTTAGTTTTCTACGATCGGCTGGACTAAAATCCGAGACGGAGGGTTTTATCATCGCATGTCAGGACGGTGTAATTAACACGCTAGTATACCGTAGCCGCATAATGGGTGTAGAAGTCCCCGATGTAAGCTGTAGAGCCTGCCATCGGGCGCCGGAGACTTTAACGCATTTACTCTCTGCCTGCGGAGTGTATGCATCTTCGGCCTACATCAATCGACACAACGCGGCACTGCGAGTCCTGTACTTCCATCTCAGGTACTCGTATGGCATAGATGACACTGCTGTGCTGCCTTACGCTCCTAGGGAAATAGATTCCGTCGTGGAGAATGAAAGGTGCCGGATATTCTGGAACTTTTCATTCCCCACAGTTAGGCAAATACAAGCAAACAAGCCTGACGTAGTCCTCATGGACCACCAACTCAAGACAATGCTTGTTATCGAATTCTCTGCACCGGCAGAAGCAAACATTGTCTTGAAACATGAGGAAAACGGAGGAAATACCAAGACCTTATATATGAGCTTAGCGCGCTGCACTCAGGCTACTCTGTCAAGCTGGTTGTCCTCATAATTGGTTCGTTAGGTGGTATAAACCGGGCGCTAGTCGACAACCTAAAAACCATTCCGGCCTGCCGTGAGGCAACAAACACTCTAGCCGGACATATGCAAAAGGCAGTTATCCTAGGCTCTCTTCGTCTACTTAGAGCTCACAGTAGCGGAAACCAATAGTTACCTTACCTCCAGGTTTGGAGGAGGTTGCTATTGGAAAACGCGGCTCCCTCTCTGTACGGTATCAGGGACGTATAGGCAAAGAAGGTAGTCCGGCATTTAAAAAAAAAAAAAAATAATAATAATAATAATAATAATACTGCTTTATTTCATACAAATACACAGAAATAGATACATGGGTATAATGTATAAAATAGTGTCCTATAACAATATACAATCATCTTACGAAGATTTAAAATTAAGATACTCATCTAGGGTGTATGGTTCTATTTCACAGAGGAGACGAAAAGTGTTTTCTTTGTATGTCATTAGTTTTTGTTCTTTTTTAATTTCATTTGGTAGCTGATTATATAAACGCAGACATATATAATGAACACTTTTCTGTGTGAACTAAGTTTACTTGCGGGTATATCATATTTTGTCTGTTACGTGTGTTATATTCATGAACAATCTCGTTGTCTGAAAAATTTAAATATGATATCGCATGAAGAGTAGACATTCATATATATTTAAAGCTACTATTGTTAGCATATTTGACAATCTAAATTTATTACGGCATGACTCCCTAGGTCCTACCTTACAAATAATTCTAATAGCGCGTTTCTGCAATATTAGGACTCTGTTAATATCCGAACAGCCTCCCCAGTGTATGACTCCATATCTCAGCAGTGATTCAAAATTTGCATGGTATGCAATTTTTGCTATGTTGGTATCAACATTTCTTGTTATTACCCGTAGCATATAACAAACTCTGCTTAGCTTGTTACATAAGTCTTGTATGTGGTGCCTCCATTTTAAAGATGTATCTATCGTTATACCGAGCACTTTTGTTGAGCTGACAATATTGTAATTACTACTGTTAAAGCAAGCGGTACTTGGTAGGTCTTGTACATTGTTTATTTTGAATAATATGCATTTAGTTTTATCTTTGTTCAGCAGTAAATCGTTTTGTAAATACCATTTCTCCACGTACTGTAATATTGATGTCGAATTTTCTTTTAGTTCTATAAAGTCCCTACCCTTGATTGCAATATTGGTATCATCGGCATAGTTTATATGAAATAGACTTTTAGGTATTCGTTTTAAACAATTATATGCCTGGCACATTAAGTAGAATTGAGTAAAAAACAGTCATACACATTTTTTTTGATTTTCAGATTTTTGTATCCTTGAAGTCTACTCGTCTTAGGCTACAATTATAAAAATAAATTAAACTTGAAATCTTATCCTAAACCTTATGAAATTAAGTTTGAAAAAACCTGTGGAATGCAAAGCCTGCTACATTTCTCGGTTACAAAAGCTAACATATTTTTGCAGTTGCAAAACCTGCCAACTTTTTACTCAGTTTTACATAATTATCCTTCCCCATTATTCTCATTCAATACAATGCACATTAGACACTATTGTCATTTATTTAAAAGGCGCCACAAAATCAGTTTTTGTCATTTTGCCACAAGTTTGTCAAAACACGTATGGCTGGTTTTGCATCTGGGCGACTCAATTTTGAGTTTAGAAAAGCTTAATTTAGATTGGTGGCTCCGCTTCCAAATTTGCAGGCTTTTCTAAACTCGAAATTTTATTCCATGCTTAATCTAGGATTAGAAACATCTGTTAAAGCGTAAAATTAAAAGCTTTTATCAAAACAATGAATGCCTTTAAATTTGCAGCAAAAATTAGTGATATGTATGTAAAGAAATATACTTTCTTTATACAATTTATTTTGTGCACTTTGCGAGATCTGCGCGTGCCGTGCGCTGTCATCAGCAGTCAACAGATTCGAGACGTTTGGACCAGATCAAAAGAAATACTTACAAATACCGTAACAGTGGACATAAATTGTCGTTTCTTGTTTACAGGTATTCTTTAATCCTGTAATTTTGTAAATAATTAATAATAAACTTGTTTACAGAGAAACACTTTGTGGTCTACTTTACCCAAAATAACAATTGTCTTACATGTATACCTAAAAGAAAAATTCTCTAAATATTGCGTTCTAATTCAAATTAATTAATTTAATTGACGAAGTCTATGTAATTGTGCGCTATGTTAAAATTCACTAAATAAGTGAAATTGATTGAACATTTTATAAGTTAATAAAATTATAGAAAACTCACAAAAACTTATGAAAATATTGATTATTTTTAACTGAAATCTTTAAAAATTATGTACAAATTTAAAACAAGTAATTCTACAAAAACGATCAAAATCAAAGATAAATTAAAGCTTAGTTGACCATTGGAAAATTATTGAAAATTAAAGAAATCAACAAAATAGACTATATCCAAATATTTTAAATATAATTAATAATCTCTGTTGCATTTTTGTAAGTCTGTATATGTACTGATTTTTTTGCTATGCTTTTGTATAATTATATCGACTAAACTTGTCTCACTCATGAAAGTATCATTACTTCTATTTGGAAATAAACAAATTAGATGGATAGAATTGGATTTCATAAAAATCATCACATTTTTTTTTTTCTTAAACGTGTTTTATTTTGACATTTACAGAGCTAGTACAAAAATATGTATTTATATGATAAATTAACAATATTTGCATCATCTCTGTAATGGTCCATTGTGTCCATCCCTCGGTCCTCGCCTCGTGATGCATGGGTCGAACCCGATCCCGGGCTATCGGTATTGAAGGATATCTGGTTGTTGGTCTTCCATTAGTTTTCTTATTATTTTCATTATTTATCAGTTTGATTTTTATTTTGAGTTTGAACGGAACTAATTTCAGTGTTTTTATATGTGTTGATAATTTGTTGTATTTGTGTATTATGTCTGTTGTCAGGTGTTGCCTGTTTTTTTTTTGTTTTGAATTTGTCAGTTCGGAGGTCTGATTTTCGTCTAGTTTTGTAATTGTGTACTTGTTTGTTTGTTTTGAATTTAATTCTTGTTTTAATTAGGTTATTACATTACTTCTATAAAAAAATTATCAACATTTTAAACATAGACAAAAATCAAACATAAAACTTTGGCAGAATTTCAGTTATTATTATATTTTAAGTATACATATTCCAATTACAGCGTATAAGCTGTAAATCTTCAGATATTCGTTTTTTTTTTTTAGAGTTCAATTTGACGCTTTAAGAGTGCGCTCTGCTCTATGGAAACTAAGAATACTGATTTTTTTGTTATTATTTTGATTTTTTTAATTCTTTCTCCACATATCTGTCTAAAATTTAATTGCGAAGGGCATGATGATTTTATTTTATTTTTTATTATAGTATAGTTAAAAATAAAATTAAAACATTAAATAACTATAAAATGTGACTTCATCATGACCTCCACAATAATTTTGTGGTTATATAATTCTTATATCATTTTCTGATAATATGTATGGTTATAAAAAAAATCACTTTTTCCTTTTAAAAAAGAATCGTTCATAATATCAATACACACAATTTTATTTGATAATTACATTTTCTTCCAGCAAGAGGAAAAAAATTTTTTTTTATGCATTCTGTACCAAAATAAATATTTTTAAACCACAACTTCATGTGCCCTCATATTATTAAACGATTGTAAATTGAAACGACAGTACGGGTTGACCGCAGCCCTCAATCCTAGATTAAGTATGAAGTAAAATTTCGAGTGTAGGAAAGTCTGAAAACTTTTCTAAACTCGAAATTTTACTTCATGCACCACGCGTATTAAACTCTGTTTCAAGTGAAGTTCAAAATATACTACAAAACCAGTATACTAAAGACGTATATTCTGAACTTCACATAAAATAAATTTCCAATACATGTGAGCGTAAAGCTTACATTTTTAATTTAAAGAATATTTTTATGTTTTAAAAACGATAAAATAATATTGATGTTTGCACACATACAGAGAGTTTCATGTAACACCAAACATTTTCATCCAATACAATTTGACACCTTTAATTTTAAAATAATGTGTAAATTGTGTTGCCTATATGACCATTACAGATTGTAGCCAATCAACCGCAATTAATGCCTCAACTTGTACATACAGGGAGTTTTTCTTTCAAGTATACATGTCCCAATTACACCTTATATGTTGTAAATCATTAGATACTCGTTTTTTTAAAAGAGTTCAATTTTAAACTTAAAATAAGTGTGTTTCACTCCCAGACTAAGCATGAAGTAAAATTTCGAGTTTAGAAAAGCCTGAAAATTTGGTTTGGTCGCGTAGCGCGAAGCGCGGAGCGGCCAAACCAAATTTTCAGGCTTTTCTAAACTCGAAATTTTACTTCATGCGCCACCGGTACAAAACACTGACATTACGAAGTTTAAAACAAACCGCAAAACTTTACATTGCATCAGTGTTTTGTACCGGTGGCGCATGAAGTAAAATTTCGAGTTTAGAAAAGCCTGAAAATTTGGTTTGGCCGCTCCGCGCTTCGCGCTCGCGACCAAACCAAATTTTCAGGCTTTTCTAAACTCGAAATTTTACTTCATGCTTAGCCTGGAAGTGAAAAACACTCGTTTAAAGCTTCAAATTACATTCATTTAATAAACTGAGCGTCGGCAAATGTACAACGTATGCTAATGTATACTTAAACGAAATATTCTCATTATGAAAATTTTCGGTGTTACATAAAACTTTCTGTAGATGGATACATTTTAACTTATTTTTCTTTATTTCAGGACCAGGATATTGGGGTTTAATGAATCCACAATGGAACATGTGTTCAAAAGGAAGAAGGCAGTCACCTATAAACGTGGAACCTGACAAACTCCTGTTTGACCCTTATCTAAGGCACATACACCTAGATAAGCATAAGGTAAGCAAAAAAATAATTTTAATATTAGAGAAGCTGTAATAAACAATAAACGATAATTATTGTTTTTTAACATAAGAATTTAGGAGTTAATTGTTTAAAAAAGAAACACATTAAATCCTTTACACTAGATTGTTTAATCCATAGCTGAATTTACAATAAAAGTAATTAAAGCATTTACGTAATTTATATTTTAGAAATAATTAGTCAGAAATATGTCAATTTTATACTTTAAATAGAGTTCGAAGATAACGTATGATCCGCAAGTTTTGGGAAAAAATCACCTGGTTTGATTAAGTGAGTGATGTAATGAAGCAGGCCATAGAAATAAAATGTTACGTCATATTATTTAAATTAAAAATGCATACGTTTTGGTTTCTGCTTCGCAAAATGTCTTATAAAATTGATCCTCGACGAGGTGTTTATAATCTGGTTGGGCGAATGTCGAAACGAGACATTGTCGATATTTATCGAGATTAAAACATAAGCAAATCGACAATTTATTGCACAATCAAAGAATGTCAAGAAGGGATACCCTGTGTCAACTTGCCTAAATGTGGTCGGCCGGGGGTTTTGAACTAATTAAAATAGGGGACTAATTCAAGTAGCTAAACACAAAATTGGGATCTCACAGCGAAAACTGGCCAGGAGATTTAATGTTGGAAAGACTACGCTGTTTAGAACCCTATCAAGTGAGAAAATTGTCTTTCGTCTTTCGGAAATGGAGGAAAGCTAAAAAATATACAGAGGCTCAGTTAGAGCAAATTCCGAGATGTTGCCGTGCGTTGAGGCGACGAAATGCACTCTCGTCAACAACTTGATCGTGACGGACTATGACAAATATTTTACTTTGTCCAACTCTGAGATGAAAGGCAATTATAGTTTCTACATCGACGATTACGAGAATGTCCCTGATGATGTGAGATAAAAAAGCAAAAAAATAGTTTGAGGACAAAATTTTGGTATGGTGTGCAACCTCTGAGACTGGCTTCATCTCGCAGCCCTACATTGGCGTTGTTCGGGGCGGAGCCTTAAATGCAGAACGTTATATCCAGAAATGTCTCTTTAAACTGCTTTCGTTTTTGAACACACATTGTTGCGGCTCATATATACATTTATCTTTAAGGGACCTCTTAGATGGACGTTTTAAACGCGAGGCGGAACGTGAGCGGGCGCAAGCGTTTGCGTTTTAACACATGGGTTTATATGAGAGTCCGTAGACGGACGGGTGCGAGGCGGAGAAAACGCCAGCACTCGCGTTTGTTTAAATTTGAGCGGAGCGGGACGGACGCGTTTTTCAGTTTTAACACATGGTTTCTTATGCGCCTTCTTATACGGGCGGGTGAATCGCGTTTTCAAAGCGGGCGTTTTTTGCAATATTTTTGTAAAAAATCGGCCAAAGCGAGTTAAATTCGTAATATTTTTCTTACAATATTTAGTCGTAACGCAAAAATAAATATTTTTGCTTTTAGATAAGTGTCCGAAATTAAAAAATAAAAAAACAATAAATATAAATTATAAATGTTTATGTAAACTTGCATCTCTAAGATATGAGTATAATTTTATTTAATATTTAAAAAATCATTGACATTTTCTAGAAATTGCGAAAAATAAAATAGCTAACAATTTAAAATCGTCCCCTCTCTCTTGTAAAAATAGTGTGATGAGAACAAAATAATTAACAGAATTAATATTCATTTTTTTGAGAGCGGTCTCTGTGCTCGTAAATTTTGTACTGGCAGCAGCTTCTCTTTTCCCTGACTCTCTAATTGGCCAACATACTAGGGAAATGCCCATTTCACAGTCTATTTTTAATATGCAGGTTATTACCCATCAAAGTGTGTGAAATTTTTGACAGAAATTTGTATACCGATTACGGGTTAAATAAAAGGAAAAAAAGTGATTGTCTATATCCTAGCGCTAAAACATGATTTTATAAGTATGTTTGATACAGAAAGTTTTATCTTAGAAATTCAGGCACCGCCCAAGGAACAAATCAATTTAAGTAATGTTTCATCAACATTAAAACAACGTTTAATGTTGCTGCACTGTTGATATAACGTTATTTGTTTGTTTTTTGCTCAGTGGGCGGAATGCATGTGGAATTTAGGTAAGTAATATTTATATTTATAAAGACATTAATTATATAAATACAGTAACGTCTATGAATAATAAAGGATAAATAAATAATAATATGACGAAATTAAATCTATTTCGTTCGTGCTTATTACTCAGCGTAACACAATTGAGGGCGCTCTTATATGGACGTTTTAAACGCGAGGCGGAACGGGAGCTGGCGCAAGCGTTTGTGTTTTAACACATGGGTTTATATAAGAGTTCCTAAACGGACGGGTGCGAGGCGGAGAAAACGCTCCCGTTCCGCCTCGCGCTCAAAACGTCCATATAAGAGCACCCTGAATGATAGACGGCACTGAAGGCTCGGCGGCGAACTCGCCCAGCACCCGCTTGCAAAACGCGTTCAATCCGCTCAGTATAAGAGCTAAAAGCGGAGCGGAAAAAACGATCCGTCCCGCTCCGCTATCGCGCTAAAAACGTCCATCTAAGACCGCCCTAACTATTTTCTATGCCTATTTTTTGTTATTCTTTGTAAATTTATTTCATAGTTAACATTTATTTTTATTGCAGCTTATTTATATTTATTTTTAAATCTGTTTTGAATTACTAGAAATGTTAGATAATAGGCTTTTGAATTCAATACATTTTTAATGGGCTGTCGTAAAATTAAACAGACCCTTTCTCACGGCGGGGGGTGTTGTTTTGGTCATCTGATGTTTCGTGGAAAATGTTCATCTGCAAACTCGCAAAGCATTACTGTACGACCGTGCGGTTAATTCTTAGAAAAGAAATACGCTTGTGAAGTTAGCCATAAAGTTTCCAGCCATAAAGTATATTTCGTAATGTTTGTTCGTCGATATCTCCATAATTACTTAGCAGATGTTAATGAAAATACACACACTAATAGAAAAAGGGTTGCGCTTTAGATTAGTGCTAACCACAAATTGATACAATGTATACTTTATGAGTAAATCGCATAATTCGATTTTTTTATTACTCTTAATTACAGGTTAATTACAACTCCGATTATCATGAAACTTATACATTCCATGTAGAATTTAACGATCTATCCAAATATGTAAAAACTATTCGCTGGCAAGTTAAACTGCAAAAGTTATTAACAAAAAACCACAAAACAATGGATTTTTAAATGTAGTCCGATTTAGATGAAATTAGCATATTAAACTCGAAATTTTATGCTGATTACGAAAATATTATTATTTTTCGCTGGCAAGTATTTTTTGATCAGTTATAGCACATTCATTGACGCTAGATAAACACTTTTACCCCTGAAAATGGTCAGAAATCCAACGAACAAAAGCGTACCGCTGACAGATTTATGACCGACCCTTCTGAAAGGCTTTTCTAATTCGAAAGTACCTTCAATTTCTTCTCTCTACGTAATCTAAATAATTGTTCCAAACTGTTACTCAATTTATTTAACAAATATACACACAACAAATATTTCAGAAATGCATCCGTCAAATAATTCATTAATATTCACGGATATAAAACGATAAATGAATTGATTTTTTTTTAATTATCTCATCATTTATTTTCTAGTCTTACTCAGAATTTTATAAAATTTGGCTAGCTTATACTCTTGCATACGCTGATCATAAATATCAAAAAAGTTTTCACTGACATGTAAAATTGCAATAATTATTAACGTTTTAATCGCAGAAACAAACTTTTAATATTTTTTATTTTTACTCGGATTTTAATAAAATTTGGTCACGTTGTAGCCCGGAGCACATTGATTACAGAAGTCTAAAAAGCTTTCGCTGGCAAGTGAAATTGCAACAATTACTAAGCCAGCCATAAACTTTAAACAATTTTTATTTTTTCTTGAATTTTAATAAAATTTGGTAATGTTGTAGTCCAGAGCACACTGATTACAAAAATCAAAAAAGTGTTCGCTGGCAAGTGAAATTGCAATAATTATTAACATTTTAATCGCTGCAACAATCTTTCAAAATTGTTGATTTACACTCCGATTTTAATGAAATTTGGCAATGTCATAGTCCGGAGCACACTGATTACAAAAATCAAAAAAGTTTTCGCTGGCAAGTAAAATTGCAACAATTATGAAGCCAGCCATAAAGTTTAAACAATTTTTATTTTTACTTGTATTTAAACAAAATTTGGCAATATCGTAGTCCGAAGCACACTGATTACAAAAATCCAAAAAAATTTCGCTGGCAAGTAAAATTGCAATAATTATTAACATTTTAATCGCTGCAACAATCGTTCAACATTGTTTATTTATACTCCGATTTTAATGAAATTTTGCAATGTCGTAGTGCGGAACACACTGGTAACAAAAATCAAAATGGATTTCGCTGGCAAGTAAAATTGCAATAATTATTAACATTTTAATTGCAGCAACAAACTTTCAATATTTTTTATTTATTCTCCGATTTTAATAAAATTTGGTAATATTGTAGCCCAGGTCACACTGATTACAAAAATCAAAAAAATTTTCGCTGGCAAGTAAAATTGCAACAATTATTAAGCCAGCCATAAAGTTTAAACAATTTTTATTTTTACTTTTATTTTAACGAAATTTTGCAATATCGTAGTCCGAAGCACACTGATTATAAAAATTCAAAAAAATTTCGCTGGCAAGTAAAATTGCAATAATTATTAACATTTTAATTGCTGCAACAATCGTTCAACATTGTTTATTTATACTCCGATTTTAATGAAATTTTGCAATGTCGTAGTGCGGAACACACTGGTAACAAAAATCAAAATAGATTTGGCTGGCAAGTTAAATTGCAATAATTATTAACATTTTAATTGCAGCAACAAACTTTCAATATTTTTTATTTATTCTCCGATTTTAATAACATTTGGTAATATTGTAGCCCAGGTCACACTGATTACAAAAATCAAAGAAGTTTTCGCTGGCAAGTAAAATTGCAACAACTATTAAGCCAGCCATAAAGTTTAAACAATTTTTATTTTTACTTGTATTTTAACAAAATTTGGCAATATCGTAGTCCGAAGCACACTGATTACGAAAATCCAAAAAATTTTTGCTGGCAAGTAAAATTGCAATAATTATTAACATATTAATCGCTGCAACAATCGTTCAACATTGTTTATTTATACTCCGATTTTAATGAAATTTTGCAATGTCGTAGTCCGGAGCAATCTGGTAACAAAAATCAAAATAGATTTCGCCGGCAAGTAAAAGTGCAATAATTATTAACATTTTAATTGCAGCAACAAACTTTCAATATTTTTTTATTTATTCTCCGATTTTAATAAAACTTAGGAATATTGTAGACCGGATCACACTGATTACAAAAATCAAAAAAAAATTCGCTGGCAAGTAAAATTGCAACAATTATTAAGCCAGCCATAAAGTTTAAACAATTTTTATTTTTACTTTTATTTTAACGAAATTTGGCAATATCATAGTACGGAGCACACTAATTACAAAAATCCAAAAAGTTTTTGCTGGCAAGTGAAATTGCAATAATTATTAACAATTTAATTGCAGCAACAAACTTTCAATAATTTTTATTTATTCTCAGATTTTAATTAAATTTGGTAATATTGTAGCTCGGGTCACACTGATTACAAAAATCAAATTAGTTTTCGCTGGCAAGTCAAATTACAACAATTATTAAGCCAGCCATAAAGTTTAAACAATTTTTATTTTTACTTGTATTTTAACGAAATTTGGCAATGTCATAGTCCGAAACATCTACGATTTCCATTATTGGATATATCGTTCCGATGAGATTAAACAAGATCGAAATACAATTAAATGAGAATTGATACTTCCCAATTTTTATGCTTTTTGAAATTTAACGACACTTATTCGGAGCCCTTTTTACCTATTGGTACATTTAATCCAATTAGGTAATTCCTAACCTTGTTGTTCGAGTGAATTTACTAAGATTTTAATACCGTGTCCTTTGAGCGGTTTTTCCTAATGAGGTTCATTTAGAATACCTTTCCCGCTTATGTAATCCGTAAGAGTAATCCTTTTGGTACGTTTTGTGAATATAATCCGACCAAAAATAAAATAATTTATTTAATCAATTTCACTTGTTAGTAAACATTTGTTTTAATATTTAGAATCAGCGTTTTCTGGACTATAATATTACCAACATTTATTAAAATCCGAGTAAAAATATATATTTCAAGTTTATGGCTGGCTTAATAATTGTTGCAATTTTACTTGCCAGTCAAAACGTTTTTCATTTATATAGTCAGTGTGATCCTAGCTACAATACTACCAAATTTGATTAAAATCGGAGAATAAATAAAAAATATTAAAAGTTTGTTGCTGCAATTAAAATGTAAATTATTATTGCAATTTTACTTGCCACCAAAATCTATTTTTATTTTTGTAAACAGTGTGCTCAGGACTACGACATCGCCAAATTTCATTAAAATCGGAGTTTAAATAAACAATGTTGAACTATTGTTGCAGCGATTAAAATGTTAATATTTATTGCAATTTTACTTGCCAGCAAAAACTTTTTGGATTTTTGTAATAAGTGTGCTCCGTACTATGATATTGCCAAATTTCGTTAAAATACAAGTAAAAATAAAAATTGTTTAAACTTTATGGCTGGCTTAATAATTGTTGCAATTTTACTTGCCAGCGAATTTTTTTTTGATTTTTGTAATCAGTGTGACCCGGGCTACAATATTACCAAATTTTATTAAAATCGGAGAATAAATAAATATTATTGAAAGTTTGTTGCTGCAATTAAAATGTTAATAATTATTGCAATTTTACTTGCCAGCGAAATCTATTTTGATTTTTGTTACCAGTTTGCTCCGGACTACGACATTGCAAAATTTCATTAAAATCGGAGTATAAATAAACAATGTTGAACGATTGTTGCAGCGATTAATATGTTAATAATTATTGCAATTTTACTTGCCACCAAACATTTTTTGGATTTTTGTAATCAGTGTGCTTCGGACTACGATATTGCCAAATTTTGTTAAAATACAAGTAAAAATAAAAATTGTTTAAACTTTATGGCTGGCTTAATAGTTGCTGCAATTTTACTTGCCAGCGAAAACTTTTTTGATTTTTGTAATCAGTATGACCCGGGTTACAATATTACCAAATTTTATTAAAATCGGAGAATAAATAAAAAATGTTGAAAGTTTGTTGCTGCAATTAAATTGTTAATAATTATTGCAATTTCACTTGCCAGCGAAATCTATTTTGATTTTCATTACCAGTGTGTTCCGCACTACGACATTGCAAAATTTCATTAAAATCGGAGTATAAATAAACAATGTTGAACGATTGTTGCAGCGATTAAAATGTTAATAATTATTGCAATTTTACTTGCCAGCGAAATTTTTTTGAATTTTTGTAATCAGTGTGCTTCGGACTACGATATTGCAAAATTTCGTTAAAATAAAAGTAAAAATAAAAATTGTTTAAACTTTATGGCTGGCTTAATAATTGTTGCAATTTTACTTGCCAGCGAAAATTTTTTTGATTTTTGTAATCAGTGTGACCTGGGCTACAATATTACCAAATTTTATTAAAATCGGAGAATAAATAAAAAATATTGAAAGTTTGTTGCTGCAATTAAAATGTTAATAATTATTGCAATTTTACTTGCCAGCGAAATCCATTTTGATTTTTGTTACCAGTGTGTTCCGCACTACGACATTGCAAAATTTCATTAAAATCGGAGTATAAATAAACAATGTTGAACGATTGTTGCAGCGATTAAAATGTTAATAATTATTGCAATTTTACTTGCCAGCGAATTTTTTTTGAATTTTTGTAATCAGTGTGCTTCGGACTACGATATTGCCAAATTTTGTTTAAATACAAGTAAAAATAAAAATTGTTTAAACTTTATGGCTGGCTTAATAATTGTTGCAATTTTACTTGCCAGCGAAAACTTTTTTGATTTTTGTAATCAGTGTGCTCCGGACTATGACATTGCCAAATTTCATTAAAATCGGAGTGTAAATAAACAATTTTGAAAGATTGTTGCAGCGATTAAAATGTTAATAATTATTGCAATTTCACTTGCCAGCGAACACTTTTTTGATTTTTGTAATCAGTGTGCTCTGGACTACAACATTACCAAATTTTATTAAAATTCAAGAAAAAATAAAAATTGTTTAAAGTTTATGGCTGGCTTAATAATTGTTGCAATTTCACTTGCCAGCGAAAGCTTTTTAGACTTCTGTAATCAATGTGCTCCGGGCTACAACGTGACCAAATTTTATTAATATCCGAGTAAAAATAAAAAATATTAAAAGTTTGTTTCTGCGATTAAAACGTTAATAATTATTGCAATTTTACATGTCAGTGAAAACTTTTTTGATATTTATGATCAGCGTATGCAAGAGTATAAGCTAGCCAAATTTTATAAAATTCTGAGTAAAACTAGAAAATAAATGATGAGATAATTAAAAAAAAATCAATTCATTCATCGTTTTATGTCCGTTAATATTAATGAATTATTTGACGGATGCATTTCTGAAATATTTGTTGTGTGTATATTTGTTAAATAAATTAAGTTACAGTTTGGAACAATTATTTAGATTACGTAGAGAGAAGAAATTGAAGGTACTTTCGAATTAGAAAAGCCTTTCAGAAGGGTCGGTCATAAATCTGTCAGCGGTACGCTTTTGTTCGTTGGATTTCTGACCATTTTCAGGGGTAAAAGTGTTTATCTAGCGTCAATGAATGTGCTATAACTGATCAAAAAATACTTGCCAGCGAAAAATAATAATATTTTCGTAATCAGCATAAAATTTCGAGTTTAATATGCTAATTTCATCTAAATCGGACAACATTTAAAAATCCATTGTTTTGTGGTTTTTTGTTAATAACTTTTGCAGTTTAACTTGCCAGCGAATAGTTTTTACATATTTGGATAGAGCGTTAAATTCTACATGGAATGTATAAGTTTCATGATAATCGGAGTTGTAATTAACCTGTAATTAAGAGTAATACAAAAATCGAATTATGCGATTTACTCATAAAGTATACATTGTATCAATTTGTGGTTAGCACTAATCTAAAGCGCAACCCTTTTTCTATTAGTGTGTGTATTTTCATTAACATCTGCTAAGTAATTATGGAGATATCGACGAACAAACATTACGAAATATACTTTATGGCTGGAAACTTTATGGCTAACTTCACAAGGGTAAAAGAAATCCCTTACTTCACTTGAAGAAAGGGATAAGAAAAACACACCCACGAAATATCAGTGACCAATTACAATGCTTCTCCCCACTTTGTAAATACTTACATTTTTAATTTTTAGTTTCATTTTTAAATAAGTCTATATCAACTCTTCAAACTGTAAACATCTTCGTTAAACTATATTTTCAAACCACAAATTCACTTAGTAATAAGTAAGAAAAATGTATATATTATGTAAATATTTCTACATTTTAAGGTGAATATATTTATATAAGTGCAACAATTATTTTATTCTATTAAAATTCACCCGCATCATAAATAGTGGCGATTTCTAGAACCAGTGAGAACTAAGAAATCGACCACACATTTAATCATTCAACCACACATCGATGATGAAATAATGTTTTGGCCAGATCTTGCTTCATGCCATTATGCTTTAAAATTTGCAGCGCACGTATGTATACTTAAAAGAAAGCATCCCTGTATACTAACTTTATTTAACGCATGAAAATAAACTACATGTACATTTTTTCTTAACTAATTTTTAAACGAAAGTATTTTAAACGTGGGGTCGAAAGGAAGGAGGTTCACGGCAATATTTCTGGGGGTTCTTTTAGGGAATGGTGGGAACAGGAAGGGAGGGTAATAAATCATACGAGCTCGGCGCCAACGTGATAAATTAATTTGCAATTTCACTTAATTACAGGTGTTCCATTCCACCTCCTAATGTTCTCGCGGGAGCGTTTCTTTTTTCCACTCTTCCAACTTTCCTCTTCCTCACCGGCCTAATTATATACCGTTCCCATTCTCGCTCATTATACACTTAATTACATTTACAATTATAATTCCCCACCGTGAAAATGTATCGCATCGATCTTCTCGAACTCTCACAACTACAACACTCCTTTAAACGCATAAATATAACTTGATATTAAACACGGAATGTTTTATTTTAAGTAGATTTTTTTTAAATCATGTCATTTTTGTTTATATATCCATCAACTACCGTGCGATCGTTTAAATTATGATTTAAAGTAGGCGGCATTTTTTGTGCGGTTGCCCAGAATGCTAATTGAATGATTGAATAAATTTGAGGTTATGGTAAACTATGTGTTAACAGTTGGCAGTGTCAATCTAATTTAAAATTCAAAGCCTACTCTAAATCATGTTTTAAACGATCGCACGCTACTTCCGAAAACTCGTGTGAGCAAAATATCAAATTTTGTGGCTCACATTAAATAAAATTTAATGAATTTGCTTACTAATACATTTGGATATGTCTCGAGTAACATTAATCTGTAAATCATTTACGAAAGGGCGTTCAATTTTTTTCAGGGGGGTACGTTTTTTTAGGGGATGCAGAATGCGAGACCGCACAAACACGTACGCAGAAAGATTTATAGGGAGAACGCGGGGTAGGCGTTAAACCTTCCGGTTTTACGAGGGTTAAACAGTTAAAAACTTCATTTCTGAAACGGCGTTTCAATCCCTTTACCGTAGATTTACAGTTTTTTTCCCACTGCCTACACGTATATAAAAAATAGTTCTTTGAGACATAAATCAATTTTATGTAAAGAAAATGAAACATTTATTTACTCAATTAAGATAAACTCCTAAAAATACTATTGAAAGAAACTTAAAAAGTTCAAGCAAGTAATATGTCTGTGAGACATAAATCAATTTTATGCAAAGAAAGAGAAAAATTAGTTACTCAATAAAGATAAATTCCTAAAAACACTATCTAAAGAAATTTAAAATGCTCAGGCAAATGATACTAAATAATATACCGGGTGTTAATTCAATCAGGTATACATAGGGATTTAACATGTAAAACTACATTTATGCATTTTCTTGCTTCCCGGATAATCTTAGAGGAAAAATACAGGAGTAAAATAAAATTTATAAAAAGTGCCTAAGTATTTATATTCCTAAAATCCGACGTCGATTACAATTTTTCATCCAATTTTCAAAATCACGAAAATTTAAAATAAATAGCCTCATGAACACCCGTCTTCATTAATTATTTTTGAAATGGAGGCGCAAGAATCGTGAGAGGGGCATTGAATGAAAGCTACGGATGCGGCGTTGATGATTTTAGGCATAAATATCAAGTGTTATACCACTAAATAGCCGCAATCACGTGCTGTAAATACCTAGAATATTTTCTTGTACTCGGCTTGAGACTAATTTATTAAATTTTTGTACATTTAAAAAATTGGTTAAAAATAGTAAACGGCATCGGATTTTAACCAAATAGCGACCAAAATGAGTGGATTTTTTTTTCTTATTTTTTTCTTTACTCATGTACTTTTCCTCTTAAATGATCTTGCAGCAGGAAATTACATAAATGTGATTTTACATGTTAAATCCCTATGTATCAACACCCTGTATAATTGAGATTTGCCTGAATGTTTAAAATTGCTACTAATACCATTTCTAGGAGAATTGTAAAATACAAATAGATATAACAATCTACAATATGTAATGTTGATGAAATGCATAATTAAAATTTACCTTCAGTCTTAAACGGTAATCATAAAATACACTATAATTTTAATTATGTTTTTGCAATTAATTACTCATAGTTAAAGTTAATTTATTACAATTACTTACACATATTCAAATGTTCAATTTGTTATAAATAATTACTCATAATTGAAGTTAAATGGATTAAAATTTATCGTTCATTTGTTATGCATGAAGGAATGATGTTTCCGCTATAAAAAAACACACTGAATACATAATTTTCCTGTACTTATTTAATATTGTGTATTTTAAATCAAATCTTTTTAAATATCACTCACTTTAAGATTATACAGATTATCTCATCTACTTGTATTTTTTATTTTGTATTTTCTAAAAAAAATGTTACAATGTGGAGGCGTGTAAAACTCATAAATATTGTAATCAGTATATTTTGAACTTTACAATTATTCTATACTTAAAAGTAATATTCCCTATTTCTAAATAAGTGTATTTTAATAAAATAAATCAAACGTGGGGCGTACGCCACACAGCGAATCAATATTAGTTTAAAGGTGGGAAATTTAAATAAAATAGTAACTGGTGTTCTAAAACAACATCTACCTATCATTTCTATAGATCCATAATGAGGTATTCAACAAATACAGGTTTTTTTTTTAAGTATACATACAGGGATTTTTTCTATTAAATATGTATATGTATATACTTTTTTAAACAGTTCAATTTCAAGCTTTAAACGAGTATTTTCCACTTTCAGATTAAGAATGAAGTAAAATTTGGAGTTTAGCAAAGCCTAAACATTTGGTTTGGTGACTCCGCTTCGCTTCGCTTCGTGGAGCGATCAAACCAAATTTTTAGGCTTTTCTAAACTCGAAATTTTACTTCATTCCTCACGCGTATTAAACACTAAAAACACTGAAATATTGTGAACAAATGAACTCCAGTTGAAATCCATGTCCCTGTACCGTGGTGCATGAAGTAAAATTTCGAATTTTGGAAAGCCTGAAAATTTGATTTGGTCACTCCGCTTCGCGGAGCGACCAAACTAAATTTTTAGGATGTTCTAAACTCGAAATTTTACTTCAAGCTTAACCTGGAAGTAAAGAACGCGCGTTTAAAACTTCAAATTAAAATCTTTAAAAACAAGAACAACGAATGTCTAAAAATGTATGGTACATTATATGCATTTATATACTTTAAAGAAAGTGGTAAAAAAAGTTTTTAGTGGTAAACCTATGTCAACTTTGTTTTTAAATACAAATTAATGGAGTGTGATATTTATATTTTGTTTACTGGTTATTAAAATGCATTTTATTTTTATGCAAATACGGAGTGATCCATTTTAAATAATCCACTAGAATATTTCTACAATTTTGCACCGTACAAAAAAATGTTTAGTATTTTCGAGGGGGCAATCTGATTCTATAAAATGTTCGTTATTTTTTTATTAAAAAATTCTAAAACGCATTTTTTATAAATTAAAAGTTTTCGTAAATCTTACGATTTTTTAACAATAATTTACCATTGGCTCAATATTACAGAAAAATTTGCCGAAACATTTAAAAAAAGCCTTGTTGTTTTGCATTTAAGATTAGTAAAATCTTTTTTTTAAATTTTGACATGGAACAGAAACGTATATATTTATTTATTCAGAAATATGTTTATTTATTGTTATTAGTTAACAGAGCACAACTAATAATATTAGTATAACACATTCACATAATATTAAAATTATAAAAATAAAAATATCGATTCTTTTCATTAGGATATTTTGCCGTATCTATACTTTATTATACTCAATACTAATACTTTTTTGGGATCGGAACAATCCCTATTTAAAAAGTTTAATAAACATCGTATACTATTCAAAATCGCAGACATTTTTAAATTAAATTAAGTTAGATCTATTTATTATCGTTCATACATTTTTTTTTAACTAAAAGTACTTATTACTTTTGCTTTCCGTAATATTTGAAATTGATTAAAATTTTGTTTTTATTCGCCGGCATTCAAGTTTTATAATTTTTGTAACACTGTAATTATAGGTTTGTTTTGTCAATTTGTCAATTGTTGCTATATTCAAGAAGTTTCTTTCTTTCTTCTATAAAGTATAAGTTAAAGAGAAAAAAAATGAAAATGAAATGATTAATAGAATTCGTAAAACTAATTTCCTCGCATTCTTATTGTTTATTCCAATTTAAATATTTGTATTGAAATATTTTTCAATATTTACAATTTTATGCCAATTATACTGGGTGTTCCGTTAATGTGAGAAAATGGCTCAACCATAGATTCCTGGAATCAAAATATGATGATTTAACATAACTTATCCATATACAAAAGTTTACGGTTAAGCCGGAATTAGTCTTTAAAGTTGAAAAAAATATTATTAATTTTATTTATAACAATTGAACGCTATATTTGATCCGGCTATAATTTATTATGGTTAATTATCGTAATATAATACACCATTTCAGTTATTATGGTCATCATTGATTAACAAAATGTATATTACCCCAACATAAAAATTAAATGTTATTTTTGGGGGCAATTTATGAAAATTTAAAAAATACATCTTAAAAGATTAGTTAATTTAAAAGCTTGTTTTTCTCTTAATAATGTTTGATATCTTATATGGCTTTGTCACAAATAAATAAAATGCAAATAAATTATTTTTTATAATTTAGAAAAAACGAAATCTAGTTTTTCTGGTGATTAAGAATACATGTTTTATTCTTTGTCGCCGCCATAGTTTAAGAAACCTCAATTGTGTATTATATTAATTAACGAGTGTTTTCTGAAAATTAATTGTTATCTTTATAATGGTTTATAATTATTCATATTTCTTCGGAGCAAACAAATGCAGGGAGTTTTTCTTTTAAGTATACGTATTCCAAATTTAGCCTATTTTCTGTAAATCTTTAGATATTCTTTGTTTTTTTTAAGTTCAATTTGAAGCTTTAAACGAGTGTTTTCCACTCCCAGACTAAGCATAAAGTAAATTTTCTGTGCTTTTCTAAACTCGAAATTTTACTTTATGCGCCACGCGTATAAAACACCAAAAAAATTGTGAAATTTATGTTTATTTGAACTTCACCTAAAATCTGTGTTTTATACGTGTGGCGCATGAAGTAAAATTTCGAGATTAGAAAAGCCCAGAAAATGTTCACGGGGCTTTACTAAACTCGAAATTTTACTTTATGCTTAGTCTTAGAATAGAAAACACTCGTTTACAGCTTCAAATTTAACTCCTTTAAAAAACTACGAATGTCGGAAAATATACAGCTTATGCATATGTTTACCTAAAAGAAAAAATTACTGTATATACCATATTCATGTTTTATATTTTTTTGGCAAAACCGTACAAGATATCAAACATGATTAAGAGACAAAAAAGCTTTCAAATTAACTAATCTTTAAAGTAATATTTTTTGAATTTTTATAAGATGCGCCAGTAAAAACATATTTTAGTTTTTATGTTGTGGTACTACAGTTTTTCATACTTTTTGTCAATTAATGATGAACCTAATAACTTAAATGATGTATTGATAATTAAACATGTTTCTTTAAGTGAATAATGAGAACCAAATTGAAAATATTAAATGATGTGTTATATTATGATAATCAACCATAATGAATTTTAGTCAAATCCAATATAGCGCTCAATCGTTACCAATAAAATTAATAATATATTTTGAACTTTAAAAACTAATTCCGGCTTAGCTGTAAACTTTTAGATATAGATATGTTGTGTTAAATCATTATATTTTTATCGCAGGAATCTATGGGTAAACCATTTCCCCACATTAACGGGACACTCTGTATTTATAGTAGATTTTATAAATAATGTTACCATACCACATATGTATTGAATATCTTTTTTTGTCAGTATTATGAAAACAACAATTACAATATTTTAATTGGAATTAATAATAAGATTTGGTGAATATTATAAAAACACATACATTTTGAATAAAATTGTTAGGACGGACTTAAAACCAAATTTTTATTAAAGTCCTCAATATTATACTAACGAGTGTTTTTCACTCCCAGATTAAGCATGAAGTAAAATTTCGAGTTTAGAAAAGCCCAAAAATTTGGGTTTTCTAAACTCGAAATTTTACTTCATGCGCCATGCGTATTAAACAGTGACATAATGTGAAGTTTAAAATATACAGCTTAGATGATTATATTTATGATTTACAGGCGATTAGTGCATTTAAATTTAATTATTTCTAAATAACCAAATTATGCTATGGCCAGGTTCGGTATACTTTAATATTGTAGTCAAAATTGTCACTAAACAAAAACTCCTATTATTTAATTTAATATTAAAAACTGTTATAAAGGTTATTATAAGTTTATAAAATCATTAATCAACATTTTAGACAACTACCCTCAATTGAAAATTAATCAGCGGCAGCAGAAGTGCGCTTGTGATCCTTTTCCTACGAAATCCCCTCGCTCGAATCAAAAAGAAATTAGAAAGTAAGCGCGATTTAATAACTCAAATTGAATGTTTCGCTTTTTCTTTTCCGAGGGCTTCTTCTTTCCTGTTGTGGATTCTTTAATTAAAGGACGATTTTAAAGTGCGCTCGGCGACTTCGGCGTTGGCGGCGCCGGCGAATCGATTAATTACATTTTAATGATGAGGTTGAAAAGCCGGTTCCTCGAGTGGTGGTCACAATGGACGCGTAGATTAAAAATTACACCTGACGATGATTTATCGGCGTGTCTATAGAATTAGTTGTAGAATCGGAAATAGGGGGGAAAATCCCTCCCCTCGCGCGCCGCCGCCGCCACCGGCCATCCATCATTCAATCAGGGAAATTGCACTAATGATTCCCGCCATTATCCACGACCCGCCACAATGTTGCCCAAATTGTTGTATTCGTATAATTTGTCAAGCGGATTACTAAATAATGTGGTGGTTGATACTAGAGTGAGGATGGACACAATTGAAATAATTTATTTATTAATCAATATGTATACATTACGATTAATTCCTCAGTTATTGATAAATTTACTAATTAAAAATAAGTTACAACTATTTAGATAGTATAATAATACTATTTGAAATAAAAACAACACAGTTGGGAAGGTTTCAATCTTATTTGTCGAACACTGCAACATGTTGCACCACACAATAGTTTTATCAGGAAGATAAATAAATGATAAATAAATAATATTTATTCATCTACCCGACGAAACCACTGTGTTGTGAAACATTTTGCAGTGTTCAACAAATAAAAGCGAAACCCTCCGAACTGTATTCTGCTTATTTCTAACTAAATACAATATTCATTTGAATAGTTATTTAGGCGACTAGTGTGTTAAGTAGGGCTTTTCCATACGATTACGGATGGAAAGGCACGATCCACAAAGCGATCAAACATCATATTTACGACTCTAATTGAATATCATACAGAAAATTTTTGTTTTAAGTATACATATACAGGGTGTCCTTTTAGTGCGTGCTCGGAAGAAATTTCGGTTCAAGTAAAAGATAGAAAAAAAGTATCTTTTCAATAAAAATTGTCCATACTCTATCCATGATCTTATTAATGATTTATAAAAGGTAACAAGAATCACGGGATCTGATTCACATCAAGTGTGAGAAAGCGATTTGATACTATTTAAAATTATGGAAACTTTTAATTTGAGATCTTAAATGTGGGAATTCTATTTTAGTTCTAAATCACATATTAATCCTAAATATTTCACACTTTACACGTTTGGGATAGGAATATCATTGAATTTTAATTAATTGTGTAATATTTAATTCTTTTTTGGTCAAAATTATATTGTGAGATTTGGGGGGTAAAAGTGCTAAACCATTACTGAATAGCCAATCTGAGAGTTTAAATAAATCATTATTTATTCTATTGTACGGTGATTGAATATTACTACGTAAGCAATAATGACCGCATCATCAGCGTATTGCCCGATAGTGCATAATAATTTGCTGTATTATTAATAAATTGTTTCAGGTTAGCGGTACCCTCCACAATACAGGACAATCGCTAGTGTTTAGAGTGGACAAAGACACCAAACAACATGTAAATATTTCCGGTGGTCCGCTTGCATATCGTTACCAGTTTGAGGAAATTTACATCCACTACGGAATCGAAAATCAGCAAGGGTCTGAACACCACATACATGGATATTCCTTTCCTGGCGAGGTAAGTTTCAAACAATTAAAAAAATAACAGTATGAAATTGTGTTATCTCTATGAATTTAATTAGTTAAACTCTGTTCTTTTTTAATATGACCAAACTTAGGGTGTATTTGCACTGACCAGTTGCAGTCCTGCTCTAACAGAGGTATTTTAAACATCAAATGTTGAGATGTTGGTAAATGATTACCGATGTGACAAATAAATCATAATTTGTCAAATAAATTGTCACGATGTAGAGAGTTTCAAAAAAGAGAACGCTACACCTTGCAACTTTAAAACACATACAGCGATTTTTTTTAAGTATACTTTCACATATTCGAAATAAGCATTTGTAAAATTAATGAACATGTGATCAAAACGAAACAGTATATTTTTAACTTCACTTTAAATCAGTGTTTTATACGCGTGGCGCATGAAGTAAAATTTCGAGTTTAGAAAAGCCTAATTTGGCTTGGTCGCTCCGCTGCGCTACGCGACCAAGCCAAATTTTCAGGCTTTTCTAAACTCGAAATTTTACTTCATGCTCAATCTGGGATTGGAAACATTCGGTAGAATCTTCAAATAAAAGTTTTCAACAAGATCACGAATGGTTGGAAATGTGCATTGAAAAACCGTAACATATAATGAAGAAGACAGATATTCTTGAGCAAGGAGCATTTACCTGATCCTCAGAGACACTTTATTAAATTGGTAGTGGATACAAATAATTTGAGACGATTGTAAATATAAACAATTTGAGACGGTGATAGCTACATTTTTAATGGACATTTTTGGTAAATGAATTATCTATTTTATCAGATATCTTCAAACTAACAGTTGATTTACAACATAACATGTTATTTATTTTGTCCTAACCTAAAACACAAAACCTGCGTCACAAGACTAAATTCTTGAAATGTCAAATTTGTAATTAAAAAAAGATTATATATTATTACATTTTTTAAGATTTTTTGACACATTCATCGTTTTATGACACTTTTTAAATTTCTCGACTTTTACATTCAGATTCATAACTGTTGACATTTTAGATAACTCTTTACAGCTTGTGTTGCTGTTCAACATGGACATTAATTTTAACCCATTAACGGCCGAGCAATTATAAAGTTAACTCTAAAAGTTGATTTTAGGTAATCTTCTGCACTTCATATTATGATTTCTATAAATGACTTATTCTATTACATACTGGGAAGTTTTCTTTTGAATATACATAATGTATACGCTGGAAATGTTTAGGCGTTCGTCGATTTTATATAAAAACGTGCAATATGAACTTTAGGACGATTGTTTCCACTCCCAGACTAAGCATGAAGTAAAATTTCGAGTTTAGAAAAGCCTGAAAGTTTGGTTTGGTCGCTCCGCTTCGCGGAGCGACCAAACCAAACTTTCAGGCTTTTCTAAACTCGAAATTTTACTTCATGCGCCACGCGTATATAACACTGAAATATGGTAAAGTTAGCAATGCACTGACATTTCTTTTTTATAATAAGTAAAAATGGAAACAATTAAATAACAAAATATTTACATTTTTCTTCATACATTTTTCAAGTCAAGTCAAATAATATATTATAACAAATTACCTTATTTAGAAATTTATTTATCATAAAATTAATAATGTTGCGTATGCTCAATGGCGCTTAATGGATTGAACAAGAAATTTTCCTTTCGAATATACGTATCTCGATGCATACTCTGTAAATGTTCAGGTATTCGTTCTTTTTATAAAAGTGTTCAATTTGAAACTTCTAACGAGTGTTTGCACTCCTTGATAAAGCATAAAGTAAAATTTCGAGCTTAGAAAAGCGTAAAAATTTTGTTTAGTCTCGTAGCGAAGCGAAGTTAATGTGAAGCTAAAAATATATTACTTTAGCATATACGCGTCGCGCATAAAATAAAATTTCGAGTTTAGAAAAGCTTAAAATTTGGTTTGGGGCGACCAAACCAAACTTTCGGGCTTTTCTAAACTCTAAATTTTATTTCATGATTATTAAGGGAGTGGAAACAGTTGTTAAAAGTTTCAAACTGATCGCTTTTTAAAAACAACGAATGCCTGAAAAATTACAGAGCACACATCTTGAAATGTATGTGTACATAAAATAAAAACTCCCTGTATGTATTTACTTTTACCTATAATAATAATAATTCATTTGACATTAATCACCTTTTACGTAAATTAACAAAATAATATTTTTTAAATTAAAAGTTAGTTAAGTATAAATTTGTAATAACATACACAAATATAAATAAACAAAATTCCGCAAGCAAAAATAGGCAATTAAAAATATAAGTTAACTAAATCAAGCGTTTACGATATCATCCGCTAAGTGAATCAACTTTAAATTTCTTTTAAACACGTTAAATGATGTTCCGAACAACGCGAAAGGTGGCGAGCAACACAATAAATTGGCTAATGTGACCATGCGGCACAATAAATTATTCCTACCGAAATTCGTCCTGTGAAATGTTTCGCGAAAGATTACTGTAGCTCTTGTTTAAGATGGTATATTAAAATTTAGACAATCAAATAAGCTGTTAACTATTTTAAGCAGTACACACAGATCTGCATGGATACGTTTATCTCTCAGAGGTATCATTGTAAGTGTGGATAGCATACTACTTCGACTATAGTCTTGTCTATTTATACCGATTTGGTAGGAAATATACAGCAAGAATTTATTTTGCACTCTTTCAATTTGATCAACTTTCACACCATAAGAAGATGACCAAACACATGATATGCACTTTAAATGCGGTGTTACTAATGATGTAAATAGTTTTTTTGTGTATTAATTGAAAAATTCCTACCAAAACGGTTTCTAAACGTCTGATTAGCTTTACGACGTTTATAATCAATATGCATTAAAAAAGACATGTTTCGTTCAAACATCACACCAATATCTTTGGTGTCTTGAACCACGAGAAGTCTATTACCATTAATTGTGTAGCTATTTTCCACCATTCGACCTCTTCCCAAGGGAATGCGCATTTTTGTAATTAAAATAAAGTTTGTTATCAGAACACCATCGATAGATAGATTTAAGTAATTTTGTAAATAAGTGGCATCCGAAACAGTGTAAATTGCTCTAAATATTTTTAATTCATCAGCGAATAATAAAAGTTTGCAATTTTCTACATAGAAGTGTAATACGTTAATAAATAGAAGACAAAGTATTAGTCCACAGTGCGATCCTTGAGGTACACCTGAGAGAACATTAATGGGCTTTGAGATCAAAGTATTAATTTTGACAAATTGAATCCTATTGGTCAAGAAACTATGCAGCCACTTGGTAACAGAAACTCCAAAGCCCATACGTTGCAATTTATGCACTAAAATTGACTATGAAACGCGATCAAAGGCTTTGAAGAAATCCGTATATATTGCATCTACTTGAGAGTTTCTTTCTAAGGCCTCAACAATATAAGATTGATATAATAATAATAATAATAATAATATTTATTCACGGATCAACCATTTTACAGCAACATACATGTAGTATAAAAATATAGGTACAGTAATTTAAAGATAACAATAATAAAAGCCCTGCAAATACAATAAAGAAATTTAATTGATGAGGCGGATACATGATGAAACTCCATAATACTATTTGAAATAAAACAACGCAGTTGGGAGGGTTTCACTTTTATTGTTGAACACTGCAACATGTTTCACCACACATTATTTCATCTGCCTGATGAAGCCACTGTGTGGTGAAACATGTTGCAGTGTTCAACAATAAAAGTGAAACCCTCCCAACTGCGTTGTTTTATTTCAAACAATAAAGAAATGACAAAAACATATATAAATTGTTTCAAAAAATATAACACATTAAAATCACAAACAAAATATTAATAAAATCGTCATAGTAGATCTGCCATTGCAAAACTCATGTTGTTCATTGCAAATTATATTTTTGCAAGAGAACAATAATTGGTCTGAAATCAATATATAAAAAATCTTAGAAAAAACGGACTGTATCAAAACCTCTCTGTAGTTCTCGATGGTGTTCCTGTTACCACTTATGTATAGGTTTTATAAAACTGTTCTTTCAGGGTGAAGCAAACATGAAAAAAACTAGAGAGGTATTAAATATTTTATTTAACGGTTTACAAAAAGAATAAATCGATTTTTTATAAAAAAAAGCTAGGAATGGCAGCGGGCCCAGGGTTGCATGAATCTGGCAGACTGACTGACAAATTAAACACATTCATCATATGATATAAGTATCGGTAGTTAAATTTGGTGTTGGGTTAGAATTATTTACATCTACACTTAAAAACAGTCGGCAAATAAATCAACAAATGTTTCTCCAGAATCGGAATAGTTATCATTCAACTGCATGCACCTTGGGTAGGCAGTAGTTTTCCTCTTTTTGTTAACAAAGCTCCAGAATGATCGTGAATTAGAACCTATATCAGTTTCTACTTTATTTACATAGTTTGAATAAAGCTGCGCACTAAGAGTTATGCACACAGATAGATACAAATTAAACTGTTCATAATCTGAAAGACTGCGATTTTTTTGTGATTGAAGTGAGCTTGCTTTTTTAACTTAATTAAATTAATTATTTCGCGATTAAACCATCTTGGATATAAGGATGCACTAACAATGTTTACAGAAACGAACTGTTGGATAGCATATTTACACACATGATAAATGACAATTATATTATATTATATAAGAATTTCAATATAATTTGCTGCTTCAAAATGGTAAATCTACTCTTTTTAAATAAAAAATCAGAATGTATACTAGTATCTTCACACAAGCTATACGAAATATGGTAGATATTGCCATTGAAGAGAGGATCAAGTGACCGCGTAACTGAAATTTTATTTACAATTGAAAAAATTATGTTAAGAAACACTCCACAATTATTCGGAATATAGTTAATTTGGCGCAGTTTATTGAATTCCAATGGTTCGGCTAATATTTAAGTATTTGAAGAAGTTTTATCCTCGGATAAAAAATAAAATAACAATGATATTGTGGTTTGTCGGTAAATCTATTTTAATTCAAAAATATATGGAATTACCGGTAAAGTTTAATAAAAAATAACTGTTTGAGTGATTCATCCTAAAACTAGTCCATACATTTTCCATCTCCTTTTTCCACTCTTAATAAAAACTTTACTCAAAGAGTGTATTTCATAAGCGCCGTTTGCACACTAACCTATTTCCACTATGAAGAAATATAGAGTCGAGTTCACCAACGCGAACGCGTTACACATTGAAAATCTCATATTGTACTAGCTAATCCCCGGGAACAATTCGGTCTTAAGTGTCAGTTAAAGGGCGCGTCTCGGCCGGCATTAACCGAGATTTAAGTGCGTCATATATCCCACACTTTAATAAATTTAAGTCTTTTACGTACCACGACAACGACCAACTATAAAAACTTTTAAGCATGTTACATCATAAACATTTTGATTATGCTCCTTACTCCCTCTTCTCTCTCTCACACTCTTGCAAGCGTTTAGAAAGAGTTTGACCCACAAACTTCATCTTAAATATCATGTCTGGTTATACCTACTAAATAATCTTAGATTTATTAAATTAAGAACTATAATTACCTTATTTCAGCAATAATTTTAGTTGAGATCACATCTTAATTAAACATTACAAAATATGTCTAGAATTTTATTCTATACATTTTCAGGCACTTGTCATTATAAAATTTGTTGTTATTACCAAATGCATATTCCAATTTCACAAATTGTAAAGATTTGACTCTATTATTCAAAGTAAAATATCCCGGCGCATGCACCATTTCTAAAACTACTTTTACCTACGCCTTATCTAGTAACCGCATCATACCACACTGTCATCTTGACGCGTATGATTGACATTACACGTAATAGCTTTGACAAGTATATTACATGCTGACAGCTAAACAGCTGATTGATTGCCGCACAACCAAATGACAATTATATTAAAATTGAATTTGTGTTCAGTATTCCGGCACCAGGTACCCACAGACGCGTTTCGGACTTCAAGGTCCTCTTCAGTGTGGTCCCGACCCAGTGCTGAGGAATACTGAACATTTTTGACTATTTCAAGCCAATATGTGAAAACTATTAATGATTTCGATAGCTAACGCCATCTAATGCTTCATAGTGGCATCGTCAGTGACACGACCTGTGACCTGTATGGGCACTTTGTGCATTCGTGTCACTGACGATGCCACTATGAAGCATTAGATGGCGTTAGCTATCGAAATCATTAATAGTTTTGACATTTATATTGATCAAGTAGTAATTTAGTTTTAATCAATGTTATGTTACTTTCAAAAATGATTGAATAAATAAGTTGTTCTTTCATGCTCATTGTTTATTTTGTTAGGGCGTGGGTAAAGTATCGTACGTTTCTCGAGTGGTACGGCAATTACATACTCGCGGAATACTGCACTCGCCGCTGCGCGGCTTCGTGCGCAACATATCCGCTCATATGTAATATGCTGTATACCACTCTCATCACGTAATATATATTATTAAACGCTATTAACTACTATAAACTACAATACAATTTTAATACAATTTAAATTTTAAAACATTTACATAAATTATAGAAGTTTAAGCACAAGTCTCATAACTATTTTTTACAATATTCTAGTTATATAATTCGGGTCTGTGTTAATTGCCTAGCAGCAGTTTCAATAAATGATAAAACACCATAACTTGAAAATAACGCCTTTATTAAAAAACCAAAACTAATACCTTTTAAAAAAACGCTCGTAATAAATACAACAAAGAAGAAATAGAAAAACCATGTTCTATTTTAGTTAGAATTCGAATTTTTGAATTGTTGTCTAAATTACGCAGCATTTTGACACAAAGGAAATTGACATATTTACATATTTTCGTAATTAGCAAACTCATCATGTTCGTTTTAAACTATAATATATTTTGTGTGCTTAATTGTATTGCACAGAAGTGTACATTTAAAAATATCCGCATTGTTTTTTTTTTATTTTAACATATTTTGTGAACAAGTTAATTATTTATATTTTTTATAGTCTGATAAGAAATCGCTAAATTCTCCTACAAAATCTAAAACCCCTAAATTAATAAAAAGTTCATAAAAAACAAGAACAATTAAACTGCTTAAAAATTAACATTCCACGTTTTCCATCATAAAACTCCTCGCGTGAATTTTTTACTATTATTGTTATCACCCAGTCGAGCTGATGAAAAGTAGAAATAAACCCCCTAGAATTATCAACACATCATAATATAACCGCTGTTATTTAAATGAGCCGGGGCTCATATCGCTCTGAAGGAAACGGTAAAGTACACCTCCATATGTAAAACAAAGGAAAATTATTGTTTTTTTATTGTTTGAATACGTTCTTTACGGGCGTTTGCGATAATTACGTGAGAATTCGCGCCGGAAATTCCGACCCCGTTTTCGGAACGAGGAGGGTTAATCCGGCGTCCGTCTTCCGACTCGGCGGACTTATTGAATTCTTGAGAATCGTCGTCGGCGACATGTATCCTTTTCGTCCCCCTCTTTATATTATTGCTTCATTCATATCGATTTCGTTCGCTGTATTTTTATATCTGAACACACTGAATAGGCTTTTATTAAAAAAAAGGAAGCGAAAGTATTAAATTTAAAAACACTGTGATATTGAATTTTCTGTAACTTTAAGTCGTTCTATGAAACTTGTTCTAAAATATCCTTTATTTCCAATCCGTCCATCTTCAAGAGAAATTTGGTGGATACCAATTGTAATTGTGAATTTTGAAGATAATAATGATTGACATTATCCTTTTTTGCCGTTAAATTGTAAATATTAATATTCTTTTTGTTAAACCAGCTTTAAATTATTTTAAAAAATTATTATGAAGTCTTTTATGCATAAATTAGTATGCAATTAATTTATAAAAATTGTTTTAAAATTTATTATGGAGTCTATTATGTATACATTAGTATGCATTTATTTTATAAAAATTGTTTTAAAATAATAATAAATAATAAAACCAATAATAATTAGCAAAATTTTATCATGTATTTAAAAAATCATAAAATAAATACATACCAGAGCTGGGCAGGATTCGAATCATTCAGGATTCGATTCCTGGATTCGAATCCTTTTAGAGGATTTAAAAGAGGAATTCTCTACTACTTTAGTGAAAACGGATTCGTGATCCGGATTCGTTACATTTTTTTAAAAGGATTCGTATTCGAATCCAGACGCAGATGATTCGAGTCCTAATAAAAGGATTCGAATAATTATAAAAGAATCCGAATCCTCATACACGGATTCAAATCCTTCCAAAGAATTCGAATCATCGCTATTAAGGCTGGAATTCGAATTCGATTGATTCAAATAGTTAAATATTCTAATATGAATATTTATATCATTAAATTATTCATATTTGAATATAAATATTTAAATTTTCGAATAATTCTAATATTTGTAAATGCATATTTGGTTACTTCACCACGAAACATTTCCAACCTTAATAGTATATTTTTAAATTCACTTGAAATCAGTGTTTTATACGCGTGGCGCATGAAGTAAAATTTCGAGTTTAGAAAAGCCCCGTGAAAATTTGTCTCGGGTCGCTGCGCGACCCTCGACAAATTTTCTACGCGGGGCTTTTCTAAACTCGAAATTTTACTTCATGCTTAGTCTGGGAGTGGACAACACTCGTTCTTAGAAGTTTCAAATTGAAGGATCACTCTAGATTACTAAGTTTATTACCATTTTACAAAGGCTACAGCTCGAAGGACCAATCATGGTCTTCGGAGACCGAAGGACTACAGGGAATCGAAGTTTTTTTACAAGAAAACAACGAATATCTGAAGGTTTACAGCATGGATAGGAAAGAAAACATCCAATTTTGAAAAAATATCGAAGTTGAGTTGGTTTTCAGTGCATTTTTAACTTCACTTAAAATCAGTGTTTTATACGCGTGGCGCATGAAGTAAAATTTCGAGTTTAGAAAAGACCCGTGAAAATTTGTCTCGGGTCGCTGCGCGACCCTCGACAAATTCTCTACGCGGGGCTTTTCTAAACTCGAAATTTTACTTCAAGCTTAGTCTGGGAGTGGACAACACTTGTTTGAACTTTAAATTTAACTCTTTTATAAAACCGACGTATGTAATATAATAAATCATTCATTGAAATCATAGAAAAAGATGCAAAATTTTATTTAAAATTAACTTTTAGAGTTAACTTTATAATTTGCTCGGGTTTAAATGGGTCAATATTCTAAGAAAAACGGTATTTATTTAATATAAAAGTTGCATCTAATATAATAACAAACTGTGAATAAACCGACAAAAATCTAGAAATATCTCGAAATGTAGAAAATCTTGACGGTCCACTCCCAGACTAAGCATGAAGTAAAATTTCGAGTTTAGAAAAGCCCCGCGTAGAAAATTTGTCGAGGGTCGCGCAGCGACCCGAGACAAATTTTCACGGGGCTTTTCTAAACTCGAAATTTTATTTCATGCGACACGCGTATAAAACACTGATTTAAAGTCAAGTTAAAAACGCGCTGAAAACCAACCCAACTTCGATATTTTTTCAAAATTAGATGTTTGCTTTCCTACCCATGCTGTAAACCTTCAGATATTCGTTGTTTTCTGGTAAAAAAAACTTCGATTCCCTGTAGTCCTTCGGTCTCCGAAGACCATGATTGGTCCTTCGAGCTGTAGCCTTTGTAAAATGGTAATAAACTTAGTAATCTAGAGTGATCCTTTAAGTTGAAACTTCTAAGACTAAGCATGAAGTAAAATTTCGAGTTTAGAAAAGCCCCGCGTAGAAAATTTGTCGAGGGTCGCGCAGCGACCCGAGACAAATTTTCACGTGGCTTTTCTAAACTCGAAATTTTACTTCATGCGCCACGCGTGTAAACACTGATTTAAAATGAAGTTCAATAACACACATTATTGATTCAGATATTTAGTCGGTAAATGAACATTTTTGTTAATAGAAACTGATGGAATAAAATGTTACTGGTTGCAAATAATAGATTCAAATTTATTTTTAAAGGATTTGTATCCGTGATTCACAAATGAGGATTGGAATCTTTGATTCGAATCATATTTTTCACTTACGAATCCTTTATTCGAGTATTCGTGATTCGAATCATATTAGGTGATTCGGATTCGTGATTCGAATCCTGTATTTGAGGATTCGTCCCAGCTCTGATACATACTAATTTATACAAAAAAGTCTTCATATTCATCTCTTGAAATAATCTACCGCTGCTATAACCAATAACATTATTAGTTTTGATAATAACGATTTTCATAATTTTTTAAAACTGTAGTCACAATGAAAAAATGAGTGCTAATAAACAAACGATTCACGGGGGGTATTTGCACAAAAAAGTTGGCCAACATTATTTTATTAATTTATACGCTTAATATCTGTTTCGCTTACTTAAATATTATGACAAAAAGTCGATTATACCGCATTCTATTATTAAATTGTAAATATATCCACCAACAATGTGAAGAAAAAGAAGAAATCTGATTTTCTCCAACTTAAAATTTAGTTTTTGATGATTCAAATATACGAATTCTAAAACTATTTTTGTAAATACATTTTTCTTATTTGAATTTTTCATATTAATGAAAATGTGGACATAAATTTATACAGAGAATATTTAAGGCATTCGTTGTTTTTGGAATAGTGCTAACGAGTGTTTTGATTGAGTTTAGAAAAGCCCTAAAAATGAATTGGTCGCGAAGCGACAACAAAAAAAAACGCTGATTTAATGTGAACTTCAGTATTTTTTATAAATATTATCAATAATCGATTCTTTTAAATACAAACTAATGATCATAAATCGTATTTGAGTTATCTTAGCAGTGTATTACCATATAAAGGTACCATTTTTTGTTTGAATCCCACATAAATAGCCGACCTAGGTGTACCTGCTATTATGATAAATCTTATAAGCCAATCTAAGTGAATTTTTCTTTAGTAATTCGTCATTTTAATTTATGATGCAGAAAAGTTTAAAATCTTTTAATTTTTTTTAATAATTATTTAAATTATATATGAAAGTAATTTTTTCACGATTAATGTGATTTAAGTGGCGTTACATTATGTTATAAAATTGCTCTTTGGTCATAAATGTGACTCTCACAGAGCATAGAAATAATAAAAAAGATATTTAGAAACAAACGATTTTTGAAATTATTAGTAGACTTTAAAAATAAATAGTCCTATTGGGCAGTCCCACCGAGCCCGGGTCTGATTTTTCTTGTAACGTTTAGAAAACTCCTTTGTGTATCATATTTTATAAAAACAATTACTTGTAGTAGCAGACAATTCTCTGGAGACCTTATCGAAGCGTAAATTTCAATATCGCCAGCGTATGCTAATGTCGGAGATGATAAAGACCTACTTAAGACGTCAATAAAAGCAATAAACAGTAGAGGGCCTAAGTTCGAACCTTGGGGCATACCTGACGTCGAGTGGAACTCAAATGACTTAAATCCATTAAAATATACATAGTTATTTCGGTTTTAAAGGTAAGATGACATAAATATTAGAGTGTGTTCTGTTAGACCAAATTGACTGAGCTTGTTAAGTAAAATATTGTGGTCAATAGTATCAAAGGCACGGGACAGACCTGTATAGATAACATCGGTCTAAGCTCTGTTATCAAGACTCTTACTAAGGTTTTGGGAAATTGTTGCCTGATTAGTTATCGTCGACCTTCGAGACATAAATCCGTGTAAAAGTGGTGAAATGTATTTATTAGTATGGTTGTATAGAAAATAATATATAATTTGTTTAAATATCTTTGCAAAGTTTGATAAGATTGCAATAGGTCTATAATTTTGAATAAGAGAGTGATCACCTTTCTTAAAAACCGGAGTGATAACAGCTCTCTTCCAAGTACTAGGAAAACATGCAGATTTTATTGATAAGTTAAAAATTGTTAATACCGGTTTTACAAATATATACTTACAATCTTTGAAAATGAAACAACGCACAAGATCATCAGCACGAATTATTGACGTTTTCAACTTATTTATACTACGAATAACATGTGGTTCAGTAATTAGAGGAATAGAGAAACTTTCACAATTAGTATGCACCGAATTAATTGTTGAGGCATCATTGTCAAGAAATACTTTAGAAAAGTTATCAGTAAATGCATTTACGATATTTTGAGGAGTATCAACGGTGTTATCATAATTTTTTAATTCAGTTGGTATTCTTGATGTGCCATTTTTTATATTTCCATAGGTCTCTAGGTCTGCTTATAAGGTAATGATTATAATAATAACAATATGGATTTTAGACTCCCGCCATTAACGTGGATTAATCCTTACTTTAAAGTTTTATCCGGTTGTGTTCCGTGCTATTAATTCATCCAGGTGGTCACCGGGAAGCGCTGGTGGGTTTATTCATAAATGACTATGGAATCCGGCTCTCTTATAAATTAATCTCTCTATGAGAAAACACCTATAAAGTGATTACGATTAAATTGTCTCTTACATCTATTAGAATAAATTAAACAATAATGCTTAGTTTCTAATAAATTGTGACAGATTTTATTGCATAGAAGCTTAGGCTTTTATGCGACTGTCAAAGGTTTATCAATTGTTGTAACATATCAAAATATCTTCACATGATCATGCAGTTCGTAAAGAAAATTTGCGTAAGTGGAGTGAAAATCCTTCAATTTTAACCTTGACTTTTACGAAAAGTTACCAAAATTTACAAAGAACTGTGCAAAGATGTATTTAAAACTTTAAAACAACCCGGAACTATAAATAGAAAACAATGAAATGACAAGCCAATTCCTGACAAATGTGAAGCTTACAAACGAAATTCTTGCACTACTTCCAAAGATGTGGCAAGAAAGGCACTCGTTTCCGAATCTACCTTCCAAATAATTTAAAATAGGTGCGCATAATAATAGGTAACAGGAAATCCTCCAAAATAATAAATGAAAAATATACTCGAGCTGTTAATCTTGGATAAATTGTTACTGAAAACCAGGAATTTTGTCCTATCATTTTCTCATCTGAAACATACGCTAAAGCTGACTAAGAAAAATTCTATCGAGAAATATTGGGGCAATACAAAATACAAATAGTAAACTCAGACGAACATGTAAACCTACTTTTAAGAATAATAAAAACAATGTGTGATGCACTAATCTCTGGCCAAAAAGTATGAGCCGAGTATAGTCTTAAGTAAGGGAATTTAGCTTACAAATATTAAAGAATTAATTATTTTCCAATAAGTTTTGTTAAATATATTACATGTGCGTGTTATAAACTTTTTTTTTTTCTACAATATCTCGTTGTTTTTGTTTTATTGACTTTTGAACTTGCGTAATCACCCTTTATTAAGCAAATATTAAAATCTCACTTTCTTTATTGCATAATCAAACAAATAATGAATAGAATTGATGCAAACATAAAACTAGACAGAATAGGGTTTTATTTTTGCAACATATAGTATTAACGATCCATCCTATTTAATTCGTCCGTTGCTTCAGTGAGACGTTTCGATTCTTGTTTACTTTGTAGCGGGAATTAAAGACAAGACACATGGCCCGGAGGGGACGTTTACGATTACGAACCGATCGAGCGAGCGCATTTTATGGCTAATTCCTCGCAGAACGTCTTCGTACATATTAAAACGGCCCCGACATGTATGCAATAAAGACTGTGTTCATTAGGACGATTAATGCCCATAAAATGGTGTCTAATGCCTTAGATAGATCTTTATTTTTACCCTATAATATACAAGATGGCTGATTTGTCATTGTCCAGCTTGTATTTGCTTAAAAAGAGGAAATAAATAAAAAAAGTTACATGGACCGAAATAAATCAACGGTTTATCAATATGCATAATATCAATCTCTAATACATTTTTTGTTGGTTTTATGTCATTCGAGAACTGAATGAAGTGTTTTTAGAACTTCACACTAAATTAGTGTTTCATATGCCTGGTACATGAGGTAAATATGTCGAATTTAGAAAAGGCTGAAAATTTCAATTGGTCGCTCCCTATACCGGGTGTTGACTTGGCGGACGTATAAAACACAGATTTTAAGTGAAGTTCGAATATACCTAAATTTAACAATATTATAGTGTTTTATACGCGTGGCGCATAAAGTAAAATTTCGAGTTTAGAAAAGCCCAGAAAATTTGTCTCGGGTCGCTGCGCGACCCTAGACAAATTTTCACGGGGCTTTTCTAAACTCGAAATTTTACTTCATGCTTAGTCTGGAATGGAAACACTCGTGTAAAGCTTCAAATTAAACTCTTTTAAAACGAACGAACGAATATCCAAAAATTCACAGTTAAAATAATGAAGAAAAAGTAATGTGATTTTATAAAAATAATGACATACAAAAGCCCCGTGAAAATTTGTCGAGGGTCGCGCAGCGACCCGAGACAAATTTTCTGGGCTTTTCTAAACTCGAAATTTTACTTCATGCGCCACGCGTACAAAACAAAAATATTGTGAATTTATGTATATTTGAACCACACTTGACAACTGTGTTTTATACGCGTGGCGCATGAAGTAAAATTTCGAGTTTAGAAAAGCCCAGAAAATTTGTCTCGGGTCGCTGCGCGACCCTCTACAAATTTTCACGGGGCTTTTCTAAACTCGTAATTTTACTTCATGCTTAGTCTGGGAGTGGAAAGCACTTGTTTAAAGCTTTAAATTGAACTTAAAAAAAAACAGGGAATATCCGCAATTGTTACATCAATTCCATGGTATGTCATTATTTTTATAAAATCACATTACTCTCGACAAATTTTCACGGGGCTTTTCTAAACTTGAAATTTTACTTCATGCTTAGTCTAGGACTGGAAAACACTCGTTTAAAGCTTCAAATTGAACTCTTTTAAAACGAACGAACGAATATCAGAAAATTCACAGTTAAAATAGTTAAGAAAAAGTAATGTGATTTTATAAAAATAATGACATACCATGGAATTTATACAACAATTGCCCATACTCCCTGTTTTTTATTAAGTTCAATTTAAAGTTTTAAACAAGTGTTTTCCACTCCCAGACTAAGCATGAAGTAAAATTTCGAGTTTAGAAAAGCCCCGTGAAAATTTGTCGAGGGTCGCGCAGCGACCCGAGACAAATTTTCTGGGCTTTTCTAAACTCGAAATTTTATTTCATGCGCCACGCGTATAAAACTGTAATATTGCCAAATTTATATATATTCGAACTTCACTTAAAATCTCTGTTTTATACGCGTGGCGCATGAAGTAAAATTTCGAGTTTAGAAAAGCCCCGCGTAGAAAATTTGTCTCGGGTCGCTGCGCGACCCGAGACAAATTTTCACGAGGCTTTTCTAAACTCGAAATTTTACTCCATGCTTAGTCTGGGAGTGGAAAACATTCGTTTAAAGCATCAAATTGAACTCTTTTAAAAATCAACGAAAGTCAGAAAATTTACAGCTAAAATAATTCAGAAAAAGAATGTGATTTTATAATAATAATGACATACCATGGAAGTAAAATTTCAAGCTTAGAAAAGATTGAAAATTTGGATTTTGGTGCGGAGCAAATCGAGGGCCCACATCCAAATTTTCAGGATTTTCTAAACTCGAAATTTTACTTTATGCGCCACGCGTATAAAACACCGGTTTCAAGTAAAGATAAAAAAGAAACCTAATTTTCTTTTTAACAAGAGTTGATATATCGTCCAAGAACGCATTAACGGGGCGCACTGTATAAATAAAACTGACTGACCTAAACTAAACTAACTAAAATTTGAACATAATTTGAAAGTGCTTGATTGATCAAAAAATTGTCAGTAGATTAGTAAATCAATTTAATTTACTTTTCAAATTACAATAAAGTTTCAAAGTAGAAAAAAGTTAACTACAACTAAAATTTTAATGCAGTCGCAAAACTCGAGTGTCCAGTTGGTCGGAAGGTATTGTCGGAACGGACTCCATTCACTCGGCTAATGCGAATTCCCGGCCTTTGGAATCTTTTTCTTTGTCGTCTCTTTTTCAAAAGGGAACGCCGGACGTCCGGCCGGCGTTCCACTGTTTGTCCAACTGACATTCCATTCGACCACATTCAATTAACGAATTAAAATTTCATATGCTCAAACATCAGCTTGAATTTATACACACACACACACACACACATAGATAACACCGTACCGCACGTGACACGTTTATCGATTATTAATAAATCAAGATCGTGACTTTTGAATAGAGCCGCCCCCGATGCCGATGTCGTCGTCGTCGTCGTCGTCGTCGGGGTGCATACAAACAGTGTTTACGAGGGGCGGCGAGCGAGCGTCGCGACGCTATTGTGCATATCGGATTTCATGTGTTATTCATATTTTCCTGTTGGGGGGTTCGCTGCGAGAGGGGGGTGGAGTTGACATTATCGAATTTATAACGGCGTGTTTGTGTGTACGTTTTTAAATTCGACCGGAAACGATTCAATAACGACGACATGGGAAAAAAAGTTTTACACTACATCATCCGATTAATGACCACGCACGCTGACCTTTCAATGCACAACAAAAGCATGATAAATATTTATTTGTTTGTATTAAATTATCTGTGTTTTTTTTTCAGAATGATTGGTGTTTAATAAAGCGGTTTAAAAGCATAATTTATTAAAATTAATTTGTTTTTAACAATTTAAATTTAATTGGTAATTTGTATAAGTTTTATTTAATGCTGTAATATTTACTCTAAAAAAACATAGGCACAATTATTTTTTATTTTTAAGTATAATTAGAGTCCATTTTATAACGAGTGGATATTTAAAAAAGAAATCGTATATAAGATTTGTACTTCTAGTTATTTATTTTTAATATTCTAGCATGAAAAAAAGCACAAACAAATTGTTGCCTATTTATTTCCATTAATAAAATAACGAATACATTACATTATAATTATTATATAATGTAATTAATTGTGCTGGGTGTTATAGTAATCGAATGTGTTACTGTTTTTTGTCCTACGTGCCCCAAAGACGATTAATTGTAAGTAATTGTAAATAAGTATTTACATAACTTATAACTGTGGACATCAATGATACGAAATGGAATAGTCCCCTGTGACTAAATACAAAGAGAAACTCGCTGTGCATTGCTAGTTCTTTATTATAAGATCTTGGTGCAGGGTCCAGAACGCTAGGACACTTCGTGCTGTTGTAGCGAGCCACGGTTCGATCCTCGTCAACCGAACTTGGTTTATTATTTTTACTTATAAAATAATTAATTAAACTCAGATGAGTCACTCGTGGAATTTTCCGTGGGTAAAATATAATTGTCCAATCGCCCAAACTGTCTACACCTACACCTCTGTATCTCTTGTGTGACCTCTTCCGTGGCCTATCGCATTCCAAATTGTTTGTTTATTTTTATCAAGTCACTACGACAGGCCGTGTAGTGTGAAGAATTTGTATTTTGTCTACCTCCCGCTCCTACTGTAATTATCCTCTTCGATTATCATTTATTCAGTTTAAATTACCTTACAAACCGGAACTCTGACATATATTATTACTCTATTTAGTAATACAACAATAAAATGCCTAGCTGCACATGTTGTAATAAAATTACTAAAGAACATGTGGCCGTCACCTGTTGTATCTGCAAAAATGAATTTAATATCAATTGTGTCGATATCACATAAGCGGAGGCCCGCAAAATAAAGTGAAAGACAGCCGGATTGTTGTGGACATGCCCACAGTGTGCTTCACTCGGGGATGACATCAATGGGTTAAAGACCGCAATCATTATGCTCCAAAAGGAGGTAAAAAAAAAAATCTTCCCCCCTCCAAGCACTACTCTGGACATGGAGGCAATAATTCAAGAAGTGGCAGAACGTGAAAAACGACGCTGCAACGTCATTATATACGGGGTTAATGGAATAAGCAACTCGATGCAAACAAATAAGGAATCTGATGAACTACGAGTAAAAAGTATATTAAATCATTTATCTATTAATGAACCATCTCCAACTTTCTTCAGACTAGGAAAATTCGATAATACTAAAAAAAATAAAAGACCAATAAAGCTTAGATATAAGGACGAACAACTTGTGTTCAATATCCTAAAAAATCAAGCTTTATTAAAAAATGATGACACTTTTAACGGCATCGCAATATCCAGAGACAACACACCGAAGCAAATAGAATATTATCGGAGTGTCAAGGAGGAATTGTCAAGACGTGTCGAGTTAGGGGAATCTAACCTACGTATAAAATATGCCAAAGGAATCCCATCCATAGTATCTACTCTTCAGGAAAACTAAATGCGCCCAACAGTGATAACCAAGTGTTAAGAATATACTACCAAAACGTCAGTATACACTTCTACTTCTTGCTCTCACTATGACATTATTGCTATTACTGAATCGTGGCTTTCTGATGATATTGACAGCTAGGAGCTATTCACCGACAGCTATAACGTTTTGCGCTGTGACAAAGATCGTATTGCCACTCAACGTAGATCTGGCGGTGGTGTGCTCTTGGCTGTAAATTCATCCTTAAAAATAGAACCTATTGATATGTCGCACATTAGGACAATAGATTTTCTGGCAGATATAGTATGTGGTAAATGTACGTTTAATTCTTTTAATATTTATATTTTAGTCATTTATTTTCCACCGGATTTGTCTGCGGAATCTATTGGTCTAATTTTCGAAGAATTGATTTTGCAGTTTTTAGGTATGCCTCTTATTATTTTAGGTGATTTTAATTTTCCATTATTTTATAGTACTCTAAATCATGATCATAAAACTAAAACTTGCATTTCATTTATGGAAATGACGGATATTAAACAAGTGAATAACATTTTCAACATATCTGGAAGGTTGCTAGACTTAATCTTCACAAACATTAACCATGTGCTAGAGCGAGAAGATACCATCCTACTATTTCTTTGGATTTATTCTTTGATAAATCTCTCTCGTGTCAATTCCCAAATAATAAGTTAACAAATTCCCTTAATTTTAATAAAGCAAACTTTCCAGCCTTATATAATGAATTATTAACAATGGATTGGACATTTTTAAACAAATTTAATGAGATTAACTCAGCTACCAATGCTTTCTACACTCATCTTTTTAACATTTTTAGTAAGCACGTGCCATTATCAGCAAAAAAGAGTAGCAAATATCCTATATGGTACACGCCTAGTATAATCAGTGACATTAAATGCAAAGATTACTATTATCGTAAATATAGAAAATCCAAGAGCACTTATTATTTTGACGAATTTAAACGAATGCGAAAACAAATTAAGCCAAAATAAAAACAGCCTTCAATACGTACTTAAAAAAACAGAGCTTGAAATAAAATCTAATCCTAAACAATTATTTAATTATATACATTCCAAAAATAGGTCGTCCAGGATACCCAACTCAATTAAAGTTGAAAACGAAGTTACCCAAGATCCACAATGTATTGTTAATGCATTTGCAAATTTATTCGCAAACACATACAATAATCAAAATCAATTTGCAAATAATACAAACACCAAGTTTACTAGTTGTCCTCAAATATCGATATATATGCCAACGGAAGGTGATGTAGTCAAATGCCTAAGGAATTTAAATAACTCAAAAACTGCTGGAGACGATCAGATCCCAAGTTATTTGCTACGCGATTGCGCATATGCCCTTGCACCTCCTCTCACTATATTATTTAGCCTCTCCTTGAATACATCAACCTTTCCAGAGTTATGGAAAACAGGTAGAGTGTGCCCTATCTTTAAAAATGGAGAAAGAATAGACATTGCAAACTACAGACCAATCACCATATTAAATAATTTTGCTAAAGCATTAGGCCATTGTAGATAAGCTGTTTGAGCAGCTTATCTACAATGGCCTATGTACGCAGTTAAAGCCTCATATTTCTGAGTTTCAACATGGATTCTTATCTAAAAGATCAACTGTTACTAATTTAGTTCATATCACGGAATTTATTAGTGAGGCTTTTGACACAAAAGATCAAGTCGATGTTGCATATTTGGATTTTTCTAAAGCTTTCGACTCAATTAATCATAAAACTCTAATTGCTAAATTAGATTTATTTGGATTTTCCAATAGTTTAACCTCTTTCTTCAATTCGTATCTTTCCGATAGATACCAATATGTACCATACAAGGACTTCAAATCACCCAAATATCATGCCTTTTCTGGTGTGCCCCAGGGGTTAAACCTGGGCCCCTTATTGTTTATCATTTATATAAATGTTTTAATTGAGTCACTAACGTGTAATGTGCTTGCTTATGCGGATGATTTGAAAATTTTCAATGTAATTAAATGTCAAGAGGACGCAGACAAGTTGCAACAAAATATGAATTACACTCAAGAGTGGAATCTATCGAATTGTCTTGAACTCAACGAAGCAAAATGCAAAATTATGTCTTACTCCCGCAAGGCGAGTCCTCTATCATGTAATTATTACCTTAATGGCACAATTCTTGAAAGGACTAATGAAATGAAAGACCTTGGCGTTTTATTTGATGATCGATTAAATTTTACATCTCATATTGATAACATCTGCTCTCGTGCCACTGGGACACTAGGGTTCATATTGCGCAACTGTAGACAATTTTCAAATCCTGAAACCATTAGCAACCTGTACTATTCTTTGGTCAGATCAATGCTTGAATATGCTGCTCTCATCTGGCACCCTCATTATGAGTGTCATAGAAATTCACTAGAAAATGTCCAAAGGCGATTTTTAAAATATATCTACAAACTTAAAATTGGCACATGTCCTCCTAGAAATATTGAACATAGTGAATTACTTTTAATTAACGATGATTGTAGTCTTGATTCTAGGAGAATATGTAGCAGCGTCTTAACTCTAATTAAAATTCTACATAATAAAATAGATTCTCCTGACATGATTTCTAAAGTCAATCTCCACATTCCAACCCATAGTTCTCGTTCTCATACACCTTTTTATAACACACCTTCTAGATCAGTTGTAACATCAAAAGCTCCTTTACATTACATGGTTGAAAATGCAAATAGAATTTTAACAAACACGAGCTGTGATACATTCTCTGATTACGATTGTACAGTAAAATATATCCGTCACTTTGAGCTGTAAATGTTTTAATGTGAATTTTCGTCAACTTAGGAATACTCTTTTATCTTCTATTGTAAAAAACTTGTAAGCATAATTATGTTAATATGTCTATTTAATGTCAAATATTCACCTGTATATGTATTTGTTTTCTATTTATTTACTTATTTGAAACTATTTAATGCTGTAATTTTTTAAACGTTTTATACACATATATTGTACTTAATTTTGTCCTGTAATTGGTTATCTGTTGGGCAAATAAAGTTATTATTATTATTATTATTTTTTTAAACTAGTTTCGGCTGTGAAGCCATCCTCAGTAAACTGAAAGTTAAATATAAATTACAAATATATAATTTTGAAGGGTAACAAAATGTTTAAAATTTTAATTCTAACATTATGTAGGAATAATCGACAAAGCTAATTTTTTAAATTGAAAAAATCGTTTTTTATTTTGTTTTAAATCTGATATTGTATCATTATTGTAAATGAAGTGTGTTTTTGAACTTTATAATAAGTCAGTGCTTTATACGCCTGGTGCATAAAGTAAATACTTACACCCTTATTAATGGACCTTAGCATACAGTTTTAACACTGTAGTAAGGATAATATAACATTTTCGTTTTAATGAAACATTTTTGTAGATTACTATTGTTAGTTCATAACTAATAATTTAATAACATGGTACTTCTAGTTTAAGACATAAGATCCGTGTTATACATAACCTCATTTGCCATAGTAAAAAAAAATTTATTTAATTACAACGCTATGATTTATTTAAGAATTATCAATGTACAGGGTGGCCCAAATTGCATGTTACTATAGGAAATCTCGGTTATTAGAAGAGATAGACAAAAAAAACCGATGGCGCATCCTCAAGACAAACTCAATGCCGAAAACAGACGTTAGCTATCTTCTTTTGTTTTCAAGTTATAGCCAAACATTCAATATTTTTAATTTTCGATTTTTATTAATCTCTCACGCCCGGTATTATCAACTTTTTTTAAACAGGCATTTAGTTAAATGATGTTTAGGTTAAAAGTACATTTACAATTGTCTAGTGTATTATGAATTTTTGTAAAGGATTGTTAAGTAAATGTCATTTTAAGATCTGTTGGCAATAGATTTTATACGGCGTTTTGGTAAATTTCATGTTTGTAGGTAGGTAACACGTATAAAACACTGACTTATTGTAAAGTTCAAAATATACGTCTTTAGCATACTGCTTTAGTAGTATATTTTGAACTTCACTTAAAGTCAGTGATTTATACGCGTGGCGCATGAAGTAAAATTTCGAGTTTAGAAAAGCCTTAAAATTTGTTTTTTTTTTCGAAATTTTACTTCATGCTTAATCTGGGAGTGGAAAACACTCGTTTAAAGCTTTAAATTAAACTCTTTTAAAAAATAATGAACATCTGAAGATTTACAGCGAATACAGTATATCAGGGTGTGTATACTTAAAAGAACAACTCCAGGTATATTTCATGTTTGCTGCAAAGTAAAAAGATGTGATGTGAAAATAATTAACAGAAATACTCACATGCATTTTTAAAACATAGCCGTTTTTGATATTTCCATGAACAAACAGTAAGTTTATTTAGAAATGCGCACATAAATTGTAAACACCTTTTATACCCAGAATAAAATCAGCGCATATATTTGTTTCCCTTTCGTAAACAACATAAAAAACATAGTAGTTAGCAAACACGTTCTTACGCCATGTTTGCGTATCGATTTCAAATAATTGGGCCATAGCATTGATCAGTTTTTAGGTCGCGATGCAATTTAAATATTTGAACTTAATTACGATGATTGATCGCTTCGGAGTTGAGCAACTTTGAAGGGCCCATCGCGAACGATGTTACGATATATACACCCTCACCAACACACACCCCAGTACATCACCAACCTTAAAATAGAGCCTATACCTAAATAGAACACCATCGCGTCCTCGCCTCTCACAGCAAAAAAATACATACGCAGACACACCTTTTTACGTGAATAGGTTATTCATAGGATTGTTATCAAGATTTATAACAGTGATAAGAAAGTGTGTTCAGTACTTTTTACCTTAATATATCACGATATTTTTTTTTTAAGTGGTATACAGTTGTGTGTTTACAATGTGATAGAGGAATTATAAATAATTCTAAAAAAATAAATATCAGGTCTAAAAATTACTAAATAAAATCATATATTCTTCTTAATTTAAGAAATAACCCTGATATACGATAAAAAAATAGAAAGGATAGCCGGCGGCTAGATATCCGGCTTTTCTGACTAAATGTTTGCCGGATATCCGGTATCTGGCCAAATTACTATCCGTTGCATCTCTAATAAAAACGATTCATTCTGATGTAATCACAAATTACAAAGACATATTAAATGTTTGTATTTAAAACAAAAGTTTTCCAATCCCGGATTAAGCATGAAGTAAAATTTCGAATTGAGAAAAGCCCGAAGAATTTGGATTTGGTCCAAATCTAAATTCGAGCTATTCTCAACTCGAAATTTTATTTCATGCGCCACGCGTATATATCACTGATTTAGTGTAAAGTTCAAAATAAACTGCTCATATTATATTTATATTTTCAGTTTTCGTAAATTTATTAGATTTTCGTAATTTGAATGAAATTTTCATAATATTTTTATATTTGCAGATTTTAGTCAATTTATAAAATGTTCAAGAGATTTTATAATATTGCTAAATTTATTGTCCAACAGGAAACATTTCCCAATTACAAGACAAAACCCGGATATATGATAAAAAAAATAAAACGATAGCCGGCGGGTAGATATCCGGCTATTCTGACTAGATTTTTGCAGGATATCCGGTATCTGGCCTATTTACTATCCGTTGCATCTCTTAAAAAACAATTCACGGAGATGTAATCAAACATTACAAAGGCATGTTGAATTTTTGTATTTAAAACGAGAGTTTTCGAATCCTGGATTAAGCATGAAGTAAAATTTTGAGTTGAGAAAAGCCAGAAGAATTTGGATACTCAAAATTTTACTTCATGCGCCACACGTAGAAATCACTGATTTAGCGTAAAGCTCAGAATTAACTGCTCATTTCATATTTAAATGTTCAATTGACTTTTAAAACCTTGGCAGTTTTCCTAAATTTATTAGATTGTCGTAAATTTTAATAAAATTTTCATGAGATTCTTATATTTGGAGATTTTAATCAATTTATAAAATGTTCAATGAGATTTTATAATATTACTCCATTTAATGTCCAACAGGAAATACTTCCCAATTACAAGACAAAAACAAAACATAACCCTGATACATTTTAGAAAGAAGCTGGATATACGATAAAAAATAGGAACGATAGCCAGCGGCTGGATATCCGGCTATTCTGACTAGATTTTTACCGGATATACAGTATCTGGCCAAATTACTATCCATTGCATCTCTAATAAAAACAATTCATTGAGGTGTAATCAAACATAACAAAGACATGTTAAATGTTTGTATTTAAAACGCAAAAATATAATACATATTATTTTAAATGATTTTTTTATTATAGCATTAAATTAATTAACAAAATGCAGGAAACGCATGTAAATCGCTTAAATAAATTTACCGAAATACCGGTAAAAAATCGGCAAAATATGGGTATATTATGAAAAGTATTTTTGGCGATCAACCTGCCTACCGGTATTTCGGTTTACTGGTATCCCAATTATTAATTTCATCTTGTCATATCTTTCCCTTTAAAAATTCGAGCAATTTAAACAAGATAAATTCAAATTCAAAACTATTTGAATTCGAGATCTATAGACGCGTTTCGAGATTTATCTCTCTTCAGTATAGCTTTGCTTAGAAGGTTTAAAAAAAATTAGGAATAAAATTAAAACAAACTTACTTGGAAAAAGTGGTGTGTGTGGAATGAACAGGTACACAGAAATGGAATGAGTGAAAATGATGGTCGGTATTTATAGGTAAAAAAGGGGATTATGTCATTGGCAAGTATGAAGAATGTAAGACCTTATTATTTACCTTACAGTACAGTTCAAACAAGATAAATTTAAATTCAAAACTATTTGAATTCGAGAAAATAAGCTCACGCTTCTTATAGTTTGCACACTTTAAACATAATATATAAAATTACAAAAAAAACTATTCGTGATAATGCAAACAATGTCTTAATTAATAAGACAACTTAAGACGATGGCCTAAGACATTAGTTTTAATCCAAGTCCTTTCACTTCTAATTTGTTGCTATCTCTCCTTTCATTTTAAATTTGTATTGTTTTGGTTTGAAGAGAATTTGACCTAAACGTTACATATACTTTAGTAGAGCGTTGTAACAAATCAAATTAAATAAGATTTTAAATATTTTTGTATTTCAATGTATAATTCAATATCCGGAGGTATATTTGCACGGGAAGTAGTTGTTTCAAAGGATATTTATCGTCTTAAGTCTTTAAATATTTCATTGTATAATTCAATATCCGGAGGTGTAATTGCACGGGAAGTAGTTGTTTCAAAGGATATTTATCGTCTTAAGTTGTCTTATTAATTAAGACATTGTTTGCATTTTCACGAATAGTTTTTTCGTAATTTTATATATTATATCGAGCAATTTGTTTTACTTTCAAGAAAAAAATCGGTATTATAGAATTCGTTGTGCTTGCTTAAAGTGTGTTTGTACTCATGAAGTAAAAATATGGTGATGTGTTTATCATAGTACTTTCCCCGTTAACGATATGATGATTTAAATCTTAATACAAGTGGTACAAAACATAGTAATAGTTTCATTTCATTTTAATTTTGATAATTTAAATAATAATAATATGGAAAAGTTGCTAAATTTATTCTACTTTTATTATTATTATTTAGAAAATGTTCACAAAAAGCAGTTTTTGCATTATTTCGATAATTAAAAGAAGCAAGGCATGCAATTTATGAAAATTCATTTTTATAAAAACACTGAAGCCCAGTGTGGATTATTATTTTTTTGTTCTATTTGCTCTGTCAAATATTTTAATTTCTCATATTGGTTAGTGTATCCCTGTGCTGATAGACAGACGTTTGTTGTGGTAAAAATCTCGAAATATTGAATATCTGAAGAAAATTTTAGAAATCGACGGAAATCTCGAAATATTGAAAATTTAACAAACATTTTGTAAATTGTTGAAAATCTCGAAATATTAAAAATCTCATGATAATTTTATAAAGTGACAAAAATCTTGAAATACTGAAAACCTCACAAATATTTTATAAATCGTTGTAAATCTCGAAATATTAAATTCTTCGTGAAAATTTTATAAATGCAGAAAAACTTAGAAATATTAAAAATGTATTTTATAAATTGACGAAAATCTTAAAAACATTGAAAATCTCGAAATATCAAAATCTCGATATGTTGAAAATCGTTTAAAAACACGAAATATTGAAAATCTCATGAAATTTTGATAAATTTACGAAAATCTCGAAATACCTTTACGACAATTTCTATACCGTTCGTTTCTTTATCGTACTCACCATTGGGATTTTCTAAACTATTACAGATGCGAAGACTGTTAAATTAGACAAAAGTTTCCATTTCTAATACAAAATAAAACTGCGTTGATAAATTTCATTTACCTTAATTTGTTTTCAAAATATTACGAAAAAAGTAAAAATCGACAGTATTCTATTTTTACTATAACTTGGCTTTTTAGATAGATACCTAGCTGAAATTTACCCTAAATGTCATCCGAAAAACACAACTAATCTAAACAGGGTGTCCCATTTTCAAGTACGACATAATAGTTCAATTTTTCTAATGGCAGCTATGTTGGATTTTTATACTATTGAATAGAGCAGAAAATTTGAGTTTTAAATGATGTGTCATATGTCAAACTAAAATGGCAATTATCGCATTTCATAAAACAAAAAACACCCCGTCTAAAATCTAAATTTATTCGCATTTTTAACGACTTATTTAGACTAAGAACAACATTTCAGCTCAATATCTTCTTCATTAACAAAGATTCAGTAAAAATTATTATTTAAAAAATTAGAATTCAAAAAAATATTAATAAAATATTGACGATTAATTAACGTTTACTATTTTTATCAATTTTTGAAATGTCGAAAAGTCGATGATTTAAAAATTTAATGGAAAATCACTTTTTTTATTCTTTCATTTTTAACAGATTTAATTTGTCTTTTAAATTTACGAAGATTCATGTAAAAAAAATCAACGAAAACTGTCCAATTTTTAAAAATGAACGAAGATTTAGGTAATTTAAAATAACCAATTAAACAATTTCAAAATAGACAGATATTTTGAAAATTCACGATGTCCAAGATATTCGACGATATTCTTGAAAATTCACGATATCCACGAAAACTGCAAAGATTACAAAAATTGATGAAAATTCATAAAAACTGTCAACATTTTAAAAACAACCAAAATGTAACCACAATCGTTAACATTTTTAAAATTAATGAAAATATTATGAAAACAAAAAAACATTGTTGGAGCTAACGAAAATGTAGAAAGCTAATGAAAACTCATTCTCGAAAATAAAAGGACAATGCTGGATTTTGATGATGAAGTATTTTTTCTTTTGAAAATTAGTGATCATGATAGAAATTCGGGCAAACTGCCAACATTTCAAAAACTTAAGAAAATCTTGAAAACAATCGAGTCTTTATAAATCAACGAAAACTTAAAAAAGTAATCGATTATTCTCTAACGAGAGTTTTCAAATCTCGGATTGAGCATGAAGTAAAATTTCGAGTTAAGAAAAGCCTGAAAAATTTGTATTTGGACCAGCGTCCAAATCCAAATTCGGGCTTTTCTCAACTCGAAGTTTTACTTCATGCGCTACGCGTATAAAACACTGATTTATTGTAAAGTATAGAATATAAAGCTAATTTCGTATTTAAATTTAAAGTCGACTATTAACACCTTGGCAATTTTCGTAAATGTATTAGATTTTCGTAATTTTGATGAAATTTTCATGAGATTTTTAATATTTGGAAATTTTAGTCAACTTATAAAAATTTAATGAGATTTTATAATAATCATCCATTTATTGTTCATCAGAAAACATTTCCCAATTACAAGATAAAAACAACACACAAACCTGGTACATATAAAAATATAATAATAATTAAATTACAATAATTCTGTAACAATATAAATTTTCATGATTTATAAAGTTAACGGATATATGTGTATACACATTAAATGCTAATTTTTTGGTTATGTACAACTTTCCTTAACAATAATTTTTGTATATGATCAATATTAAAAAAAAATCTAAAAAAAATGCTAAGAGTAAACTACCACTTCCGGTTTCCGCATTTTTACCAAAAATTGATCTAATACTACTATTGTAATAAAAAGCTTAAGTTTATGGTGTTATCTTAGCAGCTCAATCGGCTTAGACTTTATCGTGGCGACAGAAGGACAGAGAGATAGAAGGGCAGAAGGACAGAAGGACAGAAGGACAGAAGGACAGAAGGACAAAAGGACAGAAGGACAGAAAGACAGAAGGACAGAGATACAGAAGGACAGAAAAACAAAAGGACAAAAGATAAATGGACAGACATTTTTAAAAAATGGTCCTAATCAACTCGTGGGACCTCAAAATGGATATATCCACTAACATTTTAGATTTAAACATTTTCGCGAAAACAATACTTTCCCTTTGTTTTGCATATGGGGGAAAGTAATAATGGTCTTAATTACCTCGAGGGACCTCAAAATAGATATATTCACAAACATTTTTGATTTGAAAATGTTTGCGAAAACTTAAATTTTCGTTTGTTTTGCATATGGGGGAAAGTAAAAAGACGACTTGTATTCACGATTTTTTTTTCGTGTTTCAAGAATCCCACGGCAATTCAATCCCAAACCCTCCATTCCCCCCTTATTATCTGCACTAAATTGTAAAATTCTCATTTAGTGATCCATTAAATATAATAGGTACAATAATTTCCGTATCTGAATTCCCTTGCCGCGCATTTGCTGCGAAAGCCGAATGTTCGACTAGACGTATGGATTATGTGACGGGGGGCCCCACCCGTAAACCCGAAAATAATGCGTCCGGATTCGGGATTAGAAAAACGCGTTAACCCAACGGACAGGTGAAATCCCCGGGGCAAAACTATTTCAATTTGTAATGCGGGAACGGGGAAACTGTCTGGTAATAATATAGAGAGTTTTCGCGGTGATTAATCGGTTTTCTTTAATAGGACGGTTGGAATAGAGTTGTATTATTTGGGATTTATTGGTAAATGGATTTTTTGTTATTCAAATAAAATCAGAAAATTTGTAATAAATCATATAATGAATACGAAACTTTGGAATATTTATGTGAATTGTATCTAATTTCCCGCTATTCGAATAGGGTGTCTATAGGTGAACCTATGTCGTAAGTTATGGGGGTTTACTGGTGCTCAAAAATTAACTTTTTTATTATTGCTTTAATTTTTTTTAGAGAATTTTTCTTTTAAGTATACAGTCGTTGTTTTTTTTTTAAAAGAATTTATATTAAAGCTTTAAACTAGTGTTTTCTACTCCCAGATTAAGCATTAAGAAAACATTTGCAGTTTAGAAAAGCATTAAAATTTGGTTTGGTCGCGTAGCGAAGCGGAGCGACCAACCAACATTTTCAGGGTTATCTAAACTCGAAATTTTACTTCATGGGCCACGCACATTAAACACTGAATTATTGTAAAATTAAAAAGTTAGGAATTGTTTATAATGTATCCATAGAGGACGACTACGAAAAAAAAACATTGTTTTAGCAGAATTGGTGGTAAATCTTCAGAGCCCGTACAGTTTAAATTTGCCAGTTCGTTAAGGACATCTGTAATTTTTATTTTATCAGCTTTGCTATAATTATTGTGATTGTAAGAATATATTACATACGAAGGCAAAGTATCATTGTGTACGGGTGAATTATAAACTGAACCAAAGTGATTAGCAAACAACTCTACAAGATGTTGCATATTATTTACTAGAACGCCGTCGTGTTTAAAAGTACCTGGAATTGTCGAGCTTGATCGATTTAGGTTAACATGATTCCAGAAGAATATAGGGTTACGAAGCAGAGATTCTTCAAGAGATTAAACAAAGCAGTGAATTGATGATTATTTAATAAAAATATGCTCTTTGGAATTAAAACCTTTAGTTTATTGTTTCTAAATGTTCTTGTAAATTACAAGAACAACTGAGTTGTAATGCTTTCAAGTATGGATTTTGTAACATTTAATATTTACGAAAACCGGGTTGATTTCAACATGTTTCTTACTTCAATCAAAAATTAATAAAAAAATCTGTACAATAAATTCATTTAAAAAGAATTTTAGTTTTTAGAAATATTCCAAATGCACATCCTAAATGTATTATTCTGGAATATTTCAACTTTGCTGTTGAAATATTCATTTTGTGAGCTTTTTCTTTCAACGTTTTAATTTTTCAACTAAAAATTGCGGAATAAAACTAGCTAGACATTAAAATGTTCGTTGATATGAATTCATATTTAATTCAATCTGAGTATTTTGAAATTATGTAATAAAATATATTTGTATATAAAAATATATATTTTCACAAACTAAGTCAACTTTTTGCATGAATCCCTCTTAAAATGCAGATTTTAATGACTTTGGCGTTCACGTTTTATAAATCTGAATGGAATTATTAAATAATAAATAAATTGCCCTGTCGCGGTGTGTACCCCTTTTTTTCGGTGAGTAATTTTGGTTAATGAGCCGAACGGGCGACGTTAATTGCGTTCCACCTTGTTTACTTTACTGTGGGGATTATTTCTGATTACATTGTATACACATTAGCCGGTAAGGGTGAATAGCATGAAGAGGGTGAAGGGCGTTTAATGTTAAATACCCACTAATTTATCGATTCATTTATTCCAATAAAATAATTAATTCAAAATATACATAAGTTTGTATGTAGTGTGTTTTCATATAAGTATACATACCCCAATATACTGTATACGTTGTAAATGTTCAGATATTCGTATTTGAAAAGAGTTCAAATTGAAGCTTTAAACGAATGTTTTCCACTCCTAGGGTAAGCATGAAGTAAAATTTGGAGTTTAGAAAAGCGCGAACATTTGGTTTTGTCGCTCCGCTTTTCTAAACTCGAAATTTTTCTTCCTGCGCCACACAAACACTGATTTCAAGTGATGTCCGAAATATAGTACTAAAGCAGTAGCCAAAGATATATATTTTTAACTTAACAATATTTCAGTATTTTATAGTCACATGAAGTAAAATTTCGAAAAAATTCCGGTATAAAAAAACCAGTTAAAAAGTTTCTTAGAAGCAATGTTAAAATTGAGTAAATTCTGTGTAAATTCAATTAATTTTATGACTTAATTATCTCTTGTTAAGCACATGTTTTCAACTTAGATTTTGTCTTCATTTTTGTTTTATTTTACATTAACATATCAACTTTTATTTATTCAAATTAAAAACTACGTGTCGATATGTTTTAATTATCTGTAAAAAAAGTTAATGATTAAATAATCTGTCGATTTTTGTACAAGTTTTTTACTAAAACCTTTGCTAAATTCTATTGCATTTCTCTTTATAAAATTTATACAATAACTTGAGTTTTTCAAATAGCTAGTCAAGGTATTTGAAGATTATTAATGGATTCGATAGCTAACGCCATCTTATGCTCTATAGTGGCATCGTCAATGACACGACTGCACAAAGTGCATATACAAGTCATTGTTTCGTCCACGAACGAACTTAACTCTGTTTGTGAAACCAGATTAAAAAAAAATGAAGATAATTAACGTATTCACCTGAAGAACAAGTAATTTTTTTAAAATAAAGTAAAAATGTATTGAATTAAGTTCTAAATAAAATTATGCAACTATTCAGTTTGATTTCTTATTTTCATATTTATCTAAGTATACAATTAATTATATTGTAACGAGTGCTTTTTACCGATTGATTAAGCATGACGTAAATATTTCTACAATATCCTTTTTTTAGTTACGTCAAGCGATTTCTATTAATTATTGTAGTAATCCTTTTCTTCACTTATTACTTTTATTATACTAGATGTACATTTCGAACACTGGGTGAAGAAAAGAATTACTACAATAATTATTAAATATTTCTAGTTTAAAAATGCCTGAAAATTTGGATTGGTCGGGTAGCGATCAATCCAAATTTTCAGGTTTTTCTATATTCGAAATATTTACTTTATGCGCAAAACGAATTAGGTGTATAGTTTTAAAAACACATTATGCATTTTAACAATAATTTTAATAGTATTTTCTTTGTCTTCATTCTTCATTTATGTCAAAAATCCTTAATATTGAAGATATTTTTTCAAATATAGCATCGCTGATTGTGACCATAAGCACTTGAAACATCTTCTACCTACCTTATCCAAAAATGATTTTAAAAATAAACACTTGGCTAAATTTCACTAATATTTTGGTTTTCTATTTCAACTAGTCTCGACTTTGAGTCATTCTCAAGGAAAATAAGAATGACTCAATGTCGAAACTAGTTGGAATGAAACCAAAATCTTAGTGAAATTTAAACAAGTGTTTTCTGTTAAAATTATAGTTAAAAATGTTTTACTACGAGAAAGATGAAAAACGTATACATGATATCTGAACATTTTCAAATAATATCATTAAAATCAATTCTTTTCGCAAATTACTTAGCAATTGGTTGCTATAGTTTTATGTAAAAAGGATATTCCGTTAATAAATGAAATGAAATGAAATGAAATTGCTAGAATGCATAGTCAAGAGACACATAATATATTCAATTTAACTTTTAATTAATACTAATTTTGCAAAACTAAAATGATATCATAGATACCTGGAAAATATTCATAATAAACCCTGGATATAAAGAAATCGACAATTGAGATTTCATAAGTTTTTAACTATATTATACAGGGTGGACCAAAAGTCCGTTTAAATTTGAATCGGTAGCTGAGAAGAGCAGCGACGGCGGGGAGGGGCGGAGGGGTTACGAAGCGCAAGAGCGGCTAATGGGAATTCAGTACCATGGCGTCGTTCAGCGATAAACAACGTGCGTTCTGTGTACGCGAGTACTACCGCAACAACGATTCGTTTATTCTAGCGGAACGAACATTTTGCGTTCATTACAACATACGGCGTAAAAATGAAGCTCTATCGATTTAATTTATTCGAAAATGGATACAGAAGTTCGAGGAGACAGGTTCAACAATGAATCAACCACGATCCGGCTGACCTAGAACATCAAGAGAAAACGTCGAGCGCGTAAGAGCGTCTATTCGTGAAAATCATGGACTCTCTACTCGGAAGCGGTCTAACGCCTTAGGTGTGCCCAGATCATCTTTGATTCGTATTCTTCACAAAGATTTACATTTACGTCCATACAAAATCTAAATGGTACTGGAATTAAAGCCTTAAGATTACACTCACAGGCTCCAATTTGCAAATTTTTTGACAAGTGATATCCAAAAGAGGTGCCATTAACTGGCCACCTCGTAACCTGGACTTATCCCCACTGGACTTCTTTCTTTAGGGATACCTTAAAAGTAAAGTTTTCAACAGCAAACCAGTGTCCCTAGAGGAATTAAAGGAAAATATTCGAGAGGTAATGCAAAACATTTCACGAAACACTTGTGACGCCGTCATTGAAAATTTTCGCTCCAGGTTGCAGCAGTGTCAAAATTGTCAAGGATCACATATGGATGATGTAATTTTAGAAAAATAAAATTCCTATTTGTGTACTTTAATAATAAATAGAAAGTTTTTATCTCATATAACTAGTTTTTTTTAAATCATCATTTGAAATGTAAACGAGCTTTTGGTCTACCCTGTACATATATTTTGTCTAAGAGTTTCTTTGAAATGATCGCTGATATGAACAAAAATTATATCGGTAATTTTTAATTCATTATGTGATTTTGATATAAAGAAAACACTCAAATGTTTATACCACTTTTATTTTAATAAATATTTTTTTGAAACAAGTAGTATTAAAAAGTTTACATCAAAATTGATAATGTACCACGAAGTGAACGCCTCTATAATTCAAGAATCATTACGTGATTTTGAAATGACAAGAATGTGATTATCGAAATAAATTTTCAGATTTTTACAAATCGTCAATTAGGTTATACCGCTGCTTTACTTTGATAGTGGCACAGTTAAAAAAAGTGATTTTTATGTTTTGCATGGAATCTATTCCAATTTAGTGAACTTTTCATTTCCTCTTCATTTCCTCTGGATAGCCACCAGAGTGCAGTTGTGCCGGTTTAAACTTGAAAACAATATACAAATATATACAGGATGTCCGTATTTCAACAGAATGTATAGGAATCTTGGTTATTTGAAGAGATAGAGAGTCAGTTGGGGCAAAGTTGCGTATTTTAGAGCACAATAATTATCTAAAAATAAATTTGAATCTAGACATTTATAACTTTGACATTATACAGACACTTTTTAACGAGAAATCTAGTAACAAATTTTATTTTAAGAAAATTATAACATTTACCCGAGGACCATAGCCAAGTTTTGTTTTTCTTATGGGCGCCATTTTAGATTTAAAAGAGTAGTTTATTGTACATTTGATATGTACAATTTTAATCTTTTGTTTTTTGTAAAGAGTGCCTTGGAAACAGTTGAGTAACTGACTCATTTGATAACTCCTAGGCCCATAATTTGTTTACATATCACCCCCGAGGACGGGCGTCCAGCTGATTTATTACTGTACTGATAGAAAATGAATTTAGTTATAAACGAAATACTGGTTTGCGTTAGTGTTACTGATAACTACAGAAAATAAGAGAGTACTACAAAATTGATAAAATTAATTTTTCTTGACATAAAGAAGTTAGATTCGTAAAGTATATCGCAAAATTAGACACAAATTTTAATCTAACAAAAGATAAAAATTCAAAAATTGTTTACAATTATTCTCCAAAATGTGTCAGAATTTGGTAGCGCTTCTGACATATTGATACACTTCAAACGAAATTCGACGTTTCCTGTGTGAAAAATATTATATTTTTATTATTGTTCTTGGTTTTCTATTTTATCTTATGTGTGACAATCGATACTTATTATGACTAATTAATTAATAATTACTAATTTATTTTGACTGCTTATAATGAATGACTGCTGTCAACATTTTGGTAATTAATCGATATGACGTCATTGTTTCCAAGGCACTCTTAGGTAAAAATAAAATATTATAATTTTAAATATAAAATCGAAAATAAATTAAAAGTGTGATACACCACTGAAACAAAAAAAAACATTGTTTTAAAAAATATAAAAATCCAAACTTGCGCCCATAAGAGAAATGATAGTTGGCTATGGTCCCCGGGTAAATATAATAGTTATCTTAGAACAAAATATGCTACTAGATTCCTTATTTAAAAGTGCCTCTATAATGTCAAAGTTCTAAATATCTACATTTAGTAGTTTTTAAATAAAAAAATTAAAACAATTTTTCAAAAAATCAGTTTTTTTCTGATATTTCAAAATTGTTTTCAGATTATTGGTAGGCTCGAAAATACGCAACTTTGTCTCAATTTAACCGATTCTCTATCTCTTGAAATAACTGAGATCCCCATGCATTCTGTCGAAATACGGAGACCCTGTATAAAGTAGAAATTAACAAATTTCACCTCTGCAATTATCAAACCAAAACAGCGATACTATCCAATTAAAATATAAAATGTAATGTATATTTTGAACTTTATAATAAATCAGCGTTTTATACGCCTGGCGCATAAAGTGATGAGTAATCATAATGTCACAATCATCAAAATGTCAATTTATGACTGTAAATCACTAGATTGACTGACATAAGTTTATCGTTTCTGCTTGACATAAGTCGGCGCGAGCCGACATTTAGTCCATTGTGTCATCTTGACATAAGTCGGCGTTAGCCGACATTTGAACTATAATGACAGTTGATATACAAGTTGGCGCCAACTGACATTAAGACTATAATAACATGTCGGCGGTAACCGACATTTGAACTAGACAGTTGACATAAGTCTGAGACATCCGATACTTAGTCAATCGTGTCAACTTGACATAAACCAGCGTCAGCCGACATCTGGACTGTAATGAAAGGTGACATTAGTCAGCCCTAGCCGATATTTGGACTATAATAACAGTTAACATAAGTCGGGGTAGCCAATATTTGAACTATAATGACAGTTGACACAAGTCGGCTTAAACCGACATTCAACCAATCGTGCCAACTTGACACGAGTTTGAATTGAACTATAATGAGATCGCCATGTTGTTGTTTTTCTATGTGACAGTTACGTTACATATTTCAACAGCTGTGATGTATTTTAAACTAACGAGTGTCTTCCACTCCCAGACTAAGCATGAAGTAAAATTTCGAGTTTAGAAAAGCCCCGCGTAGAAAATTAAAACAATTTTCACGGGGCTTTACTAAACTCGAAATTTTACTTCATGCGCCACGCGTATAAACCACTGATTTACAATAAAGTTACAAATATATAACGATTAGATGTGATGGTGATCAATATTTATTGAGATGTAGCAAAAAATGCAAGAATTACGGTTTTTGTGAATAGTTTAAAAATATATTTTTTTTAAATAAGTAAAAATCAGAATATCAAAATAGTTACATTATTCTTCACACATTCCCAAGTCAGGTCAAATAATACAATGTATTCAAATTAGCTTATTAAGTAATTTAATTATAAAAACATTAATAATGTTGAGTTATTGCGTCAATGGCGATTAATGAGTTAAGTGATTTTTTTTTAAATTGTAAGAACACATATTTTTGCAATTTTATCTCCTTAGTATTTAAGTAAGCAACATATTAACATATCAGCAATTTCATCATTATTTAGATATTTGTAGCAACAGGAAATCGGGAAGTTATCTATTTCTACATTGATTACAATAAAGAGGAATATTTAGATATTAAAAAATCAATGAAAAATACAAAATCATGCGAATTCCACGGAATGAAATCTGCGCATGCAGGAATGAACATCGAAATAATCGGAGCGCTTAAAAAAATCTCATTAATACTCGCATCCCTGTTATCGGCGATTATTCCAGAAAAAAAACTGTTCCAATTGTTCGTTTTTTCCGCGCAAAAAATAAGTCACGGGAAAAAGCCGGCGGGGGCGAAGAGTGACGAGAGAATATTTTCCCAGGCAGCACAGAATCGTGGAATTAAAACTGTTTGCGGCGTTGCAGTTTCAATTAATTGAAGTGATTTTTAAACACGCTCCGGACTCCATTCAAACTCTCCCCCTGCTCCCGCTAGCGCACGGTGTAATTAATTGGATTTCAAGTTACTTGACAATATATACAATCAGTGGTCGAACGGTCATTCCACTCCCATGTTCTTTTTTTTAATTCAAAGTAATTTAAATGTAATTGAGATATTTTAAACTTTAAATTTAAAATAGATTGAGTTATCCAAAAGAATGGCCAATGATTATTAAAAAAAAAACATTTATTTGTAATAAAAGTATTTAATTTTACCCTTCCTTAAAAAAATATTTTGACTGTTTTTTTTAAATAAAAAATCAAATCTAAAATTGTAAAAGCATTGATTATCAGTTTAGTTAACACGATTGTAAAAGCATTGATTATCAGTTTAGTTAACACGATTGTAAAAGCATTGATTATCAGTTTAGTTAACACGATTTTAAAAATTGAGACGTGTCCATCATAATACTTTTCCCATTAAAAGGATTCGAATCACAAATCTGAATCACCTAATATGATTCGAATCATTTAGGTCAGTGGTCTCCAAACTACGGCCCGCGGGCCAAATCCGGCCCGCGACTTGCATGAATCCGGCCCGCGATTGTTTGTAATTTTTTTGTAAATGTCATATTTTGAAATATTGTAACAATTGTTCCTTAAATTTTTCATAATTTTATAAAATTAATCGGATCTTGGCCAACTTTATCATGTAGAATTGTATTTGTGGCCCGCGAAGAAGATAGTTTAGGTGCTCGGTAGTCAAAAATTTTGTTTATGTAATTCTGTATCGATTATAATTTTCCCTTACACATATTAGAACGACTTTGAAGAGTAACACGAAATGCATGACAAAAAAAAACGAAAATGAAAGAAAAAAATTGGAAAACCCACCGTTCGTGCTACGCGAGGGTGGAATGCTAAGTAACATTTCCCAGTTCCCTCTGCAGTGAGACAGACAGGATGATGTAGGACCGGTTTCTCATACAGGTGGAACAGGGACGCCGAGCAGAAATTTATATATTTCTCGGATCCTTTTGACGTCCGAATTATCGAATAACCCCTATCTATCTTCCCTTCCTTGCGGGATGGAGGGGGGGTTCGAAAAATAAGGCGGCGCGGGGAAAAGCAGAGAGCGCGGCACTCCGTTTAAGTGCCCTCGTGTTTTTGTTTTATTGTACGGACCGCGAAAAGGGACTAAGTGAAAATTCCGGCTTTTCATCTTATTAAAGAAAAGGGGAAAATCTGTTGACACCACTTTCGCTTTCGCTCGACTTCTTTTTTTGTTCAGAGCGGTTGCAAACTGAAACTGAAATCGTCGCTTTCCTCATTTTTTTTCCTTTGCAGGAGTGTCCATACAAACAAGCTTTTGTTTGTTTAGTCCGCAAAAAATAGGTGGATGCAGGATGGATAATTTTTCTTTGCAACTCCAAAAAAATAAAACGAGAGAAATTTCATGTAATAATTACTAATCACAAATTAAACAACAAAAACGACAAATAATAAGCTCGATTTACCCTATTATACAATCGAAAGAAGACATGATTTATGCATCAATCTCTTATATTGGACAACCATCAGTAGAAATAGGAAAAATATTAAAATCTAAAAAAATCAAAGTTAGTTTCAAGTCACAGAATTCCCTTCATAAATTTGTAAATAACGCTAAAGACAAAATGAATAAAAATAGTAACTCAGGCGTCTATTTGTTGGAATGCAACGATTGCCCTAAGGTGTATGTTGGACAAACAGGCCGCAGTTTCAACGAACGTATCGCAGAACATCAGAAATGCTACGAACATCAAAAAACTACGTCCACATATGCCAATCATTTAATCGAAAATAACCACAATTTCAACAATAAATTCAAAATCCTTCATATCTGTAACAAAGGTAGGAAATTAAATCTGCTTGAACAACTGGAAATCAATAAATTTAATAAACGCGGCATTCTATTAAACGATCAAGCAGACGTAAATAATTCACCACTACTAAATTTGTAATTCTGTAAATTTCAGTGTAAACATTTTTTCATGCTATATTTTCATTTCTGTACGGTGTAATTTTTCTTATTTTTAGCTTGTTATATATATGTATATGGCATAGGTTAATGTTTTTATACGTTTTTGTGTATGTATATGTATATATTTACTTGTGTGAATTTGATTTTTATACTTATCTTTATTTATTAATTTAATTTGTCCTGACATTTTATCCTCTGTTTATACGATATGTTAACGTTTGTATATACTTATGTATGTTTATATGCATATATATTTCTCACATAATTCACTACCACCCCCCACCCCTTTCCCTAAGCAACACCACCTCCTCCACGTCATTAGTATTTAAGCGTTAGTTTAAGTTTGTAATTCATTATTCATCTGCCTGATGAAGCCACTGTGTGGCGAAACAATTGTTGCAGTGTCAATCAATAAACAGTGAAATCTTAACCAAGTGTGTTATTTACTAAAAGTTTTTGATATGGAATTTCACCAAGTAACAGCCTCAACTATTAAATTTTTAAACAAATTTGTTTTTATGAAATGTAATTAAATTATAATTTATATTAAAATAATAGGAATTTATTTATTCCACACAAGCATGCCTTTTTAACAAATACTAAGAGGGCCACGAGACAAACAAACATATTTTTTATTCATAAATAAAAAAAATGTTTTTGTTCTTATGAAAATCGTTCCAAGTAATTTGAACGCTAAGCAATTATAATCATCAATAAACCACTAGAGGTTTATTTTTATCATGTAAAAATTTAATAAATATTTTACGAAATTTTGTTGTTTATTAATTTACCGAGAGCACAGTCATGTCTTAAATCACGATTTGGTGACTTTGCTCGAGTTAAATTTAATTTAAAAAAAAGTTTCGTAATATATTTAAATTTTGCCTGTATTAAAAATACAAGTCGAGTAGTTTTCGTCATGATTATTTTATGAAAACGCATTCCTGGAACATTTGCACTCATATCCTTAAATAGACCAAATCTAATTTTGAAGATAAATTAAAATATTACCTTATTCTTTAATAGTTTTAGTGCCACATTGCAGAAAACTGTAAACTACTTCTAAAATTCCAGTTTCAGTGTTTTGTGGGACAGAACATCAACATATTTTTTTAAATTTCTTCTCAATATCTTCATTCAGATGTCTCGCGTTATAAAAGCGAGACATCTTCATTAATTTTATTTATAAAACGAACGCTGTCAGCTTTTGACGTTTTAATTTTAATGTTTGTGTTTTTCTATTTATGAAAATGAGCGATTTTTAAAAACAAAAAATTGCCTAAGAATTGACAGCGTATGTATTGTCATATGTATATTTTACATTTCACGAATTATTTTTTATTATACGAGGCCTGTTCAGATAACAACCGAATATTTTAAATTACGCGCCAACGGAGATATTTAATGATATGCTGTTGGCAGCACTGCCCTGCGCATAATCTCCTTTGCTGAGCATTTAAAAGAAACCTGTCCATTATTTAAGATTTATATTTATATAAAATCTAATCTAACTTTGTGCGCCTGCGCTACGCGTAATTTTTACACATGAAATTAAAATGTTTCGAACTCATTTAATAAGTTGAGAAATATAAGATGTAAAGTAGGTAACGTAACAATTTCGTAATTACGAGATTTCATGTGAAAATGTTAAGAAAACAATACCTTTTTAAGATGATAGAAATTCGTTATGAAATCGCGTGTTTCGAATTAAATTTGTTATAATTTGGCTAGACCTACAATTTTGTAACTTGAAAATTGTGTTCTTTTAAGCTATTAGAATCAAGACTTTATTTTGATTCTATGTTTTTAATCTATTTTGTTTCTAATTGCACGAATCGAAATATTTTTCCTAATTTAAGGCTGTTTTGTTTTTTATTTATGTGCCTTATCATTATTCTAAGAAGTGCTTTCCACTCTATTGTTAAGCATGAAGTAAAATTTATAGTTTAAAAAACTCTAAAAATTCGGATTTTCCTAGCAAGGTGAAGAGCCCGGCAAATCTAAATTATTAGATTATGTGTTAGTTAGTTTGAAGAGAATTTGACCTAAATCTTACATATACTTTGATATAGCGTTGTAACAAATCAAGTAATTTTAAATATTTTATTGTATAATTCAATATCCGGAGGTGTATTTGCATGGGAAGTAGTTGTTTTAATGGGTATTTATTATTTTAAATTGTTTTATTAATTAAGACGCATTGTTTGCATTTTACACGAATATTTTTGTAATTTTATAAAACACTTAATATTGTTTCACTGATTCACTGAAATCAATGAAACAATTCCAAGTGTTTTTATTAATAGTTTATAATGAAATATTTATATTTGAATATTCGTATATTTGACTATTTGAATGATTTGTATTCGATTCCCAGCATTACTAAAACAAAAGTAGAATTTTAGAAGTTTGTACCCTCTTATTTAAAATATAATTTAATTTAGTGTTACAAACAATACCATATACAGTAGAACCTCGTTATACCGGGATGGATTTTGGCTATACCTAGCACCTAGTCACATACACACACGCGCATACAGAGAGTTTTATATAACACCGAACATTATCATCCAATACAATTTGACATCTTTAAATTTTAAGTTATGTGTAAATTAGAAAGCGTATATGACTATTAAAATTTGTTGCCAATCAATCGCAATTAATGCCTTAACTTGTACATGCAGGGAGTTTTTCTTTCAAGTATGTCCCAATTACAGCGTATATGCCGTAAATCTTTAGATACTCATTGTTTTTTTTTAAGAGTTCAATTTGAAACTTGAAATGAGTGTGTTCCACTTCCAGACTAAGCATGAAGTAAAATTTCGAGTTTAGTGAAGCCTGAAAATTTGGTTTGGTCGCGTAGCGCGAAGCGCGGAGCGGCCAAACCAAATTTTCAGGCTTTTCTATACTCGAAATTTTACTTCATGCGCCACCGGTACGAAACACTGACATATTACGAAGATTAAAACACATCGCTAAACTTTACATTGCATCAGTGTTTTGTACCGGTGGCGCATGAAGTAAAATTTCTAGTTTAGAAAAGCCTGAAAATTTGGTTTGGCCGCTCCGCGCTTCGCGACCAAACCAAATTTTCAGGCTTTTCTAAACTAGAAATTTTACTTCATGCTTAGCCTGGGAGTGGAAAACACTCGTTTAAATCTTTAAATTAAATTGTTCTAATAAACCGAGCTTTGGCAAATGAACAACGTATGCTTATGTATACTTAAAAGTAAAATTCTCGTTATGAAAATGTTCGGTGTTATATATATATATATATATATATCACTGTTTCTTCGGGTTTGGTCCCGCGTATTTTCTTGGCTCTGGTCAATTTTATTTTTATTTTTAATTCGACGTTTCGATGATGTCGCAGTCATCATCGTCAGGAGTAACTGCGACGTCATCGAAACGTCGAATTAAATATAAAAATAAAATGGACCAGAGCCAAGAAAATACGCGGGACCAAACCCGAAGAAACAGTGATACATGTTACGCCCGCGAAAATCTACGTTTTAACATATATATATATATATATATATATATATATATATATATATATATATATATATATATATATATATATATAAATATATAAATATATATATATATATATATATATATATTTATATATATATATATACATATATATATATATATACATATGTGCAGTAGCCACCTACATAACAAGACATACTATATAATACAATAATGACGCCGGAACGTTTTACCTAATCAGGGCGGTACGCAGTCAATTGTTAAAATTAACATCTTAAAAAAAAAAGAAACCTGAAAAATGACCCCGATATATCCGAATCACGGTATCTCGAGGCCCGGTATAGCGAGGTTCTACTGTATTTTCGTCAAGTTTTGTAATTTTTTACCATTTTTGTTAATTTTATTAATTTAAAAGACATTTATTTTGTCAATTTGCATTATTAATCGTTTAAGACCTGAGATTTGACTCCCTCTTGATTCTATTATTTGACAAATTGTCTACGAAATTTTGTACACAAATGCACATTTCTTAAGTTAAGAGCTATAAATAAAAACAATATTTAAGCAACATCTTGACGAACGTAATAATAGATTGCTTTACAAGCTTCGAATGGCACGCGAATACCAAATTGCATTTACGAGCCCGCAGGGTATGAGCATGCAATGCAACTTTTAAAACGTGTTTAACACTCTGCTTTTCCTACGACCAAATAACGGCGGCGTTAATTAATAATAATTTTGACTAACGTTTGAGGATTTTACTTTCAAAACTAGTTTTGAAATTTCAAGTTTTATGCGTGACTGTATGTTTTTGAATTACGTAAAGTGATTATTACACATAAATAGACTGTTATTCCTTACTTCACTTTTTATTTTTATCGTTAGATGTACATTTCGAGACACAATGTGCTCATCAAGTTTGTTATTGATAATGAGCACCTTGTGTCTCGAAATTTACATCTAACGATACAAATAAAAAGTGAAATAAGGAATAACAGTATTTTTATGTGTTTAAGCGTGACATTACTTATCAAAATGCAATATACATTTGCCACCTTTCAATACACAGGTATAACTACAAAATGTCTGTCTTCGGGAGCAGTCGTAGGAATAAACAATATTTCATCTGCTATTAAATGTTTATTTATTTATATATTTATTTACAGTATTCACCTTCTAGAACAATTAATATATATTCCAGATTTCTACAATATAACAACAAGAAAGAAACATAATAATGATAATAACAAATATGTTAATTAATTCACAAATTAGTTTTAGAAAACTAAAGAATATATAAATGTTTTATTTATTGAATACTATTACATCACGTTTGGGTTTTATTGATTTTACTAAGGTTATAATTCTTTGTTTCAGATACAATTGTATGGATTTAATAAGGAATTGTACCACAATATGTCAGAAGCTCAGCACAAAGCACAAGGGATTGTGGCTATTTCGCTAATGGTTCAGGTATGCTGAGAGTTATTAATGTATATTAACAAACCGCATCCAATACGAGTATATTGCTGAACATGTATCCAATCCTAATCAAGATAGGGTCTTATTTATGATCTAGGAGCAAACACAACTATTTTCAAAAATGATAAAATTTCTCGTATTTATTAAAAACGTTGTGACGCAGTTTTTACCTAGTTACCTTTACTTACCGCACGACCAGACTAACTCAGTAAAGAAGGGGGGAGTTCCTAGATTTTAGGAATAAAGGGCGCCACGTGATTACGGGCGGTAAGGTAACTAACAAAATGATAATTACGAATCACGATCTCAACAGAATTCATATATTCACAAGCCAAACACACTTTTCGAGTTTAGAAATCCGTGAAAATTTTATATTGCCGGTGCTAGCAATGAGAAGTGATCTATGCGCATTAATATGTTTTATTGTAAGAAAGCACTCATCTTTTCATATATTATAAAGGTAGTCAATCTTTAGATATTCGTTGTTTTTTAAAAGATTTCAAATAAAACATTAAACAAGTGTTTTTCATTCCTAGAATAAGCATGAAATGATGGTCGTTTGTAGCAACCAAACCAAATTTTAGGCTTTTTTAAACTCGCAACTTTACTTCATGCGCCACGCGTGCAAATCATTGATTTCAAGTAAAGTTTGAAGTATACTAGTAAAGCAGTATGGTGAAGATGTATATTCTGAACTGCACAGCAAATCTTTGCTTTATACGCGTGGCGCATGAAGTAAAATTTCGAGTTTGGTTTAGTCGCTTCGCTTCGCGGAGCGACTAAACCAAACCAAACAAACTCGAAATTTTACTTCACGCTTAATTTCGGAGTGGAAAACACTCGTTTAAAGCTTTAAATTGAACTTTTTCAAGTAAGGTATATTGTGCTCCAATATACTTTAATGAAAAAAATCTTGAATCTTAGAGGCGTTCACTTCGTGGTATATTTTCAATTTGATATTAAATGGTTATGAACTTAGTAATCTAGAGTGATCCTTCAATTTGAAACTTTTAAGAACCAGTGTTGTCCACTCCCAGACTAAGCATGAAGTAAAATTTCGAGTTTAGAAAAGCCCCGCGTAGAAAATTTGTCGAGGGTCGCGCAGCGACCCGAGACAAATTTTCACGGGGCTTTTCTAAACTCGAAATGTTACTTCATGCGCCACGCGTATTAAAAATTGACATATTGTAAAATTAAAAATATACTGCTAGATCAGTTTTAAAAATTATACTGATAAAGAAGAATATTTAGAATTTCACAATATTCCAGTGTCTTATACGCGTGGCGCATGAAGTAAAATTTCGAGTTTAGAAAAGCCTGAAAATTTGGTTTGGCCGCTCCGCGCTTCGCGCTACGCGACCAAACCAAATTTTCAGGCATTTCTAAACTCGAAATGTTACTTCATGCTTAGCCAAAATTGGATGTTTTATTTCCTATCCATGCTGTAAACCTTCAGTGAAAAAAATCCCTGTATGTATAATAAAACTTTGTTAAATCGCACAATATACGATTTGACTAATCTAGCGGGACAAAATTCGAAAATTAGTAAATTTGGAATATGTTTACATATGGCCCCAAATTGTTCTTAAATACCGTAAGGATATCAGCATAATGAAACAGGTCAGTTTTCACCTTATTCTCCGTCAGAACAAGCAGGATAGTTTTTGAAAAGATAAGATTGCATTTTTTGTGTTTACTGTGATACTGACAATTAGTAATATTGCTTTGCTATATTAATACCAAACACCATTTTCACGATGGCATTTAATTCCCAAGGTATATAGCTACATTTTAGTATATTCATTAATTAATTACTGCAATTTGTAACATACAAATTTTATTATAAAAATCTGATATAAATAATAATAACTTTTGTGTCATACATTGTCATAATTTGCTGTTTTTTTGTTTTGTACCTTAACATATCTACTATCCGGTGAAATGCATCGTTTTGCACGATGTGTTGCGTTTACTGAGATATGTCATATTTCGTTAGGTGCAAAAATTCCGAGAATGCAATTTTTTCATGTGTGGCGCTCTACCTTGTCAACAAAAAAAAAAACAAGTCTTCAGTTTGTTTCACGTTTTGTTAATTAAGAGTTTGATAAACAACAGGAGCAGCGATTACAACAGGTTATAAAAAAGGATCTGAAAAAAATCGATATAAATGGGTTCTTAAAAATAAAGGTTTTTTTATAAAACATATAAAAAATGGTTGAAAGAAAATTTATTAATTAAAATTACGCTAAAATCTGAAAAGGATGAGGTTAAAATAAATGTAGGATTTGAAAAATCATTTCAAGAATCTTTAAAGAAAACAAAAACAAGAAAATATAAATATTTAATTGATAACTATAGCGAAGATGAACTCGCATTCGCAATACAAATGCAAGTGCGATGAAATGGCAAACGCGATGCTACAAATTTAATAAACGAGCAACAGGATACAAAAAGCAAATAAAGGCAATAACATAAGAGAGATAAAACGTCCATATGGCCCAGATAAAGCCTTAGCATTATTTATCTCTAATAATCTTACAGTTTATCAATATAAAAATCTTCAGTAAGTCGCCAGAGAGAGGGGATTTAAACTATATCCATCTTATGATCTTTTAATGATAAAAAGACAAAAATGCTATCCACCCCTCGACAATAGCTGATATTTCTGCTGAAGTAAATCTTCAAGCACTTTTAGATCATACTTCTATTAGATTTTGTAAAAAAGTTCTCGAAGAATTATTTTTGAAACCAGATATCGATATGAACCTCTATCTAATTTCTTAATGGAGATGCGATGGATCATCAAGCCATAGCATATACAGGGAATTTTTCTTTAAAGTATACGTATTCCAAATACAGCCTGTTTTCTGTTAATCTTTAGATATTCGTTGTTTTTTTTTTTAAGAGTTCCGTTTGAATCTTTAAACGAGTGTTTTCCACTCCCAGACTAAGCATGAAGTAAAATTTCGAGTTTAGAAAAGCCCCGTGAACATTTGTCGAGGTGAAAATTTGTCTAGGCTTTTCTAAACTCGAAATTTTACTTCATGTGTCACGCATATAAAACACTAAAATATTGTGAAATATTTGTAAAAAACATATGCATAAGCTGTAAATTATCCGACATTCGTTGTTTTTTAAAATAGTTATATAAGTTTTAAACGAGTGTTTTCTACTCCTAGACTAAGCATCAAGTAAAATTTCGAGTTTAGAAAAGCCCTGTGAAAATTTGTTGAGGGTGACGAATCGAAATTTTACTTCATGCCCATGCGTATAAGACACTAAAATATTGTGATATTTGTGTATATTTGAACTCCACTTGAAACCAGTGTTTATTTGCGTGGCGCATGAAGTAAAATTTCGAGTTTAGAAAAGCCCAGAAAATTTGTCTCGGGTCGCTACGCGACCCTCGACAAATTTTCACGGGGCTTTTCTAAACTCGAAATTTTACTTCATGCTTAGTCTGGGAATGGCAAACACTCGTTTAAAGCTTCAAATTGAACTATTTAAAAAAAAAACAACGAATGTCGGACATTTCTACTGCTTATGCATATGCTTACCTAAAAATAAATTACCTGCATAAACAATCTTTCGAAGATCCTGAGAGCATCGATCAGTACATGTTTACAATATCTTTGGTACCAATTAGAATAGTGGGGGGTGATAGTGAAACGGTAATACGGCAGAATCCCCGGCCTTCATCTTGTTGTCTTTGCCGAATTATTAAATTTTTATATAAAAAAAGAAACAACTGAACTAATAAATTTCTCCTACTAAAATAATAATTAAAAACAAAGAATTTATTATAAATCACAAGTTAATATTAGCAATGATAGATGGAAAAGTTTGCAATGTTTTGTCGGAAAATAAATATACCCAAAAATGTTTTTTTTTTTTTGCAAATCCCACAGATAACGAATTTATTAAAACTCACGAACAAACTCAATCCGGACATGTATCGATTTGGCATTTCTTCATTACATGCAGATATCCAAATTATGGAGTGTTTAGTTAACATAGCTTATAGGGTGGATATTAAAGAATGGCCAGTAAGAGGCAATGACAAAAACAATATTTTGAAAATGAAGAAAGAAGAGATAATAAAATGAATTAAACAAAATGGGCTTATAATAGATAAAGTAAAACCAGGTTTTGGAACTGGCAATGATGGAAATACAGCTAGTAGACTTTTTAAACAATATTGTTCCACAACATTAATTACTGGACTTGGCGAAGCTCCACCTTATCGGATAAGTATTTTATTGAAAACACTTGCTTCAGGATACGAAATTGATGCGTTAAAGTTTGAAAATTATTGTAAGGTGACCAGAATCTTATATTTAAAATTATAATTTAACAATTTATTTTTATTTAACTTCTAGACTTACCTATAATTAATAATTTTACAGCATATTTAGTTTGTTTCATATTTTTTAAATAGAAATATTTGATTTATTTTTCTTTTCTTCGGTAATCTTGACGCTCATAGTTTTCCTTTTTCTTTTATTCTTAGTTTCTTAACTTGCTTTATTTAGCTTGTAAAATTATTCATTTTATATATTTTTATTTGATTTGGCATGATGTTCTACGGTAATGGGAAGATTTAAGTTCGCAGGCATAAATTGTCGATCATTACTTGTCAACTTTGATTTATTAATAATGCAAATAAATTCAGGTGATTATGATATAGTTGCACTATATGAAACCTGGCTTAAGGAAAATATTTCTGATGGCCAGTGTCATATTGATGGTTATAAATTGTTAAGAAGAGATAGACTCTCCAGAGGAGGGGGTATAGCTTTTTACTTAAAAAGTAACATTAAGTATAAAATGATGCACAGCGATCACTCGATAGAGCAACTGTAGTTCTCATTTTCACTGCACAAATTTACTTATGGAGTGGGTGTTGTTTATAGACCTCCCTCTTTTAATGTTTCTAGTTTTTTGAATTCATTAGAAATATCTATTAGTAACTTAATTCCTTGCACAGACGATATTTTTTGTATTGGAGATTTTAATATTAATGTACTTGATGTTAATAATAACTCTGTTCGTTTACTCGATTCTCTGCTATCCACTCTTTCACTTAAACAGATTATTAACAAGCCCACTAGAGTAACAAACACTACATCTACACTTATTGATTTAATTATCACTAACAGTAAGCAAATACCAAATGTCAGTTGCGAGAGGCTACATAATTACTCTGACCACTGTATGATCTCCTGTGACATCCGTATAATCAAACCTAAACTTAAACCTGTTACTCTTACTTACAGACCTTTTAAGGATATTAATATAATTAATCTTAACATCGACCTTACACATTGCAATTTTAATTTCATTTACTCTTTAGCAAGTATTGACGATAAGATTTGTTATTTCTCTTCAACACTGTTGAACCTATTTGACCTCCATGCACCCCTGAAAACATCAACTTTTACAAAAAATAATTGTCCTTGGCGAACTGATAATATTAAAAAATTAATAGACCTTCGAAATAATGCCCTCTGTAGATTCAAAAGTACATGCCAATCACTGGAATTATTACAAATCTCTACGTAATTTAACGACGTCAAGTATTAATAATGAAAAGAAAGCTTATTTTGAGTTTAGGCTGAGGTCCAAAGATTCTAGAGTGTTGTGGAAAGAGTTAAAAAAAGTCCATATTGGCTCTAGAGAGACCTCTAATGTCGAAATCTCGAATGAGTTAGATGTAAATGTAATTAATAACTTTCCTAAACTGCATTCCATCCAAATACCAATACTATAACTCGCATTTACTTTTTCCCCACAACCCTAAATTTTCCTTTGCTGAAGTAAGTGATTCTGAAGTAAATACTATAATTAATAATTTATCAGAGGGTTCAGCAGGCGCTGACGGCATCAGCGCTAAAATGCTTAAATTATGTTGTCCATTTATTACACCTTACGTAACACACATAATGAATAATTGTCTCTCTCGTGGATATTTTCCTTCGTTTTGGAAAAAATCCCACATAATCCCTATTCCTAAAAAGACCTCAGTTACTGATCCTAAGGACCTACGCCCAATTAGTTTATTATGTACGCTTTCCAAAGTTTTGGAAAAAGTAATTGAACCACAAATTAAATGTTACCTAGATCGTCACTCTATCCTCCCTGACACGCAGTCTGGCTTCCGTAAAAAAATATAGTTGCTCCACAGCTCTAGCCGACATCACAGATAGTATAATTATTTCCCAGGACCAAGGCCTTCTGAAATTACTTATACTACTGGACTTCTCGAAGGCCTTCGACACCTTAAATCATAATACCCTGCTTGCTATACTATCTTACATTGGCTTCGATCAGGTATCCATTCTTTTTTTCAAAGAATACCTAAGTAACCGATCACAAATAGTAAGCTTGAAAAATAATTTGTCGAATGAGCTGGAAACTCATAGAGGTGTACCACAAGGCTCTATTTTGGGGCCGTTATTATTTCTAATTTATACTTCACAAATTTTTTCAAGTATCAACTTGAATAACTACCATCTTTTTGCAGACGTTACTCAATTCTTATATACTTTTGCAGAGAAGGACACTATTGTTACGTGCGCTAAAATTAACTCAGATTTAAATAGAATCGTTACAAAATTAAATGAGCACTCTCTCCTAATAAATAATTCTAAAACTCAAGTTATTCTGTTTGGTCCAAAAAAAGCGCGAGTGAAAGTATTCCCGTTACTTTCAATTAGCTTGGACAATACCAATTATATAGATAGTGAACTAAGATTCCACAGTCATATCTCCCGTTGTATCAATAAGGCATACGTAAACCTTAGGTTAATATACTTAAATCGGCGATGTTTATCACAGAAATTGAAAACTATATTATGTGAATCCCTGGTTTTGTCACACTTCAACTATTGTGATGTAGTATACAACTTTTGTTTAGATAAAGAAACAATTGATATAATTCAACGTATGCAAAATTCTTGTTTGAGATTAATCTTCAGTATTAGGAAATTTGATCATATAAGTCATAAGCTTCAGGACTTAGGTTGGCTTAAAATGAGTGATCGCCGTTTACTTCATTTTGCCACTTTTTGTCACAAAATAATTAAAGACAAGACTCCACCTTATCTCTACCACAAAATTAAATTCCGCTCTGACGTTCATACACTTAATGTACGCTTTAGAGGATTACTAACTCCACCTCAACATAAATCTGTTTTTGCAGAAAGATCATTCTCAATCCAAATTTCTAAAGTGTACAATAAGGTACCACTAGAATGCAAAGCGAAATGTGTCTTAACTTTCCGTAAACATTATGCCAAACATCTTAAAGACAGATAGATGTATATTTTGTATTTCAATATTGCCGATTTAATTATAGAATAATTTAAATTACTGATATTTGAAACGCACTGAAACAAACTTCTGCGCTTGTTTGATATTTATTTATTACTTATGTTTTCAATGGTTAAGTTGAAAAACAGTCGCGGCGACCCAGCCAAAGACTGAACTTCGCCATTAGATTCCAAATACTCGATTATTATCTTTTGTGTAAAAATGCATGTAACTAAATAGTATTTGAAATAAAGATTATTATTATTATTATAATTGGTATATAATGCCAGTGACATTACATGAAGTTCTTGTGCATTGAGCAGACATGATTAAATATTGTATAATTTCCTATTGGAAAAATGTCTGAAGAGGCATCTGGAGCAATAAAAAAAGAAATTAGAAATGCCAGATTAAATCATACGTGTAAGAAATCAGGTATTTGAACAAATTTCAATCTTCTAAAATATTTATTAGTTTCTTTAGATCCTCACATCACACTGTTAAGAAAACTACCAAGAAAGATAGTAACAAAAATAATAAAGATTTTGTATACTTGTTAAAATAAACTCCTGTTTCGTATTATTGTTCATTGGAATGGAATACCAGGCCAGTGCAATATTTATTAATAAATGTTATTATTTTTAATCATTAAGTGCTTGGAAACTTTTTATTTTAAAAGAACATGCTTTTTCATAAAGACATGTTGATAAAGTAATATTTTTCCCTATTGCAATTGTAAATTTGTGTAAAATGTCGTTTATATCAGTAATTTAAAATAAGTCATTAATAAGATGCTCCTTGAGTCTGATTTTAAAATTACGACCAGATTGACCAATATACACTCCTTTACAATCGACTTAATTTGATTGATAGGTCGTCATTCGCTAGACATATGATTGAAAACAATCATACTTTTGGCGAGGATGTACTGTCAATAATACATTTAGCCGAAAAGGGTCGTAAGATGGACCTTCTGGAGTCTCTGGAAATTCACAGAGCACGCGCTAATCCGGAAATTTCTGTAATAAACGACCAGCTTGACCTAATATACACCCCCAATCTTAAAGCCGTTTTGTAACCGTAATTTTTTCGTATATATACCTGACGAATTGTTTGTTTTAAATTACTTTATATTTGATAATGACAAGTTAAAGTTGTCGAAACTATAGTCACAATAAAATCCTCAGTTATACAAACAAAGTTAATTGTCTTACTTGTGTAAATAATGATGTATAACGAAGTAGAAGCCACCACAGTGAACAGTTTAATAAGTTATTTTAATTTACAATAACTAAATAAACTATCACAATTAGCGTCGTTTTATATATTATTATTATCATTTATGTGTTTGAATATAGTATTTATATTATATTAAGCGAAAAACAGCGTCTATTTATTTTGTCTCGCTAGATTCGTCGAATCGTATACTGTGAATCGTCTCATTTTATTTATTAATTTGAGTTTTGTTTTTTACTTAAGCACGTTATTATTTTTTTAATCCTACTATTTTTCTGTTGGATTGATTGTTGTTAGTGGGTGTATTAATCTAGATAAGAGTTAATCCATTCATCCAGGAGTTCTATTTCGCCCGTGGAAATCGCGCCGGTCGGTCGGGAAATAAATTAGGCGGTAATTCAGTGTGTTGCCCCCGCCGTCAAGATAACAATAATTACAAGTTAATTTCCTATTCGTGTTCGGCCGTTATTTTCACCGAATATCTTTTAGGCACGGTCGTCTATCTGCGGATCCGATCGCTCGAGCGAACGAAAAAAAAATCCCACGTAATTATTATTCGCTACCCCACCTGGAGTGATCTATATCTAAGCAAGATTCGATACGCTCTAATGTTGAAATCATGCAAAAACGCAACACTCGACAAAATAATTAGTTGATTAATCAATTATTGTGTACAAACAATAATACATATATAGAAAATAATATAGTTGAATAAACACAATTGGACGAAAAGTTTAAAAAATGCCACGTTTAGAGTTCACTTGTTTCCATTAATACATATTTAGCACGGCACGGCTTACTCTAAACCAGCGTTTCTCAACAGGGTCGCCAACGACCCCTTGGAGGTCGATGAAGTTTGACAGGGGGTCGAAGATAGGCAAAGGGTCGATTGGAGGTCGACGGGGGTCGATGATGGTCAAGGGGTCGACAACCAAAAATAACAACATTAAAACCAACATTATCGAAACTAATAAATGCAAATATCAAGAATATGAATTTCTATTTAAAATTAATTTATTAATGGGCATTCGATGGCGTATACGCTGTCGAAACATATACAGGGTGAGTTTTTTTCGATGCTCTCTATGGGGATCTCGGAAACTATAAGAGATAGAAAAACGGTTAAATGGGGAAAGAAGTGTAGTTTTATAGGACGAATAAAATGACACTTTCAAAATATTTGAAAAAGTCAAGGGTAACTAGATATTTTGAATAAAGTAAAATGTGTCAATTTTTTGAAATCAATATATCTCTATTATTATCATAGATAGAAAAAAACTGTAAAGGACAAAGTTGTAGAAAATTTTACACAGATTAATAACAAAAAATCAAGAAAAATGTCGCCCATATTTTGGGAGATATGACACAAACTTATCTTTTTTTAAATAGAAACAATAGTTGGCTATGGCCTCATTAGAAAGGTTGTTTCTTTCCCTTTAATCCGATATAAAATATGCCATAGTTATTTTTAAAATAAAATAAGTTATAGTCGTTTTAAATTTTCCATACACCAAAAAATAGTTAGCCATGATAAAGACAAAAGTAAAACAATTGCGGTTGTTTATAGCAACGAAATCAATATTTAATTTATTATCTTTCTTTAGATTTGTCAAAACCAACATAAAGTAAAATAATTCCAAAATTATCAAAATAATAATAGAAGAAAATTTTAAATATTACATAAGATGCTCAAAAAGTCCACCATTATTATTATGGCATAATGTACATCTTTTTAAAATCAAATTTGTGGCTTTTTTGAGTTTTCTTCTGTCAATAGAATTAAATGTTTCAAGTACAGCTAGTCTAAGATCCTCCACGGATTGATATGATTGTTGATACACTTTGTTCTTCACATAACCCCGCAGAAAAAAGTCTAAAACGGATAGGTCGGGTGATCTAGGTGGCCATAGGATTGGTCCATTTCTTCCCACTTATGAATGAGGAAAAGCATCATTTAAATAGTTTCGCACAGCCAACTTGCTATGAGGTGGAGCTCCGTCGTGTTGAAACCACTTCAATCTTGCCCGTACTGATAAATATAAATCATCGAGCATATCTTCAAATGTTTCTTGAAGAAAACGAAGGTAATCATTTCCATTCAATGTGTTATCAAAAATATATGGGCCGAGAATTCTCGATCCGAACACACCGCACCATATATTAAATCCAAATTTAATTTGTGGTCTACGTTGTGCAACTTCTCGTGGATTCTTCTGACTCCAAACATGTTCATTGTGCCGGTTAAAAATCCACAATTAGTAAATCGCGTTTCATCTGTCCAAATTATTTTTGTAGGGAACGTATTATCCTCTTGGCACATGTTTTTGTACCACATACAGAAGACCATTCTTTTATTGGTATCACCGTCATGTAAATTTTGTGAAATTGATACCTTATATGGGTGATATTTGTGTTTTTTCAAAACTCGTACTACAGTCCGTTGAGATATGCTTGCTTCTGTTGCAATTTGTCTGGTCGATGTGGATGGATCTAGCATCGCCATGTTACCGGCGCTTTTCCGTAAGCGTCGTCAACTTGTTCATTCAGCAATATTTCAGCTGCAACATAACCACGGGCGTTATTTTGTTACATATTTTAATATTCGGAACAACGGTCCCAATTCACCTCATTCTATTTTTCAGTACACAATATTGCTTCATTCTCTATTATTTTCCAAATGAGTAAAGTTCGCGCAATACATTGATATTATTTAAGTTAGATAGGTTGCCTAGTGGAATCTCGTCAAATAGCGCCCTCGAACATCAGACAGCTCAACTCAGCTCAAAACTCCTCTCGGCCGTCCAAGGGTAGAACTCTACGGCATCCGCTATTTCCAGTTCCAGGGTTGTCCAAAATATATACGGATTCCCGGTTATCCCCGAGTTCGCCACATCTGCGATGGGACGCCGCTACCTGCGACCGGCCCGATCGCGCGAGCGAAACGTACGTGCGAAGCACAAAAGAATCGGGCATGACGTCAGGGGTTATAAAACCGCCGAATGCAAGTGATAGGAACATCCCCTACGTGGTTCGCGTATGTAGAATACATACGCGAACGTCACAACCCTCATCGGATAACTGAGAAGAAGACGATTCGAACGACACCAAACACGATATGGTTAGTTCGAACCGGAAGGATATAAACCGCGAGCTGTCATGATATTTAATTGTTACTAATTTGCTTTTAGACGAGGTTCCACATAGCAACAAATATGTATAAACAATTACTATGCTCCCCGTTATGCTTGGACGAAGTTTCATAAACTTCTATTCAGTATTTTTCTTATTATTATACATTTTCTAAATCCAGGCATAACACCCCTATTGTTTATATGTTTTTTGAAGTTGGTAGGCGTAATTGTTTATGCATATTGTTGCTAGGTATACCAAACGATGCGCTTTATCATTCCAGATCGTTGGTATTACTTTTAGGCAAATTCGGTCAACCCCTTCGGCCTAATTAAATTAAACGTCTATTAAACCCCGTTCTTAGCTCGAATCAAAATATGTCATATATGCCCGGACGCAGAATCATATCGCGCATATAATGACATATTTTGTATTTCAAAATATTAATATTTAATATTTATTTCGACCATTTTTCTTTCGGCCAACGAAAGTTGGTGGTCGCAGAGGGGTAAGACGGAAGAGGGTTGACTAAAAACCAAATAAATACCGCCGGCCTCAAAGGCTAAAATCACTTCAAAAAAGTCTGTTGACCCGTCAACATCACTTCGAAAAAGTCTTCGAACCGTGCATCGTCACTACGCTAAATTTCGGTCCGCGTCCGCGAAAGTTTTTACAAGTATTCTTTACGACCCAGTGGTCGTACGTAAGTTATTTTTTTAATTGTATTTCTTGTTTTTTTTTGCTTGTTTATTTTTCTATCTTCATTTGTAAATTTATATTCGTTGTTTAATTTGTTTCGTGTTAATACATTTTGTTACTCTTTGACTAAAGTTTTCATTTACTTTTAAAGTTCAAAATCAAACCTTTCATTTACCTTTTAACTTAGAATCAGTGAAGTGATTACCCTGTTTTTTTCAAGTTTCGGCTTTGTAAAGGATCCGTACTCACCCAAATTGTGGTAAATTCTTCTGTATGTTGGTAAAGATGGCTGCCGACGATCGATATATTGATTATAATATTGTTCTGCAGCATCCCCAGCGTTTTTATTACACTGAATGTAACAAACAAGCATATCACGCTTTTCTTCGTTGGAAAAATTCATTATCACTTTAAAAAACTTTTAACCCCAAATAAATACAAAACAAACTTATCGAAACAAACCAAATATGGAAATGAATTAATATGTGTTTAGAACTGCAATTGTTTTACTTTTGTCTTTTTCCTGGCTAACTATTTTTTGGTGTATGGTAAAATTAAAAACGACTGTAACTTACTTTATTTTAAAAATAACTATGGCATATGTTATATCGAATTGAAGGGAAAAAAATAGCCCTTTTAATAAAGTCATAGCCAACTATTGTTTTCATTTAAAAAAAGGTAAGTTTGTGTCATATCTCCCAAAATATGAGCGAATTTTATTTTTGATTTTTTGTTATTAATCTGGGTAAAATTTTCTACAACTTTGTCCCTTACAGTTTTTTTCTGTCTATGATAATAATAGAGATATATTGATTTCAAAAAATTGACACATTTTACTTTATTCAAAATATCTAGTTACCCTTGACTTTTTCAAATATTTTGAAAGTTTCATTTTATTCTCCTATAAAACTACACTTCTTTCCCCATTTAACCGTTTTTCTATCTCTTATAGTTTCCGAGATCCCCATAGAGAACATCGAAAAAAACTCACCCTGTATAATAAATGCAACTTTGATTAAAACACTTGGAACATTTCTTCAACACTTTATTTTGTAACCAAATGTACATTTCGGACACAAAGTATCCATTATCAATGGTTTCATACTAGACTTTGTGTCCGAAATGTACATTTGGTTACAAAATAAAGTGTTGAAGAAAGGTTTGAAGTCTTTTAATCATAGTTATAATTATATTCAAGTAACTCAATGAATCAAAAAATAATAAATGCAACTAAAATATTATTAAATATGAGCGACTGTTATCAGTAATTTTAAATTCAATGATTGTAAAGACTACGAACGATATTGAGTAATTTTAAAACTTATATTTCTTTAATAATATATAAGCAATATTCTCATTAACAAATTTAGTTTTTCTTGTGTCGTTGTTGTTCAAATGTCGGCTGCCGTCAACTGTTATTGTTGACAAAGATTTATGTCAAGTGTCAACATTGTGAAAATGTCGGCTGTCTCGATGAACTTATGTCTGAGTCGAATAATGTCAAAAATTACATATAAAATGTCAAAATTATTGCAAATGTCAAAATTGTTAAAAATTTGAAAAGTGATGAAATTTCAACAATCCTTAAAAAATCCAAAAATAGTTGAAATAAATGTTCAAAATTTCAATAATTTCAATTTTATTTGATGGGCATAATATATTGTTTTTTATGAAATGAGAAGAATATTTTAAACTTTAGAATAGATTAGTGTTTTTACGTACCTATCATACCACACTGTGGTCTTGTCAAGTATGATTGACATTACGTACACATGCACGTAATAGCTTTGACAAGTACATTACGTGCTGACAGCTTGCTTACTGTACAACCAAATGACATGTACAGGGAGTTTTTCTTTGAAGTATACGTATACCAAATTCAGCTTATTTTCTTTAAATCTTTAGTTATTCGTTGTTTTTTTTTAAGAGTTCAATTTGAAGCTTTAAACGAGTGTTTTCCACTCCCAGACTAAGCATGAAGTAAAATTTCGAGTTTAGAAAAGCCCCGTGAAAATTTGTCGAGGGGCGCGCAGCGACCCGAGACAAATTTTCTGGGCTTTTCTAAACTCGAAATTTTACTTCATGCGCCACGCGTAGTAAACACTAAATTATTGTGAACTCTATGTATATTTGAACCTCACTTAAAATCAGTATTTTATACGCGTGGCGCATGAAGTAAAATTTCGAGTTTAGAAAAGCCCAGAAAATTTGTCTCGGGTCGCTGCGCGACCCTCGACAAATTTTTACGGGGCTTTTCTAAACTCGAAATTTTACTTCATGCTTAGTCTGGGAGTGGAAAACACTCGTTTAAAGCTTCAAATTGAACTCTTTTAAAAAACAATGAATGTCGGAAAATGTATAGCTTTATTCCCTGTATATTAATCAAGTAGTAATTTAGTTTTCAGCATTGTCATGGTATTATAAAAAATTGTTGCGCGTCCAAATCTATATTCTTCGGGCTTTTCTCATCTCGAAATTTTACTTCATGCTTAGTTTGGGAGTGGAAGGCATTCGTTCGACAATTATTAATAGCTTATTTTGTTCTACTGTTTTATACAAAATAATGCGACATTAAGAAAAGTTGTCAAATGATATATTAAGAAAAGCTATGAAATTTGTTAACAATGAAAATCAAACTATGATTTTTACCATTAAAAATTGAAATCATCAATTTTTATAAAAAATCGATAATTATCTTGCAAATTTCACGAAAAGCGTAAATATTTCAACATTCGAAATCTTAAAAATCATCTAAACCGTCATAGAATTTGAAAATCAGCAAAAATCTTTGAAATTCCCAAAAATCGCCAAGATTAAAATTATTTATAAAAATTTTAAAAAATCATCAACGGTGTCAAATTATTATGTCTTGGAAATTTGCAAAAGATGTCGAAATTTTGATGGTAAACGAAAATCTCAAAAATTCACTAAAAAATCGTTGACAATTTAGGAATTAACTAAAATCCTGGACATTTATGAAGATAATCTATATTTTTAAATTTTACAAACCTTAAGGAAAATTCCGAGATTTTAAAAATTCATGAAAAGTCATAAAAACTGTCAGCATTTTTAAAATTAAAGAAAATCATCAATCAGATTAATTAAAATCTTGTAAACTCATTAAAAACCTTTAACAAACCGTCATAATTTTTTTTATTTTATTTAATTAAAATTAAAGAAAACAGTGTGTTACGTTTACCTAAATCCGACAAATTTCATTTAAATTTTTATTTAACAATGTATAAATAACGTATTACAAACATCTGAAGTTTTAATTTAGGCGTTTTATAAAAAACTGAAATATTTGATTATCCATACATTATTTTTAAATAATTCATTGAGTTTAAAGTACAATTTATTATTATTAAGACAAAACAATTTTTCTACATACATTTTACGTTTACGACCTGATGATAAAGGTTTCTTAAGTATTTTATTTATTATAGTGAGAAATAGTTACGTGACACAAATTATAACAAATTATGTTAAAATGTAATTTGCGACACCTCAAACCACCAATTAAATACGTCAAAACCAATATAAAACTCTCACTTTATGCAAAATTGAGAACTCATTCAATTCTTTTTTGTTTTCTGGCCCTGTTTCTTTTTAAGTTAGGTAAGTTAGGTATTTGAAGACTTAAATTTAATAAATTCCCAGCCCTTGAAATCAGTATTTAATTCATAAATAAAACGTAGGAGTATTACTGCCAATTTATAACTTGTAAATCTCTATTTATACCACACAATACAAAAGGCTCGAAGAAAACAATAACGAAAAACCGCGATGTTCGTGCGGAGATTTCAGGTGATGTGAACGAACGAGCGGTTAATGCTCCAATTCTGGGTGGAGAAACGGCGATGAGAGTGTTTTCGCTGTTTTTCTTTTTTTTCTGTGGGGAGGAAATAAAAGGAGGATTCGGTTGATTCATCATTGAATTGATTAAGCGGAATAAATTTTATTTAGCTTCCTTTATATCCAGCGAAACAGCCGACTCGCTCCGGGGTAATGAGAGGGAGAAAATCCCCACGAAATTCCCCAACGAATCCGCATTTCGGCCGGAAAAGGAGGGCCGTTTAAGTGATATTCCGGAAACGGAAAACGGGATCCACAATAGATTAGCATATTGCGGCGACGGCCCGTTTCGCCTATTAACCCGATCCCCACATTGATGTTGATTAATAAAAAATATATATTAAGAAAAATCTTTAAAAAAGAGTGTAATCAACATATAGAAATGAAATAAAATTAATATCGACTTTCTGCAAAAATGTTGTCTCGTTGAGAGGAGTCTCTAAATATTCATTGAAACAACTACTCGAGCTAATACCCCGACAAATATTGAATTATACAATGAATATTTGAGTTACACGACAGATTAACTGTTCTATGCATAATTTCTATGCAAAATGCAACATCAGGTTAAATTATTTTCTCACCAAACTAAATAAACGAACAGAAAATTGAAATAAATTGAAAAAAAAATCAATATTTCTTTATGATAATTTTTTTATATTAAAAAGTGGAATCGTTGAAATACATATGAAAAATTGAACAAATAATTAGCGGCCATTATCGTTTAAAATAACACACCAAGTAAATAATCTCGTTATAAATATGTAATCGTAATTTTATTTTGAAGAGATGTATCCTCATCAGGGTCAAAAAAAGTAAAGAAGAAACTGACATTAATTTTGTCGAAACTTGAGTCGTAGAAGTATCTAATAAAGTGGTATAAAAACATTGAAATACTGCATCATTGATTGAATAAGGAACATTAGTTTTTGTATTACAAATAGAAAATAATCTATTCCTAAACAATGATAGTAAATACTAGTATGCAAGAAAAATTATTTAAAAACTTTAACTTTCCATAAAAGTAAACGTTTACACCTAAACAGTATATTTGTAACCACGCATTAATTCACCGTGTTACACACCTGGCGCATAAAGTAAAATTTTGTGTTTAGAAAAGCTTGAAAATTTAGTTTGATAGCTCCGCTTCGCGAAGCGACCAAACCAAATTTTCAGGATTGTCTAAACTCGAAATGTTACTTCATGCTTAATCAAGGAGTGGAAACACTTGTTAGAAGTTACATTAAAAAAAATATAAACAATATTGGTCCAAAGTGTGTTCTTTGAGGAACCTCAGTAGTTAAGAAAACATTGCACTTGTAGCGTCGAATCGTGGCTGGCAATCAAACAAATCATAGCTCCATTCAGCCTTCTATTTTTTTCTGCAATGCCTTTAAGGAAGTATATTTGATAGATACAAACTATCAAAAGCTTATAAAATTGTTTTATAACTCCATAGAAATTTTTTGAAAGCATTGCACTTGTAGCGCTGAAACGTAGCTCTCAATAAAAAATCATAACTCCAATGCGACCTACTTTATTTTAGATTATTTTAGATTTCAGAAAAAAACTATCAAACGATTTTTACAAACTTTTAATAGTTTATAACTCCATAGGATTTTTTTTTAATTTTGCACATGTAGCGTTGAAACGTGGCTGACAATAAAAAAAATTATAAGTCCAATTCGGCCTAATTTATTTTCGATTTTTCTTCTGCAATGCCTTTTAAAACGTATATTTGATAGAAAAAAAAATATCAAAAGTTTATAAATATATTTTATAACTCTATAGGAATTTTTTTAAAACATTGCACTTATAGCGTCGAATCATGGCTGGCAATCAAATAAATCAAAGCTCCAATTCAGCCTACTTTTTTCAATTTTTTTCTGCAATACATTTAAGAAAGTATATTTAATAGATACAAACTATCAAAAGTTTATAAAATTGTTTTATAACTCCATAGGAATTTTTTGAAAGCATTGCACTTCTGACGTTAAAACGTAGCTGGCAATAAAAAAATCATAACTCCAATCCGGCCTACTTTATTTTAAGAAGTATGGCGAAGCTGGCAATCAAGAAATCATAACTTCAATCCGGCCTACTCAAAATTTCACGCTTTTCTAAACTCGAAATTTTACTCTATGCTCAATCTGGAAGGGGAAAACACTCTTTTTTAAATACGACGAGAGCTGAAAATTTAGAGCGAACACAGTATATTGGGGTTAGGTACGATTCACGAGAAGTGTCCCATGGTTTCTTAACATGGGACACCTCTCTTTCTAATACATGTAATAAGAAAATAGATTGATGTCATCAGATTATGTGTGCAAAAAGAGACAGAAAACTTCCTAATGTGTCTGCCATGGGTTTTAGATGTAACACCCAGCCACAAATCGTTTTAATTAATTTGCACAATCGTTTTAAATGTAAGTTTAAGTGGTACATTTCCAATTTTCACATCTACTAAATAGTAGATTTTGTGTAAGCTCAAACGAAAATGTTAGTTAAATCGGATTAATCTGTTAATACCGAAAATTTTTCATACTGAGAATTTTCTATTGGGTATACATACGCATACGCTCTTTTTAGAGACTTTAATTTGAAACTTAAAACGAGTGTTTTCCACTCCCAGACTAAGTATGAAGTAAAATTTCGAGTTTAGAAAAGCCTGAAAATTTGGTTTGGTCGCTTAGCGCGAAGCGCTACGCAGCCAAACCAAATTTTCAGGGTTTTCTAAACTCGAAATTTTACTTTATGCATCACGCGTATTAAACACTGAACGCACAGAAATATTGTGAACTAGTAAACTTTGTTAAAATCAGTGTCTTATACGCGTGGCACATGAAGTAAAATTTCGAGTTTAGAAAAGCCTGAAAATTTGGTTTGGTCGCTCCGCGCTCCGCGCTGCGCGACCAAACCAAATTTTCAGGCTTTTCTAAATTCGAAATTTTACCTCATGCTTAACCCATTAACACCTAACTTATTTATTCTGCGAATTTTTTTGTGAAAATTCTATATATGGTTTATAAATGTTAAAAATAAAAAGCATTAATTTTAAAAAATTATTAGCTAGTTTTGGAAATATAGGCTGTCCTCATTTGACGACGCTGGGCAAATATATATACAAAAACATTGAATAATAATTTTATTATTATTCCATTATTACAAATACAAAAATTTATTCGTATAATCAATGTAATTAAACAATTTATTTTAAGTATTTATTATGATATTTAGAAAAGCACGTTATACATAGCGTTATATTACATTTTTTACAAAACGTTCGCGGTTTTGCTTTGCAGCCCACAAATTGACATCTGCGTTGGTTTTCACGTTTCTCTAAAATATGACCTTTTCCGTTAAATCTTATATTATCCGGAATACTGCCTTTGGATGTAGATGGGAAGCTAACTGGTCTGCCTTTCAATATACGTTTTCCATGTCCCAATTTGAGATATGGTACTGCTATATTTCTTCTAAATTCCTTTATAGAAACTTTATCATTTGGGTGTTGTATATAATGTGGCTGTTAACAATACACATGTCTACAATTCTGGTAAATAAACACCAGTACCATTTTTTCCCTCTTATAACAATTCTATGCTTCTCAAGTAACCAGTCATGATGGTCAACTCCACCCATATATTTGTTGTAGTTTGCTATAAGAAAAGATTGCGAAAGTAGTACTTTTCCTTGTTTTTTTATTTACTCCATCGAGATACTGGTGCTAGCGGCTCAATTTTATCAAAATTTGTTGCCATTGTAACCACTTTATTGTCATTTCACCTTACAATCAAAATTCCATCGGTATTTTCAAATTGAAAGTCGTAAGTTCCTCTAGAACACTTCTCAATTTCTTTCGATGGTTTTACTGGAAACTTCTGTGTTCGATTGTCCCGCATGGTACCCGTTGCTCTATAACCCTGCTCTTTTAAAGATTTGAAAAGGTTGTAGCTTGCAATGTAATTATCAATATAAACATGGTAGCTCCAGGGGTCGTCAATAATTTCTAGCATTTTATGTACTACTCTAATTCCTAGAGGTTCCTTTACTTGTACTCTCTCTTTTCCACAATACAGGTAAAAGTGAAAACAATAACCGCTGTCGCCACACAAAGACTAAAGTTTATATCCGAACCTTATTGGTTTCCCACGGATAAATTGCTTTAGCCCATGATGACCATAATATCTTACCATAATTTCATCGATGGATACATTTTGTTCCAAAACGCCCCATCTTTGAAAATTCTTATTTACCTTATCTATCAATGGTCTAAGTTTGATTGCCTTGTCATGTTTATTTTCATTTGCTTTGGAATTGTCTTGAAAATGTATATTAGATTTTATATCAATATAAGCATTTCGACTCATCGCATCTTTCACCAACTGCTCTCCTAGATCTTCACTCTCACTCCAATAGTCCCGTTCAGTAGGTAAACTGTGATAACCGGAAAATATCAAAAATTCTGTTTATTTTTATTACAAATCGCGTAACGCTTAGTTTCTGCCACAATATGTTCAAAAGTTTCTTCAGTAAATAGTTTTTCAAATGTTTCCAACATGGAACAGGTTTCCATATCTTGACGTACATTTTCAAATTTTTTATTAGCACTGTTTCCCGCGGGCCAAGGTTTATAAGTTGGTGAAATTTTCTGCTAGTTGGGTTTGTCAACAATTCTGCGCTTTGAAAGCGGTTCCTCATGTCTCGAAGTAGACGGTAAAAGTCTGGCCAAAGGTACATTATCATCATCTTCATCAGACGATAAGTCCAATTCTGTAGTCCCCGCAATATCCAAAATTGTAAGTGCACCCAACTCATCATCATTTACATTTTCCTCGTCTGTAAGCTCATCTACTTCAGGAGGAAGAGCCAAAATATCTGCATTTATTTCTTCAGAAAATGCATGCTCGAGGGCTTCCTCCAGAGTTATAAAGGTTTTTCGAAACATTGGTTATAAAACTGCAATATAACAAAATAAATATAATATAAATGAATTACCAAAAGAAGTTGCCAATGCCCGGTGTCCTCGATTGAGGACAGTCAAATATATTGTATTTTTTATAGGAATATAAGCAACAAAGTTTATTTCTTTATTGTTTATTGTTTATTTACATGCAAGGGCTTCATGAAAATAAAAAAAATGTTTTTACCTGCCTTATCAATAAACAGTACTATAAATATCTATATGTCAGAAGGCAAAGAGCTCAAAATGTACACAAGTTTAGAGACACACAGCATGGACACAATTAAGATTATCACAAAACTTAACACATGTCAAGTAAAAACAATACTTCTCTGCCACCTAGTACCTAAAATTAGAACTACACAAGGCATCAGCAAATTTCTAGGAATATGTTTACAAGATGTCCTCAAAAGAGGACACTGGGTGTTAATGGGTTAACCTGGGAATCTTTTAGAAAAGCTTTAAATCATAATTTCTTGTGAATTTTTTCTTTCAAGTATATATTTCGAAATTACGTGCTGTAGATTTTTAAATATTCGTTCTTTTCTTAAAGAAGGTCAGTTTGAAGTTTAAACACTCGTTTAAACTTCAAACTGACCTTCTTTAAGAAAAGAACGAATATTTAAAAATCTACAGCACGTAATTTCGAAATATATACTTGAAAGAAAAAATTCACAAGAAATTATGATTTAAAGCTTTTCTAAAAGAAAGAACACTAATATACTCGCGACCAAAACAGAATGACATTGTCATGTAACGTTAAAATTTAAAACAACTAGGAAAAATCATTGCAGATACACCTGTCGACATACTCTCTAAAAAAATTTAACCACACATTCCACATCAATGAGTCATATGACGCCTCTCCCGAATTTCACTATATGTATACTTAAACGAAAAACTCTCTGTATTCAGTGAACCTAAATATTACAAATATATCAAAATATGTTTGCATTTCCAGCATTCTAGTCCTCGTAACTGATTTTTTAAAGACTGTGCTAACTGACGTGGGACGGGGCTCGTACATTTGTTTAAATAACATTAGTTTCAGTATAATTTAATCTATGATTATTCGTGGGAAAAAATATTGCAAATGTAAAGATATATTTTTTAATATAATGTAAGTAATAACATCGTGAACAAATACCCGTGTACATCTGCATGGTAAAACTGTCGCAATAACGTTTATGCCTGCATAAAAATATTTCAAGACGGGATTTTACGCGGCCATTCGGAAGGTAATAACTGTTGGTAGTAATAATATTTCACATAATCTATAGATACAAAAGTACGTATGTACAGACACACACACAAACAGGTGCACGTTTAAACCGGTGTGTTGGGGGTGGAATTTTTATGTTCGCAAAGGGTGGACGGGCGACGACGACTCAATACATCGACCCTCACCTTAGGATTTTAGTAGAGGCATAAAACGAGATTACTTCATAATAAATACACGAGATCGTAAATGATTACGCTCCTCTTTTTCAACCCTCGCGTATCGAGTTATTACACCCCCTCGACTTTCATCCCAGAACCTTCTCATCATTTCAGGTTTCGCCGTACTTAATGCTTAAACTGTAAATAAAACTGAATCATTATTTTTATGTACTCTGCTTTAATATGGATTTAACTGATAAAATACGGAAAACGTATTTTATCAGGTAAACCTTTTTTATTTATTTAGAAAAAAAACCATGAAAACTACTGTGTTGCTCTATAGTGATATAAGGTTAGATTAGATTAGAATAGATTAGATAATTGTTGGGGTGGCCTCTTGGCCTATACCACCGCGACCTTTGCAGATCTATTGTGGATCCCTGTTATCTTAGACGACGTGCTCGTACTTCGCCTCTTTGATTAGCCCTATTAACCCTAACAGTGAGCCTCGGGTGTAGCTCTCTGCGCTTGGTTTAGTGTTGCCCAGCTTTAGGTATCTAACCCTTGCTGGGCCTCACATTGGCACAGGATGTGGAGAGGGTCCTCCTCTTCTTTCTGGCAGAATCTACATATCGTATCCTTTGCCAGACCTATTTTGCTCATGTTTTTGAGTCTACAGTGTGCTGTCAGTAGACGTATTATAGTCTTAACCATATTCCTCTCTTGGTTGAGAATATCGGTCGTAAAAGTCGGCAATTGTTTTTTAAGAAATTGTTTTACATCTCTACCCTGGTGTGTTCGTCCACTAAGATTGAGTCTGTGTTTTCGTCCATTTTTTGATATATTTTCTGACTGCGGTTTTTGCGATACCGCAGGAGGGTTCCGGGCCAATGAATGCGCTTGACGAGCCTTGTTTGGCAAGTTCATCTGCTTTATCGTTCCCTTGATGACCCTTGTGTCCTGGGACCCATACCATTGTTACTTTTTTGCGACCGCTCATTTTTTTAAGAGCGTTGCACAGTCCCACACTAGCTTGGAATCGACATGTGTGGTGTTTAGTGCCTTAAGCAGCGCTTGGCCGTCCGAGATATTAGGTGAGATGAAATAAATATTTATGATATGTATTAACATTAGATTAAACATAAAATTGAACCGATAAATTACAAACTTACATATCTAAGTATTATATATTGAACTACATAATACTTCAGTTTTATACGAGTGGCGCATGAAGTAAAATTTTGAGTTTAAAAAAGCCTAAGAATTTCATTTAGTCGCTTCGCTTCTCGGTTTTATTATTATTTAGGGTACGATAATTTCAATTGCAGATATGTTCTTTAAACACTGCCCCTTATATGGAGAGCCTGTTCGTTAGTTTAGTTACACCTAGTGAAATGATTAGGTTTTCTTCGGGGTACTAACCTTGGTCCAAAACTGTTTAAATGTTCAGTAAGTTATGTCCGATATGATTAACCAGCTTAACTTGAATACATGTAAAACGATTATATTAATTCAAGTTTTCAATTTGTATCGTTTCTATATTTTAAAATATTCTATATCTATAACATTTATTGAAGTTTAATAGAATATTACACATATATCGCTTTTCATTTAAAATTACAATTTGATAACTGCTCTACATTTGTAAAATGTATCTACTGTGTGTATTTGACATATATTTTTCTAAATTTATTTTCTGTATATTTGTCGGTGTACATATCTAAAGTGCAGCGATGATCCAACATCATTTTTTTTTCCTTCCCCGCCCACACTTTTGCCCCGCAGCCTGCCTCGCTAACGTAATCACATTCGAGCAAGCGAGCGCTCGCGCCCGTCTCGTTTTTCCCCATTTTCCGAAAGTTCCCGGAAGCGGAAATGATATAAGGTAACGTAATACAGTTATTTCCTGTTAAAAATGATGGAAAATTAAGAGGCCGGCATTCCGACGCGCAGTCCCACGTCAGCATGTTTAGCGCGTCACTTTGTATTAACAGAAAACTTTTCGGAAAACATGGGGGAAGAGAAACACGTTTTTTTGTTTTTTGTTCGTTTGTTGAGTTTGTTTTGTAAATGAGGGATAATGGCGACAGGGCGTCTGCACTAACTGCGTTTTATGGGTGGATAATGGGAAAAGTTGGGGTTTTAATGTGTTTTCAATTATTCGACAATTTTTTTATTAAATCGAGAACTTATTATATTGATAACAAATAATGATGAAAAATGAATTTATTCTTTCAAAAATATTAGTAGCCAGAAAATAAAGAGTTTAAATGCAAAATTGAGCTTATATAAATATATAGGGATTATTTCATTTAAGTGTGCATATTATAATGCATGCGCTGTTTCAGGCATTCATTACTTTATTACAAATGTGCAATTTTGTGTTTTGATTGATTAAGCATGAAGTAAAACTTCGAGTTTATAAAAGCCTGAAAATTTGGTTTGGTCGCGTAGCGAAGCGAAGCGACCAAACCAAATTTTCAGGCTTTTCTAAACTCGAAATTTTACTTCATGCGCCATTTTATACCTTAAAACACAAAAATATTGTGAAATTATATACTGCTAAATCAGTATTAAAAATATACTGCTGAAGCAGCATTACAAATATACTGCAAAACAAGAATATTTTAATTTACACATGTTTTTTAGTGTTATTTACGCTTGGCGAATGAAGTAAAATTTCGTGCTTACAAAAGTCTGAAGCCAAATTTTCAGGCTTTTTTAAACTATTTTACTTCATGTGCCAAGCGAATAAACACTGACATTTTATTTTATCCTAATCTGGGATTAAAAAACATTCATTTAAAGCTTCAAATTAAACTCTGAAAAAATAACGAATTTCGGAAAATTTACTTCATATGCATATGAGGCATTCCACGCCAAATCGGATACCATCTGGCTTTTGCATCTCTGATTTTTTTCATATTTTTTTTATATTATAGTACCAAATGAGAAAGGCCTCTGTGATTTTTTCAATTTTATTTGTGTAGCCGCTTTCGAGATAGCGATTAAAAAAAAACGTTCTATTTTTTTAAATGCTAATAACTCTGTGAAAAATGGGCCGATTTTAACCTTTTTTTTTTATTTTTTCATTGTTCAAAATACTTTTTGAAAATAAAATTCCAAAAAATTTTGTAACCATATTTCTATAAAATTTTCAAATTTTTAATATAAAATATTGATTTCCAAAAAACACGTACTGATCGATTTTCTTGAAATTTTTATCTAAAAGACTGTTACTCATTCCGCATTTTTTAAGCCTAGTCCGATAATGAGATAACAATAGGATCTATTTTTTTCAAATTTTTAAAATTACACGTTTCAGCTATCAGTACTAAAAGTTAATAATAAACTTTCTCTCAAGTCCACCAGCAATAGTTTTTGCCATTTATGAAACGTAATTGATATGTCTTAATAATTTAATAGATTATAACTAAGGTCACATACAAAAATATTCGGAAAATATTTCTATAAAATTTTCAATTTTTTTATATAAAATGTTGGTACCATAACATAAAAAATTATTTAAAAAAATCGTAGATGCAAAAGCCCGATGGTATCCGATTTGGCATGAAATGCCCCATATGTATACTTAAAAAAAATGCATACTGTGTAAAATTTCAACCAGTTATTCTTTATAAGCGTTGATTTCGAAACTTTTGACAAGTGTTTCCACTTCTTGATTAGAAATAAAATTTCAAATTTAGAAAAGACTAAAAATGTAGTATAGTTTGTTTTCGCGAAGTGACCAAACCAAACTTTCGGGATTTTATAAAGTCGAAATTTTACTTTATTTTAAAATACTGGTTTTAAGAGAGGTTTAAAATATACGTCTTAACCATACTGCTTTAGTAGCATATTGTAAACTCCACAATATTTCAGTGTTGTGGACGCATGGCGCATGAAGTAAAATTTCGAGTTTAAAAAATCCTGCAAATTTGGTTTGGAGCAACCAAACCAAATTTTCAGGATTTTTTAAACTCGAAATTTTACTTCATGCGCCACGCATATTAAACACAGATTTTTTCTAAAGTTCATTCAAAAGTCATTGATCTTTTATTGTTGCCAAAAGTAGAATTAAAGAAGTCAAATAAATATGCAGGATGTTAAAATATAATAACATTTTCTTGGGCCTTAGATCAGATTATGTTTCATTTAATATACATTTCATCATCAAAAAAAAAATACATTTGAAACAAAAAAGGTGAAAAACCAAATTTGTTTTTTAACATGATAAAAACACTGTTTTTAAACAAATTATTGATACTAAGTCAAATACCTCCAATCGCAAAAAGCTATCTACGCCACTGGATTGATAATTACACTTAAATGAACAAATTCTTGTACGTTAATTCTTATTAATTTCGTTTTATATGCTAGATAATCTTACAACAAAGTGGTCACGGCATTGTTTCATTTTTATAAAATGTAAATAAAGTATTCTGTAATTTAGAGCGTGAAAACTCAAGTTGCTTCGTAGCTTAGCACTCTAACTCCAAAATCATACATATAATACTATTGATTTTATAATATAAATTTATGATTTTAGAATAATTATGACTAAAATGTGTTTTCTTCTTAAAAAAAGCTTTAAAAAAATATAAATATATTTTCAACTTTTATCTAGTATTTAATACATGTACGAATTTATAAAGTAAACCTCAGTTTGTTTCCAATATGAGAAGTTGTTGAGAGGAAAAGCACTTGTTATTGTCTTACAAATTAAAAACTGTCTCTGGCTAGTTCCGGTTTGTTTGACCATTATCAAAAAAATATTCCTTTGGTATTGGTTTAAAATCCAAATTTTCAGGCTTTTATAAACTCGAAATTTTACTTTATGCTTAGTCTGCTAGTGGAAGACAATCGTTATATTAATTACTTCAATAAAAATATATTAGTTTAGCGTTAATAATTCTTTTTTTAATTCACGATTATTTTAACTAGTTTACTAATTTTGACACATTTTGATTATTCTATTGTAAATGTTCCAATAAAGTTAATAATTTTCAATATTTATGATTTACTGTTTTTATAAAAGAAATTAAGGAAATCATGAAAGTAAGTAAAATTTGATTATTAATTTCATTCTAAATGTTCTAATAGATTTGATAATTTTCAATATTTACGATTATTATTTTTTATAAGATAAATCTTGAAATTTACTAAAATTTGACAAGTATATTTAAATCCAACCTATAATTAGCAGAATATCATACAAATTAAGAAATTTCACGCAATTCAAAGAATTAATACTAATATTGTAAACATTAATCAAAATTATGTAAAGCAATAATACCCGTCATTATTGCAAATATTACAAATATTATTTTTATTATTTTTTTACTGATATTGTAATTCAATTTAATATAATTTATTTGTTTATCTTGTAACTTGATTTTGTATTCTGTTGGGCAAATACAGAAATAAATAATAATAATATACTCATATATGAATAATATAACTATATAATTCAGTTTGCATTGAAATTTGTCATTCTAAACTAATAGATCTAAAATACAAAATTTAAACTATAACATACATTATATAAGTAACTAGATAAGATATTTTAATTTTCTTTAAAGCTAGTTGAAGCACATCCGCATCTCTATTTATGAAAAAAAAATTGGAAAAAGTAAATTATTGTTGTTTAATCAAGTCGTATTAGAAAATGTAATTTATTTTTCAGCACTACTGAGTGAAAGTTGATATTTGAAAAGAATACGACACGATCATTTAGTATCGTATTCTCTTCAAATATCAACTTTCACTCAGTAGTGTTGAATAATAAATAAAATTTTCTAATACGACTTGATTAAACAACAATAATTTACTTTTTCCAAATTTTTGAAGAAAATATTCTCTTACATAATTTGACTTAAAAAATTATGAAAACGTGTTATGATTAGTTTAAATATCTTTAAAACATATGTAAATGTTCATGTTTTAAAGAAATTTAAACCAAACCTAACACGTTTTTATAACTTTTTAATTATTGGTAAGATTAGTGGATATCTAGTTGATCAAACCTTCTTTATTTACAAAAATTTAAATTTAAACAAAATATCCTCTAAAACTCATTGACATTAATAAAAAAATTCAACTTTTTTGCAATAAATTAGGAAACGCGTATTAAAATATCTCAGTTTTAATATCCTTTAAAAAAGGTTTATTAATTTCTTTGTAAATGTAATGAATTTTAGGGTTCATTCTTTTATTATTAATATTATTCCAGTTTAATTTGTTTATTTGATTAATCACACAAAAACAATGAAAAATAGGACTAAAGTCGAGCCTAGAACTATACTTAATTAAAAAAAATCTTTGATAATGTTTTATTGTTAATTATATATTATCAGATCTATTCAATATTCTTCTTTTAGTTACGTGAAGTGTTTTCTAATAATTATTGTAGTAATCTCTTTCTTTACTGATTAGTTTTATTTACTAAATGTACATTTCGAACACTATGTGTTCATTCTCAATAGTAGTACAATTAACAAATATGTTTATTTTATTAATTGACAGTGTCACTCAAACAAAAAATGTTGTTTGAGTGACACTGTCAATTAATAAAATAAACATATTTGTCAATTGTATTACTATTGAGAATGAACACATAGTGTTTGAAATGTACATTTAGTAAACAAAACTAATCAGTGAAGAAAGAGATTACTACAATAATTATTAACAGATGTTTATTTATATTATAAAAAAATGGTTTTAGATTTCACTAATTTTGTTTTACTAATCTTACCCAATTGCGTTTAAATACAAAGATATTATAATATTTTGGTTTTATGGAAGAACTTCGATGTAAACAATTTTAAAAGCATTTTAATAATCAACAAAGATTATTTAAATACCTGGGTAGATTTTTCTGTAATTTTGAGACAAACTTTCATTTGCTAAACAATCGCCAGATTTAAGAAGATATTTGATTTGCAAAATGCGTTCTTGATTTATTTTGAAAATGATAAACAACTTAAAAATACATTTCTTGAAAGACTTTCTCGCTTACTCGTTAATTAAAAATAGACGTAGATAAATAATCAGTAATAAACATTTTGTGTCAATGATAAAATTTCGCTGAGAAAATCACCCAATTCAATGTATTATTGAATTACTTTAAAATTCTCAGATTTTGTTGTAAAATTAATTCATTCTGTTACATAGAATTATTAGTTGACCTTGTATCAAAAAACTAAGGAGATATTAACTCTAAAAGTTGATTTCAAATCCTGCACTTCTTTTTATGATTTCTATGAATGACTTATTATATTTCACACTGGGATTTATTTTTTTAAATATACAGAGAGTTTTATGTAACACCGAACATAATCAATGTTAATTTTCGTATATTCTATTTATCAAACCAAAGCACGATTTGACACCTTTGATTTTTTAGGTTATGTGCAAATTGGGTTGCCTATATGACCATTACAAATTGTAGTTAATCAATCGCAATAAATTCCGCGACTTATAAAATAGGGGGTTTTCCTTTCAAGTATACATGTCCCAATTGTATGCCGTAAATTTTAAGATAGTCGTTGTTTTTTTAAGAGTTCAATTCAAAACTAAAAATGAGTGTGTTGCACTCCCAGACTAAGCATGAAGTAAAATTTCGAGTTTAGAAAAGCCTGAAAATTTGGTTTGGTCGCGTAGCGCGAAGCGCGGAGCGACCAAACCAAATTTTCAGGCTTTTCTAAACTCGAAATTTTACTTCATGCGCCACCGGTACAAAACACTGACATATTACAAAGTTTGAAACACACCGCTAAACTTTACATGGAATCAGTGTTTTATACCGGTGGCGCATGAAGTAAAATTTCGAGTTTAGAAAAGCCTGAAAATTTGGTTTGGTCGCTCCGCGCTTCGCGCTACGCGACCAAACCAAATTTTCAGGCTTTTCTAAACTCGAAATTTTACTTCATGCTTAGCCTGGGAGTGGAAAACACTCGCTTAAAGCTATAAATTAAGTTCTTTTGATAAACTGAGCGTCGGAAAATGTACGCATACGTTGTACATTTTTCCGACGCTCGGTTTATCAAAAGAATTCAATGGATATTAAAAAGAAAACTTCTCGTTGTAAAAATATTCGGTGTTACATAAAACTCTCTGTATGTACATAGTGGATGCGCTGTAAATTTTCAGGCATTCGTCAATTTTATAACAGCGTTCAATTTGTTTAAAAAAAGTGTTTCCACTCCCAGATTAAGCATGAAGTAAAATTTCGAGTTTAAAAAAGCTTGAAAATTTGGTTTGGTTGCGTAGCGCGTAGCGCTACGCGACCAAACCAAATTTTCAGGCTTTTTTAAACTCGAAATTTTACTTCATGCGCCACACATATTAAACACTGAAATATAGTAAATTTGGAAATGCACTTAAATATATATTTTTTAAATGAGTTATAATCAAAATATTTAAATAATAATTATTTATGTACCAAGTCAGTAAAATAAGACTTTATCGAACGAGTCTGAGGTTATGAGACGAGCGAGCGGAGCGAGCGAGGTAAATAAAGACGAGTTCGATAAAGATATTTTACTGACGTGGTGCATACAAAATTTTATCGCCAATCTTAAAAATAAATGAAAAAGTATAGGATTTTTTATTTAAATTAAAAAAAAAATAGAAAATATGTATTATTATTTAAACAAACACTACGAATTAATCAAGATATTAAACCACTCTATTTGTTGTATATGTGGAAATTGATGGTGCATCCTGTGGCATTATTTAAATTTATTCCTGATGTTGACCCATCAACGGAAAAATTTTGTGGAAAATGAATATTTTCATTTTGATGTAAAGTTGTGGCAGTGTTGTCATTGATATCAAAACGGTGCGCAATTTGATCACTACCCAAAATCGTTTTTGCAATCTTCGTTTTGTTCAATATTGATTCCTCAACATAGGACTCAGCAACGGTATCACTCTTCCACCCTCCATGACGTTTCAAATTTTCTTTGCTGCCCCCTGCATTAGCAAACAAAGTAGCAGACGACCTCCGAAAACAATGACCAGTATATTCTGACGGATTTGGCAAATTTAAATAGTTCGCAATTTTACATGGTATGTTTCCAAAAGTGTGGATACCCACAGGCTGCACTGTGCATTTACTTTTTCTATATGTAATAAAAAATCTATCATGTTTGGTCTGTGCGGGACGAAGTTTGGCATATTTTTTATATAACTCAATCGGTTTAACGTGTCCTTCGAACTCTGATGTTACGACAAATACTCTTGGTTTATTAGTTTTCGTGTGTCTTATATGCACAATCAATACAGTATCCTTGTCTTCTATATCATCAACTTTAAGATTTACTAATTCATTATTACGGCAGGCTCCAGCAACGCCAAAAATAACACAAATCTAAAATAATATCTACATTAATAACAAATATGCTTCGATAATTGATTACTATCTTACCTTCATCATTAAATATATTTCATTTGGTGCATTCAATAGAAACTGTATTATTTCTTCTTGTGTGAGAACTTTCGATTTTTTTGCCGTATAATTTTTTGATTTCTGTTTTAAAAACGCCGTAAGTTTCTTATATTGGCTTATATCAACGTCGTTTTTTATTGAAAGAGATGCTTTTAACATAGAATAATATGACCATAATGTTGCTGCTTTATATTCCTTGGATTTTTCAGAAAAATATGTCAAGAGAACGTTTTCGCTAATTTTTTTAATGTTATTTCTGTCACACCAACTTGTGAATAAATCGTGTTGACGATTATAAATATGTCTAGACTTACTTGGAAGAATTTCGAGCGTTGTTTCTATCGCTCTTTCGCGTATTTCTGGTGGAGTACATGGTATTTCAAACTCTTCACTACTCATGTTTTTTTTTGACAACTAAACTGACAGGATTCGACCTCCTTAGATTTTGTTAGTATTGTCCCATAATGTTACTTGTTGAAAGTAGTAAAATAATGGGACGGTTTAGTGCCGCAAATGGCGATAATAATAGATGTATTTAGTGCCGATTGGCGATAAAAAAATATATACTTTCTTCTTCACAAATTCACAAGATAGGTCAATTGATACAATGTATCAAATTAACTTATTTAGTAATTGAATAGGCAAAAAAGTTATATTATTTCATCAATGGCGCTTAATGGGTTTATTTTAAAAGTATTTAAACAATAATTATCTAAGATCACTGTAATAATTAGTAAATAATATATCTGAGCTGTTTTATGTCCAAGTTTGAACCAAAGTTCAAAAATAGGGCAATTTATTATTTTAAGACTGACAGACTTTGTTTGGACTAACTATCAGAATATCCAATTTTTATAAATTCAATAAATAATTACAAATTTAATGGTTTTTCTTATTGTTTAGTTAATTTCTCACTTAACCGGTAGTGAAACGTTTTTCAATTTAATTCTGGATATCTAATTTATTAATTTTCGCCGTATAAATAAAGAAGAACGTGTTTTATAGAAAAAAAAAAACGTGTTGGTTTTTATTAAAAGAAATGAAAAATGTTTTGATTTAAAAAAAACCTTTTTATAACAACCCTATCGCTAACAGAAAAAATCGTCTTTTATTTCATTCTCCCATTTTTCAAGACTAATGGGAGGGATTGATCCCTTAACCCCCCCCCCCCCTATCTGTCACTGTGTCAAACATTCTATAATTTTCTAATCTTGAAATTTTACTACCTAATCAAGAAGTGGCAACACTCGTTGAAGCCTGAATTAAATTGGCCTCTTTTATAAAAACATCTAATTACCGCAAATTCACCAAACTCTGTAATTATCGGGACATGTAATTTGAAAGATATATTCCCGGTATATTTTCCCTTTACATTTCTACTAGATCGAGTTGAATTAGGTTTAATTAATACACTCGCACTGAAATGTTTCTTATAAATTCTCCACTTTGCAATAAAGGAGATCAGAGCACGGACAAGAAGAAAAAGGAAGGAACGGAGACTTAAACCCCCGTCCATGTGTGTATGTGTCCGGCTCGAAGGGACATTAAGTGTCGTGTTTTTATTGCGACGGGCGGCCCTTGCGAATAGTTTATGCAATTGCCATGGCCCGACTGAATATTACACAATAACACGGCGAATTCCGAAATTCCTGCTGTTTAATAAATTCGGCCGGCCGCCGTCCGACGGCGCTGTCGCCGGACTTTTATCGTGCTTGACGGGCAAAACCCTCGCTGTAAATGTGTGTGCGAATGCTGGGTGGACACTGCCACCCTCCTCTAGCAGGACGCGCACATTTGCCATGTCGGTTTCGGGGGTGGATTATTTAAATTTACACGCTTTTCACGTCGTCATTGCGGCGGTTGTTCAGCGTTTATCCACATTCCACCGCTTTTATTATCTTCAATTATTTACACACACTGCAGATGTTTTTTGTTGTTTCGTTTGCGAAAGCTAAGTTTAACTTATTGTCATGTGTGCATTTTTTTATGAAATTTTACAGCTATGATTGTTGATTTAATTATTTTTTATAGTTCTCGTAACTATAATGGACACAGCAAATTATCTTTTAATGTTCCATGTTAAGCAGCAGTGACATGAACGAATTTTATTTTAATGTTTAGAGAAATATACAGGGAGTGTTTCTTTTAAGTATACACGTCTCAATTATAGCGTATATGCTGCAAATCTTTAAATATTTATTGTTTTCTTTCAAAAAGTTTCATTTGAAGGAACTAGGCTCGTTCAACGAAAACCCATCTTTGTTATATATCAAAGTTATTCAAAAATTTAATTACAAATAACAGCGTAGCGACCAACCGGAAAACCGGGAAAGTCAGGAAAAGGCAGGGGATTTCATTCATCGGGAAAAGTCTTGGAAAAGTCAGGGAAATTAGGCCTTTTTAACGAAAAGTCAGGGAATTTTTAAATAAATAATAATAGTAAATATGCAAATAACACGATTAAAGAACTGTATTGATCCCATTACATCTAAGCAGTATATTTTGAACTTAACTGTAGATGTTTTTAGACACGGGGCGCATGAAGTAAAGTTTTACTTCATGAGACTAAGCATGAAGTAAGTGGAAGACACTCGTTCGACATTTGTCAATTGCTTATTTTGTTTTATTCTGGATTGTACAAAAAATATATAATATATTAGAAAAGTCGTGAAATGATGAATATTAAGGAAAGATATAAATTTTGTTAAAAATGAAAAAAAAGGAAACATTTTGTTTTGATTGAATAAAATGTTAAAATCAACAATTTTTATAAAATTCGATTATAATCTTGGATATGTACGAAGATGTCATGTCAACATTTAAATAATCGATATGAAAATTATCATCTGGAAAATTTATTTAGATTATAAAAATTAACCAAGAACATGGAAATTCACGAAAAACCGCCAACATTTGAGAAAAAAAAAATTCACAAAAACAAAGAAAATTTAAAAAATTCACGAAAATTGATGAAATGTGAGCAAATTCATAAAATGTAATAATATTTTAAAAATTAAGAGTAATCTGGGAAATGTAAGAAAACCATCTTTTGTATTTTATTTAAGAATTTAACAAAAACATGCAGATTTTAAAAATTTTAAAAATGCTAAGAAAATGTAGGTAGTTGACGAGAACTCTCAAGGTTTCAAAAATTTATGAAAACTTTCAAGGTGTAATCATTTTTAAAATCAACGAAAATCTATATTTTTGTAATTTTTCACTGTATCTCGATAAGTATTCATCCCTTTACATCTAAGCAGTATATTTTAAACGTAACTGTAAATCTGTGTTTTTATACGCGTGGCGCATAAAGTAAAATTTCGAGTTGAGAAAAGCCCGAATTCGGATTTGGACGCTGCGCGTCCAAATCAAAATTCTTAGGGCTTTTCTCAACTCGAAATTTTACTTCATGCTTAGTCTGGGAGTGTTGTATTCTGGTTTATACAAAAAAATATATAAAATATTAGGAAAAGTCGTGAAATGATGAATATTAAGGAAAGATATGAAATTTGTTAAAAATGAAAAACAAAGTATAATATAATTTTGCTCGAATAAAATGTTGATATAATTTTTTTTTATAAAATTCGATAATAATCTTGGATATTTACGAATAGAGTCAGCATTTTAAAAATCGATATGAAAATTATCATCCGGAAAATTTAAGTTAACCGTCAAGATTTTAAAAATTGACCAAGAACATAGAAATTCACGAAAAACAGCCAACATTTAAAAAAAAAAATCACAAAAACTAAGAAAATTTAAAAAAATTGACGAAAATTCATAAAAAGTGATATAATTTATAATATATTATTATTTTTAAAATTAAGAGTAATCAGGGATATTTAGAAAAATCATCTTTTTTTTATTAAAGAATTTTACAAAAACATGCAGATTTTAAAAATTAACTAAAATATTAAACATGTAGAAAACATTAGTTAGTTGACGAAAACTGTTAAGATTTCAAAAATTTATGAAAACTCTCGAGGGGTAACCATTTTTGAAATCAACGAAAATCAAGATTTTTGTAATTTTTTACTGTATCTCGATAAGTATTGATCCCTTTACATCTAAGCATTATATTTTAAAAGTAACTGCAAGTCAGTGTTTTTATACGCCTGGCGCATGAAGTAAAATTTCGAGTTGAGAAAAGCCCGAATTTGGATTTTGACGCTGCGCGTCCAAATCCAAATTCTTAGGGCTTTTCTCAACTCGAAATTTTACGTCATGCTTAGTATGGGAGCGGAAGACATTCGTTCGACATTTGTCAATTGCTTATTTTGTTGTATTCTCTTTTACACAAAAAAAATATGAATTATTATTATTTTGAATATTTAGGAAAGATATAAAATTTGTTAAAAATTAAAAAAAGTGTAATTTTGTTCTGATTAAGTAAAACGTTGAAATTAACAATTTTTATAAAATTCGATAATTATCTTGGATATTTACGAAAAGTGTCAACATTTTAAAAATCGATATGAAAATTATCATCTGGAAAATTTAAGTAAGCCGTCAAGATTTTAAAAATTGGCGTATTAAACACTGATTTCAAATAAAGTACAGAATATACTGATTAGTTTTGATGACATATTTATTAATTTTACAAATGTTTATATGGAATATGTAAAAGTATACATAAAAAAATTTAACTGTATGTCAATACTTAACAGAAACCACAAAATTTAAATAAATATTACTATTTTAAATAAATTCGTCGAAGTGTTGGTTTTAAATTTTTTTACAAAAACTTCAGAATTGTGAAAATCAGGACAAATTGACAAACATTTAAAAATTCTCCAAATCAATTATAACGTACAATTGCAAACGAGTAATTGATTACTGTCTTCCAATGATAATTCTCCCCCCTAAAATTGCTTTCTAGATCCGCTCCTGATTGAAATCCCCAAAATATGCTTCTATATTCACACGTTTTAAATGAAAACGAGAAATGTATATCTTTTTTTCCACATTCATTTCAAAACTAATATCTTAAGATAAAATAACCAAGATCACAATAATAATACCTATATTTTTATAAACATAAATATCACAAGTTAGCGAGGCCCGCTTATAAAACTGAAATCCAATTATTTATTTATTTTTGTGCAGATAAACAAACAACAATGCGGATTGTTACAAATGCGACTCGAGCAATAAGGACATTATTTATTTAGTAATAATGTATGCGACGAGTTTGATTTGAAATTGTGACAAAAATATAATTCCAGTGGCTAGCGGATTATCTAGAGCTTTTTTCTCGACAGTGTCTCAAAATACAAGAAAAAATTCACTGGGTTTTAAATGTTTATAAAATATCTAGAAATTATTGCAAAATGAATTTTATTTTAACCTTTAAAAATTAAAAATTGAGAAAATGGAAATAACATAAAAGCCGCTCAAAATAGATCAAAATAAATATGATTTTTAAATGCGCAGAAAAACAGTGTTTATCTTAAACAAATCTAAAAAAACACACGAATACATTATATATAAACATTATAAAACGATTGAACTTACGTTTGAAATATCAAAATCGAGTAAAATAATATTCAAGATAAATCCATTTTAAATAAGCAAGTTGCATCCGTTGCATCCTTTTGTTGTACCTAATATATTTTAAAATACATGATTACGCAGCTTTTAAAGTCAAGCAACGTTGGTAAAAATACTTTATTTGTATCATTAACGAGAGCTGTGATATCCTTCAAGATCGCACTAATGGCGCACTCCGTATATGATAAGCTTTCCCGTACATATTTATTTAAATGTTTGCAGATATTTTGTATATTTATATACAAGGAGTTTTTTTTCAAGTATACATATCTCGATGCATGTAAATGTTGAGGCATTTGTTTTTTATAGTTCAATTTTAAACTTCTACCGAGTGTATTCACTCCCAGGCCAAGCATAAAGTAAAATTTTGAGTTTAGAAAAGATTTGGTTTAGTCGCGTAGCAAAGCGAAGCGACCAAACCAAATTTTCAGGCTTTCCTAAACTCGAAATTTTACTTCATGTGCCACGCGTATAAAACATTTATTTAACCTGACATTCAAATTATACTGCTTTAGCATACTGTTTTAACGGTATTTTTTGAACTTCAATTGAAATCATTGTTTTATACGCGTGGCGCATGAAGTAAAATTTCGAGTTTAGAAAAGCCTGAAAATTTGGTTTAGTCGCTTCGCGAAGCGAAGCGACCAAACTAAATTTTCAGCTTTTCTAAACTCAAAATTTTACCTCATGCTTGACCTGGGAGTAGAAACACTCGGTAGAAGCTTGAAATTGAACGCTTTTTATAAACATCTAATATTTAAAAACTAACAAAGTATATATCGGAATATGTATACTTAAAAGAAAAACTTCGTGTATATAAAGGAGCATACTAATAATACACTTTCTTGCACTCATAAAACATGAAATTATGCATATTATATGCTGCTGCATTTTAATATTGCGTGGCTTAGACTGATTACAAATATTAAAATCATTATGCAACGCCATTTAACAAATGAATGGAAACAAGTATAAATAGTTACATACGCATATGCAGTAATTAAATACAAAACAACATTTGTGTGTTAAAAACCATTAGTGATTACGCGCCCTAGCGTTCATATTTCAATCGGACCGTCCTGGAAAACATTGATAATCCCGAACGAAATTATCTCGTGAACACGCAATATTTCATCATTAATATTACTATAATTAAATTAGCAGTAAATAATTAACTGGCCATAACTGTTTATCTGATACTAAACAAGTTCATTAATCTTATTTTATGTGAAAATAATTGCTAAGCGATTGATTTATCCAACAAAATTAATTATTAATTTAAAACATAGGATAATTGTTATTAAAAAAAAATGGATTATAGAAGACTGTATTCTAGTGTTGACAAATTTGCAAATCATTGCAAACGCGATGCGAACTAAGATTTCCAAATATTCAGTTGCCAAGGGAGGCAAACAAAATATATTGGGAATCTCTCTCACACTTATAAGTTATACCGTACGATCGTATAAATTATGATTTAGAATAGGCGGCATTTTTTGCGCGGTTGCCCAGAATTCTAATTGAATGATGGAATAAATTTGAGCCATGGTAAACTATGTGTTGACAGTCAGTAGTGCCAATCTAATTTAAAATTCAAACCCTACTCTAAATCATGTTTTTAACGATCGTATGGTATAAACAAAAACCAAGATTAATGTTTTAATTGGAAAATTGTTAAAATCAAACGATTAATTAATTAACTACATTTAATCAACAACAATTAGGCTTTAATATGTTTTTCCTACTCCTACCCAGAAATTCATATCATATTTGCACACTAACGTGTAAAGATATAAGCATCATATCCACTCTTGTTAGTATATTAAAACTTGTTAGTTACGTTTGTTTACGTAACCAGGGTAACAACTCCTATTGAGCCGATTGAAGTTTTGTAAACGACACATGTCAAGAGATCCCATCAAAAGCAAATTTTCAAATTGTCTTTATAATTAAAAACTTTATGGATAGTGATTAGTTTTTATTTTATTTTATTCACTGTTTGTTTTAAGTTATGTGAAGTAATCAGTCAGGGGACCCTCGTGGGTCAGTGAGTAGAGCTCCTACTCTTGGGCCAGAGGGTCGTGGGTTCGAATCCCACCGGGGGGTGCCAGTTTCTTATGGAGAAATTGGCACCCTCTGGAGCCATGGTTGTGAGTGAATGTGTTGTGCCGTCCATAATTAGTTGCATAAGCATGTAAGGAATTAAATACTTAAATGGAATATATAAAATTAAGAATTGATGTTGGCCAATAGTCTACGTTACTAAGGCCAGGCAAAAGCCAAACCCAAAAAAAAAAAAAAAATCAGTCACTAACAAACCACTGTTTGATATCCTTTCTTTACTCATTTATTTTTTACTGATAGATGTACGTTTCGAATATCATGTACCTCTTATTTAATAACTGAAAAATTAATCAGTGAAGAAAATAAATCGGACAGTGTTTTAATAGTATTTTATTTTGCCTGGCTTTTGTTCATGAATTAGACTTTGAAAAAAAAAATAGATCATAAAACATCCGTCTTTAGTAAATTCTTACCTTGATTATTAATCATATTTAAATCTTGATCTCAGTTAATTAATTATAATTCCGTATAATGTATTTAGATTACACATATTTTGTATTAAATTACGTAAAAGGTGTTTTTTCCTAATAAGGCGAGTGCGTGGAAAAAAAGCACGGAGTGGATATAGCGTGTTTTAGGGGTTCGTGGGTGGGGGCGGTCGACAAGTGGTTACGGTCACGCCATCCAGAAACAGGTTAAAAAGGGAGAAAGGGCTCGTTTGCTGCGATTCACACATGCAGCAGTAAGGGATGTATAGAAAGTGGAGCGTAATGCAAGTACATTCATGAAATATATATATATATATATATATATATATATATATATATATATAACTCGTGTTCTCCTGTCGTTTCAGATCGGCGATACGCCCAACCCTGAACTGAGGATCATTACGAGCACCTTCAATAAAGTCCAATATAAAGGTAAGGAATATACTCATCTTTATTAATATTTTATGTACTTGACAAAATCTTCCTTATTGGTTATTGTACCAATAGCGGCTTGACTATAAGGGCTGCAGGGATGCACGAATGTTTTAGACGTATTCTAGTTTATTTCCTTTTGGTAATATATATACATCATTTTTATTTAGACAAACCTTATATATTGTACATATAAATAAATATAATAAATGTATTTGTTAGTACGTCCTCGTCTGGGCTATCGACCTTAAGTCTTTCTGCCCTTTTGAAAATTAGTATAAAGGAGGTAAAATTATAGTAATTTATTTCCTTTTAGAAATTTTTTTTGTAGAAATTAACAAAGAGATTATACCGGGTGTTGACTTGGCGGACGCAACATAGGGATTCCCATGTAAATTTTGAAATGTTCAAATGTTAGCTCCCCTATTTATTTTTGAAACAAAATATATTGACCTATTTTATACAGAGAAAAATTATGAATTCATTAGAGTTAACGTTTATCACTTTACGTTTCTCTAAGTTAAAATAATTAAGAAAAGTAATGTGATTTTATAAAAATAATGACATGCTATGGAATTATAACAATTGTGGATGTCAAAATGGCAAAAGTCACTTGATTAAAGTAAATGTTTTCGAAATAATTTACACTATACAAGAAATAATCCTTCTAATAAAGTGGTATTATGCATTTGTCATTAATTAAGTAACAGCAATATCTTGTGCTATTTTGGTATCCGCAATTGTTGTATCTATTCTATGGTATGTCATTATTTTTATAAAATCACATAACTTTTTCTTAATTGTCTTAGCTGTAAATTTTCTGACATTCGTTGATTTTTGAAAGAGTTCAATTTAAAGCTTTAAACGAGTGTATTCCACTCCCAGACTAAGCATGAAGTAAAATTTCGAGTTTAGAAAAGCCCCGTGAAAATTTGTCTCGGGTCGCGCAGCGACCCGAGACAAATTTTCTGGGCTCTTCTAAACTCGAAATTTTACTTCATGCGCCACGCGTTTAAAACACAGATTTTAAGTGAAGTTCGAATATACATAAATTTGACATTATTATAGTGTTTTACTCGTTTAAAGCTTCAAATTGAACTCTTTTAAAAATCAACGAATGTCAGAAAATTTATACATAAAGTAATTAAGAAAAAGTAATGTGATTTTATAACAATAATGACATACCATGGCATTAATACAACAATTGCGCATATTCCCTGTTTTTATTTAAGTTCAATTTAAAGCTTTAAACAAGTGTTTTCCACTCCCAGACTAAGCATGAAGTAAAATTTCGAGTTTAGAAAAGCCCCGTGAAAATTTGTCGAGGGTCGCGCAGCGACCCGAGACAAATTTTCTGGGCTTTTCTAAACTCGAAATTTTACTTCATGCGCCACGCGTGTAAACATAGATTTTAAGTGAAGTTCAAATATACATAAATTTGACAATAATATAGTGTTTTATATGCGTGGCGCATGAAGTAAAATTTCGAGTTTAGAAAAGCCCAGAAAATTTGTCTCGGGTCGCGCAGCGACCCGAGACAAATTTTCACAGGGCTTTTCTAAACTCGAAATTTTACTTCATGCTTAGTCTGGGAGTGGAAATCACTTGTTTAAAGCTTTAAATTGAACTTTCGAGTTTAGAAAAGCCGCGTGAAAATTTGTCGAGGGTCGCGCAGCGAGCCGAGACAAATTTTCTGGGCTTTTCTAAACTCGAAATTTTACTTCATGCGCCACGCGTTTAAAACACAGATTTTAAGTGAAGTTCGAATATACATAAATTTGACATTATTATAGTGTTTTACTCGTTTAAAGCTTCAAATTGAACTCTTTTAAAAATCAACGAATGTCAGAAAATTTATACATAAAGTAATTAAAAAAAAGTAATGTGATTTTATAACAATAATGACATACCATGGCATTAATACAACAATTGCGCATATTCCCTGTTTTTATTTAAGTTCAATTTAAAGCTTTAAACAAGTGTTTTCCACTCCCAGACTAAGCATGAAGTAAAATTTCGAGTTTAGAAAAGCCCCGTGAAAATTTGTCGAGGGTCGCGCAGCGACCCGAGACAAATTTTCTGGGCTTTTCTAAACTCGAAATTTTACTTCATGCGCCACGCGTGTAAACATAGATTTTAAGTGAAGTTCAAATATACATAAATTTGACAATAATATAGAGTTTTATACGCGTGGCGCATGAAGTAAAATTTCGAGTTTAGAAAAGCCCAGAAAATTTGTCTCGGGTCGCTGCGCGACCCTCGACAAATTTTCACAGGGCTTTTCTAAACTCGAAATTTTACTTCATGCTTAGTCTGGGAGTGGAAATCACTTGTTTTAGGCTTTAAATTGAACTTAAAAAAGGGAATATCCGCAATTGTTGTATCAATTCCATGGTATGTTATTATTTTTATTAAATCACATTACTTTTTCCTAATTATTTTAACTTAGAGAAACGTAAAGTGTTAGGTGTGAACATTCGTAAATTTAGAATTTTTCCCTCTACAAAAAAGTGAAGTACATTTTGTCTCTAAAATAAATAGGGAAGCTAATATTTGAACACTTTAAAATTAACATGCGATTTCCTATGTTGCGTCCGCCAAGTCAACACTCGGTATATAAAAGAACAATTCCCAGTATGTAATAGAATAAGTCATTCATAGAAATCATAAAAAGAAGTGCAGAATTTTACATGATTACACAACCACTTTCTTCTATAAATAAAGAAAATATGGAAGTGGAAATTTCGTTTTAAATATTTACCTTCTGTTTTTCAAATAGCATACAATAGCTCTACAAAACTTTGAGTTTTCCCTCCATGTTTATAACAACCATTACAATTTGCAGTGAAACTTCTCCTTGGATGAATTATGCAAGGCACGGAAACTGTCTCTCGAAAATTTGTAATTAAAATGAGTGAGAATTTTAATTTTCCTCGCAAGAGATTACTATAATCAAGCAAAGGTACGGACGAGTGACGTGTGCACGTGAAAGGGCGTTAGTTTAAAAAAAATCACCTGCACCGGTCACAACTTTTTTTTTTAAAACTTAATAACGAAGTTTATCCGAGTATTTACATAAATGTTATATGTATCACACGACATACTTTTATTTAAACTATGTTTTATGGTAAATAAGCGACTTGAAAAACGACATAGGTATAAAAGGAATATTTCTTTTTTTTAAATAGCTAAATTTGAAGCTTTCAACGACTGTTTTCCACTCCCTTTGTTTGACCGCTCCGCGCAAAAAAACCAACATACTCTGGCTTTGCCAAACTCGAAATTTTACTTTATGCGCCAATACAATTTGAAGCTATAAACGAGTGTTTTCCACTTTCAGATTATGCATGAAGAAAAATTTGGAGTTAGGAAAAGCCTTAAAATTTGGTTTGGTTGCGTGTCGCTTAGCGCTATACGACCAAGCCAAATTTTCAGGCTGTACTGTATAAGGCACTGATTTTAAGTGAAGGTTACTTGTTAACAATATTTCAGTGCTTTTAGTGTTTAATACGCGTGGCGTATAAAGTAAAATTTCTACTTTAGATATTCCTGAAAATTTGGTTTAGTCGCTTCGCTTCGCTTCGCTACGCGACCAACCCAAATTATCAGGCTTTTCTAAACTCGAAATTTTACTTCATGCCTAATCCGGGAGTGGAAAACACTCGTTTATAGCTTTAAATTGTATTGTTTTAGAAAAAGCGTATGTATAAATATACTTAAGAGAAAAAAGTCTCTGTATATGGACGTAGTTCACATTGTTGCACAGCTTTTGTCGTTGCATTACCTTTAATAACTTTTAAAACTCTTCTAATATTACTCTGTAATCTATATTTTTATAAAACATGAGTAAACACTTCTATAGTTTTTTAGAAATCCTTCTTCTGTTAGTCCAAACTTTAAATATTTGACAAATAATGAATGATAGCGATACCTAAATGAAATAAAAAATGTCATATTAGTGCACTTTTGAGGAACCAAAATTTACAATGTATATTTTTTAAAATACATTTTAGAAATTGTTTTTGTATGAAACGCAATGAATGGAAATAAGGCGATACTCGTAAAATGTAGTAATTATATACTAGTAATCAATACAAAAACATATTGTTTGCAACTGCTGTATTTATGGTTTAGCTGAATAGCGATAAATTAAGTTTGTTTAGAAACTAGGTAGATGAAAATATTGCGTTTTAATACAGTTTATTTATAATTCAGTTATCCAACCTCTAAATAAGATTTTGAAACCGTATTTGGTTAAAAGCTTTCATTAAAGAAGAAATCTCTATAATCATGTTTCTCTACAAATAAACATATTTTGACAATTATCAGGAACGTATGTTTTTTTTTTAATTATTGCGCTCTAATTGACGTAATTCACCCACTGTGCAGAGGAACCAAAAATTACCTATTTAACAAACACGTTTTAAAGTTAAGGCGTTAGACCGTGTGTCGAGAATATGACTACCCTACTTTGTCGTATTTTCGAAACTCGGTCTAACGCCTTAACTTTAAAACGTCTCTGTTAAATAGGTAATTTTTGGTTTGTCTGCACAGTGGGTGATTTAACGAAATCGTCAAAATAGCCATAAAATCAAGAAATTTTACCAAATCAACAAACATCGTCAAAATTGGAACAGTAAAAATAGAGAAAATCACTAATAACTTTAATAACATTTTCTAACATCGTGAAATATAACATTTACGGAAATCTTAGAAATTGATGACATCTAAAAACATAATACGTTTTATAAAAAACATGCTTGTTTACAAAACTTGTATAATTTCAAAAAAATCTTAAAGTTGTGAAAAGTGTAAAGATTGTGTAAATTTATATAATTAATTAATAATGTGAATGTTGTGTACACTTATAAATATAATCATAATTACAAAAATAAGACACAAACTTTGTTTCTATAACGTTTTTTTTATTGTAACTAGAGTTTAAGTGTCACATGTGTGTAAAAAACGATGCAAAACGAAATACAAGTTTCCGCAGTTAAGAGTTCACTAATAATAATTGTCAACATTTCAAATAATACTGATAGAGGTTTGTCATGATGAACAAAATGAACTAACAATAATTGACAAAATCGACTAGTAATTACAAAAACAAAGAGGTATGTATATCAACAAAATGTTGATATACCTTTTAATAACAAATATGCATTTTGCATATAATCCGAGCCTTAATAATTCGAAGATTTTTATAAATATATTATAGTCGTACATCAGCTAAATCCCTAATGCAAATGGAATAAAATCAATAATATAACTAAATATTCTAAAAAGTGATAAGAATCGTATGTTGACTCTTACTTTAATCAATAAAATTATAGAAATTATTAACTTCCACAAAAAATTACAGTTATATATATAATTTTCTATACAACTTAAAAATCCTAAATCGCATCCAAACATAACATTAACATCAATGAACAAAAAGTAATAAAAAATGCTAATATTAAATTTAAACAATAACGATTGTTATTATTTTTAAATAACACAAATTATTTAATTATTAAAATTTACAAAATCAACACAACAAATATTAATAATTGACAATTTCAACTAAAACAAAACAATACAAATAGCAATATTGTATAAAACAATCTGCAAGATTGACTAAACTCTTTGATATTTTCTAAATTGATAAATTGATTAAACGTTCCTTAAATGCATGATTTTTTCTTATATATTATTTTTTACTCAAAACTATTACAAAATATGTGTATAATAATGGAACACTTTAAAAAAAAATTTAAGGTGAAAAAAAAATTTATTACAAATTTAAATTTGTAGCGAAAATGGCTAAATTATGTGTTTTGGAGATATGAAAAATAAATTAATTTTAGATTGTTCTATCACGTAAATGGGAAAATTTTAATATTCAAGCAAAGATCAATACGTTTTTGGAACTATTTAGCTAAAATAAGTCTGTTGTCAGGGGGCAACATAATAGATTTAAGGGTTAAGTCGTCAAAATAATCATTTAAAAACAAAAATGTTACAATTGCTTAATTTAACAAAAGTATAATTTAAGGACACAACCAAAACAATAACAACCGTTCTCGATAACATCAATATATGTATTTGGTTTGAGTTAGGTAAGAGTTTAATATAATAACTTAATAAAACAGTAACACTTTCTTCACTAAACATCATTAAAATTGGCAAACTCAATGAAATGCCGAAATTTTTAAATAAACATAAAATGATATAACCCTAAACATTTAAAAAAAATGGTGATGTGTCCATCATAGTACTTTCCCCCGTAAATTGCGTATTAAATTACTTTTAAAATATTTGAACCATTATTATTTTCAAAATGTCTTCAACTTTTTGATAACTACAACTTTTATTTGAAACATTTTTCAATTGGATCAACACATACTGACACAAACCAATGACTAGATAAAAAACACTATTTATTGAATATCTAAAAAACTAAGAGTGCTATGACAAAAAGTGAAGATACAAAAAATCTTTAATATTTTAGTACCTACAACTTTTATTTGAAACATTTTCCAATTGTATCAACACACACACTGACACAAATCAATGACTAGATAAAAAACACTATTTATTAAATATCTCAAAAACTAAGAGTGCTATGACAAAAAGTGAGTCCACAAAAAATCTTTAGTGTTTTATTTCCTACAACTTTTATTTGAAACATTTTTCAATTATATCGACACATACACTGTCACACATCAATAACTAGATAAAACAAACAACTTTTAAAATATCTCAAAAACTAAGAGTGCTATAACAAAAAGTAAATAAACAATATATCTTCATTTTGTTATTATCTACAACTTTTATTTGAAAGAATTTTTTGTTTGATGAACATTTACTAAAAAAATCAGAAAAAACTGAAAAACGCTACGAGTAAAGTAGCACTTCCGGTTTTCCGATTTTCACCAAAAGCTTTTCAGTTCTTCCGATTGTGACAAAAAGCTGAAACTTAAGCTTTTCATCCCGATATCTTTAGCGGTTTTTGCGGTACAGCGCACACAGACTCACACACAGACACACAGACAGACAGACATTTTTCAAAAATGGTCTTATTCCACTCAGGGGACCTCAAAACGGATATTTCCGCTAACATTTTTGATTCGAAAATTTTCACGAAAACAATACTTTCCCTTTGTATTACATACGGGGGAAAGTAAAAACTCTACTTATTTAAATTTTTGAAAATAGGATCATTTTCGTCACTAGGATTGTATTCAATAATAAGGATAAGGTAGGATTTAGAAATTAAGATAATTTTCTACTTTACAGCGATTAAATTTATATTTAACAATTTAAAAGATTTCCTACTTTGAAATATTCAGAAATTATAAATAAAATTTTAAAAAAACCTAAATTAACAAAGAAAGAAATATTAGTATTCAAGATATATTGAAATATTAAATGCATATAGAAAACTTAGCGGATAATGTCAAAATCCACAGATGGTTTGAAAAAGTAATTGATTTTAACTAACTCTTGTTTTTCATAATAATTATTAAAAAACTAAAACGTGACGAAAAACCCACCGTTAATAGTTAATTAGAAGACAAATGTGTTCAAAAAATGTAAATCCTTTAAAAATCACATACGAATTTTGTCTAAATTTTAATTACACTTCAACAAAGTTAAAAGTCTAAAAAACATTAAAAATGTTCATTTGAAGTAAGAATTAGGTATTTTAAATTCAACCTAATTTTCGTGAATTTTTGAAATTAAAAAATCCACACGTTAAAAACCCCTTCATAGATTTTTATTAAATTTGCTGTGGATTTTGAAAAGATTACTGTTTCAGAATTTGTTAAAATGTAGAAACATTGATAATTTTCAGTTATTTCTAAATAAATATTTTCATGTTCCATCTGGTGTGCCTCAAGGCTTACAAGATGGACAATTGTTCTTTTATTTTTTATAAATTTTATTACTCAAAGGATTTTATCAAGACACACTACTCAATAAATTTAGTTTAGAATCACTTGAATTTTGTAGACATCTTATTCGTGCATAAATTATCACACAATGCCATAAACTTACCAGATTTCACTAATTAAATGTTGACTTTTTGTTTATTACGCATTATCTTACATATTTTAAGAATTTAATGTTCTTCAAATAAAAGTCTTGTCGACTTTTTATCATTATTTTAGACATATTAGAATTCTATAAAACCTGGATTTTTTCTATGTCATCGCTCACAAAACTTTCGATGAAAATGTTTACTTTTTTAATTATTTTAAAAAAATCAGTAACTATTCTCAGATATTCTTCTTGATGTTAGAAATAAACCGGAATCCGTCTATCCTGGGACCTCATTTTCTATAAAAAATATTATTGCATTAATTTTTTTAATTATTTCACCGGAATACCGGCAGAAAAAAACGACAACATATCGGTATAGTTTGGACAGATTTATTGGCGGTTACCCGCTATTCAGATTTACTAGTATTATAATCCTTAATATACAGGGATTTCTTAAGGTTATATGCTGTAAATTTTGAGATATTCGTTGTTTTCTTTACAGAGTTAAATTTATAGCTTTAAACGAGTGTTTTCCTCTCCCAGGTTAAACATGAAGTAAAATTTCGAGTTTAGAAAAGCTTGCAAATTTGGTTTGGTCGCTTCGCTTTAAGGATTTTATAAACTCGAAATTTTACCTCATGCTTAATCTGAGAGTGGAAAACACTCGTTTCGGCAAAATCCTTCAAATTAACCTTAAAAAAACGAATAATAATTGACAGCATATAATTGCGAATTGTATACCAAAAAGAAAAACTCTTATACGCTTTTTCTAAAAGAGGTAAATTTGAAGCTATAAACGAGTATTTTCCATTTCCAGGTTAAGCATGAAGTAAAATTTCGAGTTTAGAGAAGCCTAAAAATTTGATTTGCTCGCGTAGCGATCAAACCAAACATTTTCAGGCTTTTCTATACTAGAAATTATACTTTATGCGCCACTCGTATTGAACACTGACAACACTGAAATATTGTGAACAAGTGAACTTTACTCGAAATCAGCGTGGCGCATGAAGTAAAATTTCCAGTTTAGAGAAGCCTGAAAATGTTAAGGCTTTTCTAAACACAAAATGTTACTGTATGCTTAATCTGGGAGTAAAAACACTTCCAATTAAACTTTAAAAAAAATCAACGAATATATGATAATTTACAGCATATAATTGGGATATGTATACCAAAAAGAAAAACTCCATGTATGCCTAAAATACTTATTAAATCGAAAATAATTTATAAGAGCAACTTTGAGCAAAAACTTTAGTTAGTATAACAATATAAACCTATTAAGTTATTAGAAATTGCAAGAAGTTCAGTTATCGATAATAAACGAGATATGATATTTCTTTTAATCATGGTTAAATTTATACTTTTTAAGAGATAGTTCTGAAATCGCAAATTCTTCGAAAAATATGTAAGAACAAGGTAAGTTAATATTCTAAAAATATAGTAATTACATACCTTTATTGAATTCTGAAATAAAAATTTTTATATAAACTATGTTTATTAAACTTTTAATGCGGTTGTATTAATCGATTAACTGAACAGCTGTAAATAAACAGCTGTTAATTTTATTTTATAAACAAAAAGTTGAATTCGACGTTGTATTTCAAAACTGAAGCATCTGAAATAATGTTTCTTTTCAAATAAAAATATTTTGACGAGGGTCAGAAACTTATGATTTTTAATTACTGCAGCCTAATTTACGCAATTCGCCCTTTGTGTAATGCCTTAACTTTAAAAACGTTTCTTTTTCGGTTTCATATACGATTAAATACAATAACATTAACACCTTCAAACATTGAAAAATACATAAAATATGTCAGATTAATGTACTCCCCCGCAAAATGAAATTCATTTCAACAAATTATACAAAAATGTCAATGTAAAACCAGCTGTCTATGTTAATACCAAATTAAATATGTTACTGGGTAACATCTTTGATCGAATAGATGACATGGAAGAATCAGGAATCTTTTCGAGCAATTGCAGTAATTGTGAAAAAATGTACATTGGACAAACACAACGTAACGTATTAACAAGATTTGAAGAACATACTGCACATATCAGATATCAAAATCCAGACAAATCCGCGATAGCTGACCATGCAATAGAAACAGGAAATAAATTCACTTTAGATAAGGTAAAATTATTAAAACAATCAGCACATTGTCAATTGAATATGTTAGAGGCTATAGAAATAAAAAACACGAAAACAAACTGTAACAATTTCATTTTTTTTAAGCCCCGTAGTTAATGTATTATTAGGATTTGTTAATCCTCCCTAATTTGTTTTTCAACTAATACCTGGTAACAACATTTGCGCTAAAACTTATCTCATCACACTACTTAATCCGTCCCCCATGTCAAAATTCCCATTTTTTAATTAGTATCAAATCATTGACTTTGTGTCCAAAATGTACATCTGGTAAAGAATACAATTGTGAAGAAAGATTAAAAGTGTTTTATTTCTAGATATAAATAAAGACTCTCAACTCATAGATGGTCTAATTTTCTTGTTCAATAATAATATATTGGATTTTATTATCGTATAAGACGGGTATCAAAAAATAATAGCTGTAATATAAATTTATTATCAGAAGTTCGCAACCTACTAAGAATCAAAATTTCTTGAAACTGCCTTCATTCGCGCGATATCACGATTTCTCTGCATAAACTCAATGGGCAACAATAATTGTGTATACACACTCCAAGGCGCACTATTGCATTCATGAAATTGTACGGAAAACTGCAAGACATTTTTCCTTTTCCATTGTCACAATTACAATATAAAGTGCAATACAATGGCTCGAGTCGTCTGGGTTGAAATGCTACCAACATACACACATGCATGGATGCAGACACACTCACACATATACAGCGTGAATTCGCAGGACTATAAACTTGGCTTTTAGAGCCGCAGCGCAGAGGTGTAAAGTGGAACGTAATCGGATTTCTGCTTGGCAAAGAGGCTTTCGCAACATGAGACCGAGGTCTTCACTACCTATATCTTCAAACAGTACAGTGTGCAAAATAAAACGGACAGAGTGTTTAATAATTTACTCAATTACGAAGAAGACAATTCAGACTTTTCTGTACAGATATAGCATTACTAACACTTTATTGAGTGTAGTTATGGGTCGTTTTTTTTCTGGTCTAATAAATCAGGAAGTACGGTTTTCTGGGTATCCGCACAGTGCGTCATATCTCACTTTCGAGGTAGCGAGATCTAAAAATATATTTTTTACAATTCTAACAATACATAAATTTGTATCCTTTTTTTTTCGTAATGTGTAAATAAGTCTTGAACTAAACAACACTAAAGCGTGTATGTATGTGTGTGTTGGGAACAGTGGGCAAAGCTGAAACTGAGTGTGTCAGCTGTATTTGATTAACGTAAACTTTTCGAGACCGCACGCCACTGTGCTTCCGCGGGACATTGATTTAGGAAGCGTGTGTGTGTGTGTGTATGTGCACCGCGCCGCGCTGGAATTGAGTTGTTAACTTTTTAATTAAGTTCATTCTGTGCGTTTTATTTCGCAACGGTTGCGTCTCTCCCAGCGGTGACAAGCGGTTCCGCAAGCTCGCCCCGAGCCCCGAGGAGACTGATTAATTGCCGCTGGGTGTCTGATCGTTCAGCTATTTTACACTAATTAAACCTTTATCAAATCATTTCCGATAAAAGTTATACATTTACAAATCAATCAATTGTAAATAAATCACTGAATTAAATAATTAAATTGTCATTTTTGATTAAATATTTCGTTGGTCAAAAAACACAAAACCCAATTGTAACGAATTTGTTTATTGAGCTACAAAAGAAAAATAGAACAGTGTACCAAATTTTGTACAATTAGGCCACAGACATCAAGAAATCATAAATTGGTTAATTCTTGACAAAATATACATCATTTTACTATGTGATTTTGAAATGACAATAAATATTATTTTGGGCAAACTGTTCCAGTTTAGGTCAGATAGTTTATAACTTATAATTTATCACTGAAAACCAGCTTGAAATTGTATGTCAATGAAAGATAGTGCAAAGTACAGATCACTTATTATAATTGGTCACTGAAAACTAACTTGATTTGTAATTTCAAGCTAGTTTTCAGTGATGAAATTTGATCTGTACTTTAAACTATTTTGACTTTTCGACGAAAATGATCAAAATAAAAATCAAGTTTGAATCAAACAAACTTTAAACTAAATTCCAACGCTTTTTCATCATAACAAATTGTCGCATCTCCTTAATGGCACTTAATCAATTCTATGTACTTACTAATCAGGACAGGAAAGCAGATTTTGTTTAGAACGAATTAATTAAGACTAGGTTTGGAAAATATCCATCGAGTAGCGTCTCTCCAATTAACCGACTGCAAAACAGCCCCCAACCCAATTTCAGCTTAGGCACGCTCCTGTCTGCTCTGTTTTCGTTGTGCTATTTTAATTAATTCGCGTAATTGGTACGCTAATTACGCCCAAACAACACTGTAATTCGTTTTGCTTTTTGTGTATTTCCATCGCTCCATTAGAGTCATTATTACTAAAATACTGACATACTCACATTGTTCAATATTTTATAAACATTGAAAAATCACAAAAACAAAAATATACAAATTTGTAACTGTTTTGCATATCCCTAAGAAGAGGACTGAACATGGGAGGTTTTAATATTGTCACACAAAGCGTAATTCCTGATATTAATTTTATAGATGGGCGTGCAGAATACCTGAAATTACTTTATGACACTCATGCAATAAACCCAAAACTAATTAATCCTTACTCTAATTATTTTAAGGACACGAACCAAATACGTTCCACACACCGTAAATAATGTTGATTTAATAGCCCCCATTATAAACGAAGAATTCTGTCAGATACATTTGATTAGAACGGCAGACAGGCACGTCTGCACTCCAACCCAACGATATGCCGAACATGGTACGTATAAACGGAACATGCACGCGACCCAAACAACCCCCTACCCCTCACAAGCAACCCTCTTTACTTGTTGTTGATGGTATGTACGTACGTGTGTTTCTAAATACCGCACCATAAATATTATGACCGGGCCTATACATATACACATACATGTATACGAAATGGCGTGACTATTATGATTGAACACTTGTATAATTAGCTATAAATCAAAGGGTATTTACAGTAAATGCGGTATTACCGAATACGGGGCACTTACATATTTTATGAGTTGGCTGTGATCCGTTTATTAATGACCGTTAAAATGTTTGATGTTTGAAATTTAATTAAAAAAATACTGGATTTTTAACAGCAATATAAATGATTTTTAATAACTAAGCAAATATATTTTCATTCGTAAAATTTTGTATACAGGCTATTTACAATTGAATCATAGAAATAATACGTTGTATTACAAAAAAAATCAAACAAAATTCACAGCGGGCTATCGACCAGGGGTCTTTCAGACTGTCTTTGTCAAGTACATGTCGGTTTTTCAAATCATGATCGCTTACGTCGTTGTCTAAGTCTGGATGATTATATGAGATGAATTGATAGTGTTGATACTGGAAATGTCAATTTCGGATTGATGTTGGGGTTACGGGATATACAGAGGTGATTAATAATATTAGGAATGTTAGGATTTGTTGCAAATTTTAAGGATAGTAGTTCAAGGCGTTGGCTAATAGGAGGTGTATTACACATTTTATATAAAAGTGAGTTAGGAGGATTATGTAACGGGTTATTAGGATGTCTTATTTTCATTAGAACTCGAAGAACAGAACGCTCTGCACCTTCGAGGTTATTCAAGACAACGGGACGGGGGTTATGGTACAGGATAGCAGCATATTCAAGCAGAGGACTGCATATCATGGTGTAAATTTGGACAGCGGTTTTTGTGTAAATTCCCTCATTTTTGTACGTTAATACCCTAAAGTGACGTGCCCTCCTCTTAATGTTAACTTTTAGGTTTTAGGTATGTGTTTTAAAGGTAAATTTAGGGTTGAATGTTATACCTAAATATTAACAATGGGGAGATGGGGTGATTATTAATTAAAATATGGTATTGGGACTTTAAGGGGCGGCAGAAGGGGATAATGAGTTGCGTTGCGTTTGGGTTTATGGATATTCTCCATTTCGTAAACGAGGTTTGCAGGGTGTCTATGAGCTCTTGCAGCGTGTTTAACGCTTTAGGAATGGTGGAAGCATGAGCTATTAGGGCGATGTCATCTGCATATAGGAGGGAATACGCGGAAGGATTACCATATACGACACATTTGAGGAAAATAAATACTTTATAGCAACCTTCATGGACCTCACTAAGGCATTTGATTGTGTCTCTCATGCCATTCTTTTGCGAAAGCTGTATTGCTATAATTTTCACCCTGACAACTGCCGTATGGTGAATTTCCATCTTGAGCACAGACATCAACAAGTTTCTTGTAAAAATAACACCTCAAAGGATGTAAATATCAACTGCGGCATACCTCAAGGTTCAATTCTAGGTTCTCTGCTTCTTATTATTTACATCAATGATCTGCCTGGGCAGAATCATGGTGTAAATACTGTGTTATTTGCAGATGATACGACACTGCAAAGCTCCTCTGTGTGCAAAACGGCAGCAGTTGATAAGAACAATATAACAGTTAAAAGAGCGCCAGAATGGTTTACAGTGAATAGTTTCACTGTGAATCCTGATAAGTCGACGGAGGTCATTTTTTCCATGAAGAAAGACATCGAAGAGAGCAGCGCAAAATTCCTAGGAATTCAGTTGGACTCAAAATTAACCTGGTGTGGACATGAGTATTCATTGTCTAAAAAATTGTGTAAGGGCGTATACGTTCTTTGACAACTAAAAAATTCCCTGCCTACTGAGGCTCTCCGTACATCTTATTTTGCGGTTTGTCAGGCGCCCATTACGTATGAGATTCTATCTTGGGGCCATTCTAGCATAATTGGCAGAATTTTTGGCATTCTGCTTGCTTGATTCTCTTGATTATAAAGCAGATTGTCGCGAGGCATTCATTCACCATAGCATTCTTACACTACCTTGCATTTATGTATTGGAATGTCTTGTATTTGTCCGAAAAAATGCTGAGAAACTAAAAAGTCACAGTCAAAATCATCCGCGTGACACAAGATCTGCCAACCTCATATACCCTACATTCCTTCGTTTGGGTAAATCGCAAAATGCGATTAAATTTCATGGACCAAAATTATTCAATATTTTACCAAATTCGATTAAGGCACTGCCGCTGACAACCTTTCGCCAAGTTTTGAAGAGATATCTGGAAAAGCAGGCATTTTTTAGTATATCAGAATGTCTATCTAGTAATTTTTTTGGCCTAGTTGTATAAAAAGTTTTACCTACGCCCTATCTAGTAACCGCATCATACCACACTGTCAGCTTGACGCGTATGATTGACATTACCTACACATGCAAGTAATAGCTTTGACAAGTATATTACATGCTGACAGCTGAACAGCTGATTCATTACCGCACAACCAAATAACATTTCTTTGATGTATATTGATCAAGTAGTCATTTAGTTTTCATCAATGTCATGTTACTATCAAAAATTATTGAATAAACAGTTTTTCTTTCATGCTTATTGTTTATTTTGTTAGGGCGTAGATAATGTATCGTACGTTTCTCGAGTGTTATGGCAATTACCTACTCGCGGAATACTGCACTCGCCGCTGCGCGGCTCGCACGCAACATCTCCACTCATATATAATATGCTGCATACCACTCTCGTGACGTAATATATTATTAATCTGTATGTGATTGTAATCTAATTTATTAATTTTTACTATTATAATTATCGACCTGTGTAAGCATTACTGTAGTAGCACAAAATTGATTAAATAAATTAAAAATATATATATATATATATATATATAGGTATACTGAAGCAGGATTGTACAGGTCGTGGACAAATATGTTATACAATATGGGGGTGAGTGGTGACCTTTAAGGAAGACCTTGCTGGGGAGTGAATGATTACGAATAGGAGTTTCAGATTCGTATTGTTAGAAATTGGTTTTTCAGGAAACTGTCGACGATATGAATTAAATTAAGAGGGATGCCTTTTGAATTGCACTTAAACGACAAACCTCGGTGCCATACTGAGTCATATGCTTATTGGATGTCTAAGAATGCAATGGTTGACTTCTGGTTTTCGAGGTGTGCTGTTTGGTAATTCGATGTAAGGATTGTTAATGGAAGTGAGGTTGAGCATTGTTCGATGAAACCAAATTGGTACATAGGGATGTGGTCGAAGATGAGAGATGATATTATTTTCTGGATAAGAGGTACTCAATTAACTTACCAAGGACTGGAAGGAGAGTTATTAGTCGATAGCTTGAGGCTATATATGAATCGTTGCCAGGTTTATGTATACAAATAATAATCCCTCTCTTCCACTCCATTGGTGTTAGGGAATTAAATACAGAGAATTTTTCTTTCAGGTATACATATGCATACACTGTTATTTTACAACATTCGTTGTTTTTTTTAAGATTTCAATTTGAACCTTTAAACGAGGGTTTTCCACTCCCAGATTAAGCATGAAGTAAAATTTCGAGTTTAGAAAAGCCTGAAAATTTGGATTGGCCGCCTAGCGAAGCGGAGCGGCCAATCCAAATTAGGCTTTTCTAAACTCGAAATTTTACTTCATGCGCCACGCGTATAAAACACTGATTTAAAGTGAAGTTCAAAATATACTGCTTAGTTTAGATCACTTGATTTGATTTCCATTTCCATATTTCCATATTTCCATATTGTTGATATTTAAATCATCATATCTTTATCTTTAACGGGGAAAGTGCTGTGATGGATACATCACCATTTTTAAAATTGATGTCATTTCCGGTGAAACCGAAAGTGCAAATGAGGCTTATGGAAGATCTGTAAACTCTAATGTGTATTTAGTATTAGCATAACAAATTTTAAATTAATATCTCAGAATATAAAATATACTGTGGTGTTTTGTCGCATTTTGGTCGGTTTCCAAACTTCAAATTGATATTTTCTAAATAAAAAAAAACTGTGGGGTTTTGTCGCATTTTGGTCGATTTCAGACCACTGTGGGCCGTAAACAAATTCACACACATCCATAAAACCAGGTGGAACAATTTTATACTTTAAAATGACCCCACCCAGCGAGATTCAAACCCGCGACTCCTGTGTTAAGAGGCAGGGCCTTTGCCCACTAAATTTTACTAATATTTTGGTATTTTCTTTGAACTAGTTTCGACATTGAGTCATGGCGTGCACACTAATTTATTCTGGATTTCACCAACTTCAGTTTAATGTACTAAAATTTAGCATAAATTAATTCATTATGCGAATGAAAAACAAAATTATGCTCTAGAAATAAACATCACATATTTTTTTCATTAAATCATTCTTAGGATTCTGCATTAAAACATTTCAACTGATAAAATATTTCCTCCTGCAAGAAAAAAATCTAAAGCATTATTAAATTGACTAAATTGATTAATTGAGCAGAAGACATAAAAAGCATTTCCTTCTCTGAGAGGAACACGAAACGGATGGAAATATTGCTGCACGGAAATAAAAAAAAAATATTTAATAAAAAATAAGGATGGACACAAACACAAAAGAACCTCCCGGAAAAAAATCTTCTTCCTCCCCTCAACGTAAAATATTCACTGAATGAGAAAGCACGAAAAAGAAACTTTTATTTTATTGTTCATCATTTTCCCCGAGATTTCGCAGTAAGAAACAATTTGTTAGTGAGCGCCCAGCGCGCATTTTTCATCTAGATAGATCCACCCGAATCATTTGTAGCTCTTAGGGAACGTATACTTATACATTTATACGTTTTTTTCCTTTGCCTTTATGTCTCACAGTCCTATTCTAGCGAGGAAATTCGTTATGTGTTTAATATAGTAAATATGTACGTATTTACAATTGCGCACATGTTTGAACGTGTGTCACCAAATATTCGGGTCTTTAAGATTTTAGAGCTTCAGAATTTTATGAAAATATTTGCTCAAATTTTAAAATTTAAAACAATACATTTTTAGAGAATAATTTGTTAGTTCTCAAGGTAAACATGTTATTTAAGGATTTTTTCATTATTCCTACAATTCAAATTAATTCAAAAATAAACAAAAGTATCTTGTGCGGTTACTTTGTGATACATTGTAAATATTGAAATAATGAACACTAATTACTTTTTTTATTCACTTTTTTATTTCTCGTCGTCAGCGAGACATTCTCAAACTAAAGACTTTAAACATAATATATAAAATTACGGAAAAACTATGCAAACAATGTCTTAATTAATAAGACAACTTAATTAATTAATTGTCTTATTAATTAAGACATTGTTTGCATTTTCACGAATAGTTTTTTTCGTAATTTTATATATTATGTTTAAAGTGTGCAAACTATAAGAAGCGTAAGCTTACTTTCTCGAATTCAAATAGTTTTGAATTTGAATTTATCTTGTTTTAAAGACTTTAGTTTAAGAAGTACTCGCTGACTCGCACAATGTAAAATATAAAAGTGAATGCAAGAAGTAATCAGTTATTTTTTTTTAATATACAAAAGTGATTTGTTTTTCATAGTTAAACAGATTTCAGCTTTAAACTATTAGATGCAAATAAAATTAAAAATACACTTAATGGATTAAGTAAAATTTTTAGCCTGAAAATGTGTATCCAAATTGTCACGCTTTTCTAAACTCGATATTTTAGTTCAAGGAGTGAAAACACATGTTAAAAGTGTCAAATTGAAAACGGCGAATGCCTATTAATTTACAGCTTATACATGGGGATATAGTTAGATTACAAAAATTCCTGTGCGTATTATTAGATTATAAAATATCTTATTATATATTACATCAAAGTATTTAAATGTAATTTAATTACGTCGCTTTAATACCCATATTATCCACTATCCAATCTAATACAGAATACAACAATTAATAACAATTTAATTCCAGATAAATCAACGTCCTTCGCGAGCTAATGAACTGGTAATTATACAATGCGATTACCATTTTATTGCACTGAAATCAAAATCAACATTGCAATACACTATTTGCATTATAATTAATCAAATGAAACAAATTTGAAAGCGGGCGTCATCATAATATTCGATGTGTCATTTCCTCACCCCTAGAATCCCGCCTCTCGCGCGTATAACCGATTTCAATTATGTGTTAAATTAAATTAAATCGAAAATAATTAACAATCGAAATCGCGAAACGAATGGCAATCGTACGTCTACACTCGCTAAAAGCGTATCACAGTTTCATTATATGTGACAGTCCTGGTTTAAAACATAATGACGATATGAAATTTTAGGTATTTGATGCTCAAAAATAGGCATTAATGCGATATTATTTAAATAATAATTGAATTGGTGAATACGTAGGGAAATGTTTAGCTTATTTTGTAGTGACCATTTTTTTAAAGGTAATTTTGACGCTATTGTTTTATTACTACATAAGTTATTATACCAATTACATAGTGCTATAAACCAAATATAAATTAATTGATGATTTAAAACCGCAAAAGTATTAATTTTTTGCTTATTAAATTACTAAATAAATTAATTTGATACATTGTATTATTTGACCTAAAATGAGAATGTGTGAAGAAAAATGTAAGTATTTTGTTATTTAAATATTTTGATTACTACTCATTTAAAAGAAGTATTTTTAAGTGTATTTCTAACTTCACGATATTTCAGTGTTATATCGCGGGGCACATAAAGTAAAATTTTGAGTTTAGATAAGCCAAATTTTCAGGCTTATCTAAACTCGAAATTTTACTATATGTGCCCCGCGAAGTTTGGTCACTCCGCTTAGCGAGTGAAAAAAAAAAATAGATGGGAACAACGTGAGATCCAAATCCGTTATTTTGTGACTAAATCTGGTGCTTACAACTCACAGATTCAGACAAATTGTGTTTTTGATTTTTAAACGTGGCTTATTTCTAGTGTTTGTTGGATTATTTTAGTAATAATCTAGTGATATACTGTCATCAGAAAGCAATTAAAGATAAAACAATCGAACATGCCAAAATAATGTCAAAACTATTAACAATCGGAAATATCTATCTTCACATTCATAAAAATGTCCATGTCCAAATAAATCATAAACTTGCATTTCTAAGGAGTATATTTCAAACTTCACTTAAAATTATTGTTTTGTACGTATGGCGCATGAAGTAAAATTTCGAGTTTAGAAAAGCCCCGTGAAAATTTGTCTCGGGTCGCTGCGCGACCGTCGACAAATTTTCTTCGCGGGGCTTTTCTAAACTCGAAATTTTACTTCATGCTTAGTCTGGGAGTGGACAACACTCGTAAGAAGCTTTAATTTAACGCTTTTATAATCTAACCTAAGTAACTGCACCAATTTAACCTGACATATTGAGAACCAAATCAACCTTAAAACAGATACATATGACATAACCTAACTTACCAATCAAGCTAGTGTTAGGTTAGATCAAATTAGTTGATGATGGATTAAGCTAATGGCTACTTAAATAACTGGTGTCCAACTTAACCTAAGAAATTGGGAATCTAACCTAACCTGAAAATAGTTACGCATAACCTAAACTAATTTTACGATGTATTATCTAATCTATACCCAGCTCAAATGACAATTACTTATATTAATTTAATTAGAACTGCTACGAAAGCTCAGCCGCAAGTTAACCTAACTTTTATTAATAACCTTACCTAACCTAAATTAACTTCACAATCATATTCTAACCAAACCCTAGCTCAAATGCCAACTACGTATATTCTGTTAATCAGAATTGCTACAAAAGCTCAGCCGTAAGTTAACCTAATTTTTGTAACTGTGTCCAAATCTAACGTTGGTAGTTACATGTTATGAAATCTACCCTAAGTAAATGCTACTTAAAATACCCAAAAAAAAATCTTTAAGCTGATAAGAAATTTACAATAGCTTAGATAGCCATTAGTTAACCCAACTTATGTAACTGTTATTCAATCTAACCTAACTTTTGCAACTGTTATCCAATTTAACCTTACTTTACACCATGTGAAATAGCAAATTAAATTAGGTTAGATATAATAGCATGCACCATATTATTATATCTAACCTAATTTGTTATCTAACTTAACTGTTATCATTGTCAGATTATTATTAGACATCAGGTTGGGTTAAACAATTTGTTATTTAACCTAACTGCAATCATGTTGTCTGGTGGACGAAGACAACGGAGATCACAACCCAAGCAAGGCTCAGCAAGGTTCAACGGCTGGCATGTTTGGGCATCACAGGGGCTATGAACACCTGCCCCACTGGAGCAATGGTGGCTATGCTAAATCTCACACCTCTGCATCTGCACGTGAAAGGGGAAGCAGCACTAGACGCATTAAGAATAATCCAGACAGACATACCAAAATATGGATACCTTAACGGGCACCTAAAAATCCTCAACACTGTGTGTGAAAGAGCGATATACATGCCCAAAGACTACATGTCAACTGACTACGACTTCGACACAACGATTGAAGTGGCCATCCATGGCCGCCATGATGTTGGAGCGAGGGTCAAACAGTTACAAGGCTCCTCGATAGTTTGGTTCACTGACGGATCCAAAACTGAGAACGGAGCCGGAATCGGTATCACTGGCCCTCAATGCGAGTTATCAAGGGCCTTGGGACGATCCCCATCGATATTTCAGGCAGAAATCGAGGCCCTGAACACATGCGCCCACATATGTTTAGACAGGGGATACAACAAACAGAGGGTTTGCATCTGCTCAGACAGTCAAGCTGCATTAAAGGAAATAAAATCGCCTACATGCAAGTCTAAATCTGTCTGGGAGTGCAAGCTATCCCTAAAGCAGCTGGCTAGGAACAACAGAGTCAAACTGGTCTGGGTTCTAGGACACGCAGGGATCAAAGGCAATGAAATTGCCGACAACCTTGCCGAGGAAGGGTCCAAGACTCCATTAGTCGGACCAGAACCTTACAGTGGAATAACTAAAGTCCGCATCAAGGGGATGATCCGGGAATGGGAAGATGCTGCCAAAAGTGCTCACCTGAGAAACACACCTGGTCTGCGGCAGGCGAAAAGGTTCATCGCCTTCTCTGCCGTAAGAGCTGGACAGTTTCTCAGGTTAAGCAAGGACAACCTAAGGCTCATAACCGGCCTTCTAACTGGACACTGTCCTCTGAAGTACCACCTCACCAAGATGGGTCAGACAACTGACACAAGAAACAGCAGAGCACCTACTTTGTGAATGCCCTGCCTTGTCCCTTCAAAGAGGGAACTACCTGTCATCGGCCACTTTAAACACCGAGGAATTGGTACACATTAACCCTCAAGTTATAGAAGACTTCATAAGAAGTCTAGACATTGAGGGACTCAAGTAGGTCAGGGATAGTTACAAAAGATCTTTTAGGTCGAGGTAACTTCGAAAGGCCCAGAGGCCACACGACCCACCGACCCCATAACATAACATAACTGCAATCATTATGTTAGATTTGATATTATTAGATATCATGTTGGGTTAGATATATGAATCTGACTGCAAAACTCACATTCTCCAATTTTTGTGAACATTGAGTTGGCGGTGTTGGCGTGTTTTTCTTTTACAATTTGCCAAACGTTTTAAAAAGTGGAGAACGTGAGCTTTGTAGTTAGACCACTCATATGCTAAAAAATCTAAATTTTACCTATCTCAATCTAATTTAGGTTTATCAGTAAAAATATGGTTTTTGCTTCTTATACATACATTTTTTAGGGGAAATTATGTTTGAACCCTACGATCTTGTTAGTATTTCACTCAAATTTAGTACATGTTGTCAAACCTAACCTAAATTGTCATTTAATCTAAGCCAAAGCTATCCAACCTAATTTCAATACAGATTTATTAAAGATAAACTAAATGTTTATAGCTGTTGAGTCTAAGACATTGAGCTCTGTACAGAGTGCCCCATTAGTGCATTCTCGTCTTCATTAAAGTTGCTTGGTTTTAAGAGCTGCATAACCTAAAAATATTTTTATGAACACAGCGTACGCCATAAGGACAGATGGGGATGCAACTTGTATATTATATCTTGTATATTATTTTGTTTTTGAATCCCTCACGATGATTGAGTTTTGATGTTTTTATTGATAATCTAGTGATATACTGCCATCAGAAAGCAATTAAAGATGATTAAATATCTATTTTCACATTCATAAAAATGTCCATGTCCAAATGAATCCATATTTTTATGGACACAGGGTACGCTATGAGGACAGTAACGGATGCAATTTGCTTATTATAAATCTATCACCTTGTATAATATTTTGTGTTTGAATCCTTTATGAAAATTGAGTGTCCTTTTAATAAAAACATTCGGTCTAACTCGTACCACTTCGAGGTTAATAAAATACCTCTTAAAACTTAGCAGCTTCGGTGAATAAACTTTTGCTTCTTTAACGTGAATCAAGATATCCTCCGAGAACGCATTATTGAGACACCCTGTACATAATACTATTGTATTTATACTTTTATAACAATAGTAAAATTATAGTATAACGCATTTTTAGTTATATTACGTTTTTTATTCATTAACGTTAAATAATGTTGTTTTGTTTATATGTATTCTTTTTATTCATGTTACAACAAAACATAAAATCTGGTAATATTTGGAGATTTTGTAGACACTGGATCAAACTTGAGCAGTATGTTTTGAACTTCACTTTTAGTCAGTGCTTTGTACCCGTGGCCAGGGGTGGGCCTCGACGTGTCGACTTTAATTCCGGACGTGACAGCACGTCGACAACGTCGACAATGTCAAGAACGTCAACAAAGTCGACAATGTCAACAATAATATTTATAGGTTATGTAATTTTAAAATATATATTGTGGTTATGTGCATTTTTTGGTGTTTTAGATACTCTGTATACTTCAAAACGTTTTGCCAATACTGCATCGCAATATGCTGAATAGTTAGAGTGTTATACTTATGGAAATAATTGTAGACATCGTTGACGTCAGTCATGTTTTACAAATAGTCAATAACATTATCAACGTGACATTGTTGACGCCGCCCATCCCTGCGCGTGGCGCATGAAGTAAACTGTCTAGTTTAGAAAAGCCAGAAAATTTGGCTTGGTCTTTCCGGTTTACTATAAACCAATGTGTCGTTTTTTTTTTACCCCTATAAAATTTCAAAACTTGATATAACTTAGTGACTGTCTTTGACTATGAATTAGTATTTTATCATTAAATTTCTCTATCCACAATATTTTGACTGTAAGTCACTTAAGTAACTGGATTTTAGTAATTACATTTCATTGTCGGCAGTATTTTAACATTACGGGGGGTTCAACGGTGCTCAAAAATAAAAAAAATGTTGTATACCTACAGAGTTTCAAAAATTTTGAAACTTTGTAGGTATACAGGGTGCCCGTATTTCAAAAGAATATATGGGGATCTCGTTTATTTGAAGAGATAGAGTGTCGGTTAAATTGCAGTTATTTATTTTGTTAATTTTTATGTCATAGAAATACAAATGATGTAACATTAATTTGTTTAAAATGTGTATAGCTCAGAAATACTGAGAATCGGACACATATTTATATGAACTTTTGTGCTTGAAATGATGTCAAGAAATTGCCTCTTAAGTGCCGGGAGAACTTCACGAGACATCCTATATAATGCGTTTAACAAAAGTCTTAATCCTCTATTACCTATCATTCCCCACCGAGAACTTAATTTAATTACAAAATAAAAACTTGCGCAAAATTTGTTTGTACTTGTATGCGTATGAAGTTCTTATATGAGAACAGAAATAAAAATAGTTTAATTATATTGTTTTTTTTTTGCATGTTATTATTTAGTCCACTATAATTTAAATTCATGTCTTAGAGGGTTCAAATTTAGAGAATCTATTTAAAGATAAATGTACTTTAACAGTTTATAAGTAGATTACATTTTTTTTATTGATTTCTTTGGTATTGGTAAAATAAAGTGTAGGTATTTGTATGATTATTTAACTTAAAGTATTGAAAATCAATAAAATTGACTGATTGGCCGATTTGCATCACGTGAGATGGTTTCAATAAATTCTAAAACAACCTGATTCGTTTGGCGTCTAAAGGGCTTTGTTCCATTTATTTAGACTTCATAATCCCAACGTGTAGACCGTGAAAGCTTTAATATATGGAAAAACTCTCTCCTCCTTTTACAGTTGATCATAGTCTGCTTCGCTAAGCAAACAAGCCAAATTTTTAGGCTTATCTAAACTCGAAATGTTACTTCATGCCTAATCAAAAAATATAAATAAAGTAAGTCATTCTATTCTGTTGATTCTCTTAATATTTATTGACATTTACCCTCCAAAAGCGATATATTTCAATAATGTTGAATATTAGTAAAAACAAAGTTTCACAACATTGATAATATTTTACTAATTATTTAAGAAATTTTTAATAATTTATGCGAAAAGAAAACAGTGAATTCCAATTTTCCACTGCCGCAAAAATACGACTTTTTACTACCCAAGTTAGAAATAATCCGAGGGTAAAGTATTTTAACGAACGAGAGTCCGGAGTGGCTGCGACTAATTAGTTAATTATTTTTTATCGTCATTAAACGGGGCAATAAAGGGGGCGAGGCTGCGGCGCTTTTAATCGGGCAACTTTTGTGCGAGAGGGGGGCCCTTTCCCTATCCCCCTCCCGCTCGCAGCTCGAGATAAAGGGGGCCCAGAGGTTAGGGATTATAACATAAATTCAGAACGGCGCCCGTAATTATGTTGCTAAGAAGTAAAAGTGGGAATGAGGGGGGAGGAAGGGAGAACCGGAACGGATGTGGATGGGAAGAGACGGACGAAACCGCAAACTCTTCTCGCCCGCACTTTCCTTGTTCTCCTTTAATTCGTCCTTTTAATTTACGGATTTCTAACGGGCGAGGGCGAGAAAAACTTTGTTAATTAATAATTGGAGACGCTCCTTTCGATCTACACTAAGACTTGATTTTATTTCTATTATTTATTTGTTGATTTCATGAAATATTTATTATATTATATTTATTTCTATAAATTCTGTAAATTTGAAGCTATTTTAATTTAAAGCTAAAATGTTAAATTTTTCAAAAATATTTATAAATAAAACCACTAAAAGTTTATTTTTTTCAGGCACAAGTTGAATATTTAATAATAACTTTATTGTTTATTAATTTAATGAAAGCAAAGTCATGTTTTAGCTTATTAAAGATTTAATGGCTTTGCTCATGGTAATTTTGCTAACAATAAAGTTTGAGTAAAATATTTAAATTTTGCCTGTGTTAAAAATATAACTCGAGTGGTTTTCGTCATGATTGTTTTTACAAAAACGTAATCCTGGCCCATTTGCACTAAATGGACTGAAACTAATTTTGAAGTTAAAGTAAAATATTACCTAATTCTTGAATAATTTAGGTGCCATAATCTCGTATTAATGGGTATTGCAGAAAACTGTTAACTGCTTCCAAAATTCCAAAGTTTGAGTGTTTAGTTACTTTCTTATAGGGAAATTAGCAACCTCTTGAGCCATGGATGTGCGTGAATGAGTTCATAATTAGTTACATAAGCGTGTTATGAAATAAAAACTTCAAATGTAGAATAAGGTAAAATATACAATGGATGCTGACTGTATAGCTGTATTTTTAAAAAAGTAAGTTTTTTGTTTTCGTTTGTATCAATAAACTCGTATCATTAAAACAAAACAAAAACAATCAAAATATTACTTTTTTTAAAATTAATCTATAGTTGGCTATGGCATCATTCGAAACACATTTGTTTCCTTTTAATCAGATACAACACTTGACATACTTGTTTATAAAAATAACTGAGTTTTTTTTTTCCTGTGGGGGCCGTCTTCCTTTCGGATCCGGATGCACTGCAGCCTAGGTGGCTTATTGTACTACCCCATATTGTCTTACTTACGCAATTATCCCAAACTCGATCCCCTGCACTAGCTTGTGCAGGTCCTTCAGAGGTTGCGCGTGGAAATCATTTGGTTCCATTTGTCTGTTCCCAAATATGAGCCGTCTTTTGCTCTTCAGCGCATTGCACCTGCACAGAACGTGCATTGCTGTTTCCGGTGCCGTATTTCAGAGGTGACAGTTGGTGTCGCCGTTGTATAGCCCGATTTTCCTTAGATGCTCTTTAACAGTCATGTGGCCTGTGTGCAGTCCTATGGTTGTTTTCAGCTGTGACCTACTCAATGTTAGTAGTCCTGCAGCTTGGCTTGAGTTAAGCCCTTTTATAAGGGCCTTACTATGGTTAAGGCCTGGTCTGTTTTTCCCAGTATTCCTTGTGTTTGTTGCGAGTCCACTTCCTGACTTCAAGGCGACTCGACTTTTTTGTTATGCCCAAGGCAGGTTCGGGTCCCATAAATAAAATGGTGGCTCCCTGCCTTGCTAGCTCGTCAGCTTATTCATTACCCGCAATACCAGACTGACCCGGCGTCCAGACAAGCGTAACCTTGTTCTGTCTCGCTAGGTCATTCAGGGTATTGAAGCATTCCAATACCAGTTTGGATGAAGTCTTTTGACTCTGGAGAGCCTTCAGTGCCGCCTGGCTATCGGACATGATATAGATTTGCCTGTTTCGACAGTCCTTCTCTATGTTGGTTCTCGCACATTCTATGATTGCGAATATTTCTGCTTGAAAGACTGATGCCAGGCTACCCAATGGTTGAGCATAGCCTGTCCTCATGTTTTCATTATAGATTCCTGATCCAGTACCTGTGGTTGATTTAGAACCGTCCGTGTACCAGATCACACTTTGTTTGTGTATATCTTCCCTAAAGCCGTTCCATTCGTTGCGGTCTGGAATAGTGACTTTAAAGAGTGAATTTTGAAGATATCTGACTACCATATGATCCGACCTCATTTGCAGGAGAGGTCCCCCTATGTCTGTCAAGAGTCTTCTGTGTGGGGTATCAACTCTTACGTTGACCGATGATAATTGCAGCCTATAGAGTGCCAGTCTTGCCTCCCCCACTATCAGAATATGAAGTGGTGTGAGGTCTAGACCCGTATCCATGGCTGCAGTGGGCGTAGTTCTCATAGCCCCCGTTATGCTAATACAAGCAAGTCTTTGAACCTTGCTGAGTATTTATATGGTTGTATGCTGTGTGTCTTTAGGCCACCATACCAAAGCAGCATACATGATTGCGGGTCTGACCACTCTGGTGTAGAGCCAGTATACCATCCTGGTCTGAGCCCCCATTGTTGGTCGTACATTCGTCTAATTACCGCAAGGGTAATTTCCGATTTGCGCCTGATTTTTGAGATTTGAGTGGTCCAGGTCAGTTTGGAGTCAAAGATTACTCCTAGGTACTTCACCTCACCCGACATTTTTAGGTTGCCACCATTTAGAAAGAGCGGTTCAAGGCCCGCCAGTTTCCTCCTGCGTGTAAATGGTACCAGGGTGGTCTTCGAGGGTGAGACTTTGAGTCCTTCTCTAGCACACCATTTGCTCACCACGTTCAGTGCACGTTGCATACGCTCTCTGATCGTGTTGTTAAATTTTCCCTCAACGAGTATGACTAGGTCATCCGCGTATCCTAGGGAAGAGTATCCCTCGTTGCTGAGATCCACTAGCAGGCCATCCATGACCAGGTTCCACAGCAGGGGTGAGAGAACTCCTCCCTGCGGACAACCACCGGCCACCCTGGATGCTAGTGTCTGGTCAGCGAACGTTGTGTAGACCATCCTTTGTCTTAGCATGCAGTCTATCCACCTGCAGCTAATTTCCTCCAACTCCCGCTTTCTCAGGGCAGAGATAAAGGCTGTATTGTCAAATGCTTCTTCTATATCCAAGAAGGCAGCAAGTAAAATTTCTTTGTGTTCCAGGGCAGCTGAGTTTATAACAATTATTTATATTAATATCATACAATAATAGTTAGCCATGAAACAATCACTTTAATAAAACAATTTTATTGTTTTTTTTTCACATAAACCCACAAAAGTACAAAACGTACTATCTAAGTTGATCTAGGTTAATAGAAGGAAATACACTAATCCCAGTGTATTTCCTTCTATTAATTTCCATTATTTTCTACACATCACTTCCACTTGGACTTATTTAACAAAAATTAAACAAATTCATACATTCCAAACAACCGCAATTGTTGTATAATTGCCATTTTTTCATGGCTAACTATTTTATTGTTGTTAATGAATTAGAACATTGTTAATAACTCGGGCATTTTTATAAATGAGTGTGTCAAGTGATACATCTGATTGAAGAAAAAAAAATCCCGTTTTAATGATAACACAGCGAACTACGGTCTCCATTTAAAAAAGTTAAGTTTGAATCTTATCTCGAAACCTACTGTCATTACAAAAAATTTGATACAATTTTATTATTTAGCGTAAAATTATCTAAAAGTTCGCCCTTTATAGTTGTCTTTTACTTTTTAATAACCGAGAAAATTCGATTAATAAAACGACACATTATGTTTTAAAATATCTAGTTACCCTTGACTTTTTTTACAAATATCTTTTTATTCAGCTCACAACACTGTACTATTTTGCCGATTTAACCGTTTCTCTATCTCTAATAGTTTCCGAGATCCCTATATAAAAAAACTCCCTGTATATTATTGGATTTTCCAAACATTTATTTTCTATTGATATTTTAAATAATTGCCGTAATATCATTTTAATTAGAAAATAAATAATGCGTACATTGGCACTAGTAACCAATAAAACCCCAATGTATTCCGTATGATGTGCATCAAAATTAAATTAGCTAAATAACTTTATCATCGACTGACTGGTTATATATTTCAGGACCCCATAAAAAGTAATTCGTAAATTATAATCAAAATTGCAAACCGTACAATGTTAACCAATACGCGGAAATTCATTAATAATCATGTATTTGTAAATCTACATGATAATTAATCAAATTATAAAATATAAATCAAATCATGTATATACATAGCAGAGCTGGGACTAATCCTGGTAAAAAGAATTCGAATCACGAATCTGAATCCTGGGACTAATCCTGCTAAAAAGAATTCGAATCACGAATCCGAATCACCTAATATGATTCTAATCACGAATACTCGAATAAAGGATTCGTAAGAGATAAATATGGTTCGAATCAAAGATTCGAATTCTGTTTTATCGAATCACGAATACAAATCCTTCAAGAATAAATTTAAGAAAAATATTCAAAACCTAATTATTAATTATTAACACTGATCATCGTTGATAACAGACTAAATATCTGATTCCGTGTTACTCTCATTGAAGATGTTATTGTGTGTTTTTGAACTTCACTTCAAATCAGTGGTTTGTACGCGTGGCGCATGAAGTAAAATTTTGAGTTTAGAAAAGCCCCGTGAAAATTTGTCTCGGGTCGCTGCGCGACCCTCGACAAATTTTCTACGCGGGGCTTTTCTAAACTCGAAATTTTACTTCATGCTTAGTCAGGGAGTGGAAGACACTCGTTACTTTAAAATATTTCACAAGTGTTAAAATGTGTATCGTAACTGTCAGAATAAAAAATGATATGTCTATCATAGTACTTTCGCCCATGGTAAATCCTTGAGCTTTTTCAACAAATGTTTCTCGTTCCTGTTAAACTTTGTTCGTGCTTTGTTCGTGCTTAAGCACGAACAAAGTTTAACACGAACGAGAAACATTTGTTGAAAAAGCTCAAGGATTTACCATGGGCGAAAGTACTATGATAGACATATCATTTTTTATTCTGACAGTTACGATACACATTTTAACACTTGTGAAATATTTTAAAGTAACGAGTGTCTTCCACTCCCAGACTAAGCATGAAGTAAAATTTCGAGTTTAGAAAAGCCCCGCGTAGAAAATTTGTCGAGTGTCGCGCAGCGACCCAAAACAAATTTTCACGGGGCTTTTCTAAACTCGAAATTTTACTTCATGCGCCACGCATACAAACCACTGATTTGAAGTGAAGTTCAAAAACACATAATAACATCTTCAATGAGAGTAACACGGAATCAGATATTTAGTCTGTTATCAACGATGATCAGTGTTAATAATTAATAATTAGGTTTTGAATATTTTTCTTAAAACAACTGCTAGCAATATTAAAATGTCAATGGTTGCAAAAAATATTAAAATTAAATTTATTCTTGAAGGATTTGTATTCGTGATTCGATAAAACAGGATTCGAATCTTTGATTCGAATCATATTTATCTCTTACGAATCCTTTATTCGAGTATTCGTGATTAGAATCATAGAATCGGGAGTGGAATCACCCGTTCAAAACTTCAAATTGAACTCTTTTATAAAATCGACGAATGCCTTAAAATTACGTAAAAAAACTTAACTGAATATCAATCAACCCGGGAAAGTCAGAAAAATGTCATTGATTTTCATTGAAATTAACCAAGACACTGAAAAAAAAAAACGTTTAAATAAATCGCGAAAAGTAACAAAATACACAGTAATTATGAAAATATTAAAATTATTGACATTTATTAAGAATGATGAAACAATAAAAAAAATATATTAGCAGAGTAATAAGAAATCACGAAAATGTATAAATACCGTCAACAATTATAAAAATCTGAAAAATTATTAAAGTCAATAAACTGGAATATTAGTTATGTAATGATTAATTTTGACGATTTTTACTTCTAGGCTATTTTATCAATTAGTTTTGTTAGCGTTGCATACATTTATTGTTGTCATTATTTATTTTTAACGTTGACAATTATTATTGTTATTCCAATTATAAATTACACAAATTTAGACAATAACAAATTCTATAAATATATTTTATAATGGGAATAATAACAACAAAATTTCAACATTTTAATTGATAAAATAAACTGGAAATTACAGAAGTCTTCTAAATTAAACATTATAGAAATAATATTTATTATAAAAAAACGTTAATATTGGAAAAATCATTTAAATCAACTTAATCAGCAAAAAATTTCCAATATTGACAAATTCAAGAATGATACGACGTCAAAAATATTAATTAATAATTTGCAACAAATATAATTTAAAAAAAACTTGTTAAAAAAATATAGGACCAAAATTAACAAAATCTTTATTTTTAGTAATTTTTTTTCTTTATATGTATTATTTTATTATTTTAAGAAGTTATATTTTTGTAAAATAATTCTGTAATTGGGTTGTCCTGTTGGGAAATAAATATTATTATTAAATTAAAAAGATGTAAACACTGAAAATAATTTAACATAATAACTGAACATATTTTTTTTTTATTAATAAAAATATTGTAACATTTTTAACTGATGGTTTTTCTAAATCGATAAAACTTATTGACGTGATTCTAAACAAATCGTCAACAATCATTTAAATCAACTTAATCAGCAAAACATTTCCAATATTGACAAGTTCAAGAATGATACGACGTCAAAAATATTAATTAATAATTTGCAACAAATAAAATTAAAAAAAAAACTTGTTAAAAAAAATACAGGACCAAAATTAACAAAATCTTTATTTTTAGTAATTTTTTTTTTCTTTATATGTATTATTTTATTATTTTAAGAAGTTATATTTTTGTAAAATAATTCTGTAATTGGGTTGTCCTGTTGGAAAATAAATATTATTATTAAATTAAAAAGATATAAACACTGAAAATAATTTAACATAATAACTGAACATATTTTTTTTATTAATAAAAATATTGTAACATTTTTAATTGATGATTTTTCTAAATCGATAAAACTTATTGACGTGATTCTAAAAAAATCGTCAAGTTGATAAAAAATAGTCAAACAAATCAAAATCAATAATATATACATGAATACTCCAAAAAATGGAAAAAAAAACATTAACTTTCAATAGAATTGTCAATATTATATTATATTATATTATTTTTTTATATTTTTAGTTGTACTATATTATGTATTTTTAAATGTACTCCGTTGACTGAATAAATAAATCAATAAATTGGCAAAATCTTTAAAACCAACAAAAAAGTATAATTATATTTTTTTCTGATTAATGCATTTTTTTTTTTTGTAAAAAGTGGATAAAATTTAATCGCACCCAGAAAACATCAAGATTAAAAACCAATTTTTAAAAAATTACAAGTTAATAATTTAAAAACATATTTTTATTTAATATAAAATCTATAAAAGCAACAGACGATTATGAAAATTGAAACAAAAATATTCAAAATTGTTAAAATTACCACTAACCAAATATTTACCAAATAAAAATATGAAACTAATTATGCAGAATAAAAAACACATTAATAATGGCAAAAGTTAACAAAAAAAACCTAATTGAATTCAATAAAAAACAAAACAAAAAGTAATAAAATTGATGTCATCAAAAATTGATTGATACTATTAAATTTGTCAAAATCAGTAGGCATCAAAGCAATTATAAAGCACTAACAAATTTATAAAACCAACTTGAATATTGACAAAAACGATGAAAACAATTTAACAAAATGGGGGTTTCCCACAGAAGAAAGTTATATTAAGAGGTCAGGGAAAAAATCTCGAATCAGAGAAATATCGGAAAAATTTAACATTTAAAATTGTGGCTACCATGTCAGTTTTACTTCAAATAATATTAAACAAAATTTTGAAAACTAGATTATTATCTTTAAAAACATTTTCAGTTATTTAATGTTTAAGCATTTAGTTTAAAGTTTCGAACGAGCGTTTCCACTCTCAGACTAAGCATGAAGTAAAATTTCGAGTTTAGAAAAGCCCCGCGTAGAAAATTAGTCGAAGGTCGCGCAGCGACCTAAGACAAATTTTCACGGGGCTTTTCTAAACTCGAAATTTTACTTCATGCGCCACGCGTATAAAACACTGATTTAAAGTGATGTTAAAAGCACTGAAAACAACCCAACCCAATCCAACTTCAAATTTTTTTTAAATTGGATTTTTTCTTTCATACCCACGCTATAAACCTTCAGATATTCGTTGTTTTTTGTAAAGAAAACTTCAATTCCCTCTAGTCCTTCGGTCTCCGAAGACAGCAATTGGTCCTTCGAGCTGTAGCTTTTGTAAAATGGTCCTTTGAGTAATAAACTTAGTAATCTAGAGTGATCCTTCAATTTTAAACTTCTAAGAACGAATGTTGTCCACTCCCAGACGAAGCATGAAGTAAAATTTCTAGTTTAGAAAAGCCTCGCGTACAAAATTGGTCGAGGGTCGCGCAGCGACCCGAGACAAATTTTTACGGGACTTTTCTAAACTCGAAATTTTACTTCATGCGCCACGCGTATGAAACACTGATTTATCGAGAGATTTAAAAACACACAAAAATAATTATTCATGTTAATCCTCACAATAATTTCGAATTATTTTTAACGATTTGAATCCTTTTGTAAGTATTCGAATAATTTTATAAATATTCGCATCATTTTATAAAGATTCGAATCACCTGCATTTGGATTCGAATACGAATCCTCTTAAAAAAAATGTAATGAATCCAGATCACGAATCCAGTTTCACTTAAGTATTTAAATGCCTCTCTTGAATCCTCTAAAAGGATTCGAATCCAGGATTCGAATCCTGAATGACTCTGTGGGCTCGTAAATGCAATTTGGTATTCGCATGCAATACGAAGCTTTTAAAACTTGCCAAGTAATATACTATTACAGTCACAACAGTGTTTAGTGATATTAGTTAAACACCACAAACAAAATCTTGTATACTAACGAGTGTATAGTTAACACATTACCCTTTTACCGTGACGTCACACAGAATAAAACACAGTATCAATAACGCATGTCCACGTTTTTGTTTGATTTTATTAATTCATTATTTTGACAAACCTGTCAGTTAGCAGTTAAATTATTTAAACATACAGAACAGTAAACCTTAAGTAAATTGGATATTAGCAATGTACTCAGTATTGGATTAGTCACAGTATTCAAGATAATATACGTTTACAATCACAATAATTTCCTCTTGGTTCCGCAAAAATTGTAAGTATTTAATTTATATGGATCCTCTGTATTTATTACAAAACAAACAACTTTTTTACTTACTTTTATTGCAAACCTTTTTTTCCCACTTTTGGAAATCCGAAACGGGTCAAGGTGCATGTGCTGGACAGTACAATTTTTGAACTTTTTCTTTTTAAACATATGTATTTTGATGAGAAAATAACGAATCCAAAGTCCAATTTATTAGAAAGCTTACCGTTTAAGCGAAATTAATTTTAAAAGTTGTCGATTTTGATAAACTATTTATGGCTAACATGTGTGATTTTATACACATTTCCTGAATAAAATAGTCCCACATTACAACTTAGACACAAGTTCTAAAGTATTATTTGTAATTTATTACTTTGTCTTATTTTTTAAGCGAATACACTGATTTAATTTTATACTATAAAAGTGACGTTTGTTGACAACTATTTATATAAAATATGTGTAATACCGACTACGGCCTTAGATTGATATAATTTCATGAAAAAAGAACAGGTGACGCTAGTGTATGATTTATTTGGTTTGTTTCATCAATGTATGTACTTTATGTACATGCGCTATGATTTTATAGTTTATTAGTTATAATAAGTGTATTATGTTTAATGTATATATGAATACACAATTTTGTATAAATGCAGTAAAATATATGTAAATTTGCACAACATCGCGGTGGAACAAATAAAATGTCATTTGACAGAAATGTCATTTATAATAGTTCATTATTAATTTATTATCTTATAGTTCTTATAGTGTTTTCGGATTACTGCATTGTTGCTGCACATTTGTCCTAGTTGTGTTCGGATAACAGTTTCAGTGTCCACTTTTTTCGAGTTTTATAACGTTACAAACTTTTATGCCAACATAACCTAATTTAGAAGTAAATGAAATGGGCAATATGCGTAAAGAGACATAAGCAAATTATACAAATGCAAACCTTGCTACTAAGTTAACCACTTTATTCTCAACTTTAAAGAGACAACCCTTAACTGGTGACGTGGTTAAAATTTAATACAATTGGTGAAGTAGAGTTTTTTTGGACGCCTATTGAAATTATCTTTAAATGATCACTTTCTACAGCATTTATAATATGTTTCTAAATGAGTAGCTGCTCCCAAATATTGTTCATTCAACTATGATAAATGTGTAAATCTGTGGCTTACCGCAAAAACCAGTTAAGTCGATTTTTTTGTCGAAATTGAGTTATCTGTACTTAAAACACCTATTAGGTGTAATGTGTGCAATAAGACACGTTTAATTATATCATAAACCTTTCTGCTAACATAACCTGACCAAATAGTATGTGGAATTGCTAACGTGTGCAAACGTGCAACGTAGACAATTAATTCTATTATAAACCTTTATACTAACCTAACCTAGATATATATGGAGTCGCTAATGTTTAGAAAGAGACTCAAACAATTTATTATATCATGAACCTTTCTACTAACCTAGAAGTGTATAGAATCACCAACGTGAGCAATGAGACTTATGCATTTAATGCTATGCAAATCCTTCTGCTAACCTAACCTAACCTAGAAGTGCATTGAATTACCAAATTGTACTATGGGGCCTAAGATCAGGTATCAAATACGGTATCATGCGGCCTGCCAGAGTTTCTGTATTGGGGGCCCGAGTTAGGATGTATAACTGTTACTGCTGTTATTAATATTTCAAATCAATCACTTACCGTTAATCCAAAAGACACGAAAAACGACACAAATACACTAAATAACAAACTGACTACAGTAAAATTATGTACAGAAATTACAAAGTATGTACAGCAATTACAAACCACAATACAATGAAAATTGTTTTACAACAAACATCTTAAAACAAATGACTTCCCCCGATCGATAAGGTCGCTATTTACTTTATCGGCCGCCTGATTTCACTTATGAATAAATTACTGAATCCATTTAAATGTAGTGTAATTCCTTTATTTTACATCAAATAATTGGAAAATATTATTATTAGTTGTTATATAATTTTATTAATAAAAGCATTTGATTATGTACTAGCGCCATCTAGTTTTCACACACGTAATCACGGCGATACCAGCGGTGACAATTGAATTTTGGATAAACAAACCTCAAATGTCACCGTTTATATGTTAACGATGTTAACATTAAATTTGTGTAGTGTATTCACGTTAAAATATAAGTAAAAGAGTAAAATTGGAGCAGATATGTAGCAATTTATAGGGAAGTTATGCTGTGTGTTCAGTTTACACTGGCAATGTGGCATAAAATTGCAAGAAAAGGCAAGAAAAACATCTCATAGAAACATTAACCTAAAACACGAATTGTGATTAAACGGTAAGTTTTAGACGAAAATATATATTGGATTCTTCATTGTCACACACAAACGCAGACAGTTCCATTAAAAAAAGTTTTAAAAAGGTCAAAAACGTCGAAACAAAACCCAGTGTCCAACACATGCACTCAAGCCCCGAAACGTTTTTTTTAAATAGGATCACCTAAGTTCTAATGAGATTTTGAGCATATTCATAAAATTGACAGATTTAAAGTCATTATAAAGTAGTTTGGCAGGCGTCATGAATGTCGTGATGATAGAAACGCACACTTAACATTTGACGTGCCAAACAATTAAAGATGTTCTGTTTCAACCAAAATACATTGATTGAAAACAGATAGAAGTTAATGACGTCAGGCTTAAAAGGTAGTCAACACATTACCTTTCTACCCTGACATCATTAACTTCTATCTGTTTTCAATCAATGGATTTTGGTTGAAACAGAACATATTTAATTGTTTGATTTCAAATAGTTTGAATATTCTAATTTTGCATACGTTAATGTTTATATTCAGGAGACTAATAAGCTAATGTCTCATATAGATTTATACTTTTCAACATCTTTTGCAGTAGTGAATTGATTCTTGTTTTTATTATACTTTATATTTCTAATTGGAAAATGTTTATTTATATAAAGCATGAACGTATTGAAAAAGTTATTGAAATTTGTATTGACATCGTCGTCAAATAATCAAGATTATTCACGAATTCAGCTTGTGCTATATCAGAGAAAATTCTACCTTTTATGGTTTGCGGCTTATTATTTCTTAATTTAGTATTGGTGGTAATTAACTGTGCATCGTGATCAGTTGTAAAAAATTTTATAACATTAGCTCTAATATCATTTTCTGGCATATTTGTAATAACATTATCAAGACGTGATATATCCACTCCTTGATTAAATTCTTCATAGTAATGCCTAACTGTGTTCAATAAGTTTAACATTACGATTAAGAGTTTAATCAAAGAGTGGATACAGTCGTTAGTAGCTTCAAATTAAAATTAAAAAAAAACAACGAATGACTAAAAATGCATAACGTATACATCTGGATATGTACACTTAAAAAAAAATTCTTTGTATGAAATCTATGAAGAAAATATCAAATAAAATTGTTATTTAAAAATTCTTGTGATAAAAGTTTTGATTTTGCTGCCTTGAATTTATCCCATTTAAATTTTTTTTTTCAAAGATATTTGTTTTCTTTGTTATATTGTTGTTTGGCATATGTTAATGTTAGACCATTTTTTTTGGTGCTGTACTCAAAGGACAATTTATCTCATTGTCCTTTGAGTACAGCACCAAAAAAAGTTGAGTTGATTTAATTATTGCTCCCGGCGCGTGCACTATTTTGTCAACTGCTTCCTTTTTGTAATAAATGTTATTGCGTTCTACACAATGCTGCTGTGGTGTTTATTATTTTAAAACGACTTAAATTGACTGTAAGAGCTGTGGCGGGGAAAAATGTTTCGTAAAAATGTGACAATGACGAGTGGCGTGCATATCCTTATTTACGTCCCATCGGACCGTTACACAAACACCCACTCAGCCAGTGTGACAACAATTGTTACTTGTATTTATTTAAGAGATTCATTCGAAGAGACGGATACATTATGCAAATATGAAAAATTCTCAAATATGTATTTTCGTCTGTCACGCAAACGGAGACGATGGTTTTTTTTTATTTATTTATTCCCTTTTCCAATTTATCGCCTCCCGCCGTGATTTCCTTTCTTTGCCTCCCTTGAACGCAGAAACAATGTCAACATTCTGTAAAAGTTGATGTCGAATATTTTACTTGGGTGTCGGCAATAAAAATGAAAATCTATTGATGGTTCTTCAATGAAAATGATGTATTTTTATTAGGGATGATTTGGAATTATTAATGTTTTGATTTAGTAATTCCTTTACTTGAAGAATGTGATAATAATAATATACATACAGGGAAATTTTCTTTTAGGTAAACTTATGCATAAGCTGTACATTTTCCGACATCCGTTGCTTTAAACGAGTGTTTTCCACTACCAGACTGAGCATGAGAAATTTCTAGTTTAGAAAAGCCCCGTGAAAATTTTCTGGGCTTTTCTAAATTCGAAATTTTACTTTATGCGCCACGCGTATAAAACACTGATTTCAACGAAGTTCAAATATACATAAGTTTCACAATATTTTAGTGTTTTATACGCGTGGCGCATGAAGTAAAATTTCGAGTTTAGAAAAGCCCAGAAAATTTGTCTCGGGTCGCTGCGCGACCCTCGACAAATTTTCACGGGGCTTTTCTAAACTCGAAATTTTACTTCATGCTTAGTCTGGGAGTGGAAAACACTCGTTTAAAGCTTAAAATTGAACTCTTTTAAAAATCAACGAATGTCGGAAAATTTACAGCTAAAATAATTAAGAAAAAGTAATGTGATTTTATAAAAATAATGACATACCATGGAATTGATACAAAAATTGTGGATATTCCCAGTTTTTTTTAAATTCAATTTAAAGCTTTAATCAAGTGTTTTCCACTCCCAGACTAAGCATGAAGTAAAATTTCGAGTTTAGAAAAGCCCCGTGAAAATTTGTCGAGGGTCGCGCAGCGACCCGAGACAAATTTTCTGGGCTTTTCTAAACTCGAAATTTTACTTCATGCGCCACGCGTATAAAACACTGATTTCAACGAAGTTCAAATATACATAAGTTTCACAATATTTTAGTGTTTTATACGCGTGGCGCATAAAGTAAAATTTCGAATTTAGAAAAGCCCAGAATATTTGTCTCGGGTCGCTGCGCGACCCGAGACAAATTTTCACGGGGCTTTTCTGAACTCGAAATTTTACTTCATGCTTGGTCTGAGAGTGCAAACCAGTCGTTTGAAGCTTGAAATTGTACTCGTCTGGAAACACAACGAATATCTAATGATTTAAATAAAATAAGCTGAATTGGGAATACGTATACTTTGAGGAAAAACTCCCTGTATATATTTCACGTTTGTAACGATTTTTCTAAGAACATTTCCCAGTTTAAGTCAGATCGCTACTACCTAACAAATACAAACCATCGGGCTTCTATAAAGTTGATTTTGTTTATTCATTGAGATAATTTTTTTTGTCTTTGTAATTTAGTGAGTAGATGTGCGCATATTAGCATAATTGTGTGAGAAAAGGAGTTTAAAATTCAATCAGACAAAACGACTTAAAACTCGAGAACTAATAAAATCAGACGGTGTAAACTAGCCCATAACAATACGGATGCGCTCTTACCCCTTTTGCGAACATCCTCAACAACGCCATCGAGAACAACAAGTTGCACTCGGAGGAATTCCCCAGTGCCTCCTCCCTTCTGGGCGCACTACATTATAATTACGCAACTTCCCTCCTTAACATTATTATTTCGTGTATAAAGGGATCAGAAGCGTTAATATTTTTCGATCGATTACTAAACAGGGGAAACAATGGCTCATCCGGACCGCTCTTGCATAATTACATAATAAATTTGAAAACTTGAGGCGGCCGGAATTAGTTCTATTTATCATAGCCGCCGCCCCTGGCACATCCGCCATTTATGTAATTACCTGATTGTATTTCTTGCGCTAGTTTACTCAGTGGTTGGATTGTAGTTTTGTGCGTGTTTAAGCTCATACTTACGTTTGTTTTGAGATTAATTACGCAAATGTATCTATTTATTAAATATGACAAAATAGAAAGAATTACATTCAAAAACTGTTTTAAAATTTAGGTGAAGTTCCACTAATTAATTACTTATTTGGAATTATAGATTTTGTACATTTTTACATTTTTGTCAATTTGTCCTAATTTTCACAGTTTTAAAGTTTTTCTAAAATTTTATAATGTGTTGATTTTAACAATCTCATTTAAAATAATAATAATTATTTAAAATTTATGATTTTTGTTAAACATTGACATACAGGGATTTTTACTTCCCCCGTGTGCAAAACAAAGGGAAACAGGGATTTCTACTTCCCCCGTATGCAAAACAAAGGGAACGTATTGTTTTTTCGAAAAAAATTTAATCAATAATTTTAGTAAATATATCCATTTTGAGGTCCCCCGAGTTGATTAAGAACATTTTTTAAAAATATCTGTATTTCTGTAATTTTGTCGCCACGATAAAGACTAAGCCGATTGAGCTATTAAGATGAGATTATAATCTTAAAAAAACCCTGCTGATTGTAATTGGGCATTTAATGTGTGCAAGCTGCCACTGTGGAATTCAAAATTAAACTTTAACTGTGCTCGCTATTATAAGATACAAATACGTGCAGGTGGGTATCAAAAAAATCAAACAGATGTTAGTAAGAATAGACAATTTATTTTATGTTAACGGAGTTAGCGTAGGATTCTCGAAAAATAGAGAAGTCGGAGACTGAGTTGGAGTCGAATATTTTTTTAGCAAGTCCGCGGATTGGGTTAGAATGTATCTGAGAGGCCTAACTGACATTTGAAACTCAATCTTTTAAAATATAGTAACCATGAAAAATGAAAGTTGAATAACTTTAAACAGATATTACTCAAAATCGACGTCAATAATAAATTTATGTTTCTTACAATTATTTCTTAAAGACCTTTTTAATGATACAACTTTTGACCTGTCGCGCCATTTAAAAATCTGGAGTTACTGACATATTTAAGCAAACTTTGAGTGATGCCAACCTTTTTGCGAAAAAACAATATCACCATTCGATTCTTTCATACGGCTTTTGTAATATTTTCTTTTTGCCCGAACTCTCTCGGACTAGCCGTTTTCTCAAAAAAAAAGACTGATACGGGTGGTCTATTACACCCTGTATATAAAAACCCTAGAAATAAGTCAACATTTCATGAAACTTGCTAAAACGTTTAAATCACTGAAGGTTAGTCGTTTGATTATTTGTTCTACTTTCGTCATTTTATAAATTCGTAAGATTTGTGTATCTCTTTTCACGATTTTCAATCACTGTTTAATAATTTTATCTATGATCTCATTTATTTCCACACTTTGATGCTTTTTGCAACGTCTAGTTGCATCAATGCTTTTCAGACATGTCTGATAAAATCATTAAAATATTTAATATTTATCAACTTTTTTGGAAATTACGTAATATGTACGAGGGGTGATCAAAAAGTAAAGTTACAAAATTTCAGTACAGGCTTTTTACCCTTAATTTTTGATCGTATCATTTCATTTAGTTTCCTAAATATCGCTTACTTTTATTAAATTTCATGGCAATAGTTGTCATATAATGTTTAACCGTAATAAGAATTTAAATTATTTCATTAATTCAAGTCTCTAATTACTTAATTTACAATTAATTTTTATTTAGTTTGTTATTTTCGATTTTTTATTTTTCGATGATTTACAGAAAATTTTATAAATTTTGTAAAATTGGGCAATAAAATGGGAAAAATCAACAACATTGATGAAAACTTGTAAAATTCATCGATATTATATATCTATTTCATTTAACTAGGCGATAAATGCGGACAACTTTTTATCTCCAAAGTTCTCTGTTGAGTTTATTTATGTAACTAATCAAGTAATAGTCGATGCTGTTGTCAAAGGGTAGTCACAATAGTAAAGACAGTCAATTTAATCAATATGTCTCCTAGCAACATTAACGCTAAATTTCATGACGTTAATGGACATATGCTAGATATAATGTTTCATCATTAAATCTGAATATATCTCAAATTAATTTAAATAAACATTTTGAAGTTTGCTTAGATTTTGGCTGATTCATTCCATTTTTAAAAACTACGTCTTCACTGAAACACCCTATATGAAATATGTGAAAGTATACTTAAAAGAAACCATTTTTTCTTTTAAGTTCACTTTGACATATTCCATATAGGGTGTTTCAGTGAAGACGTAGTTTTTAAAAATGGAATGAATCAGCCAAAATCTAAGCAAACTTCAAAATGTTTATTTAATTTCATTTGAGATATATTCAGATTTAATGATGAAACATTATATCCAGCATATTTCCACCTCTACCTTGTTTGCAGGGAATCAAACTCTTGTTGAAATTATTGAATAATTATTCGCAGACGTTTCTGTTGATTTCGGCAATTACTCGAGGAATTTCCCTCTTGAACTCGGCAATCGTTTACGGTTTATTTACGTAAACTTGTAACTTCATATATCCTCATATAAAAAAGTCACTAGGATTGACCTAGGAGGCTATTCTTGGTAGCCGCCGCACAGTGGGCCAAAGCATGAAAATCAGTATAGACATTTACTAATTCTGTACAGGTTTTTGAATATTTGATCCGTCATAATGAAACCGTCATTTTGAATTTTGAAATTTCGACATCAAATTCGCAATTAGCAACTTCGAAAACTGAATGCTGTAAATTTTGTACAATTTCATTGATTTTTAAATATTTGATCCGCCATATTGGATCCGCCATTAGTATTATTAAATTTTAGACATTAAATCCGTAATCAGAGACCTTAAAAACTATAGTGTACACGTTTTGGAAGGCTAATATGGACATTTACTATGTACAGGTTTTTATATATTTGATACGCCATATTGGATCCGCCATTTTGAATTTTTGACATCAAATTCGTAATCAGCGACCACAAAAGCTATAAAAGAACCAATTTGAAGCATATTCTTACACATCTTCATATTTTGACCAGGTTTTTTCATGCTTTGGCCCACAGTGCGCCACCACGAAGCGAGACTCGACGCGCAGTGATTTTTTCATAAAGTAATGAGATTATTTCATGGCATATGTGGCAGGTAGCTCTGTCCTGCCATGCCCACATTTTATCAATTCCGTCATCCTCCATTTCTGCCATAGCAAGCTACAAAATGTTAGTGTTCATGCCTTGGCAACGGTTTCCATCTTGTAAAGAATTTTTTCAATGAGAATACGTTGCTCGCTACTAAACCGTACCATGGCTACTAAATGGAAAAATAATATGGGGGTAAGAAAAAAAAACCAAGACTTAAGTAATCAATCCGACAACGAATCGCAAGACAGTCAACAAAGTGATCGTAATGTAGATTTTTATATAATTAAATTTCACTTTATAAATGTTTAATCATTGCAAGTTAATCCACTTTAATTAGTAAGAGCAAATCGTCGCAGCCCGAGACGCGTTAAAAATAATAATGTTGTTAATTCGTCGTCTGCGGGGTCGTAATTACGGCGACGTGTTAATGATGCCGGGGCTGTGGTCTTGTAATTACTTCTCGGGGGCGAATTTTGAATTTCTCACCCCTGTACATTTCCCGTTCGCACGTTACACACCCACCGCCGTTTATAACTGAGTTACGGGATTAAACCGAGAGTGTATTTCGTTAATTGAAACCGTGATTATCCCGGGCGAGGACGAGAATTTCTGCATATCTGCGAATCGTACTCTCCTTTCTGGAGACGTACAAGAGTGTTGGCGGTCCGCAGTTAATCTCGTTAACACCGTGCCTGGGATCAATTACGGCCCTGTCCTTCGTTGATTGCCTTCATTTCAACTCAAACAGACTTCTTTTAAGCGTATCAATTTTTAAATTTTTAATGAGGAAAATGCGAGGAAGTGATGAAACAGAAAATGGGGAACCTAATGAACATCCTTACAATAAGAGGAACACGTTTATTAATTATGTAAATTTATAAACAAAACTTTATAAAACATACGTTAATATTTTTTAAAGTTGTGAAAACAATGAAAACAAAACAAATAATTGGTTCAGGCAGAAAGACCTCGGGTCGATAGCCTATGATAGGAGAATTTTAAATACAAGATCGTATTATATTAGGTGTGTATAAATTTACATGTATTACGATTGTCAAAGGAGAAAAACATATAAAATTACTTAATTTTAGCATGAAATACAATAAGTTAAAATTACAATTAGAATTATTCATTGAATATTTATATTGAACCGCCTATATTATTTCATTAAAAGTGTCATGCAGAAAATCGCTTACTGAGTACTATGCCTTGTAATTAAAAGTTTTTTCAACGCATTTTTTAAAATATTCAGTTGCTTAATATTTTTAAGGGAATCTGGTAGTTTATTATACAGCGTGAGACATCGATAATATGCTCTCTGTTTATAAAGAGATGAATAGTGGAGTGAAATACATATACTATCTAAACTTACTTTTATGTTTATGGACATAGAGGCAACAACTGTATATACAAGGTGGCCAGAAAAGGTGTGATTATCTTCAGGTAGTGTGATTCGTTGAATAATTTTGGATAAAAAATCTAAATAAAAAAATATTGTATTCTTCCTCGTAACATCTCACGGGGTCTTGAAAATATTAAACGTATCTCTGGAAATTATTGTTATTTTCTCCTATTTTGGAAAAAATCAATAGAACTTACAATCAATTACACAATTGTAAAATTTAAATGACATAGGTGATAAATAAATTGGAAACTTTAACAAATTAATGACTTCTTCAAAAGCATTTTTTTAATAAAAATAGACCTGGCAACTATGTATTTTCATATGTAACCTTATTAAATTTCACTTGACTTTGACATATACTTGTCATAATTTATTGGTGTAAGTTTGTATAAGTTCATCATACTTTTTGAAGATGTACACATTCAACGAGTATGCAGATATGTACATGATATTTGGATTCTGCAATGGTAATGCAACTAGTGCCAAAGATGAGTACCAAAGAAGATATCCAAATCGCCAACAGCCCTGCGTAAATACGTTTAGAAAATTAGACCAAAGGCTACGTACTTTTGGGTCGTTCGTTTATAATAACATAGATGGAGGGAGACCTAGGGAACGTCGCACTGTTCACCTAGAAGAACAGATATTGAATGCAGTTCAAGAAGATCCCAATATTAGTACGAGACAAATAGCTCAACAGTTAAATGTCCCCAGTAAAACAACAGTCCATGCAGTATTGAAAGAAAATCGAATGCGTCCATTTCATGCAAGAAAAGTTCAACCACTGTATGAAAATGATAACGAGCGTAGACGTATGTTTTGTGACAGGATTTTAGATCAAATTCGGGAAGAACCAATTTTTTTATTTAAAATTCTTTGGAGTGATGAATGTACATTCACTAGAGATGGGGTATTTAATTGTCATAATTATCACTTTTGGGCAGAAGAAAATCCTCGGGCGGTTAAAGAAATGGGACATCAAAGGAAATTTTCAGTTAACGTCTGGCTTGGTATTCTAAATTTACGTATAATTGGGCCTTTTTTTATTCATCAAAGATTAAATGCCTTAAATTATGTAAATATTTTAGAAGAAGTTTTGGAGAATGTTCCACTAAATTTAGTAAACAACATGCTGTACATGCATGATGGTGCACCACCTCATACAGCAAGAATTTCAAGAGAATGGTTGGACGAACATTTTCCAGAGAGATGGATTGGGCGCAATGGACCCATACTATGGCCAACAAGATCGCCGGATATGAATCTACTTGATTTTTTCGTTTGGGGATTTTTAAAAGAAAAGGTGTATGCAACACCTCCAGTCGACAATGTAGACGTCATGAATAGAATTCGTGTTGCAGTGGAATTAATTACTGAAGAGATGTTGCTCAGAGTAATTAATTCTATCCCACGACGGCTCCAGATCTGCTTAGAAACGGATGGTTATCAATTTGAACATTTACTTTAATCTTTCATTTTTGATGTATACTTCAAATATTAATTTTTGTAGATTTGTTAAATTTATGATTATTATTAAATTAAACACTTGTTTGCTCCATTGTTGCCAAATTTACATTTCTTTAAATTGGTTCGTGAGGAGTTATAAGCCACAATACAATATTTTTTTACTTAAATTTTCTGCTTGAAATTAATCAATGAACCACTCTACCTGAAGATTATCACACCTTTTCTGGCCACCTTGTATATATACAAAGAGTAGAAAGTTAACAGATGTGTTTTAATGAAAATCGAAACAACTTTTTGTAGGGCACGAGAAAGTTATTCTTCATAATATTTGTTTTTGTAGCCTAAATATGCAAACTGCCTCGGCTACTGACGTGACCACACCCCGATCAAGGTGTGCCCCAAAGATTCCCACTATCCCCACTTCTATACAATATTTATTGCTACGGCCTATATAATCCTAACCCAAACTTCATTAACTTTAATCGCTATTCTCTCCAATTTGTCGACGATACCGCCCTAATTTCCCACTCCTCTACCCTGACACGAGCCTTAGAATCCCTACAAAAAATAATAGATAAAAGCTCCAGGTGAGTCTCCAAATGGAGACTCAAAATAAACCCTAATAAATCCAAACTGTTCTTATCATCGAATACGACCAAATCCTCTATCAGTGTCCATTAACTGAACAATACTCACCCCTTGCCCTATTTGTAAATACCTTGGTATTTATTTGGACCCTAAATTCTCTTTTAAGAAGCACATATCATTAATGAAATCAAAGGTTATAAAGAGAGTTAAATATTTCCGCTGCTTCACCTACAAGAGGTCCAGCATAACACCTTAACAGGAGGCGTCTGGGGCAGACCTGAGTCTTCAGACGATGGATGTTTGAAGGGGACGATTGTCCAAGTCGGAGCTGTAGACCTTCGTGAGGTAACCTCTGTGTCCATATCTTAGATAGGGCTAACTTACACACGGCGGGGTTGACTCAGCCCTAAATGAGGAGTCGGGGGTGGACCTTGAAAAGCCCAGGGGTGCCTACTCGCCCCTCGTCCACACGTGGGTTAGTCTTCGACGGGCAGTATTTCGTAGATATGGCGGTGATCGACCGATTCTTAGACGGACTCTCCAAAGATATACACCGAAAGGTAAAAATCTGAGCACACCAAGTCTGCCTCACCTACAAAAATCAGGGAATTAGTACAACGACCTGTACATTAACCCCTATAAGTCTACCCTCAATAACCTCGAGGTAGCAGAGAGATATTTTCTTCTTATCCTGACTAAGCTTCGCCACCCCCAAAATTCTCTCCATAGCCCTTCCAATATCCATCTCTATCAAACAAAAATCATAACACCAATAAAAGATAGACTTCTATTTCTCGCAGAACGTTTCGCATGTAACAAAAGTCACTTCGAACTAATTGAAAAAATGTGCATCCCGAGAAATCTCGATTTTTCTCCGTTATACAAAAACCCTGCCCCACTTTATTTGAATATTGAATATATTTCCTCTCTACATCCCAATATCCAGCCTTAAATTGGATTTCCAAAAATATCATGTCAATGGGCAGAAAGACTTTTGGTCGATAGCCCCTACTTGAGAACTTTATACATTCACAATATACCGGGTGTTGACTTGACGGACGCAACATAGGAAACAAGACAAATTTTCGCAGCGACCCGAAACAAATTATCTGGGCTTTTCTAAACTCGTTATTTTACTTCATGCGCCACACGTATAAAACTCTGATTTTAAGTAAGGTTCAAATATAGATAAAGTTCATAATATTTGAGTGATTTATACGCGTGGCGCATGAAGTAAAATTTCGAGTTTAGAAAAGCCCAGAAAATTTGTCTAGGGTCGCTGCGCGACCCTCGACAAATTTTCACGGGGCTTTTCTAAACACGAAATTTTACTTCATGCTTAGTCTGGGAGTGGAAAACACTCGTTTGAAGCCTCAAATTGAACTTAAAAAAAAATAAAACGAATATCTAAAGATTTAAAGAATATAATAAAATAATTTCTTTAAGGTAAACACACGCCTAAGCTGTAAATTTTCCGACATTCGTTGTTTTTTAAATGAGTTCTATTTGAATCTTTAAACGAGTGTTTTCCACTCCTAGACAAAGCATGAAGTAAAATTTCGAGTTTAGAAAAGCCCCGTGAAAATTTGTCGAGGGTCGTGCAGCGACCCGAGACAAATTTTCTGGGCTTTTCTAAACTCGAAATTTTACTTCATGTGCCACGCGTATATAACTATAATTTTAAGTGAGGTTTAAATATACATAAAGTTTATAATATTTTAGTGTTTTATACGCATGACGCATAAAGTAAAATTTCGAGTTTAGAAAAGCCCAGAAAATTTGTCTCGGGTCGCTGCGCGACCCTCGACAAATTTTCACGGGGCTTTTCTAAACTCGAAATTTTACTTCATGCTTAGTCTGGGAGTGGAAAACACTCGTTTGAAGCCTCAAATTGAACTTAAAAGAAAATAAAACGAATATCTAAAGATATAAAGAATATAATAAAATATTTTCTTTAAGGTAAACATACGCCTAAGCTGTAAATTTTCCGACATTCGTTGTTTTTTAAATGAGTTCTATTTGAATCTTTAAACGAGTGTTTTCCACTCCTAGACAAAGCATCGAGTAAAATTTCGAGTTTAGAAAAGCCCCGTGAAAATTTGTCGAGGGTCGCGCAGCGACCCGAGACAAATTTTCTGGGCTTTTCTAAACTCGAAATTTTACTTCATGTGCCACGCGTATATAACTATGATTTTAAGTGAGGTTTAAATATACATAAAGTTTATAATATTTTAGTGTTTTATACGCATGACGCATAAAGTAAAATTTCGAGTTTAGAAAAGCCCAGAAAATTTATCTCGGGTCGCTGCGCGACCCTCGACAAATTTTCACGGGGCTTTTCTAAACTCGAAATTTTACTTCATGCTTAGTCTGGGAGTGGAAAACACTCGTTTGAAGCCTCAAATTGAACTTAAAAGAAAATAAAACGAATATCTAAAGATATAAAGAATATAATAAAATATTTTCTTTAAGGTAAACATACGCCTAAGCTGTAAATTTTCCGACATTCGTTGTTTTTTAAATGAGTTCTATTTGAATCTTTAAACGAGTGTTTTCCACTCCTAGACAAAGCATCGAGTAAAATTTCGAGTTTAGAAAAGCCCCGTGAAAATTTGTCGAGGGTCGCGCAGCGACCCGAGACAAATTTTCTGGGCTTTTCTAAACTCGAAATTTTACTTCATGTGCCACGCGTATATAACTATGATTTTAAGTGAGGTTTAAATATACATAAAGTTCATAATATTTTAGTGTTTTATACGCTTGGCGCATGAAGTAAAATTTCGAGTTTAGAAAACCCCAGAAAATTTGTCTCGGGTCGCGGCGCGACCCTCGACAAATTTTCACGGGGCTTTTCTAAACTCGAAATTTTACTTCATGCTTAGTCTGGGAGTGAAAAGCACTCGTTTAAAGCTTCAAATTGAACTCTTTTAAAAATTAACGAATGTCAGAATATTAATAGCTAAAATAATTAAGAAAAAGTAATGTTATTTTATAAAAATAATGACACTTTTCTTGTATACTGTAAATTATTTCGAAAACATTTACTTTAATCAAGTGACTACGATATCTATTGCCATTTTGACAACCGCAGTTGTTGTTTCAATTCCATGGCATGTCATTATTTTTATAAAATCTCATTATTTTTTCTTAATTATTTTAACTTAGAGATACGTAAAGTGATAAACGTTAACACGAATGAATTCAGAATTGTTCCCGTTACAAAGAAACGTAAATATATGTGTTTCTAAAATAAATAGGGGAGTCAAAATTTGAACATTTCAAAAATTACATGAGATTTCCTATGTTGCGTCCGCCAAGTCAACACCCGTTATATATATGTATATATTTAATTGATGAGGCGGATACATGATGAAACTCCATAATATATTTGAAATAAAACAAAGCAGTTAGGAGGGTTTCACGTTTATTGTTGAACAATGCAACATGTTTCACTACATGAATGATGAAGCCACTGTGTGGTCAAACTTGTTGCAGTGTTCAACAATAAAAGTGAACCCTCCCAACTGTGTTGTTTTATTTCAAATAATATATGTATATATTAATTAATTTAAATTTCATGTATATTATAAAAAAAATGTATGTACATTCTTAATTAATGAAGATTTGAGTAGTAGTAATCATAAATATGAAATCTCATAGTATTTCTACACACTCGTTTAAAGCTTTAAAATGAACTCTTTAAAAAAAAACAAAGAACATCTAAAGATTTTCTGAATATACCCTGTAATGGGGATATGTATACTTGAAAGAAAAACTCCCTGTATATTCAAGAAATATGTTTATAAGGTATTTATTATACAAATAAAATACTCCAATTGCATGTGTGGCAAAGAACGATTTGCGTTCCTTTCCAAGTTGTGCATGAGACTATAATTAAAGAAAACAAGTCGCGGAAAATCTGTCGAGAGTTGAAAAGAGCTTTTTTCTTTTTTTCCCTTTTCTCCCCTGGTCGTTATCAGATGACGTACGCGAGTTTTTCCGCTTTGAGAATTTTTAAGGCAGACAGGGCCGTCATTAAGCCCGTATATTCCGCTTTTAGCCTGATATTCATACGGCTGTTATTATGTAAATAAATGCACAATCTTAATGTCAATAATATAATCCGGTCGCATTAGCATGCGAATGGGCCACTTTACTTTTTCACCCCGCGTTCAGAGGGGGGAAGGAGGTTGGTATTTATGCGGTCGCAAATGTCAGGGTAATAATGTGTGTGTGGGAGAGCGCGCTCCTTTTCAGCCATCTGATATCGTTCCTCGCGGTTCTTACATTAAATGATTCGTGAAAATGAACACTACACTAGGGGGTCCTCGAATGGGGCAATAATAAGCCACTCTACTTCTGTGGAAGTACAGGGAAAAAGCCAATAAAATAAGATCTATAAATAATCCGCAGAGAAAAGGTAATATGCTTGAGTTCTTGTAATACTCTCGAAAATTTCAATTAATTTACCGATAAATCGTCATAAATTCTCTCCAAAATGTACCATTTATCCATTAAAGGCCTAACAATTAAAGAGTTAAGTTGATATATGGTAAAACTCTGCACTTCTTTTTATGATTTCTGACTTATTATATAATGTTTAATGTTTAATAATAAAAATCTCTCTATAGTGCCATGATTTAATATTTTTTTCGGTAATCAGGTCTGTATTTGAGAGGAGTAAAGATGCGATAATATTATCTGCAATTTCAGCGAAGTGCTCATTAAAGGCCATTGCAGAGGTAGTAGGACGCGAATTTAGTTATGAAGGTCTTGAACAATTAATGATTTTCCATACAGCTTTTGGTTTAAAGTTATTCTGTATAATGTACAAGTTATTGGCCTGTAATTTGCTTCTTTCAATTGCTCGCCTAGAAGATTTCCTATGATTGTTTTTTAGTAGTCGTACTTCTGGATCACTCGTAGTGTCCTCGTCCAATAGTTTAAATAGGTTATTTTTCTATATACTAAAATACTTATACACCTTTTATTGAAACTCTTGGATTTTGAGACATAATTTTTTGTATATTTAATCATAATTTCAATAACATAAAATAAATAGATAATCAATTTATAGGTTAATTTTTTGTCATCTGAAATTTCCTTGTTTAATCCGCATCTCATATATTCTACAAATATTTACTATATACTTATTGTGAGTACATAATTTTTTCCTTTTTAGTATACATAGATATAAGTTTTTTTTAGGAGATCAATTTGAAGGTTTACACGAGTGTTTTCTACTCCCAGGTTAAGCATGAAGTAAAATTTTGAGTTTAGAAAAGTTATAAAATTTGGATAGTCGCTCCGCGTAGCGGAGCGAACAAACCAAATTTTCAGGCTTTTCTAAACTCGAAATTTTACTTCATGCGCCACGCGTATTAAACACTGAAAACACTGAAAAATTGTCAACAAGCGAACTTTACTTGAAATCAGCGTGCTATACGCGTGGTGCATGAGGTAAAATTTCTAGTTTAAAAAAGCCTGAAAATTTGGTTTTGTCGCTGGGCTTCGCTACGCGGCTAAACCAACTTTTTAGGCTTTTCTTAACTCAAAACTCTACTTCATGCCTGAGATTGTAAAATACTCGTAAATGAGTAGAATTAAACTATTAAAAAAACAATTTGCTTTATTTTTATTATATTTAAATTTCGAGTTTAGATAAGCCCGAAAATTTGGTTTGGCCGTTCCGCATTGCTACGCGACCAAACCGACTTTTCAGGCCTTTCTAAACTCGAAACCTTACTTCATGCTTTCAAAAAACAATTTGCTTTATTTTTATTTTATTTTAATATACAGGGCTATTCAAAATGAAAAATCAGATTTTAAACATCTATTTCTTGCAAACGACAAAAGATAGAAACACAATTCTAACGTTTCTTGATGGAGAAAAGTTTCATTTTTATGAATTCATATGATGGTGGTCATATGAATTCATAAAAATTAAACTTACACGATAAATATCAAATCGGTGGCTCATTTCTTGCAACACACGAATCAGCTGGTCTCTAGTTATCGAATTTACAGCTTCAACAATTCGATGTCGCATATTTTCCAGAGAGGTTTTTGGGTTCCTTTTCGTAAACTGTACATATACGCTCAACATTTTCATTTGATGTGCGTGGACATCCCGTGCTTTTCTTTTTGCAGATGCAACCATCGTCTACAAATTTTCGATGCTACTGGTAAATCTGCTCACGACGAGGCGGTTGTTTATTAAATTGACAACGAAAAGCACGTTGAACTTCAATATGGACTCTAGTTTTGCTAATTGCAGCACACAAAAAAATGTTCTTGTGTGTCGCCATTTTACTACAGACAATCAACATGACAAATAACAGCGCCAATGCGGCCGTGGTTGGAACTTCTGCCTGGACTATTAAAATTTTAAACTTTTGTCTGCCCAGGAACGTTGAAATTATGGTCTACCTTCTGTAGTTTGGAAGAAATAAACGCTTGACATCTGTTCGTTCTTTTTAAATAACCCTGCATTTCTTGTATCTTGTACTTATTTTATATATTTATTTATCTATTAATTATTTTATGCTTCAATATGTCTAGCTTCTCAATGTTTTCGTGTTTGTTTAGTTTTGCCTATTTAAAATATATATTTAAATATTTTAATATTTAAGTGAATGAATATTTTAATTATTCATATTTTAATCCCAGTCATCCTCAGAAGTATAATTCTATAAAACCTCGGTTTTAATTAAGCAATTAATCAAAATTGCAAAACGAACAGCATTCTAACCAATTTACATAAAAATACATTTGTAATCAAGTTGGTATCCTTTTCAATTCTATGCTTTACGCATCCGCAATTGTATACAGGTGTGAAAAACGCGTGATGAAATTTGAATTTCACCCTAAACCAGGAACCCGACAAGCGGTAGTAATTTTATTTATTCGGAAGCGCGCAATTGGCAGCGTTACCGACGACGCCACTTTGAAATTCAACAGTGCCCCATATTGGATTACACTAAAGAATTTAAAACTTTGAAACGAAATCACGAGGGAGGACCGATTCCACCGCTGTAACCCCCTTTCCCACCGCCCCCATTCCGCCATCACACAATATCGTTTCATCTGCAACAATTTATAGGTGGATCGTATCCCTTTGCAAATTGAATTATGTGCGCCCGTACGGTTGGAATGTTACGTGTATGTGTAACTAGTCAAGCATGTGTTATATTATTATATATATTCTATACTGTTATGCGTAATGTTGTTGGCTCATTACGTAGATGCTTTAATTTCTACTTGGTTCATGGACATTTATAAATTGAAATGCAAGATTCTGAAAATTCTGTTTTATTCCGAGTACGAACATATGCTGAAAATATTATTGCTGTGATAAAAAAAATTCACGAGGAATTATTTATTTTTGGACAAATTTTAACGGGGCTTTGCTAAACTCGAAATGTTACTTCATGCTTAGTCTGGAAGTGGAAAACACTTGCTTAAAGTTACAAATTGAACTCTTAGACAAAATTAACGCACCACTCATATTTTTCTCGATAATACTTATTAATGGGTCAATTCATTAGAAATCACACAGCCCTTGTTTCACATTGACAGTTGTTATTTAAGCTAGCTAGTATCATATAATAACCAATTTTGACAGTAATTCTTATTAAACCTCATTTTAGACTAAATCTGTGTTAACAATTTCTTAAAAAGTTCTGATTAAAGCAACGTTTTTGTGAGAAGCAAGCTTTTTATTGTAATTGTTTTTATCACATGCATGTTTGAAAGTTCATTTGCGAGTAAATCAAGTAAAAAAAAATAACTGCTAAAGAAATTTGTCAATGAAGGAGGCAGAGCGAGCATCGAATCTTCTGTATGAAGGATATTCTATGCGATATGTTGCTGGTTTTTTAGGAAGACTTCATTCCAGCATCAATCGCATAGTGAGACGACGTAAGGAAACGGGCTCGTACAATCTAAGACCAGGACAAGGGCGAAAACGTTGCACTAATCAAATTAATGATCCTTTTTTCAGACAACGTGCTCTCAGAGACAGAAGAGTCATCAGCAATCTGCTAAAAATTTAACTGGCAAATGTTCGAAATATCGCTATATCATATCGAACGGTTAAAAGACGTTTACATGAAATAAGATTGAGCAACAAAAGACTAGCCAAAAAACTCTTTCTTACAAGAGAACACAGAGTTCAGAGATTGAATTTTGCAAGACTACACAGAATTGGAGCATCAATGATTGGAAACGGGTTCTGTTCTCCGATGAAACTTGAGTTAGACTTAAAGCTCCAGATGGACGTGATCGTGTCTGGCGAAGGCGAGGAGAAAGGTTTGCCAGCTGCTATATCTCTTCGAAAGTACCGTTTGGTGGTGGCTCTAAAATGTTTTGGGGAGGAATTTGCTTCGATGATTGTTGGACCTAGTTTTTTTTATTCATGCAGGACAACGCTCGTTCCCACGTGGCTAGACAGATGGACACCTATCAGTCCGGATATGAATCTTATAGAGCAACTATGGGACTATCTTAAAACGAAGATTAGAAGTCGTAAACCTCCTGTTGTTTATCACAACCAATTTGTAGAGGCTGTTATTGAAGAATGGGAGAATATTCCGTAAGTTTTTGTTGATCCAGATGCTTTTATTGTTTCACTGATTCTTTTTTTTTTCAATTTGATGTTATGGTATCTTATTTATGCATTTCCAGCGAAAACAAATTTTTAAAGAAAGAATAAGCCAAGTTAAGGTCATGATAAGGTCATGTTAAACTAATTTGTAGATGTTCACTATTATTTTAATGTTACTTAGTTTCAAAATCAAATTACTCAAATCGGAAATAAGTAGTCTCCACAAAAAAGCCAATAGTTTAGAAATAATTGCTTATGAACTACAATTGAAACTTGCAAAAAACACCACTTCTGATAAGCAAAAATTACGTAACGTAATAATTACAAAAATTAAGAACAAATCGTTCACCATACACAAAAAGACTAACTTATCAGCACAATCAAAACTAAGAAATAAATAGTGAACTTTCAACTCCACAATTCACACACAGTGGTCCACAATAAGTTAACAGTTGATTTCTTGGATGAAGAACTCAACATCCTTAAGAAAGGATTGAAACATTCAATAGCCCCCCAGCAGATACTAATAGAGAATATAATCAACGATCTGGAAGTTGCTTAGACGAAATGAAATAAGGAAGAAGCAACAGCATTCCGCATTACCACCAAGGAAACAATACAGTAATGTTTAAAGGAAAAAAATGACAACTAACGGCCCAAAAAATACAACCCGGAAATAACAACTTTCAAACACCTTAAAGAAAAAGACCTTTTCTGTCTGAAGTCGGATAAAGGTAATGCGATTGTGATTGTCAACAAATCGGATTATTTTGACAACGTGAAACAAATGTTAGATTCAGGCGTTAAACTAACAAAAAATCCTCTAACAACGTACATGAACAAAATCAGTAACGTCGCTAAAACTGCACTATGTTTAATTGATAAACAGCTTGCATATAGATTAAAGATCAGTAATCCAAAACTGCCAAAATTATACTGCCTACCTAAGGTCCATAAACCGGAAAATAAGAATAGACCTATTGTCTCCAACATCAATGCACCCACACACAAGATTGCAAAATGGCTGGTTGATGAATTCCAACAATTTAAAATTGATAACGACTTTTCCTTTAAAAATTCATTTGAATTCACAGAAAAATTAAATAATTTGAACGTCCAACAAAATTAACAATTAATGTCTTTTGATGTAGAGTTACTATTCCCCAGAATACCTATCGATGTTACTTAAAAAATTTTAAAATATTGACTAATTCAAAATCGCATCCCAAAAGTAAAAATAGATAATTACATTAAACTGACACAAATGATCATGGATTATAATACATTTGAATTTAACGGAAAATTTTACAAACAAACATTCGGTACCGCAATGGGTAACCTGCTATCACCATTCTTGGCAAACATATTAATGAACCATTTTGAAAATCAAGCCAAAAACACTTTAGATTATTTCTCTAGGATATGGATTAGATATGTAGATGATATTTTTGCTATTATCGAACCAAATACAGATACCACACAATTTGTCAATAATCTGAATAATTTATATCCCAGTATTAAATTTACATATAAATTTAAAACAATCAACTCCCCCTTTTTAATTTAATATTAATCAATAATAATATCAAATTAGATTTAAATATTTTCCGAAAACCTACACACACCTTTAACTATATTCACTCAAGTTCACACAACCCATTTAAATATAAATTAGCTTCCTTCAACAACATGATTCAAAGAGCAGTAAAACTCCCAATTTCAATAGAAAATAGAAAAAAAAGACTTCAAATTTATATTTAAAATTGCAGAATCATTAAGTTACAATAATAGGAGCATTCAAATTTAATCAATAAACACATTAGACAACATAACAAGTCCACAACCAGTTTGAAACCAGTTTCAGAATCAATTAACAATAAAAAATATATAAAAATAATTTACGAGCCAAAAATCAATCAACATCTAAATAAAATATTCAAAAAATACAATTTCATTTGAGCGCATTACACTAATACCGAACTTAAAATGTTATTAGGTAATACATTTGAAAAACATGACCAGTTGCTGAATTCACGGATTAAATAAATAATTGTAGTAAATTGTATATTGGATAAACAAAAAGAAACGTACACATTAGATTTAAAGAGCATAGTATAATATTATAAGCCAAAACCTGACCAATCAGCCTACCTTAACAACAGGTCATAAATTCTCCATAAATAAAATTTAGTTAGGTTCTAGCAGTTATCAATTAAACATGTTGGAAGCAATAGAAATGATAAAAAACAGGAGTTACTTAATTTCGATTTAAGCTCAATAACGAACCCCTTATTGAATTTGTTATCTAATTAAATAATCCTCACTAACTCTATTGTAAACCCTCCCTGCCTAGATCGATGCCGAATATTCCTTAACACCCCCATTATCAAGATACCGCATATTTTCAAAATATAAATAACTTTTTGGTTTTTCCCCCTAATCCGACTAGGTATATATTGTAAACACTTTCTGTTTTGTATTCAGTTAACTATTGATTATGGGTATATAGTACCCGATATGTACATCTAGCATCGAAAAATAAAAGTGGAGATTTTGTAGTTATATTGTAAATATTTAGATTAATTAAAGTGGTACGTTAATTTTGTCCAGAATTTTATTACTTATAACTGTAACTTGTTACATGGACATTTATAAGTTTAATTGCTAGATTCTAAAAGTTTGGGTTTTTTCGGAGGAATCAATATTTTATTCTTGATTCCGTAAATCATTTTTATAGGTAAATGTAATATCAATTTAAAAAAAACAGGGAAAGTGCATATAAAAATAATTAACCTAACAGTAAGAGGTTGAAGCAACAAATGAATAAATACTATAACACGATACAGCGAATATATTAAAATAAAATAAATATAGAGCGAAATAAGAATACCACATACTATTTTAAACTTCTCATATCCGAAACCTCGCAGCGTTTATGTATTTACCAGATTTGTAGAATCTGTTTTCATCTATGGTAAAATGTAATTATTGTACAAGAAAACTGAACTCTTCCTCTTTAAAATTCATTTTTATTTTTTTGTACATCGTCGACTTGTTATACATTTGCTCAAATAGGTCACTTGGCGCGCGCAGTTGAAATTCACAACAACCAGTTAAATTAATAGTTATTTTTAAGTTAACGATTTATTTCACAAAAAAGTGCTAGACAACTTTTTTGTTCAAAATTCTTTCAGCTACATTTTTTGTTTGAAACATTTTTTTGCAGATTTTTTTAGAGTGGCACATTTCTTTCATCTTATTGGGAGTCCAGTACTTAACATACACACAAATTTTCAATTTTCAGCCAATTCGGATGATTATTAGAGGTTGGGTGGTATTTTTGTCCCTGGCGACTGGATTAAATAATCATATAGAGAAAGTTTTTCTTTAAAGTATACGTTTTCAAAATTCAGCTTATTTTCTTTAAATCTTTAGATATTTGTTGTTTCTTTTAAAGAGTTCAATTTGAAACTTTAAACGAGTGTTTTCCACTCCCAGACTAAGCATGAAGTAAAATTTCGAGTTTAGAAAAGCCCCGTGAAAATTTGTCGAGGGTCGCGCAGCGACCCGAGACAAATTTTCTGGGCTTTTCTAAACTCGAAATTTTACTTCATGCGCCACGCGCAGAAAACACTAAAATGTTGTGAAATTTATGTATATTTGAACCTTACTTGAAATCAGTGTATTATGCGCGTGGCGCATGAAGTAAAATTTCGAGTTTATAAAAGCCCAAAAAAATTGTTCACGAGGCTTTTCTAAACTCGAAATATTACTTCATGCTTAGTCTGGGAGTAGAAAACACTCGTTTAAAATTTCAAATTAAACTCTTTTAATAAACAACGGATGTCGGAAAATTTACTGCTTATGCATATGTTTACCTAAATGAAAAATTCCCTGTATACATCGGAATATGTTTACTTAAAAAAAGACAAATTCTTTGTGAAATATGTTATTATTAATTAATTATTAAATTAATCCGTGATGTTCAAATAATTAAATCATCTTTTCTAGCAATAGCATTTGTGTTGAAGCAAGTAAATGCAATGAACGTTTTTCATTTAAAATGAATCGATATAATATTACAATAACCATCAGCGATTTCCGTCGAATTTTCACCGAGTTTAACAAAGTGCTGAACTAATTGTGCAGTTGGAACTTGGAGCACGTCTACTGCAATGTGTGATTAGAGTTAAACTGCCCGCTTACAATAAAGGGCAAGTCGGAAGAGAAAGGGGGGCCCCGGCTACTTTGTTGCCGCAGTTCCGGCTCCCGGAATCGAATATTATACTGCCAATTAAATTCAAGTTAATACCCTCTCCCGGAACCCGCATATTTTAGAATTACACTTTAAGCTAATCCATTCCGAGGATTTATAGCCTCATAATAATAACAAGTTTTTTATGTTGATTTATCAAGTATAATTTTTGAAATAACATTCTATTAAATTGATTATGAGAAGCATATTTTCTAGCAAATACAAATAAGTATAAACTTTTAATAAGAGTGTACTGTTTTTATTTTAATTTTATCACGCTGGGATTCGAATACGAATAATTCATATAGTCAAATATTCGAATTTTTAAATATGAATGTTTGAATCAGTAAATTTTTCACCAATTTAAATATTCGAAGATCCAAATTTTCCAGCAAAAATAATAAGTATATACTTTTAATGAGAGTATACTGTTTTTATTTTAATTTTATCATGCTGAGATTCGATTATAAATAATTTTTATAGTCAAATATTCAAATTTTTAAATATGAATGTTGCAATCACCAAATTTGTTACCAATTTAAATATTCGAATATGAAAATTTTAAAATATTTAAATATTTGAGTATCCAAATATTAGAATATTTAAATAATAAAATATTTCGAACATTTGAATGTTTTTCAATGAATATTTAATTAAATATTGTGATACAGTTTTTACCTAGTTACCTGCTTACTTACCGCACGACCAGACTAACTAAGTGAAGAAGGGGGAGTTCCTAGATTTTATGAATAAAGGGCGCCACGTGATTACGGGCGGTAAGGTAACTAACAGAAGGATAATCACGAACCACGATCTCAACAGAATTCATATATTCATGAGCCAAACAGCAAACAGTTTTCCCAATAATAAAATTAAATGTATATTATTTATTAAATAAATATAAATATATAAATTAGATTGTGGTAGAAAAAGTAACGTTTTACAACTAATTAAATAAATGAAAATGCAATTAATTAATTTAATAAACTCGAACAAAAAAAAATACTGATTTTCCTTTCAATCAATATTATAAACTAAAATGCAACTGACCTAAACGTTACATATACTTTAATAGAGCGTTGTAACAAATCAAATTAAATAAGATTTTAAATATTTCATTATATAATTCAATATCCGGAGGTGTATTTGCACGGGAAGTAGTTGTTTCAATGGATATTTATCGTCTTAAGTTGCCTTATTAATTAAGACATTGTTTGCATTTTCACGAATAACATTTTCGTAATTTTATGTATTATAAAATACAACTTTTCGACGAAGATATATATATATATATATATATATATATATATATATTATTCCAATAATAATCATACAAGGTAATTAGAATTATGTTACTAATATTACATGTTGAAACATACTGTGTCATGAAAATGATAAATAACGTAATTAGCAAAGCTCAAGTTAATATACAGGGCGGTGCATTTTAGAGGTGCCACATATAGAAAACTCTTTTATTTGAAGAGATATTGAAATATCGTTTTCGCAAGCTGAAGTCATTTTTTCGTGTTTTACTAGATAGTGAAAAGAAAATTGCTTTATCTCTAACCGTTTCCGCTCTATAACCGGAAATTGATAAATTGTCGTTTTTATAAAGTTACTGTAACTCAGTTGTTGAAGTTATAACCAAACTATAAAAACTTTTTGCGCCCATTAAAATAAAGTACCTGTTATATTTCACGAACGTTTTGTTTTTGTTTTCTTATATCAAATTCACATTTTTCTTATATGCGCATATGGAGATATGCCTATCATTAAAATGCATTTTTAGCCCTGATTTCAATGATGTGACACATGCATACTTTTGTCAAAAAAAATTATTGACAAAGTTGCCATGGCAACTGGTAAACAATTTCGTTACTAGGTGATGTCTGCAATTTGTTTAAAAATATGACTACTATCGACGTGAACTATTTTTTGTTTTATAAATAAGCACTCTTGATTGAAACTGCTAAACTGCTACTTTGTTTGTCGTATATAACAAAAAATATTTTTTCACAAAGGTACACAAGTGGCACATCGTTAAAATCGGCATCAGAAATGCTGTTCAATGATGCGCCATATGCGCCCATTAGAAAAAAGTGAATTTGGTGTAGGAAAACGAAAACGAAACTTCCTTGAAATAAAACACGTACGTTATTTTAATGGGGGTAAAAAGTTGCACAAGAAAGTGTTTACAGTTTGGTTATAACTCTTAAAACAAATGAGTTACAGTAACTTCATAAAAATGACATTTTATCAACTTCCGGTTATAGAGCGGAAACGGTTTGAGAAATATCAATTTTCTTTTCACCATTGATTAAAACACAAAAAAGTGATTCTGGCTCGCAAAAACGGTTTTGCAATATCTCTTCAAATTAAAAAGATTTCCGTTTGTGGCACCTCTAAAATGCACCACCCTGTACAATAGGTCATCAATATGTAACAACAAGAATGAAGAAAAATGATATATATTTGTAATTTATTTTATAATTTAGAATTGATAATATATAAGAATTTGTCTTTTCAAAATATTCGTATTTAAAAAAAATCAATAAATTATTACAAACAAAAAAAATATTTACTTCAACATTAGCTAATTTCAAACTTGAAGTTTCAAAAACAAACAAACAAAAATATTAGTAAAAATAAATCTCCAACTTTTTCCAATCCAAGATACTCTACTTTCTTTTCTGATTTCTTCACCAACCAGAACTCAGCCTATCGTAACACCAATGATCAGAATACTTTACACCTAACTGCTACAAACAACTAGCACGTCAAAAGAGTTTGTATTGAAGTCCAATTACGTATCCAACACGGCGGCCAAAATTCCACCAGCAAGAAAACTTCTTGGAACCATGGTTATCAGCGACGGCTCGCAGCCTAACTTCAGAGTAGACCACAGCGCCAAGGCACACAAAATTTGATGTTGGGATCGCGCTTTATAAATACAAGGAATCGCACAACAAAGTCACCTTTCAATAACGGATACATATTACCTTGGGTCTTTGGTCTGCCCTGAAGTTAGCCTGCGAGCCGCCGCTGATGGTTATTATTATTACCAAAATAATAACAGAACCGTAATTTACCATCACGAAGGAAAAAAAAACAAAACTAAAAATCCTACAATAATTCTCAAATAACTAGAAACTCATTCAATTAACAAACAAAAAAATGGTTACCTCCCGATGGTAATGAGGTTTAAAAACACTAGAAATGAATCTTTCATATAGCTATGGTTTAAATAAATATTAATTAAATAAATAAGTAAACGATGCGGAAAAACCTATAATAATTTCCGAATAATTAGATTTATTCTAATCAATCTAAAAAAAATGCTCACCTCTGGATGGAATTGAGGTTTAGAAGAAATGCCACGCTTATCTCCGCTCGAGGCGTCAGTAAATTACAAAACATTAACTGAATGATTTTTAGAATAGAAGGAAATCCCTGTGAGCTGAGGAAACGAGCAATGGTTTGAAATTTGTCACTCAAACGCACGTGTCACTCTTCTGCAATGGCTGCCCGAACGTTTTCCCGAGTTGCTGAGAGGAGTGCGCGCAAGACTCGAAAAATATCTGCGCGGGGCAAATCGCACGCAGATAGACGGGTCGAGACAAAAAAACCTATTGTTTCCAATGCAGGAACATTAATCAATTTATTAACAAAAGAAATACAATCACAATATATTTCAGTTAGAACCAAATTAATCGTTTGCTCAAACATTAACGTAACAGTATTCAAACATTTCAAATATTTTAATATGTTTTTGAACGTGTAATTGAATATTTATTTCAATTTTGAAAATGTCATGCTTTAATAGTATATTTTAAACTTTGCTTAAAATTATTGTTTCATACGCGTAGCGCATGAAGTATAAAAATTACTGGTTGTTTAGTTAAATTGTAAATCAAAACCGGTTTACCATTACTAGTTTATCGACAAATCACAATATCGTCGCTTTATCGAGGATTTCGATTTGTATATATTTTTTTTAAATCTCTTTCTCTAATTAAATTCAAGTTCTGCTTAATAATTTGTGCAAACAAGTAATTTTCTTCATTACAGTTAAACAGTTTATCAACGGGATGGAAGGTACCCCACGCTGATTACCAACTAGCTCAGGTTGGTTGAGTTAGAGAGAGATGAGCAACTAACTTTTGAAACACGTATGCTGTTTTAAATTATTTATTTTAAAACAAAATAAATCAAATAAAAAAAAAAAACATTAAAACAACAAACAGAATAAGAACAAGAGAAGCACAGTGCACGAGTTACAGAGCAGACTTGGTGTGGCGTCGGCGTCGCGATCGGGATTTCTACTAGCCCAGCGGTGGCGTCTGGCTAGTGGTGGCTGCCGGATGGAGGCGGCGTCCAAGTACCAAGACGGCGTCGGTGGGGTGGTGCATCTGGCTGGATCCGGAGGCAGCAACAAACACTACGCTCGTAGTGCGGGACGTCAGGAACGACGGCGAAACGGCTGGCGTTAGCGTCGGGCAAAGTTTCCTGGCGTCGGTGGGTTGCTGGCCTGGCCTGGATCCGGGCGGAAGCAACGAACGCTGCACTGGAGCGTCGTTGTGGCGTCGAGGCGACTGCGCTGGCAATCGGATTCTCGGCGTCCTGGTCCAAGAACAGGGACGACGGCAGGGACGGCTAACGTCGGCGTCGGTTGTTTCCTGTTGTTGGAATCTTCTTCTGGCGGCAGGAACGACGGCTAGGACGTCTGGCGTCGGCGTCGGTCAGAACTTCCTGGCTCAGAAAGAAGAGTTGAGGAATGGTAGTTCCTCCTGAATCCACATGCTGCCCCTGTACAGCACAAGAGTGGACTGGCTTCCTGGATGCCGTCCCCCGGTATTTATGCCACGAAAAATGGCTTGGAGAAGGGATGATTTTGAGGACTACGTGACCGTTGGCAAAGAATTCGCTAGAAAGTAATTATTGCAGACAACATAATTACTTCCAGCGAACCCTCAAATCCAAACAACCGTTAAGCTGCAATTTGAAAGAAGTATAGAAATTTATAATCTCTCTTCTTTCAAATTGCAACGGTGGTCATTAGTCCTCTCCCTTAATTGCCGATTTCGAAAAACCCCGAGGGACAATCCGCCACACCTGCCCAGGTAGATAGTGGCCCGGGCACGGTTTAAACCGCCCGAGATAATCCTTTGGACCGGTCAATTAGTTAATTGCTGGGTACGAACTCATTTTAAATAAAGGAAGAATTGTAAATAATATTTACAATTCTTGTTGCCGGAGATTAAAATAATCCCCGGTAACAAGTTATTATTAATGAAACATTTTTTATGGTGGTCGGGACCATACTGACGAGAACCTTGCAGTCCGAAACGCGTCTGTGAGTATCTGGTGCCGGAATACTGAACACAAATTCAATATTGATAAGTAGTTCACCCTCATTATTCGGTTTCATCTGTTTAAACTTTTTCAACCTTTTAAGAAATCGATAAATATTTTTTCCGGTTTTTTTATGCCATTTAGGAAACTCATAAATGTTTTTAAATTATGTGTAGAGTGTTTGTTTTGAAGTGGGTACACGATCCGCTCTCGGGGTGCAAAATCTCTGTGGATGTTATGACCGGGTTCTGATATTTTATTTACGTTCGTATTTTTCCTTGTAACTTTTGTTCCAAGTAACGGTTTTTACTAATTTGTTTCAATTTTAACAAGTTATCGAATACCAAATATATAGAGCGTTCTATTTAAAAAAAATGTTAGTTTCTTTCGTATCTTGAAAATGAATCACTCTGTATATTAACAATTATTATTAATTAGTTGCTTAAATTAGTAGCCACAAGTTTTATTTGAAACATTTTTACCTAAACTCATCATAAAGCGAGATATCAAGCCGTTACAAGGTATACTGTATGCAGTAGATAGTAAGTGGAAAGCGTAGAGAAGGGGATGATAAATATCAATTGTCGCGCGATTATTATTCGTGGTGGCGGCGGTATCGCGCCCGTAATAATACTGTATAAATCTATTCTCGCTGTGTAAACCGCCATAAATTCTATACAATAATAATTATAATAGTGTATATTTAGTGTATCCATTCAGCGGAGAAGGCCATTAGCGGCGCCCCGTCCAGTCGCAAACCCTCCCTCCAACCCAACAGTATTTTACCTATTGAATTATCATCCCCTATCTGGTGTATTCGACACCGATTTAATTAGTATATTCCTTTTACACCTTTACGAATCATTGTTTCGCTTTCTACACTCACTAAAAAATATTTTCTTTGATTGTTTTTAATTTTTCTTGTTGAATAGTATAAGTATTAAAAAAACAATAAAAGAGGACATAATTCAAGATTTAATATGCAATTTTCACAAAACGAATAAACGTTATTGCCAAAAAAAGCAAGTTAATTTATATCAAATTGAGCTACAATAGGTCGGCATTTGCTGTTAAATTTTTGATTCAGTGCATTAAAGCGGAATATTGAAGTTTTTAAATTGATTGTATTGTTATTAACAGCGATATTTGAATAACAGTCAGTAGATACCATTACAATTTGATTTGTCTCGTAAGAGAAAACCTCCTGGAAAAATTGAACTACGGCTAACTAATAATATCTTGAAAAGTTACAAAAAAATATCTACTTGGAACTAGGTCTAAGCTCAACTAGTTTTATTTTTTAGTCTTTTATAATCTCGAAATTTTACTTCATGCTCAATGGATAACACTTATAAGTGTAGAAAATTTCCGAAAAGCAAATCTATTCATGGGCTTGAATTTTTAAAGGTTTGGTTACTCGAAATAAATACTTGTAGTAACCTTCATTCAAGGGAGATTAAAATGTATTTTAAACTTAATTTAAAATCAGCGTTTTATACTCGTGGCGCATGAAGTAAAATTTCGAGTTTAGAAAAGCCCCGTGAAAATTTGTCTCGGGTCGCTGCGCGACCCTCGACAAATTTTCTACGCAGGGCTTTTCTAAACTCGAAATTTTACTTCATGCTTAGTCTGGGAGTGGAAAACGCTTGTTCAAAACTGCAAATAATATAAATATTTACAACGTATACGCTGTAATTGGGACATGTATACTTAAAAGAAAAGCTCTTTGTATACAATTACTAAATAATATAAGTATTCATATTTATGAACAAGAATAATTAACAAAATGTTAATATTTATCGGATACATATCGATAAATTTTTAAAATGTTGATATTATCTATTCCTATTTACAATAATTTAATAAGGCACCTAAAAGTTTGTATGCTTTTGATGTGCTTTTAAAAAAAATTATACATTTTTCTATTAAAAAAAGACCTTTATTGGCATATAAAAAATAAAATTACAAAAAAATAATAATAACAAAATAATAATAGAACAAAAAATTATATCATTTCCTTTCTTTTTTCCGCCCTCCGCCAACCCAGTGCCGTTACCATATTTACTCCAGCTCCGTCCTCTCTCATCCATTCCGTTACACTCCTTTTTCCCACAGCCATTCTACATTCACCCCTTCACACTCCTCTCCCAAATAACTTCATGTATCTCGTCCACTTGCGTACAACACACATTTACCATACCTTTCCCCCATCTAGACCTTCCTTTCTCTCCCCTCCGAACCACATCTAGCTCTTGCCAGGGTTATCTTAGCCTCCTTCGACAAGTCACTATTGGCTAAGTACCCTGGCACGCTCCCATGCACTTCCCACCTTTCGTACATTGGATTGTATCCGCTCCTCCCGATACACCCTTGCCTCTCCTGCATCTCCACCTCTTTCCACTACTCTTTCATCCAAGCTGCCCCATTTACCCCCTTCTCTAACCATTCGTTTACACCATCCCCAGACTCTCCTGCCCTTTCATACATCACTCTGCGCTTCATACTCCACTCACTCCTCCCTAATCTCTTGCACGTTCTCCAAACCTCTTTCACCAGTCTCTCACTTTCCAATTCACACAACTTCATCTCATACTTCACCACTCTCTCCATTGCCTTACCATGTATACTCATTCTATTTGTTTCCTGAAGCAGAATGTATCCAGGGGTTGACCTTTCCAACCCCAGAATCTGCTTCAGGAACCTCATCTGCTCTCTTTCAATGCATTCATACTTATTTATACCCCATGCTTCCACTCCATATAACAAAATGGGCTTCACACACGCATCCCACAGTTTGCACGCCAATTGGAAGTTGCCAGCAAACCATTTTCCCCACTTCTTCCTTACAACACCCCATGCTTTCCTGGCTTTCCCTTGTACCCATTTGGCGTGCTCCCCATAACCACCTGTAGCTATAAATATGAAGCCCAAATATTTAAATTCTTTCACCCTCTCAATCACCTCCCCCTTCCACTTCAATTCATCTACTCTTCCTTCTCTTCCTCTGTTCCTAAATTTCATCCACTTTGTTTTCCTTGCATTAACTTGCAGCCCTCGCTTGTCCATATACCTCTCCACCCTCTGCATCACCTCATTCATCTCTCCACAGTTCCTCGCCATAAGCACCATATCATCCGCATACGCTAGCATCCATACCCTCCTTTTTCCGATCCTAACCCCGCCCGCTTGCCCGTTTCTCAAAACCTCTTCCAATTCGCTAACATATATGTTAAATAACAACGGGCTCAGCGGACAGCCCTGCCTCACCCCCGTCCACATCCTAAACCTTTCAGCCACATTCCCTCCAACTTTCGCACTCACCACCGTTTCCTCGTACACTCTTCTAATCCATTCAACCGTTACTCCGCTCACTCCTCTCCTTTTCAGACACTCCACTAACCTTTCTCTCGGAACAGTATCGTACGATGCTTTCAATTCCAGGAAAACAGCGTACATACTCCCTCTCTCTTCCAGCATTCTCTCCACCATCCTTGCCAGCGTAAATATTTGGTCCCTTGTTCCCCTCCCTTTTCTAAAACCCCCTTGAGTCTCACCTCCTTGATGCACCGGGCACATAACTCCCACACGCCACGCCTCTGGAATTTCCGCTTCTCCCCTCCACATTTGGTTCAGCAACCCTCCAAACCTCCGCGTTCCCTCCTTTCCTATCTCCATCCACATTTTTGCCCTCAGCCCGTCCAGCCCCGCAGCTTTTCCAGCCTTCACCTCTGCAAATGCGTTTTCTATCTCCTTCTCTGAAAACTCTTCAACCTCCCCCGCTACCACTCGTTCCCCTACCCCTCCCGGCTCTCCAGCCATTCTATTACATTTCTCTGACCATTCTTGCAAAGAAATTCCTATGGGCCCCTTCATTTCACCTCTTCTTAGAATACCCCATATCTCCCTTTCAGTTCTACACAATCTAATTTCCTCGGTCGTTCTCTCCAAAGCCTGCCTCTTCTTTCTTTCGCATACTTTGGCGTACCTATCCCTCGCTGCCATCACTGCCTGCTCTTCGCCCCTACCCAAGCTCCACTCCCTCACTGCCTTCCTCACTTCCCTCTTTACGTCATGACACTCCTCATCCCACCATGAGCAACTCTTTCCGCCCCCTCCTTTTCACTATTCTTCTACAGCCCACGATTATCTCTTCCATCTCTTCCATTGTTTTTACTTTATTTGAGTTTATCTTCTCCAAGCGCTTTCCCATGTTCTTAATCGCACTCACACTATCTTCTATCTTCCACGCATCCTGCTCTTGTTCATTTCCCCCACATTTCCCCATCCATATCTCTAGCATTATTGGCAAATGGTCCGACCCCAAGACTTCCTCCACCTCCATTCTTCTAACTTTTCCCCTATTTAACCCCTTTATTACGATATAATCAATTACTGAAGATCCTTGTTGTCCCACATACGTTTTCTTCCCGTCCCAATCACCTTCTGTGCATCAGTTTAACACATCCCATCCCTCCTCTATTAACCACTTCTCCATCCTCCTTCCCTCTCCGTTGATCAGTTTATCCTGAGACGTCCTTACTATTAGTTTACCTTGACCACACATTCCTCCCTACATCTCCCCTATTCTCGCATTAAAATCTCCCCCCACCACACAACTCCCTCCTTCGTTGCCTTTCTCACCTACGACTTTCTGCACTTCGGCCCAGTTCTTATTAATGTAAACCACCCCCACTTCAAGTTGACACTCCCCCTTTTGGCATTTAACCCACGCTACACCGTCTACCTCTTCTACAAATTCCATCTCCCCTGTTTTTAGGGACCACTTCGTTCCCACTATCTTACCACCCTTTGCTCTCCCTCTCTTTGCCTCCTTCGTTGCCCCTTGTACCGACCACCTAAGTCCCCCTGGAAGTGAATCTCTCACATTTTCCCACTCCTCCTCCATCATCCATGTTTCCAATAATCCTACCACATCCTTTCCTAACACCCACTCCTCAAAGTCGTTTTGCCACCTCCCGCCCTTACACTTCGACTTTATCCCGGCCACATTCCAAAACCCCACCCTTATGCTCTCCTCCCTTATTTTTCCTTTATTTCTGCCTGTTTTCGTGTCTGTCTTTATGAAACACACATTTTCTTTATTACTTAGTTCCTCATCCTTGCCGCTTATTTCCCTACTGTCCCTTATTCTAATTTTAGACTTGCCTACATTGTTTGTGTTTCTTTCTTGTTCATTGCATTCGTCCTGTTTCTTAGCCTCAGTTGTCTTCGTATGATTCGTTGTCTTCTTTATTAGTTTTTTGTACTCATATGGGGCTCGCATTCCTCTAGCCCTTCTTGGCGTTGATTCCACTTATATGTCTTATCGTTTATTTTAGTTTTTGATAGTCGACTCGTATTCTGTTTCCTTTTGTTTTCTCTTCTCTCACAATAGTTCTAATCTCCCTTTCTCTGTCAGTCAAGTCATGATCAACATATATTTTGGTGTTATTCAATTTATTTCCCTTCACTTTCATAATCTCCTCTTTCTTGTCCCATGTATCGAATTATTTTCTATTAAGTGATTATCATTTAAAATTTACAAAATCTTCTTTTATTTGTGCAAATACGATATTTGATTAAAGTATCGGTATGTGCCGGATACTAAATCACTCCGGTATCCGATAATTTATTTCTTTAAACGTACAGGTACAACTATTTAATATAAATTAGTACCAAACAAAATAAGCTGTCTAACAAGTAAAATGAATTTCTGTTAAATTTACATATTAAACAATTACTTAAGGTAAATGTAAAATTTAATTACAAATAATTATTTGTACAGCCGTAAATGCGACGGACCTGGGACAATAAAACAGTCCCGTTTTAAAGGTCCGTCCCGGCGGGACGGGAGAAAACCAGAGCGGCCGTTTAATACAAATTTAACATTTCAATTAAAATAATAATCGCGCCCGGCCCATTAGGCGACTTTTATGGCTCGCATTACTTTTCAATTAGCGCCATCCCCGCCGAACTCGCCCAGTCACCCACTGGCCCAATTGGGGGGCGCGTAACATTTACGGTAAATTAAATTAGATTGAAACCGGCGGAAAACTGAAACCGATTTTGATTTAACGCAATTATAAGCCGAGAGTTCCGTAAAAACGGTTTTATAATAAACACCCGCCTCCCTGAAAATTGATTGTGTCCGATCGTGAAAATTGCTCCAAATTGAATTTTACGCGCAAAAATATCACTGCGATAATGATGTTTTATAATTTAATTGTTTTAAAAATATACCTGTATTATAAATACGAAATAATACAACATACTAAGTAATACACTTTAAGTCTATTAGTAGCAAAAATAAATATTTGCAAGGGATTTCAATGTATTTTCAGCTATTCACTGTATATGAAATATAGCAGAGCTGGGACGAATCCTCGTAAAAAAGATTCGAATCACGAATCCGAATCACCTAATATGATTCAAATCACGAATACTCGAATAAAGGATTCGTATGAGATAAATATGATTCGAATCCTGTTTTTTCGAATCACGAATACAAATCCTTTAAGAATAAATTTGATTTTATAATTTTTTTTCAACCATTGATATATAAATTTCGTTACCAGTTGTTTTAACAAAATTATTTAATACCTAATTATTTATTATTAACACTGAACATCGTTGATAACCGACTAAACATCTGATTCCCTGTTACTCTGATTAAAGATGTATTTGTGTGTTTCTGAACTTCAGTTCAAATCAGTCTTTTGTACGTGTGGCGCATGAAGTAAAATTTCGAGTTTAGAAAAGCCCCGTGAAAATTTGTCGAGGGTCGCGCAGCGGCCCGAGACAAATTTTCACGGGGCTTTTCTAAACTCGAAATTTTACTTCATGCTTAGTCTGGGAGTGGAAAACACTCGTATAAAGCTTCAAATTGAACTCTATTATAAAATCGACGAATGCCTGAATATTACGCAGATAAAAAATTCACTGAATATCATTAAAACCGGGAAAGTCAGAGAAAAGTCATGAAATTATATTCAAATTGACCAAAACACTAACAAAAAAGCCATATGACATTATTGAATTTGTTAAAATCAGCAGGTAAATTACAAAACACAAACATTTATAAAATTAACTTAAATATGGACAAAAATAATGAAAACGATTTAACAAAATGGAGGTTTCCCACAGAAGAAAGTTATATTAAAAGGCCAGCGAAAAAATCTTGAATCAGGTAAATGTCGGAAAAATTTAACATTTCAGATTGTGGCTACCATGTCAGTTTAGCTTTAAATAATATTAAACAATATTTTGAAAAGTAGATTATTATCTTTAAAAACATTTTTAGTCATTTAATGTTCTTATCAAAGCATTCAGTTTAAAGTCTCGAACGAGCGTTTAGACTCCCTGTGGGTCTTTTTGAAATTTCGCATTTACCACATCAAACCACAAACCTTGCAAGTCTTGAAAGCCAACATTGAAGAAGAAATCACCAATTTGCGGCCAGATGTTTTACGAACAACAATTCAAAATGCTGAAAACGAGCACAATCTACATCAACTCAGGAGATGGTCATTTGACCGATATCATTTTTTTAACTTTATATTATCAATTTTACACCTTTAAATTTAACTTTTAGTCAAAACATTGCCCATTTTTTCATTTCTAATAAAATGCCAGCCAATTCATAATATGACATTACTTCTGCCCCACGTTATATTATACAAGACGAGACAAAACGTTTATATCTTAAGAAATGTTAATTTTTTTTAACATAGATTTACCATCCTTGTTTACGCACGAAGTAAAATATAGAGTTTAGAAAATTCTGAAAATTTGGTTTAGTTGCGTAGCGAAACAGATAAAACACTAAAACATTGTGAAATTGAAAATATACTGGTTTGTACTTATTATGTTTGAAAATTCAAATTGATTTTATTAGAATTATCTATGTCCCGAGAATTACAGGGAGTTTTTCTGACGTCACACATGAAATTCCTCGCGTGACGTGAAAAGTCAATGTAAGTAAACTAACAAGGTCGACTCGGTTTTAAATTAAGACAACCTTTTACACTAACCACCTTGATTGCTGACGTCACGTGTGGAAGTCCTCACGTGACGTCAACAATTAAGGTAATTAAACAATACAAGGTCGGCTCGGTTTAAATCAAGACAGACGTACTTACACGCCTTGGTTGATGCCGTCATCCGTGGAAATCCGTACGTGACGTCAAAACCATGATCATTACTATGCAAGGTTGTCTCGAAATAAATCGAGCCGACCTTATCACGCGCGGAAAACCTCACATGACGTCAAAATCAAAGTCATTATTGTATAAGGTCGACTCGGTTTAAACTGAGACAGTCTTGTATAAGGTTGTCTTCATTTAAACGAGTGTTTTCCACTCCCAGACTAAGCATGAAGTAAAATTTCGAGTTTAGAAAAGCCCTGTGAAAATTTGTCGAGGGTCGCGCAGCGACCCTCGACAAATTTTCTGGGCTTTTCTAAACTCGAAATTTTACTTCATGCGCCACGTGTATAAAACAGTGATTTAACGAGACGTTTAAAAACACACAAAAGACATTTTTCATGTTAATCCTCACAATTAATTCGAATTATTTTTGACGATTCAAATCCTTTTGCAAGTATTCGAATCCTTTTATAAATATTCGAATCCTTTTATAAATATTCGAATCCTTTCATAAGGATTCGAATCCTTTTATATGGATTCGAATCGCCCACATTTGGATTCGAATACGAATCCTCTTAAAAAAATGTAACGAATTCGGATCACGAATCCAGTTGAATTAAAGTATTCAAACGCCTCTTTTGAATCCTCTAAAAGGATTCGAATCCAGAATTCGAATCCTGAATGATTCGAATCCTGCCCAGCTCTGAAATATAGGCATTTTTTCTTCTATATCTTTACAGCAGGGGTATAGAACACGCAGCCCGCGGGCCCCATGCGACCCCATCGTACATTTTTGTGGCCCGAAACAATTGATAACCTTTTACAGGGTGATTTAGTTTGGTGTTCGACCCCGTTCTATCTTTTTTAGTTTGATAGTAAAGTATAACAAACCATATATATTTGTAAACGGCAAGAAATTCTCTATTTAATGGTGTCACCGAATTGATAATACGATGACAACTGCCAAAGTAGCGATAGACCTTTTTTTTTATGACACCATACCTATTTTTTGTTCAATTCGGATAGAGGGCACTTTCTTGCATCCGATCATCCTTTACAACTATACGCTTAGATAACAAAAAAATAATTTAACAAAATTAATAAAAAAAAATATTTATAGATATTTTTCCCACAAAGCAAAAAACAAACAACAAAACGTTATATCTACATTTTAGTAACATTAAACGTTATTTTAATGTTGATGTAACATTACTTAAATGTGTTTGCTCAGTGGGTTATGTATTTTTAATGGAAGTATATAAGAGATGGAAGTATATAAGAGATGTATATTTCTTAGACTTATTTTTTTCTAATATTTGTGATTTAAAAGTAAAAATTGCTAGTGATATTTTATGTAATGAAAGTGTTCACCACATGCCGTATGCAATGAGTGTACCGATGACAGCAGCAGTGTTCACCAGAGAAAATGCAGAGTGGATATATGACTTTAAAAATGCAAATTACAGTGCTATTAATAACTACTTAGCTAGTATCAATTGGGACCAATTGTTCGGCTATTCTATTAATGAGAACGTTAACAATTTTAACAATATTTTATGTACAGTTTTTAAGATGTTTGCGCCTGTTACGTATTTAAAATCTTCGCATTATCCCAAGTGGTTCAATAAAAACGTAATTAAATTAACAAGATTGAAAAAGGAGGCTCATATGAAATATAAAAATTATGGCTCTCGAACACATTACGAATTATTTAAGAACTTGAGGAAACAATGTAAAGATCTTAGTGAGCAATTATACAGAAATTATATTGACCGTGTCGAAACAGAAATAAACAGTGATTCCAAACAATTTTGGGATCACGTTGATGTATGTCGCAAAACGACGGGATATCCAAGTGAAATGTATTTTCATAAGGAGTTAAGTCATAATACAGAACACAGTGTAGAGTTGTTTGCCAAACATTTTTCCCAAGTCTATAATAATAAGCAAGTTAATGCACTAGCTAATTATCAGGGTAACGCTTCTTTTGATCTGTGTAATCTCAGTGTTTCAATTGAAGATGTGTTCAATGCCATTGCCTCGCTACCTGTGTTGTGCAATGCGGGCCCTGATGGTATCCCTGCATTCTTTGTAAAGAGTTGCATATATACTTTGTGTAAGCCTATTCATGCTATGTTTACAAGTTCCCTTTCGTCGGGTGTATTTCCTGATGGTTGGAAGGACAGTTATGTCGTCCCTATATTTAAAAATGGTGCGAGGGGTAATATTCAGAACTATAGGGGAATATCCATCCAATTAGTAATCCCAAAGCTACTGGATTTGTTAGTTTCGGAACAACTTATCAGGTCATGTTCACAAGCAATCATTAATGAACAGCATGTTTTTTTGAGGGGCAGATCTACTACTATAAATCTAGTCGTGTACCAGACCCATTTATCAAACGCCTTGGAGAATGGATCACAGGTCGATTCAATATATACGGACTTTTCCAAGGCGTTTGATCGAGTGCAACATAGCATATTAATAAATAAATTAGAATTAATGGGTTTCGGTGTAAACATTACTAAGTGGATGAGCAGTTACTTACTGAATAGGACACAACGTGTACGCATAGGGAAGCATCTGTCGAACTTTATAAGGGTAACCTCGGGTGTACCGCAGAGCTCGCATTGTGGACCCCTTTTATTTTTGTTATTTATTAACGACATTGGGTCGAATATTAAAAGCAGTAATTTTCTCCTGTTTGCTGATGACTTAAATATGTTTAAGACCATTAATGCTGCAACTGATCAGATTCAACTTCAGGACGATTTGAACAGCGTTGCATTATGGTGTAAAAATAATGAACTGGAGTTGAATTTGAAGAAATGCAACTATATTTCATTTTATCGTGGAAAAAAAAGAATTTTGATTATTCACTAGACGGGAATGTGTTAACACAAAAATCAGTTATGAAGGACTTGGGTATATTATTTACATCGAAGCTAAACTTTTCCAATCATGTGTCACATATATGTAATAAATCATTGAAACTAATGGGTTTCATTAATAGGTTTTCGACAGATTTTAAAATGAGCACTGTTAAAAAGCTGTATATTTCCCTAGTTCGTCCTCATTTGGAATATGCATCAAGTGTTTGGTCACCATACAATAATAACTCCATTACTCAGCTTGAAAGAGTACAAGGGAAATTCTTAAGACTTATGCATTTCCGAATGGGTGGAAGAAGTGCTAATTTTAGTCACAGTGGAATGTTAAAACAATTAAATATTAAGTCATTAGTTGATAGGAGAATGTTTTTAGATATGTCGTTTTTATATAAGCTTATCAACGGTCTCATAGATTGTAGTGAGTTGGTTGAAAGGCTTGAATTCAATATACCGCGCGGCCCACAGTCACGACACAAACCGTTGTTTCGCATTGCCTTTCATCCCACTCGTTACGGTATGTACAGCCCTATGGGCCGACTGATGCGGTATGCAAACAAACTGGAGAATGACAACAATTTTGTTTTGTTTATTTCTTCATTTGCAACTTTCAAATCCAGATTGCACCGCATTCATTTGTCCGATGTCCTTTCTGAGTGTTAATTTTAAATCGGTATTTATTAATATTTGTGTAGCTATTTTAATTTTTATTTTGTTATTGTTATTATTATTATTATTATTTTGTTATTTATTTGTTATTGATTATTTGGTGTCTTATACCTGTGATATATTGCTGTTGCGTTATAACTTAACTTGATCTGTGATACCATCTGTGATACCACATTATACATGGTATACATTAATTTATATACTTTTATTTATTTTCACTTATTTAAATATGTATATTTTTGTTTATTAGTATCACTAAGATTACCGTTTCTGATGTTCCTGTTTGCATTTATTGCCGCCACTTGGGTTATTTATATGTTTTACTTTTCCGTGAATATACTTGTGACTGATGAATATACTGGTGACTTATGTTTAAGAAAATGATTGTCATTATTGTATTGTATAAAGGAGATTTTCCGTAAATAAATTGAAATTGAAATATTAAACAATTTCTGAAGCCTATTAAAAGCACAATAACTTCATTAAAAACGAAGTAATTAATATCGTAATGAAAGTTTGCGGTTCGCTGGAATTTGTGCGGAATCATTTTGTTATACATTATCTGTGTATGTATGTGTGTGCATGCGTGTCGGTGATTTCGCAATTATATTAATAAAGTTGGCGTTGGATAGATTTTGTGTGCGATAGACAAAGAAGGAGTGTGTAGGTAGGCAAATTGATTTTAATTTCTCATCCCGCAATTGGGTTACATATGCGAATCCTTACAACCCCCGGTTTTCGGTTTTAATCGAGGAACTAACTTTGAGCACTCGAATTTCAGCAACTTTGCCTTATTGCAACCACTATTGTACCTCCCCCTTCTCGCGTAAAATGTGCTCGCCAGACTAATTAAATTCGCCGGAACGCGAGAATTTTACCGTCTTCAAAAAAATAAACTGTCATCGCTAGGTTTCATTTAAACTCTTGGATATTCTATTTGTTGCTTTCATTAAACGAATTTAGAACTTTTTTTCAATTACCTACTTTTAATTTAGTAGAAATAATGTATCTGTCTTTTTTTCAAAATAAACTGTAATTTTAATACACGTTTATTTCGTGTTTCGTTTAGACTGTTAAATTGTATTTTATAATAAGTATTTGTTTCACAAACTTTAAATCAGGTATAGTTTTGTAAGTAATAAAAATCGGACCTATATTAATGTTTTGTGATTTTTTTTACAATTATTCTGATTCACCCTGTATGTATACATGCTAAAATGTCTCCACGCAATAAAGCACACAACACAACAAATATATTGATGATAAATTTGATTACACACAATTTAAACGTATCCATATGTGCGTACTGAAAATTCGTGCCCGAAAAATAGCAACTGAAAATTTGATATACGCGATAGCCGCAGATGATTTATTTATTCGCAGAACAACTGAATCCAGTCGACGCCATAATCTGATGGAAAGCCGCAGAGGCAATAATACGTAAGTAATGAGATGATAAAATTCATTCCCAGGATTTCGTACGGTGAGGGACGTTTAGAGAATCCGTCCCGTTTCAATGCATTGGTTGTATCTCGCTCTGTTATTGAATTCCGAATTCGAATTCGAATTTAGTCCGTTGTTATTGAATCCTACTCTATTTATATCCGCAGTCCTTGTATCAATAAATGATATGTGTGTGTGTATGTGTGTGTGTATTGTGATATTGATGTTGCGAGGAGTAATAGCTCCTTGTGCTGCTGGCTGCATCTTTCTCGGATGCACGGCTGCATAAACACGTGCGCCATTAAAATTTTACATGCGGACTAAATTTTTCCGATCGTTTATTGATTCATAAATAACGGTTTTATTTATATATAATATGACGTTATTGATTTCATTCTCTCGCGTAAAAAGAAATAAGGTTTATTCGGAAGTTTATACTCCTATTTGAAATGTTGAAATGTGAAGATTAAAGAATTCAATATTTATCCCATTTCATTTTATGACGTAGAATAAATGGAATAGTTAGTATTTCAGAAAATTAGAAATTCGAGAAAAAGTCAGAATAATATTAACATATACGAGTGCATACAAACATTTGCAAACAATCACCTGAATAAACATATTTATATGTACAAATAAAACCGTATAATAATTGTTTTATTGGAATGAATATGAGAAGAAATAAAACCGTATAATGATTGTTTTATTGAAATGAATATGAGAAGAAATATAACCGTATAATGATTGTTTAATTGAAATGAATATGAGAAGTTGTAAAAAAGACAATAAAGCTCAAAAGAATAATTGACATTAACAAGACGCTTTTCACTCGTAATTACATGTCAAATGAACTCTCTCGGCAAAAAAAAACAATCTCGTCTGGAGAATTAAAGAAACGCTGATGAACGTGTGATCACCCTCTCGTTTTCGCCGTATTTCTTTCCCTTCAAAAGATAACATGTAAATCAACTTAAGAGTGTCTTCATTAAATTCCAAGAGATAACTTTATTTTATCTGAAGGAGGAGGAGGGGAGAGACGGTCGCGTCCTGGAATTAAAAAAGGCCCGCGTTCGAAAATGAGACACGCGGAGACAGTTTGAAAATAAGGGATGAACACTGGCGGTGTGGGGGGAAAGGGGGGTACGAGAATCTCATCTGCCCTTTTAATATTTATCTCTTTTAGGGGCGGCTGTGCAAAGTCGGCGCGGATTTAATGAACGTCTTTTATGTTTTGAATTTGCATATTTTTCGGGCTTTGATATACGTATACTGTATTTTTTTTACTTTTATATTATGACAGAACCAATCATGGGCGTATCCGAGGTGGAGTTCATTCCTCCTTCCCCTGGACGTTAAGAAGAAATCAACAAGTTTTTAAATTATTTTAGATATCAGCAGTGATTGTTTTATATCAACCATATAGTTTTTGAAATAACAAAAATGTGTTCGTTATGTTTTCATATGTTTACCATCAAATAATAAATGTATCTAAGTCGCTTCTAAAACATTAACATACGGTTATAAAATATATATATATATATTAGGGTGGGTCGAAAAAAGGGTATTTTTTTAAATCGTCGATGGCCCCCCCTAGAACTTAAGATTATCATGTCCTAAGAAGGTTTTCACCCAAGAAACATTTTTCTGAGCTGAACTGACCTAGCGCACGAGCCTAAAAAATGGCCATTTTTGCACTTTTTTTACATTTTAATCTCCAACAAATCTAGATATGCTCAAATCAACTTCGGAATGACATGTATCAACGCGTATTGAGTCACTCTATAAGCCAGTCATACTTACTTGCATAGGCAAACACCTTTCTTCAACTCCCAGTGCTCCAAACATAGGGCAATAATCGAAGTTTTGCGATTTCCGTAAGTTTTTTAAAAATTTTATTAGTTTTACTTAAACTTTTGACCATTTTTCATAAAAAAAAAACAATTTTCACATGTAGTTTAATCACGGGATACAATCCATCGAAATGTTAATTGAATTAGGAGCTATAATATAATTTAACGTATGCTATAATTTATGAAACTATAAAGAGTTTGCAATTGACATATCAAAATTTATTTTGTTGTAAATAAAGAAAATACAGTTTAGTATAATTAAACGTAGAATTTTTTGATGATGTTTATTTTTCTGAACATTAGAAAATAATGTTTTTGTAACGTACAATAGACTATCGGAACCATTTCAGTAATTTAAATGATTTTTGAAATTTTTTCTACGTTTTATTATCATGTAATTATTGAAAATTATTTTTAATAATTTATTTGACATTCAAGAATGAGAAGTTTGTATCCCGTGATTAAAATACATGTGAAAATTGTTTTCTTTTATGAAAAATGGTCAAAAGTTTAAGTAAAACTAATACAATTTAAAAAAACTTACGGAAATTGCAAAACTTCGATTTTTTCCTATGTTTGGAGCACTGGGAGTTGATGAAAGTTGTTTGCCTATGCAAGTAAGTATGACTGGCTTATAGAGTGACTCAATACGCGTTGATACATGTTATTCCGAAGTTGATTTGAGCATATCTAGAGTTGTTGGAGATTAAAATGTAAAAAAAGTGCAAAAATGGCCATTTTTTAGGCTCGTGCGCTAGGTCAGTTCAGCTCAGAAAAATGTTTCTTGGATAAAAACCTTCTTAGGACATAATAAACTTAAGTTCTAGGGGGGGCCATCGACGATTAAAAAAAATACCTTTTTTTCGACCCACCCTAATTAATATATATATATATATATATATATATATATATATATATCAGAGCTGGGCAGGATTCGAATCATTCAGGATTCGATTCCCGGATTCGAATCCTTTTAGAGGATTCAACAGAGGTATTCGAATACTTTAGTGAAAACGGATTCGTGATCCGGATTTGTTACATTTTTTTAAAAGGATTCGTATTCGAATCCAGACGTAGATAATTCGAATCCTTATAAAATAATTCGAATTCTTATAAAAGGATTCGAATCCTTATAAAATGAATCGAATCCTTATAAAAGCATTCGAATCCTCATACACGGATTTAAATCCTCCTAAATAATTCGAATCATCGCTATTCAGGCTGGGATTCGAATTCGATTAATTCAAATAGTTAAATATTCTAATATAAATATTTAAATCCCTAAATTAATTATATTTGAATATAAATATTGAAATTTTCGAATAATTCAAATATTTGTGAATGGATATTTGGTTACTTAACCATGAAAAATATCCAACGTTAATAGTATATTTTTAACTTCACTTGAAATCAGTGTTCTATACGCGTGGCGCATGAAGTAAAATTTCGAGTTTAGAAAAGCCCCGTGAAAATTTGTCTCGGGTCGCTGCGCGACCCTCGACGCGGGGCTCTTCTAAACTCGAAATTTTACTTCATGCTTAGTCTGGGAGTGGACAACACTGGTTCTTAGAAGTTTCAAATTGAAGGATCACTCTAGATTACTAAGTTTATTACCATTTTACAAAGGCTATAGCTCGAAGGACCAACCATGGTCTTCGGTGACCGAAGGACTGCAGGGAATCCAAGTTTTTTTTACAAGAAAACAACGAATATCTGAAGGTTTACAGCATGGATAAGAAAGAAAACATCTAATTTTGAAAAAATATCGAAGTTGGGTTGGTTTTCAGTGCATTTTTAACTTCACTTTAAATCAGTGTTTTATACGCGTGGCGCATGAAGTAAAATTTCGAGTTTAGAAAAGCCCCGCGAAAATTTGTCTCGGGTCGCTGCGCGACCCTCGACAAATTTTCTACGCGGGGCTTTTCTAAACTCGAAATTTTACTTCATGCTTAGTCTGGGAGTGGACAACACTCGTTTGAATTTTAAATTTAACTTTTTTAAAAAATCGACGTATGTGATATAATAAATCATTCATTGAAATCATAGAAAAAGATTCAAAATTTTATCTAAAATTAACTTTTAGAGTTAACTTTATAATTTGGTCGGCTCTTAACCTTTTTATTTAATATTAAAGTTGCATTTAATACAATAACAAACTGTGAATAAATCGACATAAATCTAGAAATATCGAAAATCTCGACATGTAGAAAATCTTGACGGTCCACTCCCAGACTAAGCATGAAGTAAAATTTCGAGTTTAGAAAAGCCCCGCGTAGAAAATTTGTCTCGGGTCGCGCAGCGACCCGAGACAAATTTTCACGGGGCTTTTCTAAACTCGAAATTTTACTTCATGCGCCACGCGTATAAAACACTGATTTAAAGTGAAGTTAAAAATGCACTGAAAACCAACCCAACTTCGATATTATTTCAAAATTGGATGTTTCTTTCCTATCCATGCTGTAAACCTTAAGATATTCGTTGTTTTCTTGTAAATAAACTTCGATTCCCTGTAGTCCTTCGGTCTCCGAAGACCATGATTGGTCCTTCGAGCTGTAGCCTTTGTAAAATGGTAATTAACTTAGTAATCTAGAGTGATCCTTTAATTTGAAACTTCTAAGAACGAGTGTTGTCCACTCCCAGACTAAGCATGAAGTAAAATTTCGAGTTTAGAAAAGCCCCGCGTAGAAAATTTGTTGAGGGTCGCGCAGCGACCCGAGACAAATTTTCACGGGGCTTTTCTAAACTCGAAATTTTACTTCATGCGCCACGCGTATAAAACACTGATTTAAAATGAAGTTCAATAACACATATATCATCATTAATTAAAATCATTATATAATCAGATATTTAGTCGGTAAATTTACATTTTTGTTAATAGAAATTGATGGAATAAAATATTACTGGTTGCAAATAATAGATTTAAATTTATTTTTAAAGGATTTGTATCCGTGATTCAAAAATGAGGATTCGAATCTTTGATTCGAATCATATTTTTCACTTACGAATCCTTTATTCGAGTATTCGTGATTCGAATCATATTAGGTGATTCGGATTCGTGATTCGAATCCTGTTTTTGAGGATTCATCCCAGCTCTGATATATATATATATATATATATATATATATATATATATATATATATATATATGTTAAAACGTAGATTTTCGCGGGCGTAACATGTATCATTGTTTCTTCGGGTTTAAAAATAAAATGGACCAGAGCCAAGAAAATACGCGGGACCAAACCCGAAGAAACAATGATACATATATATATACACAGAGTTTTATGTAACACCGAATATTTTCATAACGAGAATACTTCTTTTAAGTATACATATGCATTTCGTTGAACATTTTCCGACGCTTGGTTTATTAAGAGAATTCAATTAGAACTTTAGAACTTTAAACGAGTGTTTTCCACTCCCAGGCTAAGCATGAAGTAAAATTTCGTGTTTAGAAAAGCCTGAAAATTTGGTTTGGTCGCGTAGCGCGAAGCGCGGAGCGGCCAAACCAAATTTTCAGGCTTTTCTAAACACGAAATTTTACTTCATGCGCCACCAGTACAAAACATTGATTCAATGTAAAGTTTAGCGATGTGTTTTAAGCTTCGTAATATGTCAGTGTTTTGTACCGGTGGCGCATGAAGTAAAATTTCGAGTTTAGAAAAGCCTGAAAATTTGGTTTGGCCGCTCCGCGCTTCGCGCTACGCGACCAAACCAAATTTTCAGGCTTTTCTAAACACGAAATTTTACTTCATGCTTAGCCTGGGAGTGGAAAACACTCGTTTAAAGTTCTAAAGTTCTAATTGAATTCTCTTAATAAACCAAGCGTCGGAAAATGTACAACGAAATGCATATGTATACTTAAAAGAAGTATTCTCGTTATGAAAATGTTCGGTGTTACATAAAACTTTCTGTATATATATATATATATATATATATATATATATATATATATATATATATATATATATATATATATATATATATATATATATATATATATATATATATATATATATATATATATATATATATATATATATATATATATATATATATATATATATATTAGGGTGCCCCAAAAAAAATGTTTTTTCTCAGATCGAGCTCTTCTTCTAGAATATATTAGAGTGACTCAATACAAGTTCCGAAACCTAATTTCAGGCCAATCGGATAAGATTTAGAGGTCGCTCAAGTCGAAAGTATGAAAAAAAACTTGGTCTATTTTTTTCATAAGAAAAAATTTAAGGAATCTTTATACCCAATTATTAACTTACCGCAATGTGTTTTCTCAATCATAAACATCATATACTATCGTTTTTAACCGTCAAAGTCATTTTGTTGTCAACATTTTACGCCTGGTTGGTGTTTTTAGGCGATTTTTTTCGCCAAAAAATTGACATTTCCGCAAAACCTGACGTATATTTTTCGCTGACGTATATGATAACTCCTCTTTTTGGTCTTAAATAATGGGGAATATATTAAGCTTCTCAAAAAGCCCTTTAGTGCAACTTGCTTGCGTCTGCTTCATAATAAAAACCCGAAATTTGATATAATGATCTAAAGCTTAATGTTCGAATTTTTGTGATATTCATCTAACTCTTGTGGAAACAACTGTTAACTATCATGCGAATTTTCTAGGGCTTGTTTAGATGATAGATTTGCGTACTTATTAATTGAAATAATATCCATGTTTTCAGAACATATTATCTTTGAAGGTATTTTCTTCCTGGTATTGTGTACAAAAAAACAAATATTTTAGTTTATTAACGTTATGAAGATATTGGTAAGCGTTGATTTTGAATGGGGTTCTCTAAAAACCAACAACAGGATCGGTTCGCAAAAATCTATTGACAAGTGAGAGTTTACATTAATATTATTTACAACTGACGACCTCGCTTGTTTATTCAACTTGTGCAGTCGATTTTGTCGCCGTCCTGAAACGCTGCTGATGATCCCGCACTGATTTATACAAATACTGCTTTTATTTCTCCTCTTTTGTAATTAATGGATTCAGCTTCTTAACCAGAGCTACGGCTCTCTCAGCAGCGTCATTCACTACTCGCAAGCTTGACAAATATGTTTTGCTCTGTCGATACCCTTCAATCGATTCCCATAAACTCGGGTCATAGTTGAGAAAATCTTTGTCGATTTCGAAACGCGAAAATAATACTTCAGTTTGATTTGACACGAAATCGTAAATTTCGCGTTTTCGCCATAACTGCAACTCGTTGTCACTATTTACATTAATTTTAACGCGTTTTGACTCAATCTCACAATTTTCGTTGTTTTTTAACGCGTCAACAATTTTTCTTTTATCATCGTAGGAAACATTTTCGTCGAACAATGATAAGCCGATCAATTCATCGGACAAGTACCACAAATGGTTGCCGATCTTGTTAAGCGCAGCAGTGGCTACCTTCTGGTTTTCAGTTTTATAGTCGATCAGGTTGTGTAATAATGTCAAATCATTGTTTGGACTAGATAAGGCATGAGAAGCCGTAAACCACGCTTTTACATACAATTTAGAAATAAAGATATTTACGTCGCGCAAACCGTTTTCTTCTCTCGCGTTGAGTTTGAATTGTTGTCTGAAAAGATACATTTTTAATGAATAAATGGCTTTAGCCATCCACCTAGCATGGTGCATAGGACCAGGTAAGCGAAATTTATAATCGCTTTTCGGAGAGGCGCCCAGAAATATGATAACCAGCTCCAGAAGTTCTCTGTAGTCATCTCTCAAATCAAATTCCTACAACAATAATTATGAAAATACATTTTTTTAGTCGAATTGTCCTTCATAATAGAATATTTGTTGACCGTCTGTTTGTGAGATAATGTTTGTACCTGTAATTGATTAAAAGCAAAGGTCACAATATTTCCTCGTGACGACTCAAGAGCCCTTCGAACAGTCTCATCAGCAACGCCTGTCTCAAACTTGTCCAAATCTAAGGTGGACCATGCCTTAGAGAACCGCTTGAACCGCGATGTAAAACTGTTTGACATCACCTTGTATCAAATCGAGAACATTTTTGGGTGCCACCTCAAAAAGCTCGTCCAACATCTGAGAAAACGCTTCGGCGGCATTTTGTTGCGCCTCTGACTCCCTGTTTCTATTCTTCTTAACCTTCAGCCAACTCGAATAGAGTGCTTCTACTTTCTTAACGGCGTTAAAATCCGATATAACCGGAATTTTCGCGGTCGTGTATACTTCAGTCACTTCATTTATCACAACTTTTGCTGCTTCGTGAAGTGATTTGTTTTGCGAAAAATGGTTGAAGCATACCAACCGCAACACAGTTCGGTTACTTGGAAGCCCGAAATTATCGATCCGATCGATTTCAGACCCAATCAAATAATGTAAATACACGGTCGGACGAGGCATGTTTTGTCAGGGACGTCAAACGGACTGATTTTGGGGTTACTTCACTTCAAATGTTTCTTTGTGTCAGTAGTACTGCTTGCGTGATGCAGATGGCGCTCCAAGCAACGCCATCTGCAAGCAGTGCCAACAGATGGCGCTGCAAGCAGCGCAATTTGCTGCTTGATAATTTTTAAAGCTCTTAAACGCTAAAAACTCTTAATAGTTATTAAATCTTTTAACAATTACTAAACAATAAAAAAAAGAACTAAACTAATCAAAAAAATTAAACAATCTCAAAAAAGAATTACGCGAATCTATCATCTAAATAAAACCCTAAAAATTCGCATGACAGTTTCAAAAATGTTCATAAGATGACTTTTGTAGTTAAACACAACTTTGACAATGTTTTTAAACAATGCAATGTGTATATAAACGTTAACAGTTGTTTCCGCAAGAGTTAGATGAATATCATCAAAATTCGAAATTCGCACTTTAGATCATTATATCAAATTTCGGATTTTTATTATGAAGCAGGCACAAGCAAGTTGCACTAAAGGGCGTTTTGATAAGCTTAATATATTCCCCATTATTTAAGACCAAAAAGAGGAGTTATCAGATGCGTCAGCGAAAAATATACGTCAGGTTTTGCGGAAATGTCAATTTTTTGGCGAAAAAAATCGCCTAAAAACACCAACCAGGCGTAAAATTTTGACAACAAAATGACTTTGACGGTTAAAAACGATAGTATATGATGTTTATGATTGAGAAAACACGTTGCGGTAAATTAATAATTGGTTATAAAGATTCCTTAAATTTTTTCTTATGAAAAAAATAGAAGACCAAGTTTTTTTTCATACTTTCGACTTGAACGACCTCTAAATCTTATCCGATTGGCCTGAAATTAGGTTTCGGAACTTGTATTGAGTCACTCTAATATATTCTAGAAGAAGAGCTCGATCTGAGAAAAAACTTTTTTTTTGGGGCATCCTAATATATATATATATATATATATATATATATATATATATATATATATATATATATATATATATATATATATATATATATATATATATATATATATTCTCTATGGGGATCTCGGAAACTATAAGAGATAGAAAAACGGTTAAATGGGGAAAGAAGTGTAGTTTTATAGGACGAATAAAATGACATTTTCAAATTATTTGAAAAAGTCAAGGGTAACTAAATATTTTGAATAAAGTAAAATGTGTCAATTTTTTTAAATCAATATATCTCTATTATTATCATTAATAGAAAAAAACTGTAAAGGACAAAGTTGTAGAAAATTTTACACAGATTAATAACAAAAAATAAAAATAAAAATGTCGCCCATATTTTGGGAGATATGACACAAACTTATCTATTTTTAAATGGAAACAATAGTTGACTATGACCTCATTGGAAAGGTTATTTTTTTCCCTTTAATCCGATATAACATATGCCATAGTTATTTTTAAAATAAAATAAGTTATAGTCGTTTTAATTTTTCCATACATCAAAAAATAGTTAGCCATGAAAAAGACAAAAGTAAAACAATTGCGGTTGTTTATAGCAACGAAATCAATATTTAATTTATTATCTTTCTTTAGATTTGTCAAAAGCAACATAAAGTAAAATAATTCCAAAATTATCAAAATAATAATAGAAGAATATTTTAAATATTACATAAGATGCTTTAAAAGTCCACCATTATTATTATGGCATAAAGTACATCTTTTTAAAATCGAATTTGTGGCTTTTTGACTTTTCTTCTGTCAATAGAATTAAATGTTTCAAGTACAGCTAGTCGTAAGATCCTCCACGGATTGATATGATTGTTGATACACTTTGTTCTTCACATAACCCCACAGAAAAAAGTCTAAAACGGATAGGTCGGGGGATCTAGGTGGCCATAGGATTGGTCTATTTCTTCCCGCCCATGAATTAGGAAAAGCATCATTTAAATAGTTTCGCACAGCCAACTTGCTATGAGGTGGAGCTCCGTCGTGTTGAAACCACTTCAATCTTGCCCGTACTGATAAATTTAAATCATCGAGCATATCTTCAAATGATTCTTGAAGAAAACGAAGGTAATCATTTCCATTCAATGTGTTATCAAAAACATATGGGCCGAGAATTCTCGATCCGAACACACCGCACCATACATTAAATCCAAATTTAATTTGTGGTCTACGTTGTGCAACTTCTCGTGGATTCTCCTGACTCTAAACATGTTCATTGTGCCGGTTAAAAATCCCACAATTAGTAAATCGCGTTTCATCTGTCCAAATTATTTTTGTAGGAAACGTATCATCCTCTTGGCACATGTTTTTGTACCACATACAGAAGACCATTCTCTTATTGGTATCACCGTCATGTAAATTTTGTGAAATTGATACCTTATATGGGTGATATTTGTGTTTTTTCAAAACTCGTACTACAGTCCGTTGAGATATGCTTGCTTCTGTTGCAACTTATCTGGTCGATGTGGATGGATCTATCATCGCCAATGCTAATACGTTTATTTCCGAAACTTCATTAATTTCGTTTTTTTCAAGTTTCGGCTTTGTAAAGGATCCGCACTCACCCAAATTGTGGTAAATTCTTCTGAATGTTGGTAAAGATGGCTGCCGACGATCGATATATTGATTATAATATTGTTCTGCAGCATCCGTAGCGTTTTTATTACACTGAATGTAACAAACAAGCATATCACGCTTTTCTTCGTTGGAAAAATTCATTATCACTTTAAAAAACTTTCAACACCAAATAAATACAAAACAAACTTATCGAAACAAACCAAATATGGAAATGAATTAATATGTGTTTAGAATAAACAATTGAAATTGTTTTACTTTTGTCTTTTTCATGGCTAACTATTTTTTGGTGTATCATCAAATTAAAAACGACTGTAACTTACTTTATTTTAAAAATAACTATGGCATATGTTATATCGAATTGAAGGGGGAAAAATAGCCCTTTTAATAAAGTCATAGCCAACTATTGTTTCCATTTAAAAAAAGGTAAGTTTGTGTCATATCTCCCAAAATATGGGCGATTTTTTTTTTGATTTTTTTGTTATTAATCTGTGTAAAATTTTCTACAACTTTGTCCTCTACAGTTTTTTTCTATCTATGATAATAATACAGATATATTGATTTAAAAAAATTGCCACATTTTACTTTATTCAAAATATCTAGTTACCCTTGACTTTTTCAAATATTTTAAAAGTATCATTTTATTCGTCCTGTAAAACTACACTTCTTTCCCCATTTAACCGTTTTTTCTATCTCTTATAGTTTCCGAGATCCCCATAGAGAACATCGAAAAAAACTCACCCTGTATATATATATATATATATATATATATATATATATATATATATATATATATATATATATTATAAGCCTGGAGCAATAAATAAATATTTCGACTTTAAAAAAAGCCTAAAATATTTACCTTATGCTTAATTTACGAAACACATTAAAGAGCACGACTTATTAGAAAATCTGTATCATCAATCAAGTAAAAATTACGAAGACGTATTCTAGGTTATTTCCTTTTAGTAATGTATAATAATGTTTGATTTGTGCTAAAGCAGTGTTTACATACGTCAAGGTGTACAGTGTTTGTGATAACAAAGTTAAAAAAAGTAAAAAACAGACATATGATATAATATAAACGATTAAAAATGAAAAAGAAAATCTAAAAATATTGTATACATAAAAGTAATAGTCAAATATATCAATAATAAATAATAACACTTGATTGTAAATATATTAGTAATACATAACAATAATATAAATCGCAACTAGAATGTGTACTTTAGAAAGTCCTCGATGATATAGAACGCATTTTCAATAAGTGGTGGCTTGATTTCATTTCTAAACTGTATTTTATTAAGTTCGCTAAGCTTGTCTGGTACATTATTAAAACATTTCAGACCAAAATAGTTTTCACAATTCCTAGATCTTTGAAGCTTAAGATTTCGAACGTTTTCAACATGTTTGTAATTGTTTATGTTTTAAACACCGTTTCAATGAAAATAACACGTTTTGTAAAGATAATTGATTACTAAGATATTTAACATTTTTGTTAGGTATAAAATATAAGTGAACACGCCTTGTTTATTGCCAGTATTTCTTAAAATACTGTTAATTAAAAAAAATCTTTAAATAAAAATTGCAGACACTTTCAATTTACTAAAATTCATAAAAGGCGTCAAAATATTTAAAATTCATGATAGGCGTCAACGTATTAAATATTAAGGAATGTCTTAAAAATTCTAGTGTCTAAATTTTAAATATTAACAAAAATCTTAAAAATTCACAAAAATTTACAAGATTTTCGAGCAACATATTTAAAATTAACAAATATTTGGGAAATTTACAACCATTGCTCAGAATTTGAAAAGTTCTTAGCAATTATCGTAAATTTCCTAAATATTTGTTAATTTTAAAAAATGTCAAAGCTCATTTTTAAAACTAACGAATGTTTAGGAAATATCCGATAATTGCTAAGAAGTTTTTAAATTCTGAGCAATGTTCTTAAATTTCCCAAATATTTGTTAATTTAAAAAAAATTGAAGCTCTATAATCTCGAAAATTTATAAAACTATTAACATTTTTAGTATTAAGGAAAATCTAAGAAATTCGCGAAAACCGTCAACATTTTGATGAACATCTTTAAATTTCATGAAAAACGTCATGATATTAAAAATCGATTAAAAGGGTTCTATGAATGAACGAAATTTTATGAAGTGTTAGAATATTTAAAATTAATGAAAATCTACAAAATTTTTAAAAAAATACGTCAACATTTTCAAAATCAACCGAAATTTCATAATTTTTTTTTGAAATTTTTGAAATTTCTGTTGATTTTGAAAATGTTAATGTTTTTTTTTGTGAATTTTGTAGTTTTAAGTTCATTTTTAAAATCTTGCCGCTTTTCGTGAATTTTCTGATTTTTTATTAAAATTGGAAATGTAGATGATTTTTATGAATGAGTAAGATTTCCGTTAATTTTTTTTTTTTTAAATCTTTATTTCCACTATAATGCTTCTTACAATAATTAAATTAACAATACATTACACAAAATACGGCAGCATAGTGAAAAAAGGCGGAGTTCAGCATACACATCTCTAGGAGATATTGCTGATCTTCCACTCAACCTTTAAGAACAAAACAAGAATATTTACTTAATTACTTGCAAAAAAACCTTGATACTCTTCATGAATTTTCAAGATTTTCGTATATTTCGTAAATATTCATTTATTTTACAAACGCCACGAAATTCAAAGATTTGAATTGTTATTTGTAACATTTATGTTGTTTTGTTTATAAAATGGTTTTGCCATAATTCGAAAAACAGTGATTTCATATCAAATGGAATTTGAAAAGATTTTCTGTTCAGTTTTAAATTTCCGACGGTTATTCGAAATTTAGATTTTTGTTAATTTTAAAAATGTCGACACATGAGTTTCGCTAATTTTCAAAATTTTGGTAGATTTCGTGAATATCCTAAATTTTTGTCAAATTTAAAATGTTTTCTCGTTTAATGACATTTCACAATTTTTATTGATATTCAAATACTTAGCGTAAATATCCAAGATTACCTTTAAATTATAAAAATTTGGACGGTATTCGTAAATTTTCGTTAATCTTCCAAAAATTTTGTTTCTTTTCATAAATTTTTAAAACGTTGATTATATTCGTGAATTTCCAAATTTTCCTTAAATATTTTGTATACATAACCTTACAGTCGCGCGTCAGATCAAGCGGATTTGTCAGTGGTACCAAACAAAAATCATGGCATGCTAGAGGATCAAACTTTTCGGTCATATGGTATTACATGTTAACTGTATGTTTTGAGTTTACGTGAAGTGATTATTACACATTCTATCTATAAAAATAACACGTGAAGTAAGGAATCAGTCTTTTTATGTAAAATATTACATGTTCCGGATTGAAAATGTTTACCCTTAATTATATTATATGTTCCGGATTGAAAATGCTCACCCCGTATGTATTTAGTGATTTATTAACAATTTATTATTCAAAAATGTATCACTTGGCAACAGGCAAACGTAGAGTTCAAACCATACTAGCAAACTTACCCTGTTCATAAATTAATAAAGAAAATTGATTAGAATATTTAAAAAAATAATTATAAAAGTCAATAATTTGTTTAATTATCATCAATTTAATATGTTAAGAAATTAAAAATCATCAAAAAGAAGGAAACAAATATAAATATATTTATTTATGTATTGCAATTCTTAGAATAATAAAAATAAAATGATATTTTTAAAAATTAATAAAATGAATTAAAATTAGTCGATGAATGTAGTAACATTTACACATTGTTAAAAATCATTGAAAAGTGTTAGTAGTTGAGATGATCGACAAAATTGACAAAATTAATTAATATTGCAAAGTGATGAATTTTATGAACATTTACAAAATAATCAAATGGAACAAATGCTCATACACAGAAAATATTTGTTTTAAATATACATACGCTGTAAATGTTCCGACATTGGCTGTTTTTTAAACGAGTTCAATTTGAAGCTTTAAACGAGTGTTTTCCACTCCCAATTTAGCTAGAAGTAAAACTTTGAGTTTAGAGAAGCCTGAAAATCTAGATTGGTCGCGTCGAAGCGGAGCGACTAATCCAAATTAGGCTTTTCTAAACTCGTAATTTTACTTCATGAGCTAGGCGTATAAACACTGAAATATTGTGAAGTTCAAAACATTCTACTTATAATTTATACTAAAATAAAAAAAAAACAGTATCTGGTTCCTAATATTAGGAGAGACAAGTGCCCCTCCTTGCCCATATGTGCTTATGCCCATGACTGCTGGCCCTTAATGTATAATCATTCTCTATTTAATTGAGATTTTGTTGATAATATAATATTCACACAGATAATTTTGTATGTAAGCAAAGCGAATAGTTGGTTTATGGTTTATACAAAAAATCCTGTGCAAATATTTCCAAGAGATTAAACACGAACCGTATAAATAGAAATCCAGTGTAAATATAGAGAGCATGGAAACCGTCTCGCTTAGTATGAAGTGAGGATGGGTGGCGTCGGCAAAGTTAATATAGGGGATTAGTAACTTAAACATAAACTAGGCTACGTGTACAGCAGGGCTGTACAAGTGTAGCATTACATTTAATCAGGTACTATAAACCGCGAGCAGGTGTTAATCCCGGCGGATTAAACCGGCGTCGACGTGCGCAAATCCATCATCTCTAACGGAGCCCGGAAAACGCTTGCAGGTTCCCATAGGTGGTGATACTAGACTACCGGATAAATGAGGGGTGGCCCTGTGTACAAATTGCGGCTGCATTCAGATTCAGTCCCCCTTTAAAAAATGATCACCATTATCCGGCAGACAGCCCGCCACCAATCTGACTAATGTTGCATGGTTTATACTTATGCCGGGTCCTTTTTATTCCACGCCGACCAGACACTTTATATTGCACCTTATATACGCAAGGAAGCGGGGAAGGGTGAACCATAAATAAGGGAAATCCATCCACATACACACACACACACACACACACACACATACAAACCCGCTCTTACACAAACCGCGAACTTTCCACGCGTGAAAAAACACTCAGACCGAATTGAATGGAGATGATGATGTTTGTTATAAATCTCTGCTCACTTACGTTTCATGTCCACAAAGAAGGATTTATATTTGGATAGAAGAACTAAGTGAATAATTATTCATTTTGAAACTTCGCTTACATAATATACAAATTAATTCAATTTATTATTGCAATTTGTTTGAACCCATTTTGCTTTCATTGAGCTCTCCCAGCTCTTGGAAAAAACTAATATTTATGTAAGGATAAATGAAATTGCCAATACGATATTGTACAGAGCTGGGCAGGATTCGAATCATTCGGGAGTCGAATCCTGGATTGGAATCCTTTTAGAGGATTTAAAAGAGGTATTCGAATACTTTAGTTAAACTGGATTCGTGATCCGGATTCGTTACACTTTTTTAAAAGGATTCGTATTCGAATCCAAATGCTGGTGATTCGAATCCTCATAAAAGGATTCGAATCCTCGTAAAAGGATTCGAACCCTCATAAAAGGATTCGAATCCTCGTAAAACTATTCGAATCCTCATAAAAGGATTTGAATCCTCATAAAAGGATTCGAATATTTATAAAAGACTAAGCATGAAGTAAAATTTCGAGTTTAGAAAAGCCCAGCGTAGAAAATTTGTCGAGGGTCGCGCAGCGACCCGAGACTAATTTTCACGGGGCTTTTCTAAACTCGAAATTTTACTTCATGCGCCACGCGTATAAAACAGTGATTTAACGAGAAATTTAAAAACAAACAAAACAAATGTTTCATGTTAATCCTTACGATTAATTCTAATTATTTTTGACGATTCGAATCCTTTTGTAACTATTCGAATCAGTTACAAAAGGATTCGAATCGTCAAAAATAATTAGAATTAATCGTATGGATTAACATGAAAAATTTGTTTTGTATGTTTTTAAATTTCTCGTTAAATCACTATTTTATACGCGTGGCGCATGAAGTAAAATTTCGAGTTTAGAAAAGCCCCGTGAAAATTTGTCTCGGGTCGCTGCGCGACCCTCGACAAATTTTCTACGCGGGGCTTTTCTAAACTCGAAATTTTACTTCATGCTTAGTCTGGGAGTGGAAAACACTCGTTCGTAAATTTTCGAATTATCATAAAGTTGTCATAAAGTTGTGTGTTTATTTTCAAAAAAATCTTTCGCGGTTTATTGAACAAAAACAAAACAGCTAATGTGAAAAGTGTTTAGGTAAAAGTGGTTTATTTTTTCATTGGCAACAACAACTTTTGTTTGAAACATTTTTTGATTTAGACGTCGAACGCCATAATCGGTGACTAAAAAAACTGGTGGAGATCAACAAATCTCCACTAGATTTTTTAGTTTCTAATTCAAAAACAAAAGAGCTATCTGAGGTGAAAAGTTTTTAGGTAAAAGAGGTTAATTTTTTCGTTGGCTACAACTTTTGTTTCAAACATTTTTTGACTTATACGTCGAAAGCCATAGTTAAATTCGTTTAATAAAAAAACATCTAATTATTTCTGGTGATTTTTAACACAAGACTTTTAGACATTTGATGGTATAATTAATATTGAATTACTGAAATAAGTATTTATTTTTAATATATTCGTAAATATACGGCAAACAAACTAAAATATTTATTTAATTAAAATACTTAGATAATAACAATACAATAAAGTTTATATTATTATTATTATTAGCATCCCAAACCATAGGACTAACGTGAGATTAAAATCTCCTATTGTTATCATGTCATGCATGTGTAATAAATTACCATCCTGTTGTGATATTCTGCACGACTCTGTTAAATCGTTGATGAACAATCTGTCAAATAGCTGTCACACTCACGAGCGTCTTCATATTGTTTAGATTTAAATTTATTTATGTACATACATACATTTTTTATTGTATTATCATTGCCTTGTAATTGGGAAATTTCCTGTTGGGCAATAAATACTTATTATTATTATTATTATTATTATACCGGGTGTCCATATTTCAACAGAATGTATAGGGATCTCGGTTATTTAAAGAGATAGAGAGTCGGTTAAATTGGGGCAAAGTTGCATAATTTAGGGCCCAATAATAACCCAAAAACACGTTTGAAATATCTAATTTCCTTAATGAGATATTATCAAAAAACGTATTTTTGAAAATTCGTTTTTATTTTTTTATTCAAAAACTATTAAATCCAGACATTTACAACTTTGACATTATAGAGGCACTTTTTAACGATAAATCTAGTAACATATTTTATTTTAAGATAACTATAACATTTACCTAGGGACCATAGCTAACTTTTGTTTTTCTTATGGGCGCCATTTTGGATTTTGAAATTTTTTGGAAGAATATTGTTTACTGAATTCAATGATGTATCACACTTATAGTTTATTGTACATTTTATATGTAAAATTTTAATCTTTTGGTATTTCAAAGAGTGCCTTGGAAACAGTTGAGTAAAGTAATGAGTGTTGTCCACTCCCAGACTAAGCATGAAGTAAAATTTCGAGTTTGGAAAAGCCCCGCGTAGAAAATTTGTCGAGGGTCGCGCAGCGACCCGAGACAAATTTTCACGAGGCTTTTCTAAACACGAAATTTTACTTCATGCGCCACGCGTATAAACCATTGATTTGAAGTGTAGTTCAAAAACACACAAATACCTCTTTAATCAGAGTAACACAGAAATTTAGTCTGTTATCAACGATGTTTAGTGTTAATAATAAATAATTAGGTTGTGAATATTTTTGTTAAAACAACTGATAACGATATTTATATGTTAATGTTTGTAACAAAATAATAAAATCAAATTTATTCTTAAACGATTTGTATTCGTGATTCGAAAAAACAGGATTCGAATCTTTGATTCGAATCATATTTATCTCTTACGAATCCTTTATTCGAGTATTCCTGATTCGAATCATATTAGGTGATTCGGATTCGTGATTCGAATCCTTTTAACGAGGATTCGTCCCAGCTCTGATATTGTATTAATATTTGCATTAGTCATATTCAATATATAATTACATTACTTTGTCAATCGTGCACTTGGTTTGAATACATTTTTATGTATTTTTATTTTTTATTATTTTTAGGAGCATCAACACCTATAAAACATTTATCGTTGCGAAGCCTCTTGCCAGACACGGAACACTTCATGACCTACGAGGGTTCAACGACGCACCCCGGCTGCTGGGAGACGACGGTCTGGATCATCCTCAACAAGCCCATCTACATCACGAAACACGAGGTAAGTTTCGTCCCCTAATAAAATTCATTCCTTCCTTCCTGAAAAAGAGAGAGGGTTCGAGCGCTAAATGGTAATTCGTTTTCGGGGCCTATCTCGAATTTGCAAATTCCGCTGTTTATCCATGTAAAAGGGGTCACCGAAAACCCCCCCTTATATTAGCTGAATATTTTAACACGAGTTATATTTATTAACACCTACGCACACATGTACGTGTGCTGAATATCCCGCGTCGTCAAACTTAATTAATCTGAAGTGTTATTTATATGTAAAATAGGTTGTTTAAAAATAAATGATGCAGCATATTTTTACATAAAATTTATAAAATTATAATATCTCATTTATGAATTGTCAATGACAGTCACTACGTTAATTAATTCCTAATCTAGCCTAATTAATTATTACTAACACTGAGGCCCATTTGCACCCTGGCTAATTAACTTCAATCGTCCACTAATCAATGATTAAACCTCTGTTTAAGTCAACATTCTAGAATATAAGAATGCTAATAATTTGTAAGATATCCTTAACATGTCTTTTTTATCAGTATGCGATAGTGTACACAATTTGTAAATAAAATTGTTGTTTTTAAGAAGTACTAATCACTGATTAAATTAATTGACTTATGTGCAAACGTGCATGAAACTCTTTGATAAATATCTGTTTTCGTGTTGTTCTAATATGTTATCTTATTATGTTGACGGTTAAATTGTGTATGGAGATGCTTATATTTCAGTTAACTTTAGTTGTTGGTCAGGCATCAGTGGAGGGCAAGCGTTCCAGAACTAAAAGGGCCTCTCGACATTCTTGACGCAGCCTTATGGGCGCGATAATAGCAACGCGAACATTCCGCCCTGCAGTAAAGAGCTCTTTAATGTTAGCCCTACACACTAATTATTACAGGCCCTTCCTTAATATTATTAAAACTTTACCCTGCCACTTGACAAATAACTACTAAATCACTCAAGTAAACATACGAATATAACAGACAAAAAATAAGATTTAAGTAGGTAGAACAGTATAACTTTTATATAAATAAAACAATTTTGCCATTTTCAAATATATTTTGTGCATTCGCTACAATTGTTTCTTCAGGCAAAGAAATGAACAGTATAAATTAATATAAAATATACATATATTTTTTTTAATTACCCTCTGATGTAAAAGCTGTGTATTTATTTTTAATACTAACTTTAAATCAATGTTTTAATATAATAAACTATAAAGCTTTTGATATACAGAGTTTTTCTATTGCATTTCACTTTATATCGAATATGTATCCCTTTATCTCAAATATACAGGGTGTTCATTTGAAAACTTCCCAACGCGGATTTATGGAAAACCACTGATTAAAAGAAAAAACGCCGAGACACGTCCAAAGATTTTCCAAGGGGGACAACTTTTTAAGCAAAAACGACTTCACCCCCTTTTACCCTCTGCCCCCCGGGGTCATCTCCTTAAAAATTTTAAATGACAAGGGGTATCAAGTAATAGCTTGTTTGAAAGGTTTTTCAAAGTGCTTTATTTTGACGTTTCGATTTTTAAAATCGGTCGATTTGCTTACGGAAAAATTAGAAAAATCTTTATTTATCTTAATTTGTTCAGATAGAAAAAAAAACACACGAAAATATCACTTTTCATTTTAGTAAGTGTTCAAAATGTTGCCCGTTATTGGCCAAACAATGATATAGGCGATGTTCAAATTCTTGCCGGACATTTTCAAAAACATGTTGTGGGAGATCATGGCAGCTTTCGGTGATGCGTTGACGAAGTTCATCTAAACTTTCAGGTTGGGGAGTGAACACAATAGATTTTAAATGGCCCCATAGAAAAAAGTCTAATGGCGACAAGTCAGGAGATCTAGCAGGCCATTCTATAGGCCCTCTTCGCCCAATCCATTTATCTGAAAATTCGTCGTCTAGCCATTGCCGAACCGGAAGAACATAGTGAGGAGTAGCGCCGTCTTGCTGGAAATATATTTCAGCCTCATCAAGTATAGGGTTTCCATCGTCTCCGATTTGGTTTTCAATGGTTTCAGTGATAAGCGGATTGATGGTATTTTCCAACATATCTAAATAAATGCCTCCATTTAAATTCCCATTAATAAACAATGGCCCAATCACTTTGTGACCTAAAATGCCTGCTCATACATTAATTTTTTGGGGGTACTGAGTATGCCCTTCTACAAAAGCATGAGGATTTTCATTGCTCCAATACCTGCAGTTATGCTTATTAACAAATCCATTTAGATAAAATGTGCATTCATCAGTGAAGCAGATATTCTTTACATGAATGGTATTATCATTAATCGCTGCAGTCATTTGTTCACAAAACTCAACTCGCCTATCGAAATCACCCTCGGTTAACTCTTGCAATATTTGCATTTTGAATGGATGAAATTTATGTAACTGTGTGTACAGAGCCTAATGAAATACCAGTCGCATCACCAATTTTGCGTAATGAAGTATTAGGATTTATGCCAAAATGACCCAAAACTTCAATATGAGCGGCTTCATTTAAAACTCTACGATGATTACGTTTTTTATTTGCAACAGATCCAGTTTGAGTAAATTTAGTAACATGGTCCAAAACATACCTATGCGAAGTTATCTTGTCCGGATGTCTGGCGTTAAATGTGACGGCAGTTTGCCGAGCACATTGATTGTGGGCACCATAAATTAGAATAATTTCCACTCTTTCGGCTAGTGTGTAAACCATTTTGGAAGTAAAATATGAATCAATAAATTTATTTTCACTATCCCAAGATTGTCACAAAGGTAACTGACAGTAAATGGAATTGTTTCTTTTCCATAGCAACTAACCCAAACTAAACAGGTATAAGAATAAATGTCATCTCCGTATTTATGAAAAGAAGGCGAAAAAAATTAGGGTTTTTATTTGGTTGCTGCCAAGTTTTGTTGGTTTTTGAACACTTATTAATAAAATAAAAAGTGATATTTTCGTGTGTTTTTTTTTTCTATCTGAACAAATTAAGATAAATAAAGATTTTTCTAATTTTTCCGTAAACAAATCGACCGATTTTAAAAATTCAAACGTCAAAATAAAGCACTTTGAAAAACCTTTCAAACAAGCTATTACTTGATATCCCTTGTCATTTAAAATTTTTAAGGGGATGACCCCTAGGGGCAGAGGGTAAAAGGGGGTGAAGTCGTTTTTGGTTAAAAAGTTGTCCCCCTTGGGAAATCTTTGGACGTGTCTTGGCGTTTTTTCTTTTAATCAGTGGTTTTCCATAAATCCGTGTTGGGAAGTTTTCAAATGAACACCCTGTAGTTTCCATTTATCAAACACATTCCCTATATACCACATTTCGCTTTATGTCAAAATTTTATCACAATTGTCAATTACATTTCACTTCTCAGCAAAATGTCGACAGTTCGTCAAAAAATGCATCTTAGGAATGAACTAAGAGCACTACGGAGAATGGATGCTGGCGTAAGTAGTGTTACAGTGAGTTTTTTCGTTTTAGGTAAACATACGTATAATTTGCAATTTTTTCGACATTTATTGTTTTTCAAAAGAATTCAATTTGAAGCTTTAAACGAGTGTTTTCTACTCCCAGACTAAGCATAAAGTAACATTTCGAGTTTAGAAAAGCCCTGTGGAAATTTGCCGAGAGTCGCGCAGCGACCCGAGACAAATTTTTTAGGCTTTTCTAAACTCGAAATTTTACTTCATACGCCACGCGTATAAAACACTAAAATATTATGAAATTTATATATATTCGAACTTCACTTGAAATCTGTGTTTTATACGCGTGGCGCATGAAGTAAAATTTCGAGTTTAGAAAAGCCCAAAAAATTTGTCTCGGGTCGCTGCGCGACCCTCGACAAATTTTCACGGGGCTTTTCTAAACTCGAAATTTTACTTCATGCTTAGTCTGGGAGTGGAAAACACTCGTTTATAGCTTAAAATCGAACTTAAAAAAAAAAAACAAGAAATATCTAAGGATTTTCCCTCCTAAATCCGCTATATCTTTTTTACAAAGTCTGCTGAAACAAACTGAAATTTGGTTCTCTAAATGGAGGATATCCCTAAATTCATATAAAACCCAAATGTTAATCCCATACTACAAAATATAAGTCTCCCACAACACTTCTTAACGTCAGAAGAATATCACCATCCTTCCAAATGTAATGTAATATATGTCAACAGATTTCCCGATTTACGAAATGAGTTTCACTATATACCAAATACTTTTCCCTTTAATATTTTTGCTGAAAATTTTTGCAGTAACAATAACGTTTTTCCTGGAAATATTTTATTTGTATATATACCTACAGGGAGTTTTTCTTTTAAGTATTCCAAATTCAGCCTATTTTCTGTAAATCCTTAGATATTTCTTGTTTTTTTTTAAGTTCAATTTCAAGCATTAAACGAGTGTTTTCCACTCCCAGACTAAGCATGAAGTAAAATTTCGAGTTTAGATAAGCCCCGTGAAAATTTGTCGAGGGTCGCGCAGCGACCCGAGACAAATTTTCTGGGCTTTTCTAAACTCGAAATTTTACTTCATGCGCCACGCGTATAAAACACAGATTTCAAGTGAAGTTCGAATATATATAAATTTCCTAATATTTTAGTGTTTATACGCGTGGCGCATGAAGTAAAATTTCGAGTTTAGAAAAGCCCAGAAAATTTGTCTCGGGTCGCTGCGCGACCCTCGACAAATTTTCACGGGGCTTTTCTAAACTCGAAATTTTACTTCATGCTTAGTCTGGGAGTGGAAAACACTCGTTTAAAGCTTGAAATTGAACTTGAAAAAACAAGAAATATCTAAGGATTTACAGAAAATAGGCTGAATTTGGAATACTTAAAAGAAAAACTCCCTGTATGTATATATACAAATAAAATATTTCCAGAAAAAAAGTTATTGTTACTGCAAAAATTTTCAGCAAAAATATTAAAGGAAAAAGTATTTGGTATATAGTGAAACTCATTTCATAAATCGGGAAATCTGTTGACATATATTACATTACATTTGGAAGGATGGTGATATTCTTCTGACGTTAAGAAGTGTTGTGGGAGACTTAGGAGATATTTTGTAGTATGGGATTAACATTTGGGTTTTATATGAATTTAGGGATATCCTCCATTTAGAGAACCAAATTTCAGTTTGTTTCAGCAGACTTTTTAAAAAAGATATAGCGGATTTAGGAGGATGCCATATCGTCGGTAAACTGGAGTATATGTTGTGAAGGATAAAAAAGTTAGGATCTGGGTTGTAAATGTCGAAAGTATATAAATTAAAAAGCAAAGGGGATATGGAAGAACCTTGTAGAACACCTTGGCAAGGGTTAAATGAATAGGATAATTGGTTTTTAAATTTGACTTGTAAGGATCTATTGGATAGGAACTAGTCAAGGATTCGTATTAAAAATGTAAGATGATTCAGGACTTGACATGTATATAATAATCCCCGATGCCAAACTGAGTCAAAAGCTTTTTTAAAATCGAGGAATATTACGGCCGACCTTTTGCCTTCTATGTGGTTACTTTGGAGATTAGATGCCAGGATAGTCAGTGGAAGTTGTATGGAACGTTTATATACTGGTATCGGAATCGGTATTTAGGAATATACTTGGAAATATGGAAGTTTATTTGATCTTTTAGTAGAGATTCAAAAGTTTTACCAAAGACGGGAAGTAAAGTGATAGGTCTATAACTGGATACAAGGGAAGGATCAGTATTAGGTTTATGGATACATACAATCTGGCTCTTCTTCCAGAAAGGAGGGTAATAATTGTTAGATACTGCATAATTATGGATGTCCAGGATATATGCGTGGATATTTACAGGAAGTTGTTTAAGAAAACTCCGAGGAACCTCATCATGACCTGGCACTGTGTTTTTACCATTCGATAGTTTTCTAATGTAATCTTCCTCGGAGATGAAGGTTACTGGGGAGGAAGGGAGTGATTCGAAGGTTTGGTACCAGTTATCAATGTGATTTAGTTGTCTTTTGTCAAAGTCGTCATTAGTCGAGAATGTAAACGTCTGATTAAAATAGTCTGCAAATATATTGGCGATTATTTGGGGGTCCGCAGTTTCTTTATTTGAAGTGGGGTCTAATATAGATTTAAATGAGTCCGTTTTTTATGATTTTTGAAATATGTGCGAATAAAAATTAAATTAAATTCTAAAAATTGCTACGCCACTGAAATTAAATTGTGTACTAATCAATAGAATAGTATAGGGGAACTTTCGAATGACGGACAGCGAAAATCGAAAGTAATGCTTGAAAAAATCAAATACAATGATCATAGTTGGAAAATTTGTGGGGATTTTAAAATTGTGGGACTTCTACTAGGACAGCAGTCAGGGTATACAAAGTTCCCATGTTTTTTTCTGTGAGTGGGACAGTCGAAGTAGACATCAACATTCGAAGAAAAAGGACTGGATAAGAAGAGATAATTTAACTACCCGATAAAAAAATGTTCTGCATGAACGTCTTGTTGATTCACAAAAAATCTTGTTACATCCACTCCATATTAAACTAGAATTTATAAAACAATACGTTAAAGCTTTAAAAAAAGATGGAGACTATTTCAAATACCTTTGTAGAAAATTTTCCGCTGTCTCAGATGCAAAATTAAAGGAAGGAATTTTTGTCGCTCCTCAAATAAGGAGATTAACAAAAGATCAAGAATTTGTTGATGCCATGACCGAAACTGAGAAAGATGCATGGATTTCATTTGCTAATGTTATTGAAGGTTTTTTGGTAAACAACAAGGATCCTAACTACAAAGAAATTGTGAAAAACATGCTACAGAAATTTATGGAATTGGGATGTAATATGAGCATAAAAGTTCACTTTTTCCACTCACATCTTGATTACTTCCCCGAAAATCTTGGTGATGTGAGTGAGGAGCAAGGTAAGAGGTTTCACCAAAATATGAGAGAAATGGAACGCATGTATCAAGGTCGGTGGAATATTTCAATGATGGCTGATTACTGCTGGTCAATAAAATGGGAAAATCCGGCCCTAGAATGCAGAAGAAAATCCACTAAACGAAGTTTTTCATCCAAGAGGGAAAGATCTTCCGGAAAGAAAAGAAATTAAAGATTGTTTAAGACTTTTTTCAATTTAGTTTACTATTTGTAATTTGTTTTTGTCTCTGTATCAATAAAAGTAGCGTTTATTTGGACCAAATTTTTTATCAATTTATTTTCAACATTGATAAAAAAATGTTTGGATTTGAATTCAGCAGATCAAAATTATACAAATCAGATGTCAGATCAAAATTAACTTTCAAAAAGTCAAAATTTGTTGGCCTGTGAAATTGAATAAATATTTGGAAGTTTCAAGGAGACAAAACATTTGTAGGAAGTGAGGTAATTTTTTATATTTTTTTAAGAATCTTTTCCATTGTGTAACAACTAAACATGTTCGTGTGTAGAAAAGTAATTGCATAGAAAATGATTAGCACAAAATGATTTCTTTACCTTTAAAATGAGATTATTTTCGTAACAAATCCGATTTTTAACAGAAAGCACACATTTAACTGAGTCCTGTCTCGTTAGCCCTAGGGGGTGTAAAGCACACGACAAGTCCCCTCTCTATCCATCCTTGTCTGCACGTACGTGTGTGCATGCGGTGGGGGCGTGTGGGCGGCTGTCCGCCCTTCTGTCCCTTGAGGGTCATTTCGACGACCGCAGTGTCCCTCTGTGGGGATTGATAAATGTGGAAATGGCCGTTCGGTGTTAACCAGATTACTTCGATTAATTGTGGCTCCTATAAATTGATTACAATTTGATTACCGGAGAATTTTTATATAGGCCCCCGGGAGACGCATCCACTTCTGTAATTTATTTTCGCTCAGGTACTGATTTATCATCCCCCACATCCATATGTATTCACACACATACACACACACAAACTTTCATAATCGGGGTAATTTACAAGCGTTGGATGGTCAATAGCCGGGGTACTTTTAACAGTTTAAAAAATAAAACGCAACCAATGAACGTCAGGAGAGGATTAATTGTTTTTTTAAATACCGTGAAACTTTCAGGTATTTCATGACAGTTAAAAACCACACATACATATAGGAAATTCTTCTTATAAGTGTACATATACCGATAATTACAGCGTTTGATAAATTTGTAGAAATTCGTAGATTTTATAATCAATTTAAAACTTCTGACAAGTGCTTTTACTCCTGGATTAAGCATGAAGTAAAATTTCTAGTTTAGAAAAGCTTGAAAATTTGGTTTGGTCTAAAATCAAAATGTTACTTCATGAGCCACGCGTATAGAACACTAAAATGTGGCTGAGCTGAAAATATACTGCTAAAGCAGTACACAAAAGCAGCATATTCTGAACTTTATAATATTTCAGTGTTTTGCACGCCTGGCGCATAAAGTAAAAATTCGATTTTAGAAAAGCCTACAAATTTGGTTTGTTCGCTTCGCTTCGCTACGCGACCAAACTAAATTTTCAGGCTTTTCTAAACTAGAATCTTTTAGTTCATGCTTAATCAAGGAGTGGAACACATTCGTAATAAAGCTTTTTTAATATCATTTTATTATGTAATTTTGACATGACAATATTTTCTCGAAACATACTTTCTAATAGTTCATCACTTGTCAACTTGTTAACACTTATACTATGAAAACAATCACGTTATGCAATTTATTTAATGATATCACATATTGGTTTAGTTTAAACTTGACAAAAAAAAATTAAGAAAATATTGAAAATTTTCCAATCCAACAAAAAATTTGAATAATTAACACTGATTACTTTTCTGTATTGACTTTTTATTTTAAACTGTGACTAGTTTCGGCTTCACCACAAGAAATCCAACAAAAGTTATTGATGTGTCCAAAAAAATCTCCCAACTTTGCATCCCTAAAAAGTACAAAATCACATACCAATAAATTGGACGAAAATCAAAAAACAAATCAAAATCAGAAATATCGCTCATAGTGTGTATTTCAAACGATTGACTTCTATAAATGATGACTGTCAAAATAAAAAAAATAATACAATCAAAAATATTTAATATTTTCAGTTAAAATATATACTAAAGTAAAACACGTTAACTTTGTTTTTATAACACAATATTGTGTTATACAAACAAAGTTAAAGTGTTTTTTTTTTATTGAATTAACATGTATAACGAAGTATAAGCTTCCACCGTTCATATTATACTAAAGTAGTTTTTTATCATTTTTATTTACGAGTATTAAATAACATACAGGAGTTTTACAAGAGTTCAATTTAAAGCTTTAAACAAGTGTTTTCCACTCCCAGATTAAGCATGAAGTAAAATTTTCAGGCTTTTCTAAACTTGAAATTTGACTTTACGCGTCACGCGTATAAAACACTAGTTTTAAGTGAAGTTCAAAATATATGTCTTTAGCATACTGCTGTAGTAGCATATTGTGATCTTCACTTGAAATAAGTGTTTTATATGCGTGGCGCATAAAGTAAAATTCGAGTTTAGAAAAGCCTGAAAATGAGGTTTGGTCGCTCCGCTACGCTACGCTTTTCTAAACTTGAAATTTGACTTTATGTTTAATCTGGGAGTGGAAAATACACTTTTAAAGCTTCAAATTGAGGTATTTAAAAAAACAACGAATGCCTATACATTTACAGGTTATACACTGAAACTGGGATTTGTACCGGGTGTTTGATTAAGGATGGCCATCGGCTGTGTCTCAGGAACTATTCATTGTAGAATGTTGCAGTAAAAAAATCACCGAAAAGGGGTGAAGAGAAATCGCTAGAAATATGTTTTAAGTTTCTAACTTCGCCGCTAGAGGGCGCAATCCCTATCAAACAATAATTAAAGAATGCACTGTGAAAGTAGATTTTTCGTAATTTCTTACCCTTATTTAAATGCAATTACGGACACAAAGTTCACGCAGACTTGTTGTATGTACAAACCTAAGGAGTTCAATACAATTTCAGATACATTTACACCTGATTCCAAATCTTTGCAATATGGCTTGAGCCCATTGCATGCATGGATTTAGTTTTTAGAGTATACAAACTTCATATTAAGGTTTGGCAAGTGAGAAGGCCTGAACACAAAATTGCATTTTGCAGAACGAAAAAAGCTGATTCAAAATATCCTTTAAGAAAAGCTAGGACTTATTGTAGATAAGCTGAAAACGGGTGGAAGCGGTAACACAAATGGTGAAAACACTCATTGAGCATTCGCGAAGCCTCGATAAATAATTGATGAAGAATTTTAACAAAACATTAATTGCACTTATCTTCTTATCGATTCGTCACTGTGCAAATCCACGGCAAGTATTTTTATTAATACTTATCCGTGGTTCAACATGCCTGCTTCAGTGCACAAAATTTTAATGCATGGTGCAGATGTAATCTGAAATACCATTCTGCCGATTGGGATGATGGTAGAAGAATCTTCGGAGGTACGAAGTAATCTACCGAAAGTTTAGAGCTGATCACAGCAGGAAACAGTCGGATTGTGGATCATGAGGATGTTTTTTATAGGTTGATGGATACATCGGATCCATTAATATCCAGTATCAATGTACATACCAGGATCCGCAATGTAGCAAAAATGTATAAAATACCGGTTCCTCAAGAAGTTTGAAATTTACTTGCAGTTCCTAAAGAGATCAAATCCGATATTGACTCAGTCTCAAACTCATCAGATGATGATGATACCACTGGGCTTCCAGAATTTGAGAACATTTTAGATGAGATTGAGCTCTCTGACGAAGAATAATAAGATTTATTCTAATATAATTAAGTTCCTTGAAGAGTTAGAAGAGAATGATATCACTAAAATCATAAAACAGCCCGAGCAGTGAGAGGCGAGGGGACTCACTATAATAAAGCACCCCGAGCAGTGAGACTCGAGAGAATGAACTCACAATAATCTAGCACCCTGGAAAGTTTTTTTAATATTATACACATTTAACTAACCCCTGTTAACGTGCATACTTGAACTTTACATACAAAGATAGCGACACTGAAAGAACCTCAAGTGACGATTTAAATCAAATCACATAATTTCACAATTTTCACCGCTATATTGGGTCCGCCATTTTGAATTTTGAACTTTTTAAGTCAAATTCGTGTTCAGCCATCCCGAAAACCACTGAGTAAGGATTTTTATGTAAATCTCACAACATTTCGCAATTTCTGGCGCCATATTTGCTTTCGACATTTTGAATTTTGAACTTTTAATGTCAAATTCGAGTTCAGAAACCCCGAAAACCCTCGATTGGAGATTTTTGTGCAAATCCCATAAAATTTTGCAATTTCGGATGCCATGTTGGATCTACCATTTTGAATTTTAAACATTTACTGTCAAATTCAGGATTAGCGACCCCGAAAACAGCCATATGTCAAGTTTCATGAAAATCCGACATGATCTAGAATTTTGGCCACTTTTCTTGGTCTCCTTGACCAGTGTGCGCTGGCCGAAGTTGCAATTACATATCTTCAGTTCTTTGTTTATTTTGTAGATATGAACTTATTCAATCCATTCATCGCTAATAACGCAAACGATACGTCATCGGCCTTTCTCGCTTGCAGCAGCGTTTGCATCATTAGCGATGAATTGGTTAAGAATTTTTCGCGCGCTTTTTTTTGTTTCTTAATTACAATTATTGTCTAGATTCAACGTGCACTTGCAAAGCGCAACAAAAAAATTACTCGAGCTATGAAGAGAGGGTATAATAAGTTACCCCCTCAACATCGATTGTTGAAATTTCTAAGAGCACCACTTTATTCCATTAATTTCCACGGCAGTCTATTAAAGCGATACCATCTCTCCCCAGGGAGCGCTAATGTCGCGCAAATTAGTTTTTTTCCCTTTCGCTCAACACACAGCGCGAATTTCTATTTTAAAACTAAAATACATGCACCGCAAATACCCCAACTAATGGAATAATTCCCCGATAATGTGGCGAGAGCGTATAACGAAGCGTGTCCGGTGACCAACCCCCCCGCGTTTTCATATTTTCAGCGGCCCGGGATAATTTCCAGCGGCTTAGCGGATGGAAATTCTGAAAATTAAAAGTGAGATTTAATGTCGCTAATTTTCGTCCACTGCACACCGGCTCTTTTTTATTTCTTATTATTTTTTTAACTCACTTCCCAGCCGGCGAAGCGCTATTGAATTTCTCCGCCCGGCGCATCCACCATTAATTAATGTGATGAATCTAGCTAGTCGAGCGTTTTTCACTCAAAATGCTTTCCCTATTGTATTTTAATAATATATTATTTTTAGTTTTCTCTAATACAGCTAAGCAAGTATTTTTAGCTAGAAATTTTACTTTATGCTTAATCAAGGAGTGCAAACACGTTTAATAAACTCATTGAATACTTTATTAAAAGTACTGTATTGTTAAAAAGGAAGAAATGAACTTTATTTATTTATTTATTTATTTATTTTATTTTCAATTATTAAAATAAATGCAACTGACTTGAGAGTAGTAGTTATACAGGGAGGATGCGTATTTCAAATTCAACTTATTTTCTTTAAATCTTTAGATATTTTTCGTTTTTTTAAAAGAGTTCAATTTGAAGCTTCAAACGAGTATTTTCCACTCCCAGACTAAGCATGAAGTAAAATTTCGAGTTTAGAAAAGCCCCGTGAAAATTTGGAGATCTGACTCCTTTTTACCCTTATGGTATCACACGGGGCCCTTTGGGCCTAAGTGAACGGTCTAACTGCTGCCATTGAAACCTAACCTAACCTAATCTACAACAACGTCTTCACTCACTACTATGATATAATATTCCTTACAGAAACATGGTTAACGAATGGTGTAAGTGATTGTGAGCTATTCAGTGATCAATATAAAATATTTCGTACTGATCGTGATACAGTGCTAACTGACAGATCTAAGGGTGGCGGTGTTTTGGTGGCGGCTAAACATACTTTTAATATAGTCGTTATTCCTACTGAACATATTAAAACTAAAGTTCCAATTATTGACCTTTCAGTTTGTAAAATTATAATTCATTCTATTTGTTTATATATAATTCTAGTTTATATACCACCTGATACAGTAACAACTGATATCAAATTATTTTTTGATCTATTTTATTTATTTACTTATGCATACATACTGTGCCCTATTACTAATACATGGTATAATATAACATGATATTTAGGAATATTTATGTCAACATCTTTAATTAATTATATATTATGTTGAAACATTCGTCAGGATAAAATTTAAAAATATAAAAATACGGTATATGCAAAAATTGACACAACAATAGACACACAACATAATAAAAATTATAAAAAAGACTAAAATGGGTCATTTAAATATTCCTGAACTTTATAATAGCATTTTTCATTTAGCAATGTCCTTAACTGATTTTTGTATAATTTGTAATCTGAAATATTTTTAATCGTATTTGGTAATTTATTATATATTAGGAGACATGAATATTTTCCTGATTTTTCGTACAATGCCGTGTTATGGGCGGTGACTCTTAGTAAAGTTGCATTTCTTGTAGAGTACCCGTGGAAATCATTATTCTTAGCGAATAATGATTGATTACTTTTTGCGTAAATAGCACATTTATATATAAATACAGAAGAGAGAGAAAGTATATTATTTAATTTGAAGGCATCTTTACACATATTCCTTCTTTGAATGTTAAAAATGAGATGAATTATGCGTTTTTGTGATGCAATTAATATGTTAATGTTAGCCCTCCCTCAAGAAATTACATTGTATGATAAATAAAGATACACGAGTGAGTAACAAACATCTATTATTGATTTTATACTTAAACAGTTCTTAAGTTTTAGTCAATGAGCTACTGCCATGATCATTTTTCATCTAATATACATCCCAAAAATGTTGCATTTGAGAACCATTTGGGATTTGATTTTCTGGCGGCTTTCTGTTATAAAACTGTAATTTGACTGTTTTATTTGCTTTTAGTAATGAATTATTTTTTTACGCTACAATGTAAGCACAGGCTGCCATTTCTATTCTATTAAGAAGATGATCTTTTGATTTAGCCGAAATAATGACAGTGGTATCATCAGCAAAATTGACAATGTATCCATCAGTTACAAATTCTACTAAATCGTTTATATACAAAAGAAATATAAGCGGACCGAGTGTTGAGCCTTGCCCACATCGTTGATGACATCAAATGTATCCGATTCGTTGTTATTAACCGATACATGCATCGTCTTTTCTGATCAAAATGGTAGCACTAGATCAGCAGCATGTCCACGAATTCCTAACGCGTATAATTTGTTATGCACAAATTCACTATTCACTGTGTCAAAAGCCCGCGATAGGTCACAAATAATCCAGCTACACACATTCCACGATCCAGTTCTTTACACACTTCCTCGATTAAATCAACACTTGCCGTTTTAGTTGAGTTTCCCACCAATAACCTATGCTGACTAGGTGACATTAGTTAATGATTGTTAAGGTAATCCCATATCTACCGGAGGATACATTTTTCGAATATTTTCGAGATAGTATTTAATACTGTGGTAGGCTGATAATTTGATATTTCCGTCTTATCTCCATTTTTAAAGATAGGCACTATCTTCGCGATTTTTAATGAACTGGGAAATGTTTTTGTTTCGAAGCATAAATTAATCAAATAAGAGAACACATATCATCCTTCTATCGCATTATCGTTACAATGTACCTATGTCTCCTATAAACATAGATGTTACCAAACTTAACTTCAGAAAAGAAAATTACTTGTCTTTGTATTCTTATTATATAGGTTCTTCTGTTTGGAGATTTCTTTTGAATTGTTCTGACGCTAGTTTGGCACTGGATCAGTTCTATAAAGTTATTCATGAACCATTTTTCAAATTAATTCCGCAACTTAAATTTAAACAAAAACTAAAATATCCTCCATAGTTTAATAATAACATTAAACTGCTTATTAAAGAGAAAAATTACTGCCAAAAAAATGTTAAACGAGACTCTATGCTAGGGGGACGATTTACAAAACTTAGATCATAATAAAATTAATTCAGCACATAGAAACTATATTTTTAAGATAGAGTCACAGCTTACTAGCAATCCAAAACAATTTTGGTCATATATTAATTGTAAAATATCTAATCCTTTATTAATACCTACAGAACATATTTATAATTATGAGGATGAGGCATATCAAACACTTGAAGATATTGCTAACGGATTTCGAAAATACTTTCAATCAGTTTTCACAATACTATCTGTCGGAATCACAGTCCCGAACGTTAACAATATCCCTTCATTTTCCTTTGCGCTAATATCCGATAAAACTGTATTTACATTTTTAACGCAATTTCCAAATAGATTTTCATCAGGTAACGAGAATTTACTAGCCTTCATATTAAAAGATTGTGCTTTTATTGCATGTTACCCGCTCTTAATAATATACTGTCGCACATCACTAAAAGGCTCGCATTGTGGTCCATTGCTGTTTTTACTATTTGTTAATGACATTTCACGGGTTATAAAACATTCCTCATGTTTGCTCTTTGCCGATGACCTGAAATTGTATAAGGAAATTGTATCGGTTAACGATTGTTCATTGCTGCAAGATGATTTATCATCAGTCTTTAATTGGTGTCTACAAAATCATTTGTTTTTTAATGTTCAAAAATGCAAAACAATGATTTTCACCAGAAAACAACTGTTGTACGGTTTGATTATGCAATTCATGGTCACCACTTAGAACAATTAAATGTTACCAAAGATTTGGGTATTACCTTTGATAGGAAATTATGTTTTGTCAGTCATATTAACGCAATTCGTAATCGAGCTTTGAAAATGTTGGGTTATATAAAAAGAATGGCTAAGGACTTGTCAGCAGCATTTAAACGGGTTTATTTCGCTTTTGTACGTTCTCATCTAGAGTATGGATCTTGTGTATGGGCACCATCACAACGCGTTTATATCAGTGCTTTGAAAAACGTACAAAACAAATTTTTAAAGGTGCTTGCGTACAAGTTAGGTTTCGATTCTAGCACAAATTTAGAGATATTATCATCGGAACAATGTATTGATAAACTATGTTGTCGCCGGGTGTATGCCGACTTGTTGTTTTTTTATAAATTAATTTGTAATGCTGTTAATTGTCCATATCTTTTATCACAAATTAATTTCAGTATTAATTTAACCAATCGCCCAACTAGACATTTACCTATATTTCGTCTTCAACTTTATAAGACAAATTACGGATATAATAGCCCACTTTCAAGGTTTATGCGAACAGCCAATACATTATCTGTACATCCAAACTTTGACATTTTCAACTCTTTCTCACCCTCACAATTCATGGCAAGACTTAAGCGAATAAATATTTGTAATTTTTCTTAGTTTAATAAGTCAAATTTATATTATATTATATTATATTATATTTATATTTTATTATTGTATTATATGTATTAAATTTTTGTTGTTGTAGTAAATATATTTAGTTAAATATTAATTTGTAAAATGGATTTTCCGTTAAATAAATAAATAAATAAATAAATAAAACTCACTGTGATCAAATCTATTTCTACGTTTCTCCATACCTATCTTCTCAACAGCATGGCTTTATTCCAAAACGTTTGACAGTAATCAATTTGCCCCGCTAAATCTAATGATTTGGCTATATCATGCGTAATAATGGTCAAATTATTATTACGCATGATATAGCCAAATCATTAGATTTAGCGTGGCAAATTGATGTAATATATACTGATATGTCAATAGCGTTTGACAGGGTGGACCATTAATTGTTAATAGGTAAACTTAACTACTTTGGTTTTTATAATTATTCAACCTCGCTTATAGCATCTTATCTTACAAATCGTGAATCGTATGTCGCAATAAATATTTTAAAATCAAATTCATACTTTCCAAGTTCCGATGTACCCCTAGGCTCGATTATGGGTCCCTTACTTTTCAACCTATTTATAAATAATCTTTCTTATTTATTAAAGTGTAATCACCTTTTATACGCGGATGACTTAAAGATTTACTCAACAATTGCTAACACTGCTGACTTTCAGCGCTTACAAAATCAACTTGATATTATCTCGAATTGGTGTAGTATTAATAATTTTTATTTGAATAACAATAAGAGAAAATATATATGCTTTACCAGAAAATCTAAACCAATCTCATTTAATTATATAGTTAGTAATAATTCTATTGAACAAGTCACAGTCTTCAAAGATTTAGATATTTGGTTTGATGACAATTTTACATTAAATCCTCACGTTTAAACACTTGTTAAAAGTTTCCTCAAAGCATAAAGATTTATACATCGTAATTGTGCAAGTTTGCGAAATCCGAATGCTTTAAAATCTCTATTTAATGTTTATGTCCGTTCAAAGTTGGAATATGCATCTTTAATTTGGAATTCATAAACTCAACTTCAGATTAACCTAGTAGAAAGTCTTCAACGTAAGTTTCTGCACTTCAAAGTTGAGGGACTTTACCCTGACAGAGGCTGTAATCATTTACTATTGCTAGAAAAATTTAATGTCGAATCTCTTGAATGCCGAAGTCGCAGACTAGGTATCAAGATTTTACACAAGCTTCTGCATGATCGAATTGACAGCCCTGATATTTTACAGCTAGTTGGCTTGCATGTTCTAACTTTCAATAGTAGATACAAGACCACATTCAATACGAAGTATAATAGAACTAATCTGCAATTTGTTTAATCAACTTCTACCAACTTGTGACGTATTTTTTCAACCATTGACATTAAAATATTGTTAATTACGAAGTGAAATGTTATTATTTTTAGTTTATAGTTTTAAAACTTTTTTCTTAATACTAAATAGTCTTGTAATTAGGAATTTGTCTCCTGTTTTGCAATAAACATTATTATTATTATTAATTTGTTGCTGATTTTTACATTTAGATTTTAATAAATGTTCCAGGATAATTGTAATTTCATTGATATTGTGGCACCTTTCATTATTTTTTATGGCCCGCACAACGTTTATTATTTTCTGTGCGGACCAGCAATCAAAAAGGTTGCTTATCACTAATTTACAGCTTTGTAAAAAAGAAAAGGACTTGCACTTTTTGCTTTCTTCTTATAAAATTTAGATTTAATCAACATGACATAATTTATTTTAGAACAATACGTTACTAACATCTATATTTTTACCAATGCAAACTACGTTTATTTAACAAATACAAAAAAATCGTTTTTGTTGCATCATGCATAAAAGCACTGAAATTAATTATTCCAACCTCCTGTGTGTATATGTGTGTGTGTTCATTGTGGGAAAAAATATACTAAATTTACACAGAACATGGAAACTATTAATAATTATAACTGGGGGTTGAAAGGCAGCAGCAGGCAAAGTAATAGATAGAAGGGTAGATAGCAAAAAAATCTCTGAAGGGACAGTAACATGTCACGGGAGGGACGTTTCATTGTTTTTACCGTACGTGTGCGCAATTATTCGACCGACGTGGAAAAATTATTCCCCCGGGCGAATTTAAAATATATATGAATTTTTTGCCTAGCTTATTCAGGATAATAGAATATATTTGTGCGCGTGTGTGTGTGTGATGTATATTAATATTGCGCGCTGGTGTTTGTTGAACTAATTGGACGTGTGAATTTTTGCATGTGCTGGGCGTAAATATTAAGCCTTATTGACATGTGGGAATAACTTGAAAAAAATAGTAATGTGTTTTATGTGAGTATTATTTGTTTTTTTTTTTCGTCGATGAGGATTAAAATTTTAAAAACTTGTCTAATGAAGTTTACTGTTTCGTAATGTACACATAGTTTCATTTTGAAGATGCAGCAAATATTTGTTCGTAATAAAAGTTTATGGTAATTTTCTCAATTTAAAATGAAAATGGTGACGTGTTCATAATAATAATAATAGTAGATCTTATTTATATTAGTAAACAGGTACAAAATACAGTTTAAAAATAACAATGAACTAAGAAGGGTTTAATCACTTGTTAGTGTCCAAACAGTTATACCGGGTGAGCATTTTCAATTCGGCACATATCATATAATTAAAGGTGAGCATTTTCAATCCAGAACGTAACAGTTTACAAAAAAGTGGAAACGATAAAATTTAATTATATTTTAATTCCAACCTAAAGATTAAAAACAAGTTGAACATCTCTTAAAAATAATAGTAAAAATTGAAATAACTCTCAATTTTGTGTTAAACTATCCTAGCCCAAGGGTCTCCAAACTACGGCCCACGGGCCCAATCGGGCTGCGTAAATTAAATATTATGTAACAATTTAGCGATAACGTTTTTTAAAATTAATATACTATTAGTGATATAAAATTACCGGGTATTTCAAATTTGTTATATTTTCGGTAATATTACTGAAAACATAGTAACAATTAGTAATTTAAGGTTAGACATAAAACACACACAAATTTTAATAAATAATTCTAAGCTATTCTATGATTTTTAAAATTTTTAACTTTTTAAGAATCTTTCAACAAACTGTCATTGTTCTCTAAGCAAGAAAATAGTTACGAAAAAACTTGAATATGGAAAAATTGTTCAAAATTTTATTATCTAAAACTTTTGTTTGAACCATTTTTCTGTATTCGCATTAGTTATTAAGTTATTTGCAACTTTTGCGAAATACAAAAAAGCGAGCGCACTCGCGTAAATTCTCGAGATTTTTCAATTTTGATAAAAAACGTTATAACTCAAAATTATTAGAGTTACAGAAAAGTATCATAAATGCATTTTGGCTATTGTGACGAGATCTACAAGATGGGCGTATTTGTTTTCATACAGGGTGATCCATAAAGTACCTAAAAGAAAATGTCAATTGTTTTTTTTTTCTAAATTAAGAAGGCGAGTGTTTATCAAAGTTATCAGTATTATATACAAGAGTGTTTTCCACTCCTAAGACTAAGACTAAGATGATGTAGAATTTTAAGGCTTTTCTAAACTCTAAATTTTACTTCATGCGCCACGCACTTAAAACGCTAATTTATCGCGAAGTTCAAAAACATACACAAATTCGAATCAATAGTTCTAAGAAGTTATTCCATGATTTTGTGAAAATTATAAGTTTTTACGAATCTTTTAACTGTCGAAAAAAGATAGCTACGAAAAAACTTGAAGATGGAAAAATTATCCAAATTATTTAAGAATCAATATTTTGAGTTACGTATTTGATTAATGTTGTTTTTATATGAGCCCACAGAAAATAATCACAAGGCGATAAATCAAGAGATCTGGCAAGGCAGTTAATTATTCCACCACGACCAATAATCCAGCAATTTTGAGAAGTTTTTTCTAAATATTCTCGAGCATCTACTTCAAAATGCGCTGATCAGCCATCTTGTTGAAACCAAACCTCCTGATTGTCACGTATTGCTTCTTCTACAGCAAGGCCAACTTTGTAGATTAAAAGTTCTGAAAATGATCTCGGATTTAAATTTCTGATAATTTTAAACAATCCAATAATTGTGTAATTGATAATTCTCGCTCAGATATTGATTCTCTAAGAGTACTGCGTTCTTTTGCAAAATCTAAATAAATCACGCACATTCCTTATTCAGTGTAAAACGGTTTTTTTTATTAAAATTCTTTCTTCGGTGGTATAATTGATATTTATTTTGCAAATTAAGTTTGACAACTTGTAACAATCGACAAATTTAAAGTCATTTATATAATTCATCTTATTACATGTTCCAGATTGAAAATTCACACCCTTATTTATATTACATGTTCCGGATTGAAAATGCTTACCCGGTATATCATAAATACATGGCTTATTTAGTACCCGGGATTCGGCAAAAAAATATACTGGGAATTTTTCTTTTAAGTATACATATCCTGATGCATACGCTGTTAATTTTTGCCATTCGTTGTTTTTAGAAAGCGTTTAGTTCGGGTCTGTCAACTTGGCCCCCCCAACTGAAAATTTTCAAATAAAAAATATTGCGCCCGAAAGGTCTTAACTTGCGCTCACTTGCGCCCAAATATTAAAACTTGCGCTGTTAAGGGTAGAAAGTTATAGCGATTTGAAAATAGGGGGGGCTAAGTTGACGCCAGCCCCCCCATCTCGGAATTTTTAACTTTTTCTTTCATAAATACATTCTATGGAACTTGCGCTGTCGATACCACCTACTTTTACAAGTTGCGCTGCAAAAATACACTCCCTATAAACGAAATAAAGGAGGGTGCCAGCCCCCCCACTTTAGATTTTTTAAGTTTTATTGCATTGTACACAAAGCTTAGAAGTTGCGCTCACTTGCGCCATCGAAATTTCTTCAATATCAGTTCTCATGAAAAAGTTATGGCATATTTTATATATACTCGAATCCAGTGTGCGTATTCCCATAATCTCCATGCAACTACAGAAAAGTAATACAATAAACATACTTAACGCACAACCACTGTCCATCTTCGTCGAAAAGCATACATTATACAACCAAAACAGTAATTTTGTATAATTTTTGCATATTTATTCCGGTGCCGTATCATGGTGGAAATATATATTTTTATTATTACTTAAATACTTTTATTTCCAGAACAAATAACAATAATTCGATTCAATTAATAAATATAACTTTAACAATGTATTTAAAATGCATTTCTGCTGATTAGAAAAGTTGCGCTGTTTTCCCAGTAGCGTTACAAATAATTTATTATTTAATTTAATTAAATATTTTTAAAACCAAACGTGAAAATTTAAATTTTTTAAGTGATTTTACTTAAACAATGCATAAGAAATGCATCTATGCCAATGAGAAAAGTTGCGCTGTTTTCCCAGTGCCGTCACAATTAATTTATTATTATTTAATTAAATTAAATATTTTTCAAACCAAACGGAAAATTTTTAATTCTCTAAGTGATATTACTTTAACAATGCATAGGAAATGCATTTATGCTAATGAGAAAAGTTGCGCTGTTTTCCCAGTGGCGTCACAATTAATTTATTATTATTGAATTAAATTAAATATTTTCAAAACCAAACGGAAAATTTTGAATTTTCTAAGTGATATTACTTTAACAATGCATAGAAAATGCATTTATGATAATGAGAAAAGTTTCGCTGTTTTCCCAGTGGCGTCACAATTAATTTATTATTATTGAATTAAATTAAATATTTTCAAAACCAAACGGGAAACTTTGAATTTTCTAAGTAATATTACTTTAACAATGAATAGGAAATGCATTTATGCTAATGAGAAAAGTTGCGCTGTTTTCCCAGTGGCGTCACAATTAATTTATTATTAGTGAATTAAATTAAATGTTTTCAAAACCAAACAGAAAATTTTGAATTTTCTAAGTGATATTACTTTAACAGTGCATAGGAAATGCATTTATGCTAATGAGAAAAGTTGCGCTGTTTTCCCAGTGGCGTCACAATTAATTTATTATTATTGAATTAAATTAAATATTTTCAAAACAAAACGGGAAACTGTGAATTTTCTAAGTGATATTACTTTAACAATAAATAGGAAATGCATTTATGCTAATGAGAAAAGTTGCGCTGTTTTCCCAGTGGCGTCACAATTCATTTATTATTATTGAATTAAATTAAATATTTTCAAAACCAAACGGAAAATTTTGAATTTTCTAAGTGATATTACTTTAACAATGCATAGGAAATGCATTTATGCTAATGAGAAAAGTTGCGCTGTTTTCCCAGTGGCGTCAGTGATCATTCCCAAAAACAGATGGTTCTCGTCGGTCACCCTACATTGTATATAGGAACATATTAACCTCTACTTCTTTTGATCTTGAACAATGATTTTTGCTTGGAAGCAAGTCATTGTATTCCTCCCATAAGCCATTATGTCTTCTGCAAAATGCTATAAAATGACCCGGTATAAGACCCACAACACCACGTAAAATAAACAGTTTGTTCTGTACATTTAGTTTAAACGGAATATTTTCTAAATGAGTTACTAAATTCAATGTTTTACTGTCCGTGTTAACGGGTTCTATGAATATGAAATTGTTTAACTGTGTTTCAAATAATAATTTATTATTACACAAACTGCAATTTTGTTTCGTTTTTGTTTTTTGTTTTCGCTCCTGGGAAAACAGCACAACTTTTCTCATTAGCATAAATGCATTTCCTATGCATTGTTAAAGTAATATCACTTAGAAAATTCAAAATTTTCTGTTTAGTTTTGAAAATATTTAATTTAATTCAATAATAATAAATTAATTGTGACGCTACTGAGAAAACAGCGCAACTTTTCTCATTAGCATAAATGCATTTTGTATTAATTTTTAAAGTAATATCACTTAGAAAATTCAAAGTTTCTTGTTTGGTTTTGATAATATTTAATATAATTCAATAATAATAAATTAATTGTGACGCCACTGGGAAAACAGCGCAACTTTTCTCATTAGCATAAATGCATTTCCTATGCATTGTTAGAGTAATATCACTTAGAAAATTCAAAATTTTCCGATTGGTTTTGAAAATATTTAATTTAATTCAATAATAATAAATTAATTGTAACGCCACTGGGAAAACAGCGCAACTTTTCTCATTAGCATAAATGCATTTCCTATTCTTTGTTAAAGTAATATCACTTAGAAAATTCAATCTTTCCCGTTTGGTTTTGAAAACATTTAATTTAATTCAAAAATAATAAATTAATTGTGACGCCACTGGGAAAACAGCGCAACTTTTCTCATTAGCATAAATGCATTTCCGATGCATTGTTGAAGTAATATCACTTAGAAAATTCAAAGTTTCCCGTTTGGTTTTGAAAATATTTAATTTAATTCAATAATAATAAATTAATTGTGACGCCACTGGGAAAACAGCGCAACTTTTCTCATTAGCATAAATGCATTTCCTTTGCATTGTTAAAGTAATATTACTTAGAAAATTCAAAATTTTCTGTTTGGTTTTGAAAATATTTAATTTAATTCAATAATAATGAATTAATTGTGACGCCACTGGGAAAACAGCGCAACTTTACTCATTAGCATAAATACATTTCCTATGCATTGTTAAAGTAATATCACTTAGAAAATTCAAAGTTTCCCGTTTGGTTTTGAAAATATTTAAATTAATTCAATAATAATAAATTAATTGTGACGCCACTGGGAAAACAGCGCAACTTTTCTCATTAGCATAAATACATTTCCTATGCATTGTTAAAGTAATATCACTTAGAAAATTCAAAATTTTTTGTTTGGTTTTGAAAATATTTAATTTAATTTACTAATAATAAATTAATTGTGACGCCACTGGGAAAACAGCGCAACTTTTCTCATTAGCATAAATGCATTTCCTTTGCATTGTTAAAGTAATATCACTTAGAAAATTCAAAATTTTCTGTTTGGTTTTGAAAATATTTAATTTAATTCAATAATAATGAATTAATTGTGACGCCACTGGGAAAACAGCGCAACTTTACTCATTAGCATAAATACATTTCCTATGCATTGTTAAAGTAATATCACTTAGAAAATTCAAAGTTTCCCGTTTGGTTTTGAAAATATTTAAATTAATTCAATAATAATAAATTAATTGTGACGCCACTGGGAAAACAGCGCAACTTTTCTTATTAGCATAAATACATTTCCTATGCATTGTTAAAGTAATATCACTTAGAAAATTCAAAATTTTTTGTTTGGTTTTGAAAATATTTAATTTAATTCACTAATAATAAATTAATTGTGACGCCACTGGGACAACAGCGCAACTTTTCTCATTGTCATAAATGCATTTTTTGTGCACTGTTAAAGTAATATCACTTAGAAAATTCAAAATTTTCCGTTTGGTTTTAAAAATATTTAATTTAATTCAATAATAATTAATTAATTGTGACGCCACTGGGAAAACAGCGCAACTTTTCTCATTAGCATAAATGCATTTTGTATTAATTTTTAAAGTAATATCACTTAGAAAATTCAAAGTTTCTTGTTTGGTTTAGAAAATATTTAATATAATTCAATAATAATAAATTAATTGTGACGCCACTGGGAAAACAGCGCAACTTTTCTCATTAGCATAAATGCATTTTTTTATGCATTGTTAAAGTAATATCACTTAGAAAATTCAAAGTTTCTTGTTTGGTTTTGAAAATATTTAATTTAATTCAATAATAATATATTAATTGTGACGCCACTGGGAAAACAGCGCAACTTTTCTCATTAGCATAAATGCATTTCCTATGCATTGTTAAAGTAATATCACTTAGAAAATTCAAAATTTATTGTTTGGTTTTGAAAACATTTAATTTAACTTAATAATAATAAATTAATTGTGACGCCACTGGGAAAACAGCGCAAATTTTCTCATTAGCATAAATGCATTTCCTATTCATTGTTAAAGTTATATCACTTAGAAAATTCAAAGTTTCCCGTTTGGTTTTGAAAATATTTAATTTAATTCAATAATAATAAATTAATTGTGACGCCACTGGGAAAACAGCGCAACTTTTCTTATTAGAATAAATGCATTTCCTATCTATTGTTAAAGTAATATCACTTAGAAAATTCAAAATTTTTCGTTTGGTTTTGAAAATATTTAATATAATTCAATAATAATAAATTAATTGTGACGCCACTGGGAAAACAGCGCAACTTTTCTCATTAGCATAAATGCATTTCCTTTGCATTGTTAAAGTAATATCACTTAGAAATTTCAAAATTTTCTGTTTGGTTTGAAAAATATTTAATTTAATTAGATTATAATAAATTAATTGTGACGCCACTGGGAAAACAGCGCAACTTTTCTCATTGGCATAGATGCATTTCCTATGCATTGTTTAAGTAAAATCACTTAAAAAATTTAAATTTTCACGTTTGGTTTTGAAAATATTTAATTAAATTAAATAATAAATTATTTGTAACGCTACTGGGAAAACAGCGCAACTTTTCTAATCGGCAGAAATGCATTTTAAATGCATTGTTAAAGTTATATTTATTTATTGAATCGACTTATTGTTATTTGTTTTGGAAATAAAATTATTTAAGTAATAATAAAAATATATATTTCTACCATGATGCGGCACTGGAATAAATATACAAATATTATAGAAAATTACTGTTTTGGTTGTATAATGTATGCTTTTCGACGAAGATGGCCAGTAGTTGTGAGTTAAGTATGTTTATTGTATTACTCTTCTGTAGTTGCATGGAGATTATGGGAATACGCGCACTGGATTCGAGTATATATAAAATATGCCATAACTTTTTCATGAGAACTGATATTGAAGAAATTATGATGGCGCAAGTGAGCGCAACTTTTAAGCTTTGTGTACAATGCAATAAAACTTAAAAAATGTAAAGTGGGGGGGCTGGCACCCTCCTTTATTTCGTTTATAGGGGGTGTATTTTTGCAGCGCAACTTGTAAAATTAGGTGGTATCGACAGCGCAAGTTCCATAGAATGTATTTATGAAAGAAAAAGTTAAAAATTCCGAGGTGGGGGGGCTGGCGTCAACTTAGCCCCCCCTATTTTCAAATCGCTATAACTTTCTACCCTTAACAGCGCAAGTTTTAATATTTGGGCGCAAGTGAGCGCAAGTTAAGACCTTTCGGGCGCAATATTTTTTATTTGAAAATTTTGAGTTGGGGGGGCCAAGTTGACAGACCCGTTTAGTTCTAATCGATAAAAAAAATTCAGTTATTGTTTTACTAGTAAAAATATTGTTTTTGCTCTTTCGGGGCCGCTTTTACATATAAACATTAAACATTTTAAAAATTTCGGGGGGGGGGGGGTTGAACCCCCATATCCCCCCCCTGGCTACGGGGTTGACTCCTTGACTAAGCATAATGTAAAATTTCGAGTTTAGAAAAACCTGACTTTGTTGTTGTGAATTATTTTATGAGCCTCCATCTCTTATGTTAATTTAATTCGTAGTAGAAAGGGGGTGGGGGTGTGACAAAGAGAAGGGATAAAATGTGCGTGTGTGTTTGAGTTGGTTTATGGGGGTTCGTAATAAATTTAGTTTCATTAGAAGGGGGGTCCGGCTTGTTCGCGCCATTAGGGGGGCTTAAAGGTCAGTTGATCATTATATCTGGGCATCCCTCGCTGCGTTAATGAAGGCTACAACGGGATTTGCCGACCCTAATCTCCACTGATTCTACAAATAAGACGTTTTACTGGCCTGCGTAATGGATGTCAGTGGTGAATGCGATAAACAACAATAATATACACACGAAAATACAGATTTATTCACTAACTTACACTAAAATAATCAAAGAAAATACGTTAGAAATTAAAACTCTTTAAAGAGTGGCGTAGCTAGAATTTGACTGTATGTTCAACGTTAATTAATGTTTGTAAATGTTAATGTATTAATTGATTTTAATACTGTATTTTAAGCTTTAATTTTACATAAATCGTCAATTATTTTTGAAAATGATAATTTTTTATTTATTTTGAGGTTTGTAATGCTTCGATCCAAGGTATTATACAAATTACTTTACTCAATTTTCTTTATGTTCGATTTACAATTTGTATTTTATTTACGTTGTGTTGTGTATGTAGTAACCCTTTTAACTCATTTAGCAGATTCGTTGTTTGTGTCAATATGCATTATCGCAACACTGTGAATTTCTTCCTTTTCTTAATTTGACCAGGAAAATGTGTGTACAATATATAAAACAGGATGTGAGTTTAACGTATGCAAGGTACCTCAATTATGAAATTTTCTAATTAATCTGTATTTCTTAAATTATTTATATTCTCAAAATATTTTATCAAACTTTTGTGCTTAGAAGCCATGTGCATCTTAGTTAAACTCAAAAATTGTATGACTCTACTTGTGGGAGCAAAATTAAATAACCCCTGCATTTGCATTACGATATGGGAAACCCACAAAACCATCCCAGAGCTTACCATACAGCCCGACCTTATTCATAGACTATTTTGTGCTATTAACTAGCGGAATCATACCTCGCAGTACTAACTTGAGACGACCTTACCCGTTAGTTGTTTTCAGGCAATTAACTAGCGGGAACACTCCTTAGTTTTCCAAGCACAGCCCGACCTCACCCGTCAATGTTTTGTAGTTTTAACTAGCGAGAACATAACCCTGCACTACTAACTCAGGACGACCTTAGCCGTAATTTGTTTTTAAGCAATTAACTAGCGGGAACACTCCTTCGTTTTCAACGCACATCTAGACCTCACCCGTCAATGTTTTTGTTTGATGGCACAGGGGGAACATAACTCTGCAGTACTAACTCTGGACGACCTCACCCGTTAATTGTGATCAGGCAATTGACTAGCGGAAACACTTCCTTTTCTACGCACAGCTCGACCTCACATGTCAATTGTTTTTGTGCTATTAACCAGCAGGAACATAACTCTGCAGTACTAACCCAGGACGACCCCACCCGTTAATTGTTGTCACGCAATTAACTAGCGGGAATATTCCTCCGTTTTCCACGCACAGCTCGACCTCAATTGTTTTTTGTGCTATTAACTAGCGGGAACATAACTCGGCGGTACTAACTCGGGACGTCCTCGCTCGTTAATTGTTGTCAGGCCATTAACTAGCGGGAACACTCCTTCGTTTTCCAAACATAGTTCGACCTCGCCCGTCAATGGTTTATAGCCTGGGTCTCCAAACTATCTTCTTCGCGGGCCACAAATACAATTCTACATAATAAAGTCGGCCAAGATCCGATTAATTTTATAAAATTATGAAAAATTTAAGGAACCATTGTTACAATATTTCAAAATATGACATTTACAAAAAAAATTACAAACAATCGCGGGCCGGATTCATGCAAGTCGCGGGCCGGATTTGGCTCGCGGGCCGTAGTTTGGAGACCACTGGTTTATAGTATTAACTAGCGGGAACATTATTGTTGTTGGCAGGCCCTTTTTTGCAAAATATACGAATTATTCATTATTTGTTTTATTTTAAACAATTCGCCGTACCCCTTGATTATACCCTCAGCTTTTAAACAGCGGTGCGAAGGTCGTGATTCAAAACAACAATCAATGATGATTAAGGTGGGCGCCAATAATTTTTAATTCAAGGGGCACTCAGCTATGGAACTTTAATAAAAATTACAAAATTAAAATTCTTAACTAGTGATCCTAAATAAAATTCACTAAAACGAAATTTATTACAAAATAACTATTTAGTTCTTGATAAAAAAATAAAATAACAACATGGACATTAAACAAAAAATTACAACTCAGACAACTTATTATTAATATTTATCAATTAAGACATAATCATGTAACTTGTTTAAACTTATCAGCACTACCCAGTATTTTCCAACAACTAAGTTCTAAGAGAACACTACTTGAAAATATTCTTCATAACATTCAAAACATTGTTGATTATAACATTAAACTAAATCAAATGATTATCTGAAGTAAAATCCTAATAAACCAAATTCTTTAAATTTGTTTGTATCATAAAATAAATCTTTACTATTCAATAGTTATAAACAACTGAAAATAATATTTCACACTAAAATTATTTCAATGATCTATTTTTTTTGTTAAATTATCACAAAATAATAAATAAAAAAACGATATCGCGATACGCGTTGGATCCAGTGCGAATATGCACAATTACACGACAATTATATTTCCTAATTCTTAATTAACTATAATCCCAATATTAAATACTTTAATCAATCATCAATTATTTTAATCATTTCCCCCCTCTATATTTTTATTTAATCATTAGAAATTTATTAATATTCCACTTGAATAAAAACTTCAAACTCAAATTTGAATATTCATCTGAATTGAATTTTCTAATATGACTTCATTTATGTACTATATGCTTAAATAATTCCTAATTTTTGTAATAACTAAAATATCTAACTCAAACTAGAGCACCACGCATAATATTTACTTATTTTATACAGTAAATCAAACATTTTATTTTAATAAAATTATTAACACCTGTCTAAAAACAAATTATGTTTTCGTCTGTCTATTTTCTGAGTTCTTAATTAATATTTAACCCAAATTTGATATTTCTACGAATAATATTTACTTATTATATGCAGTAAGTCAAACATTTTATTTTAGTAACATTAGTAATATCTAAAAACAAATATTTTTTACCTGTTTGTATATTTGCTGTGGTCTAACTTTTTTCGTTCTCTCATATTTGCAGTTGTACGCTCTGCGAAAATTAATGCAGGGCTCCGAGGACGCCCCGAAGGCCCCCCTGGGGAACAACGCCCGGCCCCTCCAACCACTGCACCACCGGACAATTCGCACGAATATTAATTTCCAGAACCAACAGGTAAGCAAGCAAACCGACCTCCTTAAACTTCTAATTCGGCCGCAACAAGTTTCGAATATTTACACATCTCGACAACAAAGCAACTCAACATTATATATTATTCAGATCACTTTAAAATATACACAGGTAAATAGAATTCAAATAATTGAAAAATGAATTAAGGGATCTAAAGTGTAAAAGTATCTTTTCACATAATCTAATTGTGAACATGAGTCCATTAAATTAGATAGTTTTACATTACATTATATGAAAATGTAAATCTGTGCTCATTCATTTGAAGATGATTTAGTGAATTATTTAGTTAAATAATACTATGCCTGGTATTATAAACGATTAATAAATCATTAGATAACTATTTGTGGAGTAAATTTATTTACCTAGTAAACTAATGGACAAATACAATTGCGTACTATGAAGCAAACCTACCAAATAAACAGCAATTCTAGAAATAAATAATTTAATTAGTAGATTACAGACCGAAATTATAAAATTGTTAAATTGTTAATTGTTAAATTGAATTGTCAATATTTCAAATTAAATTGTCAATCAAATTGGAAATTTAGTATAATTCCTTATATTTATGGAGAATAACCGTGGAATAGGACAGAACTACGCAGAACAAGAAAAAGAAATCTTATTGGAAGTTATAAAAGACTTAAACGAGTGTTTTTTTACTCCCAGGCTAAGCATGAAGTAAAATTTCGAGTTTAGAAAAGCCTGAAAATTTGGTTTGGTCGCGTAGCGCTAAGCGCGGAGCGGCCAAACCAAATTTTCAGGCTTTTCTAAACTCGAAATTTTACTTCATGCGCCACGCGTACAAGACACTGATTTTAAGTGAAGTTCATTTGTTCACAATATTTCAGTATTTTCAGTGTTAAATACGCGTGGCGCATGAAGTAAAATTTCGAGTTTAGAAAAGCCTGAAAATTTGGTTTGGTCACTCCGCGCTTCGCGCTACGCGACCAAACCAAATTTTCAGGCTTTTCTAAACTCGAAATTTTACTTCATGCTTAGTCTGGGAGTGGAAAACACTCGTTTAAAACTTTAAATGGAACTAATTTTAAAAAGCGTATGCATAAGTATAAAAATCCCTGGTTATGTCTGATTTGAAAAACTCTAAGTCTTCGACTCCTTAGAATGTCTTGTAGTTCGAATTAATCACTGTCAGGGAAGATACTATGAGCGAACTTAAATCTGACACTGATGATATGGTAGACATGATAACCGTAATGAAATTAATAAATACAAGTAGTAGAATCTAAAGTAATTATAATAATATAATATACTTTTGACTTTTAACTGTCAAATTATTTAGAGAACAAAATTTACTTGGTAGAAAAACTAACAAATAATTTACTGGGGAGATTTATTAGCCAAATAAAGTTATTTTGTGTTTATAATACCGAAATCTAGGGAATAAATTAATTTATCCCTAAGGTAAATTTTATTTAGGGAATAAAACGTTTTATAATACCGGACATTAGGGAATAAAATGTTTTATCTACGACTGCTGGAATAAGTGACGAATTTGACAATCATTTGAGTTACGTAATGAAACTCATTACCTAACTAGTTAGGTAATGAAATCAAAAACACACTCATTTTTAAATACCAACTAACCACCAAATTTATTAAACAATTACTTATGAACATTAATAATAACATGTTTACATTTATTTAAGTGTATTCCTGAAGACATTTCTGTTTTAGAAATTTCCAAACTACTGCGGTTACTGGTTGAAACTTCTATAAGTACATTCTTTTCTCCAAGAATATTTGTTGCGATACGTTTCTTATTCTCAACCGAAGTTTCTATGTACCCTTCGGCTACTGTATTGCTCTTCCAACCCCCGTGCCTTTTTATTGTTAGCAGGTCCGCCCCTGAGTTTGCCAACAGTGAGGTTGACGATCTTCTGAAACAGTGACCGGTGTACTCGTTAGCATTTGGTAGTTTTAAAAAAGAAGCAATATTTTTCGGCATGCTATCAATCGTGTTAATGCCTACGGGCTGTTTTATACATTTGCCATTCCTGTAACCAACAAAAAACCTCTCTACGGCATTATGTGGACGCAGTGCCATGTATTTTTTTATAATGTCTACGAAATTGATCCCATCAATGCCTCCAGATGTTATAACAAAGTCTCGCGAAATTTTGGTCTTTGTTTTTGGTATTGTAACGCAGAAGACCTGCCCTTCGTTCCTAACGTTGGTCACTTGCATATAAGTGAGTTCTTCCTTTCTACAGGCTCCACCAATTCCAAAGATCAAAACTACCTGAAAATATATCTTAATATAAAATGTCATGCCTTGTTCTTATTTACCTTTGTTAGTAGCCACTTTTCATCATCAGCTTCTTGTAAAAATCGAGTTATATGTTGTTTTGTTAAAATGTTCGATTTCTTCGGTTTATATCCTTCTGACTGCCTTTTCAGAAATGCCACCAATTGAATAAATTTACTGATATCTACATTTTTCTTTATGGATATCATAGCACGTATCATCGAGTAATATGCCCATAGGCTTGAAGGTTTATAGCGTTTCGAAATATTTTCAAAATATACTAGAAGTACCTTTTCATTTGCTTCATTTTTTATTTTCTTCTCATCGCACCATTTCCGCAAACGTTCATAAGCTTGCTCATATTTAATTTGTGATTTTTCCGGCAATAACATTGAAACTACCTGCGTGGCCGATTCTTCGATATCCGAAGGCAGAGATTCGGAGTCGCTCATTATTTCACAGCAAAACAAAAATTAGAAAATTAATTCTTGAAGTTTTGACTATTAAATTGTTCACATTCAAATTACATGTTGATTGTTGACATTCAAATTACATGTTGCTATGGTTCTACGTACATACTATGATATTCTAATTTTTCATCAAATTCAATTCAAAAGTATAATTTCCGTAATTCTGAGCAGTCGTAGATAAAAAGTTGTATCTAATGCGTGGGATAAGGCATATTAACTGACACTCATGCTATTACTTCGACTCGGGCTACGCCCTCGTCTCAGCAACTCACCGCATTCGTCAGTTAATGATGCTCTTATCCCACTAATTAGATAAATATTTATTATAATACCGGGCATTTGGTAATAAAATGTTTTATAATAAAGGGCATTAGAATAATATAAAAAAAAACAATTTGATTTGATTCACTAAGTGATGAATAACAAACAGGTTAAAAATCTATTAGAAAAGGAAGTTAGATCCCGCGTAAATTATTTATCAATATGAACATATTTAAGGTCGGTGTCATTAACTTTATTTTAAGTTTTAAATCAAGTTAATTCTTTATTCATGTTATTAACAAAATAGGGTTTTATATACGTCAAAAGTAGTGCAGCATTTATTCAAAGATTAATATTATTTGTCAATTAAAATAGACATTTTCCAAGTTATCAATTAAAATTTTAAGTTACGTAATAAAGTGAATAAAATATAATTTAGAGTAGGCGGCATTTTTGTTGTGCGGTTGCCCAGATTGCTAATTTAATGATGGAATAAATTTAAGGTTATGGTGAACTATGTGTTAAGTCAGTAGTGCCAATCTAATTTAAAATTCAAAGTATACTCTAAAAAATGTTTTAAATGATCGCATGGTATCTTTCCATATTTAGTTGCCACTTTTTTTAATCTTTAAGAGGACTGTATACAGAATACCATTACATTTAAATGTTTGTGTAACAAGCTGTATAATTTACATCTTAAGTCTTTTGTGATAATTTCCGTATAAATCAAAAATGATGTACACAATTAACGTGTGAACAAAGTGAGCATTAGCATTGTTAATGTTGTTGTTAAACGCGCACTCGGCGCCGCAAACGAGTGTTTGAAGAGGTGCACTGGCCGAGTGCCAAACATTCGCGCGCGACCCGCAAATGACGAGCTTGTAATGGAGTCTCCGAACTTGCCGCATAAAATCCCTATTTTCGACCGTAAATCATAACTTTTTTCCCCACTCCGCCCTCTCTTTGATACGGAAGGTGTTAATAAACGATATAAAAATCACATTTTTTAACTTTAATCCTTTTACAATGATTCGACTCACCTACATTTGGATTCGAATACGAATCCAAAAATTGTAAAGAAACAGAATCCTTTTTTTTTAAGTATTTTAATACGTTAATCAAATCTTCTGATAGGAGGAGCTCTGCTTATTACATTGTGTAAAACCAGTTTTTAGTTTGTTTTTATATTTCGAAATCAATGAATTATCTGGATATCAAAATAATTCATTGATTTCGCAATATAAAAATAAACTAAAAACTGGTTTTACACAATGTTATCAGCAGAGCTCCTTCTATTAGAAGATTCGATTAAGGTATTAAAATACTTTAAAAAAAGTATTCCGATTCGTTACAATTTTTAGAAAGGATTCGTATTTGAATCCAAATGTAGGTGAGTCGAATCATTGTAAAAGGACTCGAATTCCCAGAAAAGATTTGAATCCTCACAAACGATTCGAATTATCTTTATTAATCATATAATATGCTGTTAGAAGTCTTTTTAGAAGATAAAATCATAAATAAAACCACTGGAGGTTTATTTTTTCAGGAAAAAATTGAATAAAGCTTTCGCGAAAACTTCTTTGTTTATTGATTTAACATGAGCAAAGTCATGTCTTAAATTGCCAGACCGTAGGTCGAGCGATTTGGTGACTTTGCTCGAGTTAAAAAAAAACAAAGTTTGAGTGAAATATTCAAATTTTGCCTGTATTAAAAATTAAACTCAAGTATTTATGATTATTTTAAGAAAACGGATTTCTGGCACATTTGCACTAAATATCCTCAAATTACCCAAAATTAATTTCAAAGTTAATTTAAAATATTACCTTATTCTTTAATACTTTAAGTGCCATAAGCTCGTATTAATGGTTATTGCAGGAAACCGTAAATTACTTCAAAAATTACAGTTGGAATGTTTTGTGAGACAGAACATCAACATGTTCTTTAATTTCTTTATTTTTGTTATCAAAACGAGACATCTTAATTAATTTTATTCATATAACGAACGCTGTCAACTTTTGATTTGATGTTTGTATGAGTTGAGTTACTATGATTAACTGTAAAAGGAAGAGAGTTTTTCCATTTATTGAAACTTTCACGGTCGACACGTAGGGACCATAAAGTTTAAATAAATGTAAAAACCCTTTAGATGCCACGCGAATTATATTTCTCAATAATTATCAATATTAATACATTATTAAAAACTTTTAAAAGCATATTAAAGCTACTAGATACGACATCTAGGGGATTTTTCTATAAAGAATACATACCTCGATATACACCTACATTGTTAATTTTCAGGCATTAATTCCAAAAAGCATTTAATTTAAAGCTTTTAACAAGTGTTTCTACTCTGATTAGGAATGAAGTAAAATTTCGAGTTAAGAAAAGAATGAACATTTGGTTTGCGCTACGCGTATAAAACACTAACATTCATGGTATGTGAACTAAATATACTGCTAAAGCAGTATCCTAAAGCATTATATTTTGAACTTCACTTAAAATTAGTGTTCTAAACAAGTGGCGTTAAGTAGAATTTCAAATTTAGAAAAGCCTAAAACTTTGGTTTGGTCGCTACGCAATTGAATAATTCACTGATTTATATTTCCTCCGACTAGTTCCGACTATTGGTCATCTTCAAGGAGGAATGTACTAATGGTCGAAACTAGTCGGAGAAAATATAAATCAGTGAAACAAACCAAGTGTTTTAATTAAAAATATTTCACCACGGGTTAAGTGAGAAATTAATTAAACATCTTAGTTTAGTGATCAATAAGTCATTAGATACAGCGTCAAATGCTTTACTCAGATTAAAAAAAATGAAAATTGATGCATTCTTTTCTTTCAAATGTTTAAAGATTTCTATTACTGAGAGCAAGCACAGCATCACCAATCGGCATACATTTACGACACTCAAACTGAGCATTAATTATAAGATTATGGTTTTCAAAATAATTTAAAATTTCTTTTTTTAACACTAGTTCAACAACTTTTATTAGGACCGGTAAGATGGAAATTGGTTATTTATGTCACTGGTGTTACCTTTGTTGGTTACAGGTATTACCTTGGCTACATGTTTATGATATTATATTACGATTTATACCAGTAGATGCCATTTGTAGTGGGAAATTTAAATTTAGGTTCTACATACTAACAGAAAAATCGTATGATTAAATGGACACATCACGAATATGCTTATTTCATTTGTTAAGTAGTTCTATCTGGCCCACAGGTGACCAGCCTGCCCAATGATTTATATAAATAAATAAGTTACTATTTTAAGTGCATTGTTAATTAATATATTTTATATTTGTGACAAAACTGGACGGGAAATTAAAAGATGCGAATTAACAATGTTAGAAAAAAAAAGTTATGATTAGTCGATGTTATTTATTTAAAAAAATAAGAATGATATTAAAGGGAGGCGACGACCAACCGGGAAAACCAGTAGAGTCTGGCAAAAGTTAGACAATTTTATTCATCGGGAAAAGTCTCGGAAAAGTCAGGGATATTCGGCCTTTTTAGCGAAGTCAGGGAATTTTTTGATTAATAATAAGCACAAGTTTGACAATTTGAATAATGTTTAAAAAAAAAATGGTGATAAGATTATCATAGCATAGCACTTTTCATATAATTTGAACAACTAATAATTGACATACTCAATTTATTTTACTTAAAGTTGGTTATTTATACGCGTGGCGCATGAAGTAAAATTTCGAGTTTAGAAAAGCCTGAAAATTTGGATTTGCTGGGTTTACTTCATGCTTAATCTGGGAGTGGAAACCCTCGTTAATCAGATACTTATTGTGTAGTTTCCTTTATTGTCAAATTTATGACATTAAGTAGAGTTAGTGTTATTTTTTAGGTTAAATTTAAAACATAAAAAAATTGATTGCAGTATTGATATGTTACTAAACTTTGACAAACAAATGGAAATAATCATAATTTTGAACGAAAATGATCAATATATAAATTTTAGAAATAACGTGTAATAAATTGATTGAAATTATTGATGATTTGCAAATAAAATTATATTAATCACTGAAAATTTATTAAACACTCGATTGAATAAAACTCGTCATAATAATGAAATATTAATGAAGTTATAGAAAAACAACAAACGATTATTTAAGTTTATTATTTAATGTTTTGAATAAAATTAGAAGATGTTTTCTGTCTGTATAATTTGGATTTTTTTTGTTTTTGAATAAATAAATAAATATATAAATAAATGTTTATAAAAACTTCTGTATTTACTTAATTTTGACAATTTATTACGTTTTCGTCAATTTTGATCACTCATACAATTTCATAATTTTCTTAATTTTTCAAAGTTGAAAAGTTGAAGGAGAACATAATTATTTTTTAACTTGATGAATTGTCATAAACATTGTAATTTACGAAAGTCTTCCAAACATTTAATAAAATTGGAAAATCATCAAATGACTGCAATTTACGATCTATTTAATAGCTCTATGAATATTTGAGAAAATTTATAAAAATTGCAGGTTTATTGTAATTTTACGAAAACTATTAAATTACTGAAATTCACGAATTTTTTGAATACATTGTGAAAATTATTAAATTACTGAAATTCACTAATTTTTCGAATACATTGCATTGTGAAAATTATGTAAATTGAAAGAATAATTCAAACTTCACCAACGTTTAAAGAAATTACAGATTCGAAAATTATCAAATTACTGAAATGTCCATTTTTTTAAACAATCTAAATTGAAAGAAGAATTAAAATTTGAGAATCATTTAGAGGAAAGTACTATTTTGTTGAAATTTGAAAGTACTGAAATTCACGATTTGTTAAAACTTTATGAAAATATGTTTATTTAAAGAAAGATTCAAATTTGAAGGAAATTTTAAGAAACTTAAAATTTGTTGTAATTTTTCAAATATTAAGTTACTGCAATTTACATTTTTTTTTTGAAACATTATAGAAGTAATGTAAATTTAAAAGAAGATTCAAACTTCCAACAAATTTAAAGAAATTACAGATTTATTGTAATTAATTATAAATTATTAAATTACTAAAATTCTCAATTTTTTGAAAACAGCGAAACATTAAAATTTGACAAACATTTAAAGAAAGTACAGATTTGTTGAAATGTTTGTTCAAATTACTGAAATTTACGGTTTTTTTTAAACTTTCTTAAAACTACAGAATATTTGTAATTTTACTAATATTATTGAGTAAATTAAATTCATAAATTTTTGTTAAACTTTAAAAAAATAATGTTAATTGAAACAAAGATTCAATTTTGATAAAAATTATCAACATCATAAAAAATTAAAGAAATAACTTTTATTGATATTTTTCGAAATTAACAAATTTCCTGACCAAAATCATGAACATACAATCTTAAAAAAAATCATGGGGAAAACAAGCACATTATTAAAATTTAGTAACATTCTAGCGAGTGTTATTCAGTCCTAGGTTAAGCATAAAGTTAATATAGTTTAGAGAAGCCTAAAAATTTGAATCAAACTAAAATTTTTGGCTTTTCTAAACTCGAAATATTTACTCTATGCGCCACGCGTATTCAATATTATTTTTCAGTGAAGTTCAAAAATACATAAAGCATTTTTAATTTATTTAAATTGAAATAAAAAAAATATACATTTAATACAAATATACTTTTTCTCGTAGCTATTTTAGTTTTATGGTTATCTTAAAAATGGTGAATTTTGTAATTGTATTTGTTTAGTTTTACGGCTCTATCTCAGTTAGCATTAATAATAAGTAATTGAAATAATCAATTTAATATTCCTATATTATTTTAATTCTCGGTCGCTACCTGTGTTGGCCACAGCAGATTTTTATAAATATGTTAGAGAAAGTGACTGTTAAATATCATCAGTGTTAATAATTGAGGATAATTGGCACAAATATTTGAAAATGGTGGAAAGTCTTGTTAAGTGATGAAAATCAAGAATATTTAGAATTAAATTTAATAATTCAACATATAAAAAGTATAATAGATTTTATAAAAGTGTTCCCTTTTTTATTCTTTCCCGACATATCGGACATTTCTCAATTGTTGACGTCTAGACACGACAATCAAGAATTTTTTCTATTAAGTACTTATACATATCAGAATGTACACCATGTAATTTTTCAGGTATTCGTTGATTTAATAAAAGAGTTCAATTTGAAATTTTGCCTTAATAAATTTTTAAAAAGTATTATCAAATCTTGCGATATCTAAATTCGTGCTTTATAATATATTTTCTTTTCACTTCTTAATATAACTTGAATAACTTTTTTCTCTCCTATATTTTGTTTGATTATATAAAATTATTTTAGGGGGTCGGGGAAACAAATCTGATATCAGGGAAGAGTCGGGGAAAAGTCAGGGAAATTTAACATTTCAAATTGGTCGCCACCATGTATTTAGAAGGATTTCTGTTCGTGATTCTAAAATTAGGATTCGAAACCTTTGATTCGAATCATATCTTATCGTTTTTAGATTAGAGGAAATCAAGCCATAATAAATGAGAGGATTTGAATTCGTCACTCGAATCCTATTTTGAGGATTTCATCTAGGTCTGGTAATAAGCACAACTTGTGTATCTTATTATATAAATGTTATTGCAAAACAAAATTTTATGGATTTAATATTTAATAATGCACGTGTGAGAGTTAATCACAACTGTTTTCCCAGTTGCCGCTTTTGAAGGTGTTAATAAACGATATAAAAAATCCTTCCCTCGATGTTGATGTTAATTAATTAATCTCGACGAAGACGCGCCGCGATAAATCAGTTTTGCGGTCGCGCATATCGGTTTCAATTACCGATTCATCCCGGGTTCCTTGGGGAAACGGGGGGAGGCGGCGGTTGTACGGCGGGAAAGTCATCTATCAAGTCTGTTAAGGGTCTTCCTGGAACATGCAAAGTGCACATTAGCAGCACGCCGTTACGATCTCCGTCTCTAGATAAAGCTCACTTGTTAAATGTAGCTACACATTCACAACTATTATGCGCTCCTTCCCACCCCTCAAACCAAGGAAATATTGCGGGTACTTAATTATTGTTATGTTTTATAATATGATATGTGTTGATTAATATTCATTACTCTCCACTCATTTGCTTCTTAGAAAGATAAATGTTTCTTGTGAATATTATGGAGTTAATTATAGAATTTGATACTAAGTTTAATCAAGTTGTCTTGAAATACTGAAAATAAGTATTAAGGTGAAACATATTAAAAACTCAATTACCAAAAATCTACAACTAACGCCATCCATTGCTCCAAAGCCGTGGTATTGTCGATTTTTGTTAATTGTGTTCGCAAATTGGCTTGATATAGGTGTCCCAATTAAGCAGTCGATGAATGGATAGAAAATCGATTTCAGAGAAAATATGCAGAGCAATAAGTACTATATAAAGGGTGTTTTAGTTAGAGGTGCAGAACTTCAATCATGGATATCTGTTAAACCAATGTCACAATGGGAAGCTGTTGGTGGCAATTTTGTTTAGTAATTTTTGGCAAATTATCATGCCAAAGCTCACAGCCGAGCAACGATTACAAATTGTAGAATTTTATTTCCAAAATGCGCGCTCTGTGCATCAAACTTATAGAGCACTTCGCCCATTTACTGATTTTTACCGCCAAATAAGATTTAGTCGTGGTGGTCATATGCCAAAAATTATTTATAAACATGAAATCATTTTTGGCTGATTGAACTCGTGAATAAGCAAAATTGTGTTAATGTGTGGTGTGGATTGCATGCTGGAGGCAATATTACCCTACCTAGACATCGGCGAGCCGCTCGGAAAAAAATTACTGGAGAAGCAGATCCCACAAAAACAACTCGTAAAGCAGTTAATAAAAAAGCGTACTTGCATGTATACAATTTACTCCCGGATACTACTGTGGACACCGTAATTTCTCACCTACAGTCATTCATGATCGAAGCTGAATGCGAACAATTAAAGGCGAAGCGCCCGGACCAATATACATCTTTCAAGGTCACCATTCCGTTCGAAAAATTAGACACGGCTTACGGAACGGAACATCTGTGAGACGTTTTTTATTCAATCGCCGAACTCATCAGACAACTGCTGCTACTCAAGAAAACTGATAAAAAATTCAGAATCCTCACTTACTTCTTTTCAACTATTTTATATTAACATCCAATGTTTATTACGTAATAAAATTGCGGAACTAGAATCGTTTTTAATAGATAAAGACATCGATGTATTAGCTTTTACTGAACACTGGCTCATGCATGAGGAAGCGCATTTTTGTCAAATTAACAACTTTATAAACGCGAGTTGCTTTAGTAGACGAACAGCTAAAAACGGCGGATCCTGTATCATGGTCAAACGCAACTGTTTATACACTGAAATACAATTTCTCTTTGATTTATCAATAGAACTTGTCTGTGAAATGTCGGGCATAATGCTTATTAATTCAAATTTAATAATAATATCCGTATACCGATCTCCAGGTGGGAACTATTCACATTTTCTTGATATACTCACTTGATATGTTGGACCGTTTAAACTTAACATCTTATAAAGTTTATATCTGTGGCGATTTTAACGTTCAATTTAATACTACGGATACGAATACTACAGATTTATGCAATCTTTTCGTCTCTTATGGTTTACGTCAAGTAATATCTAGTGCAACAAGAGGTAAAGCGTGCATAGATAATATATTTACCAATGATAGAATCCTTAATGACATAGCAAAAGTAATTGACATTGGTGTATCTGACCATAACGGTATACTAATAAATATTCCCATTTATCATAATGATCCGGTCATAGCTAAATGTATTCGTCCCATCACCGAACAAGGTAGTACAATGTTATATACTCTGCTAAGTGAAACTGTATGGCCCAATATGGAAACCCTAGCGACCAACGATGCCTGGGATATATTTATAAAAATAATTGTAAATAACGTTGATAAATCATATCCGAAAATTATGATTAAACAAGTACACCAGAAAATAAAAATCAAGTGGTTTTCAAGTAAGCTTCGAGATATGAGGAATCAATTAAATCTTATTAGGGAAGCCATTAGCCGCTCACCTTCACAGGAACTCATTGAACATTACAAAATGCAAAAATCCATGTACAAAAAAGAGATCAATCGTGAACAAAGGCTGGCAAACGATAGTTACATAAACTCTTCTAGCAATTGTAACAAAGCAATGTGGGAAATATTAAACTCTAAGCCCCCAACTAATAAACTTAATAACACTCCCAGCATCTCAGCAAATAACCTTAATACTTTATTTTTATCAGCTACCAACAACATCATACAATCTATCACAGATACTAATACCGATCCTATAAAATTGATGATCGGAATACCAATTGGTCAATGTACAGATTATCTTAAATTTGCTAGAGTGTCTTGCGTCAAAGTAAGATCTATCATACAGGGATTAAACTCAACAGGGAGTACGGATATATATGTCATCAACCTTAAAATTCTAAAGAAAATTGTCGACTTAATTATAAGCCCATTAACTAAATTAATTAATAGGTGTATTACCGATAACACATTCCCAAACGCTCTGAAGATTGGTAAATGCATTCCCATATTCAAGAAAGGTGACTTGGACGATGCAAACAACTATCGACCAATTTTAATTCTGCCATTATTTTCCAAAATAATAGAATCTATATTTCTTGAACAAATAAATAGCTTTTTAGAACAAAACAAGTTGTTAAACGATGCTCAGTTTGGTTTTAGACCGGGTCGATCGACGGTGATGGCCATTAACGAATTTGTTGACGACATAATAAATTGTTTCGAAGAGGGCAAGGTAATAGCATGCAACCTGCTGGATCTAAGTAACGCTTTCGACTGTGTTGCTCATGCTATTCTATATCTAAAGCTTTACTTCTATAACTTCGATCCTAGTGCCATCAGTATAATCATGTCTTATTTAACAAACAGAAAGCAAATCGTTCACCAGGGGGAGGATAGATCCGATGTGGGAGATTTAATGCATGGTGTACCTCAAGGATCTATCTTAGGACCGCTTCTCTTTATTCTATATATTAACGATCTCCCATGCTATGTCTCCCACGCGTCTATGGTCCTCTACGCGGATGATACAACTATATCTGCTAAAGGAAATACTCTCGATCAGTCTGTGGCCGCCCTTAATAACACCAAACTTACTGTAATGAATTGGTTTAACTCTATCAAACTCAAGCTAAACCTGTCAAAAACTGTTGAAATGACGTTCTCTTTGAAGCAATTTACACCCTCGCCAACAACTTCAGCCAAGCTACTGGGAATAATCGTTGACCCAAAGTTAAGTTGAGAATATCACGGACATGATTTATAAACCAAAATCTCTAAAAACACATATTTATTGCGTAATATGAAGAGATCAGTGTCCTTGGGTATGGTCAAAACTGCTTTTCATTCACTTGTTCAATCACATATTGCATACGGCATTCTTGTATGGGGTCATTCCTCTATTACCAATGATATAATGACAAAATTATTCAAAACCAAAATCAAACAAATACTCTTAGAAAACGCATTCTACTCACTAGAAGAATTTTTGAAAAAAGTCAGTGTAGGCATATGATGTTTTGCATCCATTGGTGCATTCGATGTCCTTCTCTATTTACTTATTATTTTTCTTAATGTTTCTTTAAATTTTGTTATAGTTAGTTAGTTATTAGTTTTATTTACTATATGTATACCGGGCGTTGACTTAGCGGAGAGAAATCCCATGTAAATATTGAAATGTTCAAATTTTGGTTCCCCTATTTATTTTAGAAACAAAATATGTTTACCTTTTTTGTAGAGAGAAAAATTCTGAATTTATTGGCGTAAACGTTTATCATTTTACGTTTCTCTAAGTTAAATTATTTAAGAAAATGTAATGTGATTTTATAAAAATAATAACATGCCATGGAATTGAAACAATTGCAGATGTTAAAATGGCAAAAGATATCGCAGTCACTTGATTAAAGTAAATGTTTTCGAAATGATTTACACTATACAAGAAAAAATCCTTCCAATAAAGTGGTATTATGCAGACCACAGTATCGTGATAACTGTTTGCGTTATGTTTTTTGTCGTTAATTAAGTAACAGCGATATCTTGTGCTATTTTGATATCCGCAATTCTTGTATCGATTCCATGGTATATCATTATTTTTATAAAATCACATAACTTTTTCTTAATTATTTTAGCTGTAAATTTTCTGATATTCGTTGATTTTTAAAAGAGTTAAATTTGAAGCTTTAAACGAGTGTTTTCCACTCCCAGACTAAGCATGAAGTAAAATTTCGAGTTTAGAAAAGCCCCGTGAAAATTTGTCGAGGGTCGCGCAGCGACCCGAGACAAATTTTCTGGGCTTTTCTAAAATCGAAATTTTACTTCATGCGCCACGCGTATAAAACACAGTTTTCAAGTGTGGTTCAAATATACATAAATTCACAATATTTTTGTTTTGTACGCGTGGCGCATGAAGTTTTTTTAAATTCAATTTAAAGCTTTAACCAAATTTTTTCCACTCCCAGACTAAACATGAAGTAAAATTTCGAGTTTAGAAAAGCCCCGTAAAAATGTTCAAATTTAACACTTTACGTTTCTCTAAGTTAAAATAATTAAGAAAAAGTAATGTGATTTTATAAAAATAATGACATACCATGGAATTGATACAACAATTGCGGATATTCCTTGTTTTTTTTTAAATTCAATTTAAAGCTTTTAACAAATTTTTTCCACTCCCAGACTAAACATGAAGTAAAATTTCGAGTTTAGAAAAGCCCCGTAAAAATTTGTCGAGGGTCGCACAGCGACCCGAGACAAATTTTTCTGGGCTGCGCGAACCTAGACAAATTTTCACGGGGCTTTTCTAAACTCGAAATTTTACTTCATGCTTAGTCTGGGAGTGAAAAATACTTGTTTAAAGCTTTAAATTGAATTTAAAAAAAAACCAGGGAATATCCGCAATTGTTTTATCGATTCCATGGTATGTCATTATATTTATAAAATGAGATAAATTTTTCTCAATTATTTTAGCTGTAAATATTCTGACATTCATTGATGTTTAAAAGAGTTTAATTTGAAGCTTTAAACGAGTGTTTTCCACTCCCAGACTAAGCATGAAGTAAAATTTCGAGTTTAGAAAAGCCCCGTGAAAATTTGTCGAGGGTCGCACAGCGACCCGAGACAAATTTTCTGGGCTTTTCTAAACTCGAAATTTTACTTCATGCGCCACGCGCATAAAACACAGATTTTAAGTGAAGTACGAATATACATAAATTTGACAATATTATAGTGTTTTATACGCGTGGCGCATAAAGTAAAATTTCGAGTTTAGAAAAGCCCAGAAAATTTGTCTCGGGTCGCTGTGCGACCCTCGACAAATTTTTACAGGGCTTTTCTAAATTCGAAATTTTACTTCATGCTTAGTCTGGGAGTGGAAAAAATTTGTTTAAAGCTTTAAATTGAATTTAAAAAAAAACAAGGAATATCCGCAATTGTTGTATCAATTCCATGGTATGTCATTATTTTTATAAAATCACATTACTTTTTCTTAATTATTTTAACTTAGAGAAACGTAAAGTGTTAAATTTGAACATTCAAAAATTTTGAATGTTTCCCTCTGCAACTACTAAGTCTGCATGGATATCAAACTACTGTCTTTAATATCCATGTAGACTTTCACTTCGATATATTCAATTGCTGCAGAGCTACAAGTGTTTTTCAAACGTACAAAAGCGAGTTTTTCGATTTTTACTATGTAAGGTCATGTTAACATGTTTGTTTGATTATTGCAGTGTTGTGCATTATGATGTTTTTCTGCCAGGCCAAACAGTTAACAAGCAATATTATTTAAGTGTTATGCGTTGTCTGCGTGAAACTTTGCGCCTTGAGAGGCCAGAATTAAGGGCTTTTTGTTTTTTGCGCCACGATAATGCAGTCAGATACTGCATTGGTTTTTCGACAACATTTCGCCAAAAACTCGACCCATATTGATCCAAAACACCATGCGACTTCTGGCTGTTCAACAAACTCAAAACTCGGCATCGGGGACACCGTTTCAACTCGATTAAGGAGATACAAGCCAAATTGAAGAAAGTATTAAAGGCTATCTTAGAAAAAGACTTCTCTGACTGTTTTGAGGAGTTGAAAAACTTTGGCATACATGCTATGTATTTATCGAGGAGTACTTTGAAGGAGATGGCATTGATTTGAAAGAATAAATAACGATTTTTCATTTTAAAAACAAATTTACCTTGTTTAAATATACATAAATTTCACAATATTTTAGTGTTTTATACGCGTGGCGCATGAAGTAAAATTTCGAGTTTAGAAAAGCCCCGTGAACATTTTCTAAACTCGAAATTTTATTTCATGCGCCACGCGTATAAAACACAGTTTTCAAGTGTGGTTCAAATATACATAAATTCACAATATTTTTGTTTTGTACGCGTGGCGCATGAAGTTTTTTTAAATTCAATTTAAAGCTTCAAACAAATTTTTTCCACTCCCAGACTAAGCATGAAGTAAAATTTCGAGTTTAGAAAAGCCCCGTAAAAGTTTGTCGAGCGTCGCACAGCGACCCGAGACAAATTTTCTGGGCTTTTCTAAACTCGAAATTTTACTTTATGCATCACGCGTATAAAACACTATAATATTGTTAAATTTATGTATATTCGTACTTTACTTAAAATCTATGTTTTATACGCGTGGCGCATGAAGTAAAATTTCGAGTTTAGAAAAGCCCAGAAAATTTGTCTCGGGTCGCTGCGCGACCCTCGACAAATTTTCACGGGGCTTTTCTAAACTCGAAATTTTACTTCATGCTTAGTCTGGGAGTGGAAAACACTTGTTTATAGCTTCAAATTGAACTCATTTAATAAAACAACGAATATTTAAAGTACTAAAGAAAATAATCTGAATTTGGAATACGTATACTTTAAAGAAAAACTCCCTGTACATTCTTATAAGGAATGCCAGAGGAAAATTTACAAACAAAGCAAAAAAAACTAGGGATCTATGAACAAACTGGGAAATTGTACTCATTAGGCAACAAACAAAGCAAAAAAAAACTAGGGATCTATGAAGAAACTGGGAAACTGTACTAATTAGGCACCTCCAAGAATACCATCTCGAAGGTTCGTGATTGGTGCAGTTTTCTAGTTGTTTTGTAGACGCCTAGTTTTTTTTAACAAACAACTTAAGAAACAGAAATGAAAAAGACTTTGATATTTAAAAACAAAACAAATTAAGAACCTTAAGGAATACCAGATCGAAATTAGAAAAAGTGAAAAGGAATTGATATTATTATATTTTCGAAGCTGGACCGATGAAGAACCTCAAGGCATAAGAGAATAAAATTAGCAAAGGGCGTAGAAAACAGATTATAACAAACATTAATATTTTTTAATCTGAGCCAATTAAAAACCCTAGGAATACTAGTTACAATAGGTGCTAAGGTGCCAATGAAATATTAACGCAGATTCCCAAGAAAAACAAAAATAGAACTTGACAACTACTGTATAATGCTTTGCTAATATTACAGTAATTTTTATTTTAGTAATAAGTGCTATCGAAATCCATTAATAGTTTTCACATATTGGCTTGAAATAGTCAGAAATGTTCAGTATTCCTCAGCACTGGGTCGGGACCACACTGAAGAGGACCTTGAAGTCCGAAACGCGTCTGTGGGTATCTGGTGCCGGAATACTGAACACAAATTCAATTTTAATAAGTGAATGTTATAAATTAGGTAATAATAATAATAATAATAATAAATAATAATAATAATAATAATAATAATAATAATAATAAAATGACACAAGATATGGATTCCAAATCAAAAACCGAAAAACAACAAATCATACTATCAACCATCTATTCTATATGGATGATATCAAATTATACGGACCAACAGAAACACAAATGAAAGGCTTACTAACACTAGTAGAAGACATAACAACAGACATAAACATGTATTTTGGAATGGATAAATGCAGAACCCTATGTATGGACAGAGGAAAATGGAAGGACACTACCACACCTCACACACTCAACAAACACTCATTAATGAACCTACAGAAGAACGAAACATACAAATACTTAGGATTCGAACAAAATACAAGACTGGATCACGCAAAAATCAAAGAACATCTAAAAGAACAATATAAAAAGAGGCTATCATAATACTAAAAACTAAACTAAATGCTAGAAAGATATTTAAAGCCATAAATACATACGCGATACCTCTACTAACATATTTATTCGGTATAATCCATTGGTCAGCAACAGATTTGGAAAACTTAAATATACTTACTAGAACTCAGCTTACAAAACACAGAGCACACCATCCACATGCCTGCAAAGAAAGATTAAATATACCCAGAAAAGAAGGGGGAAGAGGACTAATAGATATCCACACACTGCACGATAAACAAATCAAAACTCTTAAAGAATATTTTTACAATAAAACAACATCGCTGCATTCGGCAGTAGTACAATCAGACAATAACTACACACCACTGAATCTTTCATCACAGGAGGTACCAGAACAGGCACAAACACAACAACAAAAGATGGAAAAATGGTCGAAAAAAACACTACATGGTAAACACTTATACATAATGAACAACAACAGTATAGACAAACTAGACTCGTACGCCTGGTTACAAAGAGGACAACTGCACCCTGAATCTGAAGGTTTCCTACTAGCCATCCAGGATCAAGTGATAGCCACAAAAAACTATCAAAAATACATAATTAAAAACCCATCCATAACTAATGATTTCTGCAGAAAATGCCAGCTACAACCAGAAACAATTGACCATATTATAGGAGGATGCAAAATGTTGGCAGGAACAGAATATACCGACCGCCATAACACTGTAGTGAAAATTATTCACCAAGCTATAGCTCTAAAATACAACCTCATTAAAGAGCAAGTACCATACTACAACTATGTGCCGACCACTGTAATAGACAATGACAAATACAAATTGTACTATGACATAACCATACACACTGATAAGACCATCGTGTGCAATAGACCGGACATCACATTCCAAGATAAAACAAACAAAACGACATATATTACAGATATTGCTATACCGGTAGACAACAACACTACCAAAAAATACACGGAGAAAATCGAAAAATATACAGCGCTAGCCATTGAGATAGAAAGAATATGGAAACAAGATCGTACACATATACTACCATTTATTATATCCACCACCGGTATTACTCATAAAGAATTTAAACCAAATCTGAAAAGACTACATATAGAGCCATTTATGCATACCAACATCCAAAAGGCAATTATTTTAAAAACCTGCAGTATTACGCGAAAATTCCTACGATAGAGCACTTGCGAGACTTGGTATAACCCGTCAGCAAGGAAGACCCCAGCTGATTAATCGCCGAGAAAACAAGAAATATAATAATAATAATAATAATATTCCTCATTAGAATGTAGTTAACATTCCTCATTAGAATGTAGAATGGGAGTTTTTCTTTAAAGTATACGTATTCCAAATTCAGCTTATTTTCTTTAAATCCTTAGATATTTGTTGTTTTATTAGAAGAGTTCAATTTGAAGCTTTAAACGAGTGTTTTTCACTCCCAGACTAAGCATGAAGTAAAATTTCGAGTTTAGAAAAGCCCCGTGAAAATTTGTCGAGGGTCGCGCAGCGCCCCGAGACAAATTTTCTGGGCTTTTCTAAACTCGAAATTTTACTTCATGCGCCACCCGTATAAAACTCTAAAATATTGTGAAATGTATGTATATTTGAACCTCACTTTAAATTAGTGTTTTATACGCGTGGCGCATGAAATAAAATTTCAAGTTTAGAAAAGCCCAGAAAATATGCCTCAGGTCGCTGCGCGACCCTCGACAAATTTTCTCGGGGCTTTTCTAAACTCGAAATTTTACTTCATGCTTAGTCTGAGAGTGGAAAACACTCGTTTATAGCTTCAAATTGAACTCGTTTAATAAAACAACGAATATCTAAAGATTTAGAGAAAATAAGCTAAATTTGAAATATGTATACTTTAAATAAAAACTCCCTGTATATATACTTAAAATTATCTATCAGGTAAAAATGCATCAAAAAGAAACTCGGTCAGGTCGTTTATTAGCGGGATTCCCGGATTCAGTTTTGCTTTGTAAATCTCTAATGACTCCCAAAGGTTCATTTTACGGCCCTTTTCCACACAACGTAAGACTGAAAGTATATCTTCACCAAAAGTATGTCCTTCTTCTAGGAGGTGATTAGAAAAGGTGGATTTATCTTGTTTTAATTTATACGCTTTAATATGTTTTTTTAGTCTTATATTGAAGCTAAGACTGACACGTTAACTTATATATCCCAGGTTTATTGTGAATATTGGTTTTTGTTTTCGGATTGAAAATTTCATATTTAAGTTCAAATTCAATGGTTTAAATGCGACTGCTGTATTTTGTTTTTCATAATGTATTTTTAATTTTAAAACTTAAAATGCAGAAAAAAGCCAGTGCCCCGTATTTTTTGTTGATTATGATTAGTTTTAATATTTGAATACATATATTTTTCAACTTGTTTTATTACATGTTTTTCTATTAAATTATCTATTATTCCTGTGCTGTATTCATTATTGTTCGCAATGTTTTTGATAATTCCTGTTCCTTTTTAAAAGCGTCTATTATTAGAGGTATGTTTAAAGCTTTATAAATCATTTAATAGAATGCTGCTAGTTTGTGTTTCATAGGATGTCTGCATGTTTGAGGAATTATTGTATCCGTAAATGTGGATTTTCTATAAATTAAATTTTGAGTTGACTTTCGATATTTTTAGGTCTAAAAAATTAATTTGGTTATCTTGTTTTGTTTCTGGTGTAAGCTTAATATTTGGGTGTAGGAAATTAATAAAATTTAAAAACTGATTTTACTATCTATTAGAGCATATAAAACAGGCAAGAATGTCATTCACAATAAAGTAATCAGTGTTAATTATTTAAATATTTTCAATGTATTACAAAGTAACCGCCTCCACCAGAAGATACCTAATATAATGGCAGTTGATAAAAGTCAATATTTAGTCCAACCTAACTTAACATAAGTTGCCAAAGTCAAATCATACCTAACCTAACTGGACAAAGTAACATCTAACCTAACCTAACTTGAGACAGTGACATGCAACCAAACCGAAATTGCCGATGAGACAATTAAAGCCTAGATTGATGACGTGAGATTTAACCTAATTTAACTTGACAGTTACATCTAACCTGTAGAAGAAACACGACTAATGGACTGTAGATCGAGAATAATTCTACATATTATTTTTATAAATTTTTTGAGGAAGTTAACTGTTCCAACACCATTAAATCAATTACAAATTTTTCATGGCTTTTAGAATTATGTTTTTTATTGCACTTTTAAGTTCTTAACAGAACCTAACAAAACTTTTTGAATTATCGGTAATTTTTCATAACTACTTGAATAGTTACTGATAAATTGAATAACATATTCACTGTTTGTTTTGAGTTATGTAAGTAATCAATCACTAATAAAACACGGTTTGATTTCCTTTCTTTGCGAATTTATTTTTCACTGTTGATGTACATTTCGTTATTGAAAATTAGTTCATGGTACTCGAAATGTACATCTAACAGTGAAAAATAAATTCGTGAAGAAAGGAAATCAAACCGTGTTTTATTAGAAATTAAATAACAATTTAATAAATTTTCCGGCGCATCCACCATAAATTTATTTATTTATTTATTTATGTGCGGAAAAAATCCATATTTATACATTTAAATATACACAATACTTAAAGCTATTACAAAATGTAGATCATACATGTTATATATATATACATATATGGATTGGCAAGTTACATACAACAACAAACCTGAATACGTTTGAGACCGGATAGGAATTTACAGAGAGACTTACTAAAAAGATAAAAGTTTGGATTTAGCGACAGTTTGTTTGACGTGCGCATAAAGCGAGAGAGTGGACTATTAATTCCATAGTTAGATTTGTGAAATGGTATGGAAAATAGTGGTATATGTCTGGTTAAACGATTTGTAGTATTTATATGAAAACCTACTTGATCCAACAGAAATGTACACTCCACTTGGCAAGAAATTAATATTATTTTTTGTCCTAATAATTCAAACACAGAGCACTTTATTTCGTACAATAGTTCGAAAAACATGTAAAGTAAGTAGAAATGTTATTTAAGGACTATTTAGTTAGCTTAGGAATGAAGCTCAAACAACGAGAACGGTAGAAACGAAGAATGTGAAAAAGGTGGGCGGCGGTAGAGCATAAAACAAAAATAAAAAAACAGCCACCACCAGCGCCGCAAATGCATGCAGAGCCGAATCAGCACAGTCTGGTTTCCAATTTCCGGATTTTGCATACAGTCGCACATACATGCATACATGTACGGAGTGCAGATACGAGTTTTGGAATATTTAGATTCGTTAGCTTACATCGCCGGTGCGCAGTAATTCTGTACCTACTCTCCGTATTTTGTGTATGTTTCTCATTTCCGTGCAGTTATACTTTGGCGCAGACTTTGTTTCCGGTGTAAGAGTGGACACGTATGCGCCATTGTGTTTTAATAATGCCTGCGAATTTGGAAAGTATCAATTTTTGAAACTCGAAACAAACAGTTTAACATTTAAGGTATTAACTTTGTAATTAGAGGTTCAGTGTTGACTTAAATTTAGACTACTAGTATTGCCTGCTTAATTTGATTTAAAATCATGCTAAATAATAAAAATAGTTTAATACAATTTGTGGGCTTATTGTAATAATATGATAAGCCACACAAACAAAAATTCTGTTTATTCTCGGATTTGCAGTTATACAGGGTGTCTCAGACCACCCGTACCAGCCTTTTATTTCGACAACGCTTGGTCGAATGTGACTGGGACAAAAAAATTTATTACCAAAGTGAACCCAAGGAATCCACTAATGAATTTATTTTTTACCGGAATAATCCGGAAGTGAGAATTCTCACTACTGGAGTAATAAAAACCATCATTGGTTAAGAGAAGTTGATAATCAACACGTGTGGTATTTTAGGAAACCAAATAATTGGTCCGCATTTTCACCTAATATCATCAGCATATCAAAACCTTCGAGGTTTGTAAAAACCATGTTGACACATTCAATACTTTGATAATAATAATTTATTTTACTTCAAATATTCACGAACATCAATTATTTTGACATAACAAAAGAGCAAAGCATACTTGAGAAAATTGAGTGTTGAATGGATAACTAATTTTCAATTTAGTTTTTTTAGTTTATTTTTGTAAATATGCAAAATATTAAAAAAACATTTTAACAAAAGTTGTTTCTTTTAAAAAGACCTATCAATTAATACCATACTCGATCTATGCTGCCATTTGAAATTTTAAAGTTACTTCCGGTTCCGAGTACTTCCGGATTATTCCGGTAAAAAAATAAATTCATTAGTGGATTCCTTGGGTTCACTTTGGTAATAAATTTTTTTGTCCCAATCACATTCGACCAAGCGTTGTCGAAATAAAAGGCTGGTACGGGTGGTCTGAGACACCCTGTATAATAAGCTACAGTTGGACGATGACCACAATTCATCTACTGTGGCTTATTATATAACTGCTTAATCGAATCCAAGAATAAACTAAAACCATATCTAAAATCAAGTTATCACATTTTAGGGGGTTTGAATAAATATCACTTTAAAACATGATAAGTAACATCAAAATATCAACCTTTCGAAAAAAATCGATATCGTGTGAGAGTTTGAGTTCAAGTGATGAAATGCATGGCATAATTGACGAGAGTGTTATTGATTAAGACTTTGTGCTACTAAACGTTGGTGGTTCTTCCGATACAAGTAAGCAATGTATTTTATTAATTTTTTGTGGTATATCATGTTTCACAAAAAAAAATTAACATGGCTTACCATGTTATTGCCAGAGTAACAAAAACAACATCTGAAAAAAACTTGTCATTTCTTTAGAGACAAAGAAGAGACGAAAGTTATAAACAAGTCATATGAAAAAGAAGGAGCAAATTAGGAAAAACATATTTAACAGCAAAAAGCAAAAAAGGTATTAAACCTAATAAGTTGGGTTCAACATGCAGATGCACGAACAACTGCAGATAGAAACTTAGTAATATCATTGATTAACTAATAATATTCTCTTTATTCGTTAGTAATACTCATGCATTAATTTTTACAAATTGTGATTAATCAATATTAAATTGGGAATACACAATATTAAATTGGGACTTCAAGCATAGCTGCCAGTTTAATCGCAATCAAATTGGGAATCAAGAATTTTAAATTGAGATTGAACTAATATTATTCAAGAAATAACCAGTTTAAATAATTTGGCAAAAATAACAGAAACTATATTAATTTGACTTGTTTTGTATCAGTTTTCTAAATTTAGTGTATTTTTGAATGTGAGCAATATAGAGAGAGTTTTTCTTTTAATAATACATTTTCCTATTACAGCATATATGCTGTATATCTTGAGATATTCGTGTTTTTTTTTAACAGTTCAATTTGACGCTTTAAACTAGTGTTTTCCACTCCCGGGTGAAGCATGAAGTAAAATTTCGAGTTTAAAAAAGCCCCGCGTAGAAAATTTGTCGAGGGTCGCGCAGCGACCCTCGACAAATTTTCACGGGGCTTTTTTAAACTCGAAATTTTACTTTATGCGCCACGCGTATAAAACACTGAAACATTGTAAAATTCACAATATGCTACTAAAGCAGTATGCTAAAGACGTATATTTTGAACTTTAATTTAAAACCAGTGCTTTCCATTTTTTAACAGTTAATGTAGACTTGTGTAGTGGCAAATAATAACAATATAGAATTACATATTTTCTTGTAAAAATATTTACACTTGTTTTTGTAGGCAATAACAGATATTTTAAAATAAAAATAAATATAAAAACATGTAAATAAACAATTTGTATTATCTTTAATATGTGGATTTATTTCTATGTTCATATGTTTGTTCATTTATATATTTTAATATTTATTTAGCATAATATATTTTGTTTAGCGACAAAAAGGAAAAAGCAATAAATTGGAACATTTCAATCTCCTGAATGATCTTCCTGGGACAACATCTAAAATTTAAAATCATACATTAAAAATCGGGTCAATCCCTTCCTTCACATTTAAAATCGGGACAATCCCGATTATTCGGGACGTCTGTTAACCCACTATAAAACAAATCTGAGTTGTATACTCTTTTGATTTATTAAAAACTGTTCTTCAAATGATATTTCAAATTAAACTATTAATTATCCTTTGCCGTAAATTCATTAAAAGTTATTCAGATTTAAACTCCGATACGTGTATTACACATTTCTCGCTCGCGCGCAGGAAAATTAACGCGTCGCATTCCCGAAAACGTTGCCTCTAGCCGTTTCTGCAACATTAATCAACCGTAGCAGAAATTCAGAAATTCAAAAGTCGCAATTAATCTTGATTAAAATGCTCGCGATTGTGTGGGTATGTACATGTGATTAATTGCACACCTGATAAAGGACGAATTCCTTTTGTATGTAAGAAAAATAATATTCATTCTAGATAAAAACACAATTGAAGAGTTAAGGAGAAAAACCAAATGAGTCAAAAAAGTACCAAACATCGTTTTTAATACAATTGTGTAGCTAAGATCAAGTATTTTCACGCCGGCAAACTTAACGGGAAACAAACAAATGGGTCACCAGTTATTCACGATGAAAGATAATATCGCATCCCTAGAATAGTACTGTGACAAGTCAAAAATAATAAATTTCGGGAAAACGCATTCTGAAGCTTTGGGTTCCAAAAATTGCTTGTAAAATCGTTAATTTTTTTTTTTTAACCGACTTGCACCCACCGATTTCTAAGGAATCTAGCCGTCATCACCACTAACATTGAGCGCAAAAAAAACAGAGTAAAGCTCTGGTATGGTTTTGGAAAAGAATAACTATTCTTTTTTTTCACAGTACTATTTTAAAAATTTGAATTATTGCCTTAAGTTCTCACGCTTTTTTTGTCTATTATAGTTCGAAGAAACGTAATTTTTTCTTCAAAAATTCGTAACTAAAGCAACGACAAGGAATAAAAAATATAAAAAATGAGGAAAATGGATAATACTTTCTTAAATTTTCAATTTTTAATTAAGTATGCGTATGTAGTGTGTACATAAAAAACTATGCAAACTAGAAAAACTCAATTGCTGCTACTGGCTTAGTCCTATCACGCTGCTATGCATGTGGTCTTTCCCTCCCTGGCGTAGAGTAGCACGGTAACTACCGCTCCCAAGCATTCACTATTGAAATTAGGAAAATAATGATGCTATATTCTTGTAGAGCTCGTAAAGATCTATCTTCCTATAAGGATAACTCAAAAACAGGTTTTTTTGACTTGTCAGTACTATTCTAGGGGTGCGATATCACAACCTCTATAACATACAGAGTTGTGAATTTTCATTTTGTTCCCTTGCTACATTTTAAAATTGAAGCTTATTTGGTTTTCCCCTTAACCTCTTAAATTGTAATGATTAGTTATATAAAATAATTGGTGATGAAATTCTTATTTTTTTTCTCTACCAACTCCGTAATTATTGCAGGGAAGAATTTTTAGCAATGTTTCTTAAAATTGAAAATTGTCATAGTGTGTTGCGAAATCTGTTTATTTTAACATCATTCTTCGAATATAAATATACGTAAAAAAATGTAAATCCTGGTGCAACAAATATTTTAAAGGCCTTACAAAGTATACACTAAAAAATACTGTTATTCCTTACTTCACTTTTTATTTGTATCGTTAGATGTACATTTCGAGACACAAAGTGCTCATTATCAATAACAAACAATTGTTGTGTTGACCATAATTAGAAGATATTTGTAATTAAAAATGTAATACGTTTTTGAATCTCGTTAAAACTCGCTGATTTTTTTTAAAATTCCAAAATATATTGAATATCTGTAAAGCAATTTTAAATATCAATCTCGATTTTTCTGTATTCAGAGGCAAAGTTGAAATATTCCGGAAAAATAAAAAAGCTTCATAGAAGAAGATCATTCTAAAAAAAAGGAACTTTAAAAACGCAATGCGTTTTTTTTAATTATACAAAACACACAGATAAAATGTAATCAGTTCATTTTTAGTAATTTCTGTTTGAAGTAAGAATTAATATTTCAGAAAAATAAAAAAAGCTTTATGTAATTTCATTAAAACAAATTCTTTAAATACTCAATGCTTTTTTTTAATTATACAAAACACACAGATTTTATTTGATCAATGTATTTTTAATAATTTCTGTTTGAAGTAAAAATTATGTTAATTGCAGCCCGATTTTCGTATATATTAAATGTTTAAAAAATGCATTGAGTTTGTTGTGGATTTTGAGATGACATTGTACTTTTATAATATGTGTAAATATCAAAACACCTCATTGATAGTTTTCAAGTTTTCCCCTAACACATGTGTTCATGTTTCGTGTGGCTCACACTTTAGGCCATTTTTTTTTTTATTTTTTTATAAATTACGTTGCCCTGTATTTACACACCTCTAATTGTATGATTTTTGTTGATATAAAAATATTTAGAACTATTTGAGCATTACCCTTCTCGTAATGCTTTACTATTTTAAGTATTAATGACTGATACTTCGAATAGTTCCATATATTTTTATATCATGTATGTTACAATTAAATACAGTGAAAGTGTTTATTATAAAGGGTATTTTTTTATTAAATAATGATCAATTCTATTTATCAATTTTGATTATGCGATAAAGAAGCTGAGTTAATAGATGATTACAATTTATTTAAACAAATGTTTTCTACTCCTTGGTTAAGAATAATGTAACAATTCAAGTTTAGAAAAACCTCAAAATTTGGTTTGGTTGCGTAGCGAAGTGAAGCGACTAAAATAAATTTTCAGGCTTTTCTAAACTTAAAATTTTACTTCATGCGCCACGCGTGTAAAACACTGACTTAATGTAAAATTAATAAACACGTACTTTGATTTTTATTAAAATAACACAAGATTATTTGTCATTATTTATTTACATTGTAAAAAAAGGTGAATCCGTAATAAATATATATTATTATACAGGGTGTCCCATTAGTGCGTTTTGGGAGGATATCTCAGTTCACGTAAAAGATAGAACAATAGTTTATTTAACAAAGTTGCTTGGTTATAAGAGCTGCATAACCTAAATTTACACACGAGGTGTGCTATAAAGACAGTAGCGGGTGCAACTTGCTTATTTTAAATAAATCACCCAGTATATTATTTGTTTTTTGAATTCCTCATAAAAAATGTGTATAATTTTATTAAAAATCACGTTTGCGGTAGCTTCATAAACCTAACATTTCTCCAAAAGTAAATAAGATACAGAGTTACGGTTTTTGCCACTCTCTTGAGAATAGGGGACACTATATGATGCACTATAAAGTTGTAGCGATTAAGTTATTCGGCTAAGAAATAAAAATAGTCGAATTTATAAATTTTCAATCAAGAGTAATTTGATTTTTTTAAATGAAACCATATATTTTTTTTAAAACCAATCAACTCAAAATCCAATTAACTTTATAGTTTTTAAATTGGGAATTTATAGTGTTTATCCGTAATTGTACAGTTTTTGAGGTAATTATATTACATCTCTGGATAAAAAATTATTTACAAATTCGATTGACGTAAAAAAAGTTATATAGTTTCATTTAAAAAAATCAAGGTAACACAGATTGAAAATTTATAAATTCAACTATCTTTATTTCATAGCCAAATAACTTAAGCGCAACAACTTTATAGCGCAGTCGATAGCGCCCTTTATTCTCAAGGGAATGGCGAAATCGGCAACTCACTATCTCATTTAGTTTCAGGGATATTTTAGCTTTACGAAACCACTGTAAACATCAATTTTGTCCATAAAAGTGAAATAACACCGAAACGGTACGACGTAGACTAAATGTTTTTAATAAAATGATATGCAATTTTGGTGAGGAATTCAAAAAGCAAATAATATACATAATGTTCAATTTAAAATAAGCAAGTTGCATCCAGTACTGTCTCTATGGCGCACTCTATATAAATAAAAATATTTTTAGGTCATACACCTCTTAAAACCAAATTAATTTGGTTGAGAAACAATTGATCTATCTATAACGTGATATCCTCCAAGTACACAATAATGGGACACACTGTATAGTAATTAACTAAATTTTGCTTTTCTTTACTTTTATTTTTGTATACACTATTTAGCTTAGTGTATTTGCAAAATTAATAGCCTTCGATTCAAAGCATTCTTGATTTCTTATCATGATTTTAGACATATTAAAATAAAAACAATATTCTGTGACTGGTCGAAAAGGCCTAGTTGCCAACCCTTAAACCTATTAACGGCCGAGCAATTTTAAAGTTAACTCTAAAAGTTGATTTTTGTTTTCTATAAAAGACTTATTATATTACGTACTGGATTTTTTTTTTTAAATATACATAATGTATATGCTGCAAATTTTTTGGAATTTGTCGATTTTATAAAAGTATTCAATTGGAAGTTTCGAACGAGTGTGTCCACTCCCAGATTAGGCATGAAGTAAAATTTCGAGTTTAGAAAAGCCTTAAAATTTGGTTTGGCCGCGTAGTTCTTCGCGCTACGCGACCTAACCAAATTTTCAGGCTTTTCTAAACTCAAAATTTTACTTCGTGCTTAGTCTGGTAGTGGAAATTACTCGTTTTAAGCTTCAAATTGAAGTTATTAAAAAAAGCGTATGCATATGTATAAGTAAAAGAAAAATTCCTTGTATTAACAGATTATTTCGATGACTACTTGCCAACATAAATGCATTATTTGTTTCTGTAAATACCTGAACTATTTAGTGGATGTGGAAATTGGAATTATACCACTTAAACTCACATTTTAAACCATTGTGCACATTCATTAAAATGATTTGTGGCTGGGTTTTTGCAGATTTAGTTTTTCGAAGACATTGTCAAAATGTGACGTGTAATCTTAAAATTTTAAAGCTGCATATCGAAACATACGTTTTCGCATGTTCCATCTAAAAACCATAGCAGACATTTTATTAAGTTTTCTGTTTCTTTTCACAAACGTAATCTGATGACATCAAACTATTTTTGTATGACATGTATTGCTTCTGCACTACAAATCAAGGAAACCATGGGACACCTTTTGTGAATCGTACCTTATTTTGTTAATTTTATCCTAGTTTGTCACATTCTCGAATTTCGGTTTAACTCCTTAACTTTAAAACGTTTCTGTCGAGTTTTTTTTTTCTTTTTTCTCTAATTGTAGATTTTCGGAATCCTCATTAAACATTCAATCGTTTCAAATCTACATCAAACTTCATCTTAACTCCAAACTTTCTAAAATATTAACTATTCCTCTTATTCTACTTTAAAAAAATATGTGCGATAAATTGCAATCATCCCGATATGTATACCTAAAAAAAAAACTGTAAATTTAACTGATTCTAGACACAGTTTTCTTTTTTCTTTGCTCAGAAATTATGATTAATGATGCGTTAACCGTAACCTTTACCTGCAAAAAGGAAAGTGAATTTATTAATTTAGATAAAAGCCTTCGCTACCTACATTCACCCTTAGTGATTCCAGTTATGATTTAAATAATGCACGGAAGGCAATTAGGTCTGCGCAGAAAGTGTTGTTTGTTATCAAAAACAACAATATACCCGGCTTTGAGTCGTCCTAAAAAATTTGCATTAAATACTAATTGTGATTAATTATGTATTCTTAATTAGCCTTTGATGTAATGGGCGGATTAAAAAATTCTTTGAGACTGAGCCGAATTAGTCGCATTATTATTCCATAAAGGTACGTTCTTTACCTCCACCACCTTTCCAAGCCATGTCGGCATGCTGCTGCAACCCTCTCCCTCAGTCTCTTTCATTCCATTCCGTTCCGTTCTGCTTGTCTAATAAGACAAGAGGTTTAAATTAATAAAACAGTAATAAGCGGGGGTTTAGCTGCAGTAAATGGTAATCTCCTCGGATGATGTACCTTTGTAGCAGCGTTAAATCACATCGGAACGAACGGTCTTTGATCTTTTATACAGGAGGACGGTTGGGGAGCCAGATGAGGGTATGTTAATAATAAATAAAATTCTAGATTCCTATAGCGAGCGCCGGGGTTTTGTAATTACAAGGTGGGGGTGTTCTTGGAGGGGTTGGGGGATAAATCTGGAAGTCTTCGACTGGCGATAATAAATTAGAGCCGCGCGCCCGGGTGGGAAAAATTTAATTATTCCGGACGTGACTTACAACCTGACACTCCTGAGATTTAATTAGAAGGAAGGTTTATCGCTGTTGCGATTTTTTTGTTCCGCTCTTTAATTCTAGTAAATTTATAAATATCTGGATTTATAGTTGAAGGGAATGATTAACGTAAGTCAGAGATATTCGCAAAATGAAAGAAATGAAATAAATGCTTAACTTCAAAATTAATGGTCGACTAGTTATCCAAAATTGAATTAAGTTTGATTGTATGATAGAGATTGTTTATTTAGCGACTTTATCAATTACCCGCAATTCGGTAATTTATCAATCAAAACTGGTTTTTCGATTGTTTCCCGGTAAATCCCAATTTGGAATTGTAAAAACCAGTAAATTGTCAAAAAATACTCTTCAAAATTTATTGGCAATTCGCCGATTGCATATGTTGTTCATTTGATTGTAAACTTTCATTTAACATAAAACATAAATAGTACAAGGGGGCCCCATGATCCAAGCGGGGAAATGGGAGAAATGATCCTACTTCCTCCCCCAAATAGTCAGACGACAAAAAATTAAACGTAAAAAGGTTTACTATTTCCTCGTTATTAAAATGACGATTAAATATGAAAAAGATAATATCTTAAAATTCAAGGATAAAAACATTTGTAGAATGTATTGATGTGCGGATCGAACATAAAGGGTTTGTGTATTTTAAAATTCACTTTAAATCAGTATTTTATATGCATGGCGCATGAAGTAAAATTTCGAGTTTAATAAATCCTGAAAAAATAAAGCTTTAGGCTTTTCTATACTCGAAATTTTACTTCATGCTTAATCTGGTATTGGAAACACTCCTTAGAAACTTCAAATTGAGAACTTTTATAAAAACAACAGATGTCTGAAAATGTACATAAAAGAATCGTGATATGTATTAATATAATCGCTAAATTGAAATCGACCAAATCACTGAATAGGATTATTAGAATTCACAAGATTTGTGAAAAATTAAAAATTTCACGTCTTTTATACAGGGTGCCTGATTTTTCGGTGTCGAGCTTATATCTGCTAAAATATTAAAGATACAAAAATAAGTTTAATATAAACTCAGTAATCTTCAAAATAACACAAGCCATTTTTTCCATGGGCCACTTATCTTCCCGAAAAATATCAAAATTATTTTTTTTTAAATGAAATGCTCTGTATGTTTCTTTAAAATTCATATTCCTAATAAAATTGTCTTTACAATGTATCACAAATACCACCGAATTAATTTAGCCATATGTAATATTGTTTTACCTACGCTCTATCTAGTAACCGCATCATATCACACTGTCATCTTGTCAAGTATGATTGACATTACGTACACATGCACGTAATAGCTTTGACAAGTACATTACGTGCTGACAGCTGAACAGCTGATTGCTTACCGTACAACCAAATGACATTTCTTTGATATACAGGGAGTTTTTCTTTAAAGTATACGTATTCCAAATTTAGCATATTTTCTTTAAATCTATAGTTATTCGTTGTTTTTTTTTAAGAGTTCAATTTGAAGCTTTAAACGAGTGTTTTCCACTCTCAGACTAAGCATGAAGTTAATTTTCTGGGCTTTTCTAAACTCGAAATTTTACTTCATGCGCCACGCGTATAAAACACTAAATTATTGTGAACTCTATGTATATTTGAACCTCACTTGAAATCAGTGTTTTATACGCGTGGCGCATGAAGTAAAATTTCGAGTTTAGAAAAGCCCAGAAAATTTGCCTTGACAAATTTTCACGGGGCTTTTCTAAACTCGAAATTGTACTTGATGCTTAGTCTGGGAGTGGAAAACACTCGTTTAAAGCTTCAAATTGAACTCTCTTAAAAAACAACGAGTGTCTGAAAATGTACAGCTTTATTCCTTGTATATTGATCAAGTAGTAATTTAGTTTTCATCATTGTCATGGTACTATTAAAAATTATTACAATAAATAAGTTGTTCTTTCATGCTCATTGTTTATTTTGTTAGGGCGTAGGTAAAGTAACGTACGTTTCTCGAGTGGTATGGCAATTACATACTCGCGGAATACTGCACTCGCCGCTGCGCGGCGAGTACGCAACATGTCCGCTCATATGTAATATGCTGCATACCACTCTCGTTACGTAATATACTATTACCTACGCCCTGTCTAGTAACCGCATCATACCATACTGTCATCTTGACGCGTGTGATTGACATTACCTACACATGCACGTAATAGCTTTGACAAGTATATTACATGCTGACAGCTGTTTGATTACTGCACAACTGAATGATATGTCTTTGATGTATATTGATCAAGTAGTAATTTAGTTTTCATCAATGTCATGTTACTGTCAAACATTATTGAATAAATAAGTTGTTCTTTCATGCTCATTGTTTATTTTGTTAGGGCGTGGGTAAAATATCGTACATTTCTCGAGTGGTATGGCAATTACATACTCGCGGAATACTGGACTCGCCGCTGCGCGGCTAGTGCGCAACATGTCCGCTCATATGTAATATGCGGCATGCCACTCTCTTGACGTAATATATTATTATTGATTACAAATACTTGTCAAATTTGTTTACATAGGGAAATACTTGTCAAAAGTAACAGTAATACCTCTTTATAAGAGTAATTATCGATACTTAATTTAAAAAAAAAAACAATAATCAATACACAAATAATGAAAATGTTAATACGTTGTGCTGTTTCCACAGAGCAAATAATAATAAACGTCAGGCAGCGGTGTTATATCAAAATGTATACCCCAACAAAATGCAGCCTCACTTAAATACATTTCAACGTTTGAAAAGATGTCCTAACGACAATGATGGTGAAAATATTTTAGCATATTTCACAGCTAATCCTACAATATCGACAAGACAAGCAGCTATAGATTTGAATATAACAAGGTACAAAATACAAATGATATTAAAGTTACATAAATTAAAACCATTTATCACCCAAACAATAAATTTACGTACATCCAAATGATCCAAACAATAAAGTAGTGTTTTGTGAATGGCTGATTAATGCTAGAAGACAATTTCTAAGCCACATAATATGGTCAGATGAATCCAATTTACATAGAAATGGAATTTTTAATATGCGGAATACTCATTATTGAAATGAGGAACGTCCTCAAATTATCGTTGAAACCCGCGCGCAAGTGCGTTTTTCAGTTAATGTGTGGATTGGGGTAGTTGGAATTACATTTTTAGAGCCCGATTTTTATGATGGATCATTGACTCAAGACCGATATTTACTATTTTTGGAAAACGAATTCCAAGATTACCTAGACAATCTTTTATAAGCTGAAAGACAGGACTAATGATTCCAATATGACGGTGCACCTTTTCATAATGGTGGTCGAGTAAAACATTTTTTAAATATTGAATTTGGTCAAAACTGGATCGGCAACAGAGGACCCGTTTTGTGGCATGCTAGGTCACCAGATTTATCCATACTAGATTTCTTTGTCTGGGGTTTCTTGAAGAACATTGTTTTTAAGTCACCCTCTCAAAATGTTCAGGAACTTACACATAGCATTTCTACAGATTGTTTATTAATAACACCTGACATGTTGAGAAATACGAGGAAAGACATAATCAAGAGGGTCCGAAAATGTGCAGCCTTCAATGGTGGACAATTTGAACGGGCATTATAATAATTAAGTTTTTTCTAATATTAAGTATACATTTAATAAATGTTGTAAAAAGAATTTTCTCTCGATTTTCTGACACTTATATTATATAGTTTTTTTAAATATTTTGCTTGTTTAAGTAATCCAAAATATTTAATAAATATTATTATTTACTGTCACTTTTGAGAAGTTTTTACCACATAAACAAATTTGACAAGGACCAATAAATGATACAATATTACTGATTAAAATAATAATTCAGGTAAAGAGCCCAATTTTAAAGCAAACTGAGGCTTATTGTAAAGGCAATTTAATTAAGAATATGAATCTCAAGAAACATACAATGCATTTAATATAAAAAAATAAATTTTGATATTTTTCCTTCAGATACGTAGGCTATGAAAACAAATGGCTTGTGTCATTTTGTAGATTACGTTCTGTATATTAAGTTTCACTTTAAACCTATATTAGTATCTTTAATATTTTAGCAGATATAAGCTGGACACTGAAAAAACAACCACCTTGTATAACCACAAAATTTACAGATTTCGTTGAAAATATCAAAGTTGTTGAAAACTATGGAAACATAAATAAAACGTACAAATATAAACAGAATTTTCAAAAGTACTGATAAAATTGTGAAGCTAAATAAAATAATAAATATTAATTTAAAAGTCAACTAGAAATGTTTATCATTGATCAAAAACAAATTTAATTAAATGAAGCAAAGTTTGAAATGACACAAACATTGATACAAATCAAGACAAATTCAAGACGTGTCTTCTTTGTTGATATTGATTCATTTTATTGATATGATAATTATGCGAAGTTTAAATTGACACACAAATATATAGGTTGAAATACAGCCTTGTTGCAGGTCAGAATATAGCTATATTACACTTCAAAATATAGCCTTGCCACAAGCAAACATAGAGCCTTGTCTCAGGTTTATTGTCCTATCATAGGCCACAATAGAGCATTATCGCAGATAAAAGTTATGCCTAATCGTAGGTTAAAATGCAGCCTTGTTACAGGTCTGAATATAGCCTTGCCTCAAGCCAAAATTAAGCCTTGTCTCAGGTTAAGTATCGTAAATCAAAATATTGTCCTAAGTAGGAAAATATATAGCCTTATTGCATGTCAAAATATTGACCAGTCCTAGGTCAAATTATAGCCCTATTATAGATCAAAATATAGCCATATAAAATATGGCTATAACAAGACTATATTTTGACCTTATTACAGTTCAAAATATTGCTTTATCGCAGATCAAAATAGCCAAGTCGTAGGTCAAAATGTAGCTTTATTAAGGATTAAAATACAAATACAGTAGAACCTCGCTATACCGGGCCTCGAGATACCGTGATTCGGATATATCGGGGTCATTTTTCAGGTTTCTTTTTTTTTAAAGATGTTAATTTTAACAATTGACTGCGTACCGCCCTGATTAGGTAAAACGTTCCGGCGTCATTATTGTATTATATAGTATGTCTTGTTATATATATGCGCGTGTGTGTATGTGACTATTATACAAATTACATATATTCGGATATACCGTGTTTTCCTTATATCGTGCTAGGTATAGCCAAAAGCCATCACGGTATAACGAGGTTCTACTGTAGATGTTTTACGTAGTTCAGTCGCTATTGCAAAAAAAGTGAATTATTGATATTTTTATTTTCTATTATAGCTTATAGCACCCCCTTCTCATAAGGAGATGACACTTACCGCGGCTAGGGTTAAGTCAGTGGTGCGAAGGCCGGGGTTCACTGTTAAAAGTTAAATTCAACACTATTGTGGGCGCCAGCTACAGGGTAGCAGAAAGGGGAAAAGAACTATTGAGATCGGGTCACACAATTAACTATTACATAATTCAACTCAACAACAATATATTATAGCTATCAGTGTCACAAACAATCTGATTTAAAAAGTATCTTATGACTAAATAACGTAGTGAATAAAAAGAATTTAGAACCTGTACAAAAAAAAGACTAGCCGTTAGCTAAATTAAATGAATGAAAATCGACTTGTTAGGTACGATGGTAGTACTGGCTCTCTCCTCAGGCGGTAGGTTTGTCTCACCAACTGATGTGTAGGGTATTGTGACTCTCCTGTTCAGGTGGTATTGGCTGCAGGACCTGTGTGTTTAAGTAAGCAAGGTGTAGCGCTCAAGCATGCATGGATGGAATGCAACAGCATGCAATCGGGTGGAAGCGGTAGTAGTGGTGCTTCACTCTCCTTGGCGGTCAGTCCACCTGCTTGTTTCAGTCCCTCTGTGCAGTGTTAGGTTTGCAGTCGTCAGAACCCTCTCCTCCCTCAGTTATGTGATGATGTACCTACAAGTTCGAAGTGGTCGGCAGTAATATGTTTAATGAGTCCCTATTGCCGGGTCGCTAACAATTGTAATGAACTCTACGTAAGCGCAGAAATTAGGGTTCAGGAAAATACACTTGGTATCTTTTCTACAATGTTCCGAAACACAGCCAAGGGTTTAACTACTATGGTTTAATTTTGAGTACAAGAACCGACTACATGCACAGATTTCAGATAATAAAATTAATATTTCTCTCTACGAGGAAGATATTAATTTGAAACGGCTAAATAACCGGAGTTACAGGCTAAAGCAACTGTTCAAAAAACAAATACTAAAAATCTACCACTAACAAACGGCAACAGGACTGGCCTATCATTAATACCATAATTATTTAATAAGAATAAATCACTACGTCAGCAAAAAAAAATGAATGCTCTTTTCTCCGAGAAGAGGATTAATTTTAAAACGGCGGAGAAACCTTCACACCGGCGTGGAGCTCCTACGAGCTATAAAAATTCTAAATACTACGTAACACATTGAAAATTGAAAAACACACTAAGCAAAATTTACAAAAAACTAAACATAACCACAAACACGTGGGTCTCAACGGTGAGCATTTTCATCTCATAACTGCCTCATTTTTACTGCTGCCTAAAGCAACGGCAACTCATCGCAATGGCATAACTCGTAGCAAGGAGTTTATTATTGAAAGTGCTCACCTGTTAAGTTAACCTCCGACGACACAACCGTTCTCCGTGACAACCCAGACCAGAAGCAGACCCAGTCGACTCTATATGATTCTGTAAGTTCACATATATAGTTGACCGATCCACTCGATGAGAGGCCGCATATGTCGGAACTTTAAATTTCCCGCAATTTCTAACGTGGGCTTGTTTTCAATCAACAGCTGTCAGATCCGTCGGATCTGAAGGCACAAAAATACCGATAAGACGAAATCGTTTCGAGAGAAGCGTTAATAAATATAAATAATTACAACCATAAGTATGTATATTTTTAAATTTTAACCTATTGTGTATTATTTTAAATAAGTCTACAGTCAAACAAATTTAAAACCAGAGTGTTACATTATTTCTCTTTTTTCTTCCTAGTACATGTGGATAATTTTCAAGTATACTAAATATCCATGGTCGTGGATATTTTCATCATACTGAACTAGGAGCATTTTTTCATGGAGTAGATCCCCGTTATTGTTGGATTAAGCAATTCTGAATCTTTGGGGATGGGCGTTAACATAAATAATTAAAACCGTAAGTTTATGTAATATTTTAAGTTTTAAGCCATTGTGTATTCTTTTAATTAAATCTGTAGTCAAATACATTTAAAACCAGTGTGTCTACATTATTTCTCTTTATTTCTTCCTAGTATTGGTGAATGATCTTCAAGTACTATGCATGAAACAAGCACGGACGAGAAGATTTTCTTCACACCGAGCTAGGAGCATACTTCCATGGAGAATGTTCCTGTTGCTGTTGGATCAAGCAATTCTGAAATTCTATCTAGTCACAAAGTACAATCCCAGAACATAAATTAATGTCTTGAATTCAATTACACGGTTTTTCTGTTGCATTTCACTATTGATCAAATGAGATTCACTATATCCCAAATGGTGTCCGACCTATACATCACATTTTTAAATATCACATTAATAAATATCACATACCAAAATATCACATATACGTAAATATCACACGTATAAATACAACAAAAAAAATATCACATCTCAGAAATATCACACATTTTTATTTCAAATAATATATAAAAAATATATTACACTTTTAACACAAATTTATATAACACAAATTTATTATAAATGTGTTACAAATGTATATGTCTTATAAATGTGGCTTACAAATACTGCTTAAAAACGCGTACGAAACGATTACGACGTGCGTCGCTAGACCTTTAAGGTAATCAATGACTGATTTTTTGTCGTATTTCGATACCATCTTGTCGATGGTTTCATCCCGAATTTCGTACTTGCGCTTTTTTTTTGGACTGGTCGTCCTGCATTCAATTGCGTCAGTGTCACCTCTGTTCGCGATTGCTCCTTCTTCAGGGCTTGAAGAAACTTCCAAAAGTCAAGTCGCGCACGTAGTAATCGCTTATTTAATTGTCCGTGCCACGCTTCGATTGAGTTGTTAGTTCGCGATAATCCGTTTATTACGGATTCATAGTGGTTCCAAATTTCTACGTCGGTTAACCACTGATTTTTAATGTACTCGCATAGATCTGATAAATCATCCTTATTAGTCCTGTAGTAATCGATTTTCAATAATTTTTTAAACGCGGCACGGACATCTCTTGGCGGGACGAACGTCAGACTTATAATCATTTTTACAAACTGCTCATATTCTTCGTCATTCGCATATCGCGTTTGATACCCTGTACATTGAACGTGTCTATAAACAGCCTGGCCAAAGTGAAATATTGACCGTTGCATCGGAAAAGATTTCGTTATGCGCATTTATCGCCGCTTGTTCGAAGTCTGTTATTATTCGCGACACCAAACAACGCCTCATTTTCGACCTCAGGTGCGCGAAAACTTCTTTATACGATCTTTCCAAATTATCGCTCATAAAGACGTAGACTAACGGAACTTTCGTGTCATTAATAATGCCCTGTATCGTGTATAATTGTTTAAAAATGTCGGGAACTGTGTCGAAAGTACCGTCGGAAAACCATTCCTCAGATTTCGATAGTAATTTTATATTCGAACTCGTCGAGCAAATAATGACGCGTTTCCCGTTCAAATTACCATCGAACGAAATGAAGGGTTTTCCGTTAAGCGTTGAAGTGACGTCTTTGGGCAATATCAAATCACGTGCAGAAGTCGGGTTGGTCAGGTGAGCACCGTCGGAATTACGCGTGCGGTTGACGGTGCGCGCCAGCGATACTAAAGATGGCATATGACTTGCTGTAGCTTCGGAAACCGTCGATAGAGCATTTGTGACGATGACCGTCGATGGCTCGTGCGTTCTTTTCGCCCGACGTCGAATGCCTGCAACGACCTTCTTGACTTCAACTTCCGCCGCACTGGGTGTGTGAGTGTGCTGCGGTTCGTGTAAAACGGTGCCTGTAATAATTAGCTAGATAAATACCGATGTCACACTAATATTATATTCAAAAAATAGATTAATAATTGTTTATACATACCCGTTCGCTTATCCGTGTCCGTACGCGCGAAAGCATCGCAATTCAGCATTTTCCATCCCGTACATCGCCAATGAATGTTTGTCTTGGTGCAGCGAAATTTTGAGTACGTAAAACCGGAATGCAACAATAAATTGTTACCCTTTTGGCCGCGTATGAACTGCAGAACCATCGGCATCGTGCCGATTCAGTGTCGATTCTGTCACAATGTTTGACTGACAACGGAACACTTTCAACTGTTCATTTTCAACTGAATTTTGTCAGATTCGAAATTCTGCATTAGAAAAACTATTCCAAAATATTATTGTAATGTGACGATTGAAAATTTGGACTGTAAAAATATGTGATATTTTGACATGTGATATTTTTTTTGTTATATTTATCCCAAATATGTTTCACCTTGTCAAATATAAGTCAAAAGATTTCCCGATTTACGAAATGAGTTTCACTAAATACTAAATACTTTTCCCTTTAATATTTTTGCAGAACATTTTTGCAGTAACAATAACTTTCTTCTGGAAACATTTTATTTGTATTTGTATATACAGGGAGTTTTCTTTTAAGTATCAGTTTTCCAAATTCAACCTATTTTCTGTAAATCTTTAGATATTCCTTGTTTTTTTAAGTTCAATTTGAAGCTTTAAATGAGTGTTTTCCACTCCCAGACTAAGCATGAAGTAAAATTTCGAGTTTAGAAAAGCCCCGTGAAAATTTGTCGAGGGTCGAAATTATACTTCATGCGCCACGCGTATAAAACACAGATTTCAAGTGAAATACGAATATATATAAATTCACAATATTTTAGTGTTTTATACGCGTGGCGCATGAAGTAAAATTTCGAGTTTAGAAAAGCCCAGAAAATTTGTCTCGGGTTGCTGCGCGACCCTCGACAAATTTTCACGGGGCTTTTCTAAACTCGAAATTTTACTTCATGCTTAGTCTGGGAGTGGAAAACACTCGTTTAATGCTTCATATTGAACTCTTTTGAAAAACAACGAATGTCGGAAAATTTACAATTTATGCATATGATTACCTTAAAGAAAAATTCACTGTATGGAACACTACTTACGCCAACATCCATTCTCGGTCAAGGAGACCTCTTATTTCATTTCTCAGATGCATTTTTTGACGAACTGCAGACATTTTGTTGAGAAGTGAAATGTAATTAGGTTTTGACATGTAGCGAAATATATTTGTAATAACTTTTAAAATATACATTTAACATGTTCATTAGGTCTTTGTTATTTTTCGCATCGCACGGTAATTTAATATTGTGCGATGTTCCCCGCACCGCACCCAGCATTCAATGTTATGACCCCCTGCACCGCACTCCCCGCTTAGCAAGAAGCCCGCCCGCTCCCCGCGCCCAATGACGTCATTTGCGATTGCAGCGCCATCCCATCGAGTGGGTCGGTTAACTAAAATCATGATACGTGGAGCCCCCTATGAGTTATCAATCTAATTTAATCTATGACCAGAAGACCCATAGATTAAATTAGATTGATAACTCATAGGGGACTCCACGTATCATGATTTTAGTTAACCGACCCACTCGATGAAACGGCACTGCAATCGCAAATGACGTCATTTGGCGCGGGGAGCGGGCGGGATTCTTGCTAAGCGGGGTGTGCGGTGCACCCACCATAACATTAAATGGTGGTTGCGGTGCGGGGAACAAACAAAGACAAAGACAAATTTTCTGGGCTTTTCTAAACTCAAAATTTTACTTCATGCGCCACGTGTATAAGACACTAAAATATTTTAAAATTTATGTATATTCTAATTTCACTTGAAATCTGTGTTTTATACGCGTGGCGCATGAAGTAAAATTTCGAGTTTAGAAAAGCCCAGAAAATTTGTCTCGGGTCGCTGCGCGACCCGAGACAAATTTTCACGGGGCTTTTCTAAACTCGAAATTTTACTTCATGCTTAGTCTGGGAGTGGAAAACACTCATTTAAAGCTTCAAATTTAACTTTAAAAAAAACTAGGAATATCTAAATATTTACAGAAAATAGGTTAAATTTGAAATACGTATACTTAAAAGAAAACTCATTGTATGTATAAATACAAATAAAATATTTCCAGAAGAGAGTTATTGTTACTGCAAAAATGTTCAGCAAAAATATTAAAGGGAAGTATTTGGTATATGGTGAAACTTATTTCGTAAATCAGGAAATCTTTTGACTTATATTTGACAAGGTGAAAGATATTTGGGATATAGTGAATCTCATTTGATCAATAGTGAAATGCAATAGAAAAACCATGTAATTGAATTTAAGACATTATTTTATGTTCTGAGATCGTACTTTGTGACTAGATGAAATTTCAGAATTGCTTCATCCAACAACGGGAACATTCTCCATGGAAGTATGCTCCTAGCCCGGTGTGAAGAAAATCTCCACGTCCGTGGTTGTTTCATGCATAGTACTTGAAGATCATTCACGAATGCTAGGAAGAAATAAAGAGAAATAATGTAGATACACTGGTTTTAAATGTGTTTGACTGCAGATTTAATTAAAAGAATAGACAATGGCTTAAAAACTTAAAATATTACATAAACTTACGGTTTTAATTATTAATGTTAACGCCCATCCCCAAAGATTCAGAATTGCTTAATGCAACAATAATGGGGATCTATCTACTCCATGAAAAACTGCTCCTAGTTCAGTATGATGAAAATATCCTCGACCATGGATATTTAGTATACTTGAAGATCATCCACATGTACTAGGAAGAAATAATGTAGTAACACCCTGGTTTTAACTTTGTTTGACTGTACACTTATTTAAAATAATACACAATAGGTTAAAATTTATAAATATTTTAGATACTTACGGTTGTAATTATTTATATTTATTAACGCTCATCTCGAGACGATTTCATCTTATCAGCATTTTTGTGCCTTCAGATCCGACGGATCTGACAGCTGTTGAATGAAAACGAGCCCACGTTAGAAATTGCGGGAAATTTGTAATTCCGACATATGCGCCCTTCCATCGAGTGGGTCGGTCAACTATATATGTGAACTTATAGAATCATATGGAGTCGACTGGGTCTGAGAAGACCTTTTCGCTCTCTCACGGTCACCCCCAGCGCCATCCGTCTTACAAAAATCAAAGTTTCACGCATAGGCGTAACAACAATCCTAACCTAAGCGGTCCGCTCAACCAGTGGCGTAACATAATAAATAATTAATTGTGCGGTCTGCAAAAGTGACCGTCACAAGCTCATTTATTTTCAGAGAAAGTCGACTTAAAATTGTATGTTCTTAAAGCACTTTTTTAGTAGGAATCTCGTGGTGTACTCAGATTTTCTAAAATTGTTATCATTTTTGAGTTACAAGGATCAACTTCGTGTTTTCTTACGGTGGGCATAGTTGGTTATGGTACCATTAATAATTTTTTTGTGTGTTCTCAGAAATGTATTTTTTGTTATGTCTAATATAAAAACTAATGTTAAAAACAACAAAATAGATTATTTTAACACTGACAGATTGACAATTGAAGACTTTGAAAACAAAAGAAAAAAGAAAATGTATTTTATAATTGTTATTTATCAAAAACAGAACGCCTTAAAAAAAATATTTAGTCGTTAGATGAAACAAAAATATAATGAAAAGTTACAAAAGATGTTCAAACACGCCCCATGTTGGTAATGAATATGTGGACACCTTGTATAATAAAATAATTTTAATCAATAATATAATCGACATAATCCATAAAATAATTATTATCCAATAATCCAGTGGTGGGGAAACTTTTTTTAAGACGGGCCATTTGTAATAACCAGACAATCGTAACGGGCCAAAGAATAATGCTTAATCGTAGGTAGGTAGTTTTTATGCGGGTCGTCACATTACGAAGTAAGAACGCGTTCAAACATTCTTACGACGGCACTCTTAAACGGGCCGGATTAAACCTTTCCGCGGGCCGGACTTGGCCCGCGGGCCGTAGTTTCCCCATCACTGCAATAATCTATGATATTGAGAAATTTTATTAGTCTACTAATTTGAAATTCTTATTTCCATTTATTCCAATACTAAATAGACTGTACGTCAAAAAAACGTGTGTTTAGTTCATCGGAGAAAGATAAAAAATAACATTATACGCGAAATATAAAAATGTACTTGAAGACTGTCTCAACCGATTTAAGATAAAGTAGTTTTTTTTTCTAACGATTTTAAAAATTCTTGCATAGGTATTTTTTTACGTAATGCGTCATCTTTTACGATGGTTTACATTGACATTTATGCTATGATCGTTTTGACACGAGTCGGCATCAGTCGACATTTGGTCAATCGTGTCAACTTGACACAAGTTTAAATTGAACTATAATGATAGTCATGTTATTGTTTTTCTTTTATTTTATCAGTTATGACACACATTTTGACAGTCGTGATATATTTTAAACTAATGAGTGTTTTCCACTTCTAGATTAAGCATGAAGTAAAATGTCGAGTTTATAAAAACCTGAAAATTTGGTTTGGTCCAACCAAACATAATTTTAAGGTTTTTCTAAACTCGACATTTTACTTCATCAGGCTTTTCTAAACTCAAATAAACTCGAAATTTTACTTCATGCTTAATCAAGGACTGGATACACTCGCTGGAAACTTCAAATTGAACCATAGAAGGTTCTAAGAAACCCCTTAAAAAATGATGATCATCATTATCTTGGGAACTCCTGTTTTATATCCACACTTGGACTAACTAAAAAAATCAATAGTCAATTGTTTAAACTAAATGACTAAATACTATATAAAGGTTTATATTTTATGTTGTCGTAATTCAACAAGTAATTAACAGTGTTGTATCCTTTCTTTACACCTAATTTTCTAATCGTTAGATACATATTTCGAGTGTCAAGCCCTCATTAACACAATTATTCACAACACAATTTTAACTAAGAATTCAAGTGTGAATAGATTACACTTTCCACTCCACAAGCAACAAGTTTTTAAATATTTACACTCCGCCCTCCCATTCAGCTACAGAGAAAAGACAAAAGTCGATAAAATCAGAACTTTATAATTATCACTCGAAAAGGGGGTTTCGGGGAGGTAAGTGAAGAAGAGATTTTCGGCGTGGGCATTTCACGGGGCGTTTAATCCGTAATTGGAGTTATTGTGATAATTGGTGAAAGGACGATGATGACTCGTCCGGGCTCGGGGGAATTAAGTGTCTCGCGAGAGGATTTACGGCCCTTGTTTTCCAGCGAGAAGGGCTAAATAAGAAACTCGTTTAACCGGAGGGGGGGGGGGAGGAGCGAAGGTGGCGCAGGACTTTTCTAAAGGAATTCATTAATCATTCAGGAACGAATCCGGAAAAGATCAAGTTTTCTCCGATTTTTTTCTTTCTTTCTTTGCGTCTTCTTCTCGTGATTTTTTTTTTTTTCGAATGGGATTCACGTTCGGGTGAAAGGAGGGATGGGTAAGAGGAAAGTGCGTAAAAGTTGTTTTTAATAGTTAATCAAATGTAAATTTATACAATTATTTTATTTTTCTGTAATTATAAAACATTTCTCCATTTAATTAATAGTCGTCGTACAAGAAGTACTTGCATTGTGCAATATTATTATAGACGAAATTATTTTAAAATAATAATTAATGTGCGATTACGTGTGTAGGTCCGAATTGAGCGTGGAAAACAAGGGATTGGCCCATTGTGATGGGCGCCCGCACAGAATCCGATCAAATTTTACCAAATTCTTATGTCTATTATATTTTTATAACACAGATGCATTTATCTTATAACAGATCTTGAAAAATCCTTATAATATTAATAAACATTTCTTCTTGTCACTGTCACGTTCGATTTGGTAATTCATTTTGTATCGGACAATCCGAATGGAAATCCCGCGTATTCCTTTTTAAAGTATTAAAAGTTACTTTACGGCAGGCGGCGGAAAACGGCGGAAAAGTGGAGACAAAAAAAATCTCGCAAGGCGCAAACTTGTCCGAAAGTGAAATTGACAAGCTGAATGAAAAATCGATGGGAAACCTTTCAAGTTTTTCCCGCACACCTAATGATATTTATACCTATCTATCTCTCCCCCTCTCGCACACACAAACTCAATTGTACTTAACTGGAGCTTAGGGAATTTTCACACAGAAAGCAATTATTAATAGGGATCGTTGCTTTTTTCCTAGGAGATAAGTAATTGTGTATTTATGGATATACAGGGTTTTTCTATTGCATTTCATTATTGATCAAATAAGATTCACTATATCCCAAATAACTTTCACTTTGTCAAATATATGCCAAAAGATTTCCCGATTTACGAAATGAGTTTCACTATATACCAAATACTTTTCCCTTTAATATTTTTGTTGAACATTTTCACAGTAATAATAACTTTCTTCTGGAAATATTTTATATTTATTTATACATATGTAATACTACTTACACCACCATCCCGTTGGGGGTCATTTTTCCCCTACAATTTTTCCCATAGGTTATTTTTCCCCGCGCTATTAATTTTCCCCTCAAATTTTCCCCCGGCAATTATTTTCATAAGAAGATGAAACTTAGACTCAGAAATGTATTCAATTGCGTGCAATGATTGTAGCAAATGTTATATAAGCCAAACTGAAAGGATTCTTTTTTAAATATTTAATGAATATAAAGGGTGTTTCACGTAAAACTCCCCAGACTAAATAACAAGAAACTAATGTTAAATTGCGTATTCCCAATTTGATTGTGTTTTAATTGACAGCAATGTTTTAAGTTCCAATGGGAAATTGTTTTATCAGAATTTGATGTTAATTAGTCTCAATTTGAAGTGGAAAAGTTATAGCTTAAATATCAGTTTCGTAGAATATGTTTGAGCTAAGTAGAACTATTTTGTTTTTATTTGTATTAATATTTGAAAAATATGATATTTTGTATAAATATAAATAATTCAAATATTCGAATACTCAAATATAAATATTACAATCACTAAATTTTTAACTTTAAATCAGTGTTTTCTACGTCTAGTGCATGATGTAAAATTTCGAGTTTAGAAAAGCCTAAAAATTTGGATTAGCCGGGCTTCGCTTCGCTTGCACCGACAAATCTAAATTTTCAGACATTTTTAAACTCGAAATTTTACATCATGCGTAATCATGGAGTACAAACACTTGTCATGACCATGATGCGACAACTCTCGCTAGGACAGCCCATTAGAAGAGCCAAATCGCATGACCAGAGAAGGATTGAACGTCGAATCAAAAACATAGTCGCGAAATATGATGATTACAGGGAGGAAGACACACTTTTAGATTATTTACGAAATATTGGTTGTAATATAACTTTATAAATTTTGTAATATAACTTATTTAATTTGATTGTTGCGTTATTATTTATTTGGGGGAAAATTAGATTAAGGGAATATTAATTCGGGGGAAAAATATAAGGGATAAATTTGCCGGGGGAAAAATTTTAGGGGAAAAATGAACCCCAATCCCACCATCCAAATGTAGTGGTATATAGGGAAATGTATTTGATAAATGGGAAATATATTTTAGATCAAGGGATAAAGATTTGATATAAAGTGAAATGCAATAGAAAAACTCTGTAATAGAGATGAGTAACTCCTGAACGAATCGACTCAAAGAGTTAGCTCAGTGAAGTGAGCTGGTGAGCCAAGTGACTCAGTTCGAAATATGAAGCTTTTTTCAAACCATGACTCATTTTGATTCGCCCGCTTTTTTTAGAGTGAATGTAGATTCGGAATGTATTAACAGATCTTGATTTTCACGCGACTCGTGAATCCACAGGCCGGCTTTTCTCAGCCTTGCTAAACAAGCACTTTTTACTCTTTGCATTTGTATAATACTTAATTAATTTTTAAAAACTGGCTACTGTTCACGCCAATTTCTAAACCTGCGTTATTTTTTTATTTAGATTAAGATTCGCCTCTTCTCAGTTCACAAATACTACAATTTAAAATATCATAAGCAAATGCCGTTCTTTACTATCTAGTTAACATTATAAGTTGTGACAGCCACATTTTGCGTTTTAGCGCTTTTTAGTTTAAATTATACATTCGTGCTGTTGCGTACGCCCATGCCCTGGTTCGGGTTAATTCGGGAGGGGTACGTTTTTGCTTATTTTTCAAACGCCATTTTACGTTGTGCTGTTGAAGGCGGAGGAGCGATTGTGCATCTGACTAGTTGTTAAAGTGCCTCAATGTTTTTATCGCGAGTTCTTCTCAGCCAGCAAAACTAGTGGGGCCGCACAAGATCAAAGGCCCCTTTTCGTCTTCCGATTACCGTAGCGTAACCGGCGTCAGTTCCGTTATTCTTCCGATTTGAGTTGAAGTGGTAGCTACCCAAATCCCACACTCAACCCAACATATTTTCATAATCCAGTGCTGCGATTTCGTTTGAGTCGTTGCTGCATCCCACGCGTCAGGAATGGCGCGGATTCATTGATGAGATTCTGAGTAGGGTGCGCGAGCGCAGTCCAACTTCGAGCGGAGCGAGTCGCACCCCTGCAAATCCAAATTTTCAGGCTTTTCTAAACTCGAAATTTTACCTCATGCGCCACGCGTACAAACACTAATTTAACGTGAAGTTCAAAATAGCCTAATTATTATCATTATGTAACAGTAAATAAAAACTAAAATGGTATTTTTTCTGAGAAAGGATTTGTTTATCTTTTTTTATCTTTTACGCATACGTACGAAAGAAAGTCACCAATGTTACCGAAACAACTGGGTAATATACCGTAAATTACTGGTGGTAATTACCAAGGTAAATTACTTTTATTTATGTATTTATTTGTTTCAACGGCATGCCATTTACATGAAAAAAACAATATACAAAAAATCAAATATGTACAAACACTGAATTTAAAACTAAACAAGAAAAGTTATAATTCTTTTAAAAGACGCTTTAATAATGAAAAAGACCCATTAAAAAAATCAAATTTTAAAATATTCGCGCGACGCAAAACCCGCACAGAAGCGGAATATTTCGCATAATCCGTGCGCCTGTAGCCGATGTGGAATGTAATGTCAGACCGAAGAGAGCGCGATGGAACCCGTATACCAACCAATTTCAATAGATCAGGGCAATCCAAATATCCATTGAGTAGTTTGAATACTAACTTAATGTCAACTTCTACACGCCTTTGCTTAAGGCTGCGAAGGCCAAAAGTCGTCAAAAGATCAAAGTAGGGCTGATCAGTACTAAATTTATAGGCAAGGTACCTTACAAATTTCTTTTGAACTTGCTCAATTTTATTAATGTCGCATTCAGTGTATGGAGACCGTACCGTTGAACAATATTCCAAGTGGAGTCGCCCTAACGAATTATACAGAGTTACCAGCATTCTACTATTTGTAAAGTTCTTACTGTTACGCTTTACAAAACCCAGCATCTGATAGGCTTTCGTGACAATGACAATATTTGAAATATGGTGTGCAAATGACCACTTCGAATCCACAGTGACACCTAAATCACTTATTCTATTAACACGATTTATTGCTACATCGTTGAAAACATAATTTGTAATGATCGACCTTGTACTTCGTCAAAAAGTAATGATATTACACTTCTTGATGTTTAGCGTTAATCTGTTATCGTTACACCAGCTATAAAAATGATCAAGTTCATTTTGCAGGTTTGTTGCATCAAGGGTCGATTCAATACGCATATAAAGTTTCATATCATCAGCGAAAAGTAAACAATTGGCATTCTGAAAACAGCTTGTAGCGTCGTTTATAAATATATTAAAGAACAAGGGGCCCAGGTGTGATCCCTGAGGAACGACAGAAGTAACCTTTAGGGGTCTTGATGTTATTTGTCCAATTTTAATTACTTGTAACCTATCTGTTAAGTAGGACTCTATCCAACGTAAAAGAATATCAGTAATGCCAACATAATGAAGCTTGTTGAGTAATAGCGTATTACCACTAACATCACTAGTCTTGGGCGCGGTATAATTACATCTAATACATAAAAATATTAAAATTGCCAAAAACTTCTGTTTTTAACACATCCACATCTAAATATGTGATACAATGATTATTTTATGGCACAAACATAAACATATAATGATAAGAATATAAAAACAGTCGACACAGTATAATAATAAACACCATATAAAGAAAATCCAATTAAAATAATTGCCGTTGCAATGCAGTATGTAATTAAGCTTCCTTACAAACCAAAACAATAAAATATTTTATTATTTATAAACGACTTGTATTCATGAGAAATCTTATTTATTTGGGCGAGCAGGACGTGAGGGTGTCGATTTTATATGCCAAATAAAGATGATTTCACATAAAAACAAGTAATTTAAAGTAGTAGTTACGATCATTTGTAGGACGAAATACCTGTATAAAATTTGTTAAGATTATACTTCCATATAATTTATATTTTTTTCGTAGAAAAACTACTACTTGGCTTCATTTTCAAGCAAAAGATTAATAATGAATATAATATTTCTTGAATAACTTTCTCATTTATCACTTGGTGAAACAGTTTGAAATAATATTGAAAGATAAATTAAAAACACTTGGTTTGTTTCACTATTTGTTTCTATTTACTCGACTAGTTTCGCTTTTTATAGGACAGACGATCATTTCATACACGATTAGAAGAACATAAGAAATCAATTTTAAATAATAAACATAATACAGGCATTTCTAAACACTGTATTAACAACAATCATTTTATAGATACCAATAATTTTAAGATTTTATGCTCAGGTAATAAAGGACAAATTTTAAATCTCAGAGAGGGCTTAAAAATTAATAAAGCCATAAAATGCGGAAAACACCTCGTCAACGACAACGAGGAGATTTGGAATTCCCCAATTGCAAAATCTCTTATTTTCTGATTATATATAAGCCGGTCGGTTTCCTCTGTAATCCACTCTTGATAATGCCGTAAAAAGCGAAACTAGTCGACTAAATAGAAACAAATAGTGAAACAAACCAAGTGTTTTTAATTTATCCTTCAATATTAAATGAATATAAGTTGATATTTTTTTTCGGTATGATTATGATGGAAATGAAGCATACAGATTAAACAGATGATAACATAATTATGTATGAATATGTAAACCGCCTTACACCGCAAGGTAAAAAAGATTAAGATTAATTAAATAAATAAATAATTAGGGATCCATAATAAATATCCGGAGCTTTTTAAGAATAATAATATTTACGTTGACACGGAATTAAGGCCAGATATGCTGTTTGTTATTGTGCTGTTTTTTTGGTGATTTAGATTTAGAGTTTCAAAGTATATGAGAGCTACCGTTTTTTGACGGATTGTTTCTGTGATATTTTTGCATTAGTGTTCATATTTATGTGGGGATTATTTAGGAGGTTTTAAGGAACGTTTGTTTAAACCTGCTAGCAATAATTTTTGATTCATGTTGAATATTGTGAACCGCGTCTATTTCGGTAAAGTCGCGATTAACGTATGCTTATCCGATCTATCCTGACTTACGTACAATGGCCATTGCGACCCCCGTCGGATATATTTATTTATGTACGCTTTATTTTCAACTGCTTAAGAGTTTTTTTGTGAATTCGAAATAGTCGCGCGGGTATTATTTGTTGTTCTTAATTTATATTAAATTTCCATGTTGCTTCACATTTACCATTTAAATTAATTAATCATAAATCTATTATTTGTTTTTTAACCATCAACACTATTATCTTACATTGAAATCAAGAACTTTAATTTAATATCTTTTCTTAGTAATTGTTATATTATTTACACAACATCCGGGTTTAGTAATTCTCCCTCGCATAAATCCCTCTATGGGCAAATAAATAAAGATTACTTAGCGCCCCAAATACATTGAACTGCCCCCACCCACTAGCTAGTTTTACATCCGAGGATTTTTTTTGCAACTTAAAATAAACTAAGTAAATAATTAACAAAGTGAAGTAGAGGCGTCATAAAGTGTAATTATTTTTTCGTCACCTATTTGTAAACAAAAGTGTAAATTTAATAAGAAGAGTTTGTTATTGTAGTAAGAAAATAGCTATCGTTATATTTCTATCATATTATTGCAGCACCATCGATTCGAAGTACGACGCGTGCGAATGGAGTTAAATAAACCCATTGAGTTGGCGAATCGACTCTAAAAGAGCCACGGCGGCTTTTGAATCCGACTGAGCTAGCTCGCTCATCGGGATCCAACTCCACGATTCGAAGTTGGATCGCGATGATTCACGACAGCTCTCGAATCCAACTAAACTAGATCGTTTTACGGAGCTCTTGAATCCGACTGAGCTATAGCTCACTCATCGGGATCCAACTCTGAGGTTCGAAGTTAGATCGCGATGTTTCCGTGCTGAATGTATGTATGTGTTTTTATAGGCGCGCACACGTATTCAATACATTTAAACAAGTGTAATGAATACGCGATTACTATAATTTTGATTAAATATTCACTCTTACGTTAGTATATAAATTATGATTAAATTACTGCAATCATTGTATAACCAAAATAATAATTCAATGAGTTGGCGAATCAGATGGATCTCTAGTAGTCAGAACTCTCGGCGGATCGCTAGCTCGTAATTGAGTCATGTAACTCTTTTGAGCTGGCTCACTGAACAAGCTCTTTAAAGTGAGTCAGATCTTGTGAATCAGCTCACTGAAAAGAGCCATTTTGCCCATATCTACTCTGTAATAGCAAGATTCTTTCATAAACACCGGGTAGACAGAAAATGGGTGAAATGTGTTTCGTATCGCGAGATTCGTTAATTAGTTTTTATTAAATAATTCTAAAAAATTGTTGTTTAAAATAAAATACAGATGTATAAATTTATATTTTTTCTAAAACGTTATTTTTAAAAGTATATTGGTTTTGTGAATTAAATGCATTTATTTTTGTTTCACTTATACAGAGAGTTTTATGTAACACCGAACATTTTCATAACGAGTATATTTCTTTTAAGTATTCATATACATTTCGTTGTACATTTTCCGACGCTCGGTTTATTAAGAGAATTTAATTAGAACTTCAAACGAGTGTTTTCCACTCCCAGGCAAAGCATGAAGTAAAATTTCGAGTTTAGAAAAGCCTGAAAATTTGGATTGGTCGCGTAGCGCGAAGCGCGGAGCGGCCAAACCAAATTTTCAGGCTTTTCTAAACTCGAAATTTTACTTCATGCGCCACCGATACAAAATACTGATATATTATGAAGCTTAAAACACACCGCTAAACTTTACATTGAATTAGTGTTTTGTATCGGTGGCGCATGAAGTAAAATTTCGAGTTTAGAAAAGCCTGAAAATTTGGTTTGGCCGCTACGCGCTTCGCGCTACGCGACCAAACCAAATTTTCAGGCTTTTCTAAACTCGAAATTTTACTTCATGCTTTGCCTGGGAGTGGAAAACACTCGTTTAAAGTTCTAATTAAATTCTCTTAATAAACCGAGCGTCGGAAAATGTACAACTACAATTTAAAATATCATAAGCAAATGCCGTTGTTTACTATCTAGTTAACATTATAAGTGTAATTATTTTTTCGTCACCTATTTGTAAACAAAAGTGTAAATTTAATAAGAAGTGTTTGTTATTGTAGTAAGAAAATAGCTATCGTTATATTTCTATCATATTATTGCAGCACCATCGATTCGAAGTACGACGCGTGCGAATGGAGTTAAATAAACCCATTGAGTTGGCGAATCGACTCTAAAAGAGCCACGGCGGCTTTTGAATCCGACTGAGCTAGCTCGCTCATCGGGATCCAACTCCACGATTCGAAGTTGGATCGCGATGATTTACGACAGCTCTCGAATCCAACTAAACTAGATCGTTTTACGGAGCTCTTGAATCCGACTGAGCTATAGCTCACTCATCGGGATCCAACTCTGAGGTTCGAAGTTAGATCGCGATGTTTCCGTGCTGAATGTATGTATGTGTTTTTATAGGCGCGCACACGTATTCAATACATTTAAACAAGTGTAATGGCACGAAATGAATACGCGATTACTATAATTTTGATTAAATATTCACTCTTACGTTAGTATATAAATTATGATTAAATTACTGCAATCATTGTATAACCAAAATAATAATTCAATGAGTTGGCGAATCAGATGGATCTCTAATAGTCAGAACTCTCGGCGGATCGCTAGCTCGTAACTGAGTCATGTAACTCTTTTGAGCTGGCTCACTGAACAAGCTCTTTAAAGTGAGTCAGATCTTGTGAATCAGCTCACTGAAAAGAGCCATTTTGCCCATGTCTACTCTGTAATAGCAAGATTCTTTCATAAACACCGGGTAGACAGAAAATAGGTGAAATGTGTTTCGTATCGCGAGATTCGTTAATTAGTAGTTTTTATAAATAATTCTAAAAAAATGTTGTTTAAAATAAAATACAAATGTATAAATTTACATTTTTTCTAAAACGTTATTTTTAAAAGTATATTGGTTTTGTGAGTTAAATGCATTTATTTTTGTTTCACTTATACAGGGAGTTTTATGTAACACCGAACATTTTCATAACGAGTATATTTCTTTTAAGTATTCATATACATTTCGTTATACATTTTCCGACGCTCGGTTTATTAAGAGAATTTAATTAGAACTTTAAACGAGTGTTTTCCACTCCCAGGCAAAGCATGAAGTAAAATTTCGAGTTTAGAAAAGCCTGAAAATTTGGTTTGGTTGCGTAGCGAGAAGCGCGGAGCGGCCAAACCAAATTTTCAGGCTTTTCTAAACTCGAAATTTTACTTCATGCGCCACCGATACAAATTACTGATATATTATGAAGCTTAAAACACACCGCTATACTTTACATTGAATCAGTGTTTTGTACCGGTGGCGCATGAAGTAAAATTTCGAGTTTAGAAAAGCCTGAAAATTTGGTTTGGCCGTTCCGCGCTTCGCGCTACGCGACCAAACTAAATTTTCAGGCTTTTCTAAACTCGAAATTTTACTTCATGCTTAGCCTGGGAGTGGAAAACACTTGTTTAAAGCATCAAATTGACTTCTCTTAGTAAACCGAGCGTCGAAAAATGTACAACGTATGCATATGTATGCTTAAAAGAAATATTCTCGTTATCAAAATGTTCGGTGTTACATAAAACTCTCAGTATATATTTTATTTTTCAACTATGGTTTATCTCAAAAATAGGAGGACCACTACAAAAATCATCTGATCAAATTACGCCAAGTTATTGGATGTCGAAAAGGTAAAATCGCACTGAAGCAGAGACGAAAAATTGCAGCTGTCATGTTGAAGTCACAACTGAAGTTTCTTAGTGGCGGTTTACGTCAATTTACACATCTTGTGTTCGAACAGTGTTATCAAAGTATTTTAAGTGAGTATTTCTCTATCAATTTTTGCCACTTATCAAAATATTTGCTTATATTTCTGCTGTATAAACCGGAAAGTTTGTCATGGTCCTCCTACATTTAAAACCAAGTGTAAATGTGGCTAATTGGCATTTCAAAAATGAATCTAGCTAAAAAATAAAACAGTAAGGAAGCTTATTTCTTGTATATATCAAGGAACAAATGCGTTCAAATTAATAAGTAGATTAATACATAGATAAATATTGTTTTATGAAATTACTCTTAATTTAAATAAAGACTATTAATGATTTCAATAGCTAACGCCATCTAATGCTTCTATGAAGCATTTAATGGCGTTAGCTATCGAAATCATTAATAGTTTTCACATATTGGCTTGAAATAGTCAGAAATGTTCAGTATTCCTCAGCACTGGGTCGGAACCACACTGAAGAGGACCTTGAAGTCCGAAACGCGTCTGTGGGTACCTGGTGCCGGAATACTGAACACAAATTCAATTTAAATAAAGACGTTTAATATTATTATTATTATTATATCCTATATAAAATTAATAGATACAAATTTTATTATTGCAAATTTACTTTCGGGTCTCACAACATTAAGACGTGAAATAATTGTATTTTTTTTGTATTGAATATTAAAATATGCTTATTTCTTAGTGGATCTTTATAATTTTAAATAAATTCGACTATCGATACGTTTTTGGCAAGCCTTTGAAATAAAGTGTTCAATTTTGGGGGTCTCACAACTTTAAATTACGATACAATATTATCGTTTTCTGGATTGAAAAATTAAAAATGGTTATGTTTTAAGAATCTTAGATTTTCAGTTACAGTGTGTAAAAGTAAAATACTTTATTCTGAAAACAATCAACTAAACTTCAGATGCACTTTTATGATATTCATTAAAATTACTATTACCACTCTTTCAACGTTATCTAATTAAAAATTAGCCAAACTCGCATAAAAATCGTATACACCAAAAGTTGACTAAAATATCAACTCTATTTTAGTCATAAATTTTCCAATAAAAAAAAACTTCAAAATAAGTTTATGATTGATCGTCTAACGAGTGTTTTTCACTGCCAGGCAAAGCATGAAATTTTATTTCGAGTTTAGAAAAGCCTGAAAATTTGTCTTGGGCGCGTAGCGAAGCGGAGCGACCGAGCCAAGTTAGGCTTTTCTAAACTCGAAATTTTACTTCATGCTTATTCTGGGAGTGGATGCACTCGTTCCTAACATCAAATTGACCGCTTTTATAAAATTGACGAATGCCTGAAAATGCATAGCGTATACATTTTACATATTTGAAAGAAAAATTCCCAGTATGTAGTACGAGTATAATAATAAAAAATCATAAAAAGAAGAAGAATTACGTTATATTGAAAACAGTGGACTTTGTTTAAAACAATTGTAGAAAACATTCTTTACATAAGAAAGAGAAGCGGCCAAATTTTCAGGCTTCTAAACTCGAAATTTCACTTCATGCGTTTTCTAAATAGTTTTATTACTCATTTTCAAAAAGTATTTTTAAGAGTATAAAACACTGAAATATTGTGAAATGAGAAATACTTAAAAAAACGAGTAATAGCAAAAATATTTAAAAAACAAAATATTTACATTTTTCTTCACACATTCTCAAGTCAGGTCAAATAATACAATGTATTATTGATTTAACAAAAAAATTATTATGTTGCGATATTGTTTCATTGGCGCTTAATGGGTTGGGAATTATGTAATATTTGTCTTACTGTTCAGGCTTTTGTAATTATTAAAATAAATAGAGAAAAACGAAATTACTTTCAAAAAACTTCTTGAACATGAATTTCTCTCAGTTTAAATGATTAATCGTTCAGAAAATAGACTACCACATATTAAAAAGAAATATTTCACAAAACTCACATGACACACACAAATACAAATATTTTTTTCCATGGCAATAAATCAAAGTAATTTCGTTTTTCTCTATTTATTTTAATAATTACAAAAGCCTAAACAGTAACACAAACATTACATAGTTCCCAACCCATTAAGCGCCAATGATACAATATCGCAGCATAATAATTTTTTTGTTAAATCAATAATACAAAAAAATTATTATGTTGCGATATTGTTTCATTGGCGCTTAATGGGTTGGGAACTATGTAATGTTTGTCTTACTGTTCAGGCTTTTGTAATTATTAAAATAAATAGAGAAAAACGAAATTACTTTCAAAAAACTTCTTCAACATGAATTTCTCTCAGTTTAAATGATTAATCGTTCAGAAAATAGACTACCACATATTAAAAAGATATATTTCACAAAACTCACATGACACACACAAATACAAATAAATTTTTCCATGGCAATAAATCAACCCAACTCTCCGTACAGCAGAGAAAATTTGTCGCGGCCGCAAAAAGTACCGAATAAATTACCGCTCTGATGTCCCATTTGCAGCCCTCTTTGAAAGGAACAAATTTACTAAATAATAAATCCAATAATTACCCATAAATACGCTAATTAATTAATTCCCTTTATTTAATATTACAGAGCAGCAACTGTCCGAGCATGTACAAGGAGATGTACTACAAAGGTAATTCCCCATCATGAGGATTTAGATTTAGATTGTTAATGGTTGTAATACTGTTGCAGCTAATAAATGGAGTCCAGATGTCAAAGACCATCCGTTCCACGCCCTGCAGCACTCACTTCACTGAACCTCCGAAGTCCAGCTTGAGGACGAGGAGAAGATCGTCAACAACTCGATAGTCAATAAATTCTAATTTATTAGCAAAGGAATTAAAAAAAAGGAAAAAAAATCAATAATTACTGCAGGGCGATGTTGTTTGTAATTTGTATATATTTATACGGGATTGGGATATTTTGAATATATTAAAACAAAACTAAAAGATTAATATAAATGGACGCAGTTATGTGATAAGTATGCAATAACGACCAAGTGAAGTGTATTGATTTTTGTTTAATTTGTTTACTTATTTTTCTAACTGAGATAAACTAAATTATTAAATAATACTTGATGATGTCTTAAAATCAAAAACAATTACGAGATTTATTTAATTAACCAAATTTTGATTACTTTAAAAACTAATAATATGAAAAATTGAATATACCTAACACTTATCCGACACCTGAAAAGAAGGGTTGCCAAATTATTTCTCGTTTCACAAATTAGGGGTAAATTAGGAGATTAAGGATTTAATAAGGGATTTTTTCGGGTCAATATTTTACACACGAATAATTAACATTAATACAGTACAGTATTATAAAGTTTGTTTTATTTTTAAGTATACTATACCCAGGCGCGCGCCCATAAATTTGGCTTGGTGCGGGCTCGCGCGTCTTAAAGGGGGCCCATCTCGGTCTTATGGGGGAAGGGGGGGTCTCACGCAATTAAACCTTTGTATACCGAGTGTTGACTTGGCGGACGCAACATAGGAAATCGCATGTTAATTTTAAAGTCTTCAAATATTGGCTTCCTTATTTATTTTAGAGACAAAATTATAAATGTTCACACTTAACACTACGTTTCTCTAAGTTAAAATAATTAAGAAAAAGTTATGTGATTTTATAAAAATAATGACATTATAATATTGTCAAATTTATGTATATTCGAACTTCACTTAAAATCTGTGTTTTATACGCGTGGCGCATGAAGTAAAATTTCGAGTTTAGAAAATCCCAGAAAATTTTCACGGGGCTTTTCTAAACTCGAAATTTTACTTCATGCTTAGTGTGGGAGTGGAAAACACTCGTTTAAAGCTTCAAATTGAACTCTTTTGAAAATCAACGAATGTCAGAAAATGTACAGCTAAAATAATTAAGAAAAAGTAATGTGATTTTTTAAAAATAATGACACACTATGGAATTGATACAACAATTGCGGATATTCCCTGTTTTTTTTTAAGTTCAATTTAAAGCTTTAAGCAAGTGTTTTCCACTACCAGACTAAGCATGAAGTAAAATTTCGAGTTTAGAAAAACCCCGTGAAAATTTGTCGAGGGTCGCGCAGCGACCCATGACTAATTTTCTGGGCTTTTCTAAAGTCTAAATTTTACTTCATGCGCCATGCGTATAAAACACTATAATATTGTCAAATTGATGTATATTCGAACTTACTTAAAATCTGTGTTTTATACGCGTGGCGCATGAAGTAAAATTTCGAGTTTAGAAAAGCCCAGAAAATTTGTCTCGGGTCGATAGCGCGACCCTCGACAAATTTTCACAGGGCTTTTCTAAACTCGAAATAATACTTCATGCGTAGCGACCCGGGACAAATTTTCTAGGCGTTTCTAAACTCTAAATTTTACTTCATGTGCCACGCGTATAAAACACAGATTTTAAGTAAAGTTCGAATAGACATAAATTTGACAATATTATAGTGTATTATACGCGTGTCGCATGAAGTAAAATTTCGAGTTTAGATAAGCCCAGAAAATTTGTCTCGGATAGCTGCGCGACCTTCAACAAATTTTCACGGGGCTTTTCTAAACTCGAAATGTTACTTCATGCTTAGTCTAGGAGTGGAAAACACTCGTTTAAAGCATCAAATTGAACTCTTTTTAAAATCAACGAATGTCAGAAAATTTACAGCTAAAATAATTACGTAAAAGTAATGTGATTATATAAAAATAATGACACACCATGGAATTGATACAACAATTGCAGATATTCCCTGTTTTTTTAAAGTTCAATTAAGAAGCTTTAAGCAAGTGTTTTCTACTCCCAGACTAAGCATGAAGTATAATTTCGAGTTTAGAAAAGCCCCGTGAAAATTTGTCTCGGGTCGCGCAGCGACCCGAGACAAATTTTCTGGGCTTTTCTAAACTCGAAATTTTACTTCATGCGCCACGCGTATTAAACACTATAATATTGTCAAATTTATGTATATTCGAACTTTACTTAAAATCTGTGTTTTATACGCGTGGCGCATGAAGTAAAATTTCGAGTTTAGAAAAGCCCAGAAAATTTGTCTCGGGTCGCTGCGCGACCCTCGACAAATTTTCACGGGGCTTTTCTAAACTCGAAATTTTACTTCATGCTTAGTCTGGGAGTGGAAAACACTCGGTTAAAGCTTCAAATTGAACTCTTTTAAAAATCAACGACTGTCAGACATTTTTTATAAAAATAATGACACCATGGAATTCAGTCAACAATTGCGTATATTCTCTGTTTTTTTTTTAAGTTCAATTTAAAGCTTTAAGCAAGTGTTTTCCACTCCCAGACTAAGCATGAAGTAAAATTTCGAGTTTAGAAAAGCCCCGTGAAAATTTGTCGAGGGTCGCGCAGCGACCCGAGACAAATTTTCTGGGCTTTTCTATACTCGAAATTTTACTTCATGCGCCACGCGTATAAAACACTATAATATTGTCAAATTTATGTATATTCGAACTTTACTTAAAATCTGTGTTTTATACGCGTGGCGCATGAAGTAAAATTTCGAGTTTAGAAAAGCCCAGAAAATTTGTCTCGGGTCGCTGCGCGACCCTCGCCAAATTTTCACGGGGCTTTTCTAAACTCGAAATTTTACTTCATGCTTAGTCTGGGAGTGGAAAACACTCGGTTAAAGCTTCAAATTGAACTCTTTTAAAAATCAACGAATGTCAGAAAATTTACAGCTAAAATGATTAAGAAAAAGTAATGTGATTTTGTAAAAATAATGACATACCCTGGAATTGATACAATGTCAAAATATCCTACGATATTGCTGTTACTTAATTAACGACCAAAACATAACGCAAACATCGTGATAACTGTGGTCTGCATAATACCACTTTATTAGGAGGATTTTTTCTTGTATAGTGTAAATCATTTCGAAAACATTTACTTTAATCAAGTGACTGCGTTATCTTTTGCCATTTTGACATGCACAATTTTTGTTTCAATTCCAGAGCATGACATTATTTTTATACAATCACATTACATTTTCTTATTTATTTTAACTTAGAGAAACGTTAACGCGAATGAATTTAGAATTTTTCCCTCTACAAAAAAGGTAAATACATTTTGTTGCTAAAATAAATAGGGGAGCTAAAATTTAAATGTTTCAAAATTTACATAGGATTTCCTATGTTGCGTCCGCCAAGTCAACACCCGGTATATGTTACAGACAAAACACGAAATTGGATAAAACGCGAAATGTCTACTGCTCACATAGTCCGAATTAAAAAATAATATCAGGTTTTGTCCACATGAGTTTAGACAAGTCCTAACATGCTAAGTGTCATAAAAATGTCTAATTTATAAAGTTGTAATAACAGATGATCAACCCTAATCGAAATTTTAAAAATATAAAAACATTGTGCTTAATTTTGACGCTCGCAAAATAACTAAGAAATAAAAAAAATGAACAATTTGTAAAAAAAATATTATTCTTTGTTATTTATGTAAAAATACAACTACAAAATTCAGCCGATAAAGCTAGAAGAATTTTGGGACTAAATTTTGAAAAATACGGGACATTCTCTCGCTTTTTTTCCGAAATCATAAAATAAATCGATCAAACAAAACAAAACAAAACAAGTACTACAAAAACATCACTTCGTATTATAAAAAGATTGACAAATTATTTATAAGGAGTATATTTTAATCTTTACTTTAAATCAGTGTTTTATACGCGTGGCGCATGAAGTAACATTTCGAGTTTAGAAAAGCCTGAAAATTTGGATTTGCCGGGGCGCGACTCGCTTCGCTCGCGCGCCCCGGCCAATCCAAATTTTCAGGCTCGAAATTTTATTTCATGCTTAGTCTGGGAATGGAATTACTCATTAGAAGTTTCAAATTGAACGATATTATTATTACCTTGTATAAAATAATCTACTTCTCATAATTGAAAGTGATTCATTATTAAAGAATTCAGATTGGTTTGATATTATTTGATGTAAAACTTATAAAAGGTAGATTTTTTATGCAAGTTTTCTTATAAATGCGTTCAGTTTTGAACTTTCAACAAGTGTTACCTCTCCCAGATTAAGCATGAAGTAAAATTTCAAGTTTAGAAAAGCCTGAAAATTTCGATTTGCTGGGCGCTCGAGCGAAGTGAGTCACGCCCCGGCAAATCCATATTTTCAGGCTTTTCTAAACTCAAAATTTTACTTCATGCGCCATGCGTATAAAACACTGATTTGAAGTGAAGTTCAAAATGTATTTCTTATAAATAATTTGTCACTTTGTTTATGAAACAAAATTATGTTTTCGAGTACTTCTTTTTTCAATGTAAAATCTGGCAACGCATTTTGTCTAAGAGCTCTTAGACATAACGCATTATGTCTAGACAATTTGCGAAATGACAGACGAATGCAATTTTATTCGGCTATTGTCTAAAAACATTGGACAATTCGCATTTTGTCTACACAAAACGCGTTTTGTCCATATTTCGTGTTTTGTATGCAACATATACATTGACATACTACAATTTAGTTAGTCTTTGGTGGGGGGGGGGGGCTCAAGCCCCTCGAGTCACCCCTCTGGGTGCGCGCCTGACTATATCTACATATTTCAAGGAAATTAATTCAGGTTTTTCAATTTTGAACGTGCAAAATTTTATTAGAAGAAATAAACATTTCTAAAATGTATTAACGTAAGAAGCAAAAGTATCAAATTTAGTTTGGTCGTTCTACTTCGCTACTCCACCAAACCAAATTTTCAGGCTTCTCTAAACTCAAAATTTTACTTCATGCTTAATGTGGGAGTAAAAATACTCGTTGGTAGCTTCAAATTGAACTTATTAGAAAGACAAAGAGTGCGAGAAAGACGGAATAAGCCCATTGTCTGTCTCACTAGATTTTTATTATCATCCGATTAGTTTAAACTTACAAGATTTTTCGTGTGATTTTCACCATGTTACGAATAAAATTCCCTTTTTATCAACTGGAAATCCCACACTTCAGTTTTGTGAAAATATTTTGAAAATAGCAACATACTGCTAGTATTAAAATGTACTGCTAAAGCAATATTTAAAATTTATTGCTAATCAAGAATAATTTGAATTTCACAATATGTCAGTGTTTTATACGCGTGGCGCATGAAGTAAAATTTAGAATTTAGAAAAGCCCGAAAATTTGGTTTGGTTTGGTTTAGGTTTTTTCTAAACTTCGTGCTTAATGAAGGAGTGGAAACACTGGTAAGTAGCTTCATACTAAACATGAGAAAACAAAGATTTGTTGTTGTTTCTAAATAATAAAGCAATATATAATAAAGTTCAAGTATCCTGAAATTCGATGCTTTAAAATAGAAAGCACATCTTTATTATTAGGATTTGTTTTTTGATACATTTTTTCAATAGATTCAAAAATTCTTTTTGGGCTTATTAATGGACTTTCAGGTGGCAGAAATACGATATGAAAAACATTTGATAAAAGGGGAAAGTCATTTGACAAATAGTGAAATATGTTAATATAAAACTGACATCTGAGGTTTTTATTTGATAAAACTGGAATTTTATTTGATACATAGTGAAAATCATATGAAAAACCCTATATCTTCATTTTCAATTGAGTCGGAAGAAAACAAACATCAAGTAAAAATTACTAATGTCCGGTTCACCGTTGATTAAATTTATTTGTCAATTGAGTCACCCAGATGCAAAACCAGCCATACACCTTTTTTTGATTTTGAGGTTTGAATATCCCTGGATTCTAATCGTCTCTGGCTACAATTTTAAAAATAAATCGATCTTTAAAACCCTTCCTAAACCTTTTAAAATAATGTTTGAAAAATCCTGTGGAATGCAAAACCTACTACATTTCTCGGTTGCAAAAGCTGACGTATTTTTTTCAGTTGCAAATCCTGCTAACTTTTTACTGATACAACGCTCGTTTAACGCTATTTTGATTTATTAAAATAAAACCTGCAAAATCGGTTTTTGTCATTTTGCCAAAAATTTATCAAAACACGTATAGCTGGTTTTGCATCTGGGCGACTCAATTGGAATAGACATTTTCCATGTCATAAACATCAATGTCATGTGAATTGATTGTTTTTTTTTGAGATTACTAAATTTTAATCGCTGAATGAACTAACCATGGGAAGACCCGGCATAAGACTTGTTTTATTCAATTATTAATATTATTGTGATCAATGAGAATAAAGTTAATCAAAATGTTTATTATTGAATAAATAATAGTAGGAGTAATATATTTGAATTATTAAATTAAATCTCGTAACAAATTTCACTACAAAATAGTTTTCTTTTTAATTAAATTAAAAAATGCATCATAAAGTGTTATGTGGTTTAAAGCATCCAGTGTTGATATGAATGAGCTTATATAGATATTTTATATTAATCATGATACTCACAGAATTTTATTTAACTCTCAACAAACAATGTTAACATGTATATGTTTATTATTTAATACATGATTCCGTAGGTAAAACGTTAAACTTAACATACCTTCAAATTGGGATCGAAACATATGTCAGGTAAATCAAAATTAAATATGTAACAAAACAAGTGTTTTACTTTGCCAAATTTGAAAAATTGGTTTAATCAAGAAAGTAGCAGAACAAGTTACGAATATACAGGGTGTCCCATTAGTGCGTTCTTAGCTCTCGTTAAAGATACATTGTAATCTAAAGAGAATTAAATTTTGAGTTGAATGGTGGTAATAAAATATATGGTTCCATTTTAAAAAATGACGTTATGCTTGATTGAATATAATCAATTTTAACAGTAATTACTGCACAGTCACCTAACTCGAGCGGAACAACTTTATAGTGTTAATATTTCTGCATATATAATCAAGAGTATGATGGAAAACCCGACTTTCAATCTTATTTAGTTTCTGAGATATATTAGTTTAACACGTTGATTGCCACATTTATATCAATAAAAATATTACTTCAGGCCGCTGCTTAAGTTCTTGTTCCAATTATACAGAATAATAAAGCAAAAATTTGAAGGGACATGAATGTTTTTAAACGTTCAGGCCACCTAGTTTATATGTCTATATATATTAAAAAAAAATTAAATATCTTTTGACCCATTTTCGGATATTCAATTTACTATTGTCATGGAATTATCTAATCAAGTACCACTCGAGGTTTGATTTTGGGCGGATATTTTTTTATTTAAAAACTCGTGCGTGGATTTTCAATTTTACTCGAGAAAACTTGTATAGACAAAAACACGCAAGCTTCGCTCTCGTGTTTTTGTCATCCAAGTTTTCATTTGTGAAAATGGCTACGTAACCACGCACTCGTCTAAATAAAAAAATACCCGACCAAAATAAACCTCTTGTGGTATTGCTTACGAACATTCTGCAAAATATAGAAGTCATATACTTTTCGAAGTAGAAAAAAAAATGTTTAACGTTTTAGCTTATGTACAAGACCCAAATACTAAAAGGGTTTAAAGTGCATTGGATTGCCTATATTATACATTTACAGCTGAATTCAGGCAACTAAATGTATGGATTGCCTATATTATACATTTACAGCTGAATTCAGGCAACTAAATGTACAAACAAGTGTATTTAAAACTGAACATAGAAGTACGTATTGGCATTAAATACTTAGAGGTAAATAAAGTTCTCTGTGTGGATTTATACAACAGAAATAATATTTATGTTCGTTACTAGGAAATGAAAACGATGTGTATATAAGTAGGTTTTAGAAGTTTTAAGGTGAAAATAATAAAAAAATATTTCCTTGTTTTTTACTAATGTAGTTTGTAAAGGATGGTGTTTTAAATTTGATCCAATTGAGTGATTTATGTTTGTTTTAAAAAGTTAAATGTTTTTGTTGTATAATTTTGTGTTTGGTTAATATCTTAAAACTCATTGAACTGACTGAATTATAGGCCTAAGTTTAATAATGTTTATAATATAATAGCACTTTCGCCAAATTGGACGAAGCTACTCCTAATGGACAAGTCAAATAACATTAACATCGATCAAATATTTCACGAAACAATGGGCCCGTTCATCAAAATGTTCAACATTCAACATGTTTAGATTTGTTGGTGATGTATGTTGGTATCTAATGAACGATACTCCGATCGGTCGATTTTGTACAATTGCAAAAATCCCAAACACATTCACGATAACAATCCGGTCATCAGAGAATTCTGCAATAGTTGGCAGAAAACTCCCAACTGTTGTCTCTGAACGGGCCCAATTTTACTTGGTTATATTTCATTGTTTTATTTGAAATTATTTATCGAAGTTAATTATGTTTCGCATTGCTTGAACAATAAAACGAAATTGATGAAAAACATTAAAAAAACTACACGAATTTTAAAACCTGTTCTAATTGTATGTGAGTGTATTAAAATTTATTCAAAATAATTTGTATTTTAAACAAATTATTTCTTTAAAAAATATATTTAAATGTTGTTTTTTAATCATGATTGTCATTACTGTTGTAAATAAAAATGTCGAATGTGTATAAACAAACATCAAATTTAAAACACCCGATATGTAAAAATTATTGAATACAATGAAAAATCCGGTTCACAGCAAGAAAAAAAAAAGAAAAGAATAACGAACAAACGAGCGTACGAAAATTGTCCGATGGTGTGTAAAATAAGAAACCTAAAAAAATTGTCTCTGTCTGCTTGTGTCTGGAGTGACTGAGAGTCCGACCATCCAGCTGTTACTTAATTAAAGTATTCCCTCGCCCTGGCACCCTTGTCGAGCCCTACAGGCAAAAACGCAACAAACTTTAAACTAATACCGATGAAATTTCATCATCTCGAATAAAACTGACAAGGTGAATGAAAAGATAAGGATTTATTATTAAAGCGCACGAATGTCTGGTTTAATTTATGGAAACAAGTTAAATAGTGAAATTCTAGTTGTGTCTTTATCACTCATTCTTTCTTTTGTTTTTTTCTTAATTATTTTTACTTTATTAGGCCTGTTTTATATCATCTAATTATCTTCTACAAAATTGTATTAATTCATTTAGATATAAACAAAGAAACAAACAAATTTTCTATTTTATTATACTTAAAGCATTGAGTCACTGGCGGCTCGCGGCCTAATTTCATGTGAGGCTCAAATCCAAGATACAAAAAATAAGGTTGAAAGCACTACGTATCCATTTTGTTTATCAATTCTCCTTACGTCACGGAATTGCGTCATTAATACATGCGTTTAGCTGCACAACGAGCGCACCTTTTAATTCCGAGATGCATTACCTTGGCATTTTTGTTTCACATGAAGTTGACTCTTATTTTTGTGGACGAAAAATGTATACACAGGGATTTTTTCTTTTAAATAAACATGTCGCGATATATGCGTTGTAATTCTTTAGGCACTCCAAGTTTTTGAAAATTGTTCAATTTGAAACTTTTAACGATTGTTTCCACTCCCAGATTAAGCATGAAGTAAAATTTCGAGTTTAGAAAAGTCTTAAAATTTGGTTTGGTCACTCCGCGTAGTGGAAACCCTCGTTAAATATTAGTCAATAAATACCAATAATGCTTGTAATGCATTTAATAATTTTTACCCTGGAAACAAGGGTATTGTGATTTCCTGGAAAATTATTATTAAACCGGTTTTGATTAATAAATTTACCAGATTACTGCTAATTGAAAATATTTTGTTTTTTACAATTCCTAGTTAGCGTGGAATGGAAATACCCAATCTAGCCAAATTCTATTCCTTTACGCATAAAAATGTTTCTATCATAATGTCTTCTGATTGATTCTTTTATGATATTTACAAATACGCGTAGATATATGTAATTATAACCAAACAATCGTGTGCTTGTTTGGTAAATGGTAATTTCATTAAAATCGGCATTCATCGGAATATCAATAATCAGGAAAGGGGAAGGAAAGGGAACACTCCGGGTTGAGTAATCTGCTTGATTTCTGACTCATTCGGTCCGAGCATATATGATATATGATATGAGGTCTATATATATACATATATACAATATTTGATATGCTTGAAGTAGCACAATATTCGTGTATATTGCCAAAAAAAAACAATTGTAATATATAGTTATAAATAAACGTTTATTAACAAATACTAATCTGTAGTTTCAATTAATTCCCACTGAAAAAATGTGTTATCAACATTACAGCAAAATTGAATTTGTGTTTAGTATTGCGGCACCGGATACCCACAGACGCATTTCGGATTTCAAGGTCCCCGTCAGTGTGATCCCTACCTAGTGCTGAGGACACTGAACATTTCTGACTATATCAAGCTAATATGTGAAAACTATTAAGTTATTTCGATAGCTACACCATCTAATCCTCTATAGTGAACAATGACAAGATTGCACATACTAGTATACAGGTTACTGTTTCGTCCACGAACGAGCAGAACTCTGTTTGTAAAACCAAACATCAAAATTGAATGTGTTCAGTTTCCGACACTGGATACTTACAGACGCGTTTAGGACTTCAAGGTTCTCGTCAGTGCAGTCCCGACCTATTAATAATGCCACTATAGAGCATTATATAAGTAAATAAAATAGTTTTCACATATTGGCTTGATATAGTCAGAAATGCATAGTATTCCTCAGCACTGCATCGGGACCACACTGACAGTTGTCAGTACAACAATAATGGCGATTGGAAGTTAATGGCAGAATCGGCCCGAATTAGAGTAACAAAACAAGAAGACATTTCTGGACCCCATTGAGGATCGCGTCATCAAAAAACCAATGAGGAGCATCGTGACGCTATGGAAAGTTACTTAGAAGAAAAAACAAAAATAACTTTAAAAGGTATCGCAGAACAGCTCTCCAAGATTTCCAAGTAAGTGTTATAACTGAGTGTTTAAACAACATTTGAATAATAATATTAGTGGTCGTAACGATAATTTTACACAGACCAGGATACATGATTAAAATACATTAAAGAAAACATCGCATAAAATTACAAAATGAATACATATACAGTAAAAATCTAAATTCAAAAAATTGACTATAATAATAAAATTCAAAAAAAAAATTTAATATACAAATTAAAATTTAAAAAAATTGTGTTGTGCAATATATAAAATATTCTAAGATAAAATCTAAAATCTATAACGAACACAAACACGTTAAAATATAATAAATTAGATATGAACTTTAAAATAAACACACATAAAATACAATAAAATTTAAAATAAATATATACATAAGTAATTAAGAGTAGTCAAATCTGACTGCATGAATGGAAGTACTCATCTTGTGTGATTAAAAATATATGCACCAAATCTTGAATTGACTGAGAGCTAAATTTTAAATGTGGGTCGGTAGTACATTAAAACATTTTATACAGTAGAACTTTGTGCCTGTTTTTGCTTTTGACAAACGAAAATAAATTATGCATATGTTATCTTTAGTTCTTGTGTTATAAAAATTATACTTATTGTTGCAGTTAAATAATTCCTGTTGCTCCTGATATACATAAGACACTCCATGACGTACATGCAGGGGGTTGTCATTATTTGTAGTTGTTTGTAGTGACTTCTACAATCCTCTCTATATCCCAGGTCAGCTACAACCCTTATAGCACGTCTCTGAACTCTGAATATATCTAACATTATAGCAGAATGGCCCTACAATAGAATTCAGTATGTTAAATGTGAATGAATATATGCGAAGTAGGCATGTTTTAGCATATCCTTGCTGACAGATCTAGTGAGATTTCTTAGGTCATATTCATTTCTACACAATTTACTCTGCAGGTAAGTACCATGTTTTTCCCAAGTCAATTAAGTATCGATGTACATACCCAGAAATTTAGTTAAGGTGTTTACCACTTCCTGGCTCCATTTGAGCGAAAAAAACATCTCTACTGCCTTGCTTTCATTCAATTTAAGACGGTTACTGGTAAACCAATTGCTTGCAAGCTTCAAATTACATTCTAACTGACCCTTTACATTTTCGATAGTTTTGCCTCGGCAGGATACTGTTGTGTCGTCTGCGTAAAGAATTGTAGATGCGTCCACAAGTTGTGACGGCATATTGTTCATGTAGAACAGCAGAGGGCCTAATAATGAGCCCTGTGGCACACTATTCAAAACTTGGCGCTCTTCTGAGAATGTATTATTAAAGTATACTTTTTATGTTCGGTTGCCCAGATATAATGTGATCATTCTTCAACTTTGTGGCGTGAAGTTATATAAGTATAGTTTCCGCAATAATATGGAATGATTGACGCAATCAAATGCTTTACTCAGGTCTAGCATGGCACTTGCAACAACGTGATTATCTTTGAAGGCATCAATCGTGAAGTCAATGAACTCTTTAATTGCTTTGATAGTGGACCTACCTTGTCTAAAGCCAAATTGTGTAATAGGTAACATAAATAACACAATAAAACACTTTGAACTTTGTTTGTATAACACAAATTGTGTTATACAAACAAAGTTAAAAGTGTTTTATTGTGTTAAATTAACATGTATAACGAAGTAGAAGCCTCCACAATTCAAAATATGGTAATATAAATATTAGCTTACTGTATACTTCAAAAACCGTAACAAGGGAACCAGAAAAAGCAAACTACGTGCTAAAGTTATTAGAGTATTAATCCAATAATAAACCTATCTTATGCATGGATGAGACAAATTTTAATTTATTCAGCTCAAGAAGCAAATGTCGTTTAAAAAAGTCACGCGATGCTCATACACTGCCGCCTGTAGCAAGAGATCTAATATCCATGTGATGAATGTATAAGCAGTTTGGGGATACTTCATCACGAATTGAGATGTGGAGCATCAGGATACCAGAAGCTAAAGAATTTATAAGGCAATGCTTGCGCAAGGCAAACGAACAATATCAAACTAGAGTTGTACGTGGATCGTTTGGCAAAAGAGACAATAAAACAAATGTGTTTTAAACAAATTTGCTTTATTCTTCAACAAAGACTTATTCATGGGGCTATACACTTAGTCCAGCGAGTTTCCAATTATTACCGTGAAAAAATACTGTCTAAAAGTTTAAAAAATACTCATTCATGATGACATTGATGTCCTTATTCGTCCAGAATTTACTCCTATGGAGCTAAATATGTAAGTTTGGGAACAGGAAGAAACTGCAGGTGACCAAACCCGGAAAATAGGATGAACAACCAATTCATACAACAAATTATGTAATTTTATCATTGCTGCGATTGATTTTTGAGTCTTCATTAAAGAGCACATTTTTGCACATTGGATAATTTGTTAAGCTCATTTTTCAAATTAGCTAACAACGTTGAATAACATTCTCCTGATATTATCCTACCCTTCTACAAATAGTAAATTATTCATTTTTTCATGATATTCAATGTGGTGACCACGACTGAGCGCGCTTCCTCTTAATTGAGCCATGTTTGAATTGAATTATTTTTTTTCAAAAATAAGCAGATTTTAATCCAGGAGCAGAGTCCCCGTGAACTTCATTTAACTCGACGTTGATCTGCACTGCTGTCTACTTCATTAAAATAAAATTGTTTAATCACTGCACAAAATTCGTGTTTTCCATTTTTTGCAGATTAGCGGTTTCTGCAAAAAATGGAAAACACTTTAAACGATTACTAAACGTGAACTACATGTTACTTCTAGCTAAGATGGTTTGAAGAATGGATCTTTCGAGGTGTCACGTCAGCAAATAGACTGTGTAGCCATTTCATAGATTTTTACCAAACTTATCAAACAACCCATGCATCGGGAATTGACAATGCTCTGTGCTATTTTTTATTACAAAACATTTTTGAAAGAGAAGACTTTTCACAGCATTGCATATTAAGACTCCCTCCTTATAGCCCTATGTTTAACCCCATAGAAACGGTCTGGTCAACATTAAATATCGGCGTTAAGTCTGAGTTAACAATACAACTGCCTTTTATTATTGCGGGTGAAGATCGAAATAACATGAAAAAACTGAGTACTAACTAGTGACTACAGAAACTAACGAGTGTCTTTATACTGTCGGCATCTTGGTTGCTTTGAAACAAATTACATATCTTAGATTGTGCCATACGAAACGGCGAATCTTGTAAACGTCAAATACATTTAATTGTATGTCATTGGGTAGTGACTTTAATTACGACGTATGCTTCTGAAGTCAGAACCTACTGGGATGCCAACAGTTTATAAACACTCGTTAGAAAATATTGTATAAAATAACATTTTTAAAATTAATGTTGCTGGCTGTGCCAGATATGTTTTATACTCAAAAACATATCCCATTTGCATTAAATTTAAAAGCTAGGGCCTTCTAAGTATTTTTTTTAAATAAATACAAATACTGAAGTTATACTAATTAGTATGAACTAAAGTAGATGAGACTAAATTTATGAGTTAACTCATAAATTTGCTCGCATTTACTATAATTTTACAAAATGTATTTTTCTAAGAATATATATTTAAATAATTATTGACAACTTAAATTTGTTTAATGTCAACTTGTAATTGATTGGTGTCAACTTGACTTTTATTAGTGACAACTTGATTTTGAAGAGCGCCAACTATAACTTGTAAAGGTATAGTTGAGCGTCAAGTAATATTTCGATCCCTTCAATTAGATAACTTCACACTAAATTAAGTATGAGGATGAGGATGTTTTGATGTGTTTTTGACCTTCACTTTAAATCAATGCCTCTGATGTTTTGATGTGGTCTCGAACTTTATGCTTAATCTAGGAGTAGAAGCACTCGTTAAAAGCTTCGAATTAAACGCGCTTTTGAAATGTCAATTTTGTAATTGATGTTACATATCTAAATTGATATTTTCTTTCAAAAATTAAATAACCGTTAATGCCACTACGTTAAAATGTATATATCTTTATATATCGGATAAATATCGCTCTATGTATATCCGATGTTTTGATATTTAAATAAATATCATGATATTTTCGAAACCTGCTTTTGACACATTTGATTTTTTATGCTACTTTCATTTTCTTATGTTCCTTTTCAACATATTTTTATGTTTAATTATCTTTTTTATTAATTTCGAAATAAAAAGGGAGAATATCTTTCATTTTTTCATAATATTGGTTCGAAGTTTGAGCTTCTCTCGATTTGTTTCCAATGGATCGATTTTTCTGTGTTTAATTATTTTGATTAGAATCTGGCGTTTCATTGATTTGGTTTTAGAGTGCCAATTTAAAATACATGTACAATGTTCTTACATTTTCATAAAAAAATCGGCCGAGTTTGTGCTTCTGTAATATTATAACGATTGATTAAGGTAAATATTTCAATCAACGTTATAACTGTACCAATTTGTATAATATAAATGATTTTTTTGTTGTTGTACTATGAGTTTTATTTTTAACTTTAAGTTACATTAAATTACACATTATTAGCACATTGCCGGTAATATTATTTCATTAAATATTTCTTCCAGCAAATTCACCAAATTTTCATTAATTTATTATTTCGTTAAACAAAATCCATAAAATTCTACTCCATTTATAATTTATTGAAAAAAGTACACAGAATTTTACTTAATTTAATATATATTTAAAGAATTGCCCCCAATTTTATTTCATTAATTATTTCTCTGAATAAATCAATCGATTTATATTTAATTTATTATATGCATATAATTAAATTTAATTTATATTTCTTAAAAGAAGTGCAGAGAATTGTATATTATTTATAATTTCTTCAAAAAAATGCACTGAATTTTTAATAAATAATTATTGTTTTGTAGTAATGCACCAAATTAAGTTTTATTTCTAATTTCTTAAATGAAGTGCACATTATTGTATTTAATTATTATTTATTTGAAAACGTGCGCATATCTTAAATTGATTTATATTTTTTTTAAAGAAATGTACAAAATGTTAATTAATTCTATCGTTTGCAAGAACGTGTACCAAATTTTACTAAAATTTAAACTTTTCCGAAAATTAGGATAATAAATGTATATCTTCGGATATTTGTGCAAAGAGTTCAAATTAAAGCTAAAAACGAGTGTTTTCCTCTCCCAGAATAAGCATGAAGTAAAATTTCGGGTTTAGAAAAGCCCCGTGAAAATTTGTCTCGGGTCGCGCAGCGACCCGAGACAAATTTTCTGGGCTTTTCTAAGTTCAAAATTTTACTTCAGGCGCCACGCGTATAAATCACAGATTTTAAGTGAAGTTAGAATATTCATAAATTTAACAATATTATAGTGTTTTATACGCGTGGTGCATGAAGTAAAATTTCGAGTTTAGAAAAGCCCAGAAAATTTGTCTCGGGTCGCTGCGCGACCCTCGTCAAATTTTCACGGGGCTTTTCTTAACTCAAAATTTTACTTCATGCTTAGTCTGGGAGTGGAAAACACTCGCTTAAAGCTTCAAATTTAACTCTTTTAAAAATCAACGAATGTCAGTAAATTTACATAATGACATACCATGGAATTGATACAACTGCGGATATTCCCTGTTTTTTTTTTTTAAGTTTTAAACAAGTGTTTTCCAATCCCAGACTAAGCATGAAGTATTGTCAAATTTATGAATATTCTAACTTCACTTAAAATCTGTGTTTTACACGCGTGGCGAGTGTTTTCCTCTCCCAGAATAAGCATGAAGTAAAATTTCGGGTTTAGAAAAGCCCCGTGAAAATTTGTCGAGGATCGCGCAGCGACCCGAGACAAATTTTCTGGGCTTTTCTGAGTTCGAAATTTTACTTCATGCGCCACGCGTATAAAACACAGATTTTAAGTGAAGTTAGAATATTCATAAATTTAACAATATTATAGTGTTTTATACGCGTGGCGCATGAAGTAAAATTTCGAGTTTAGAAAAGCCCAGAAAATTTGTCTCGGGTCGCTGCGCGACCCTCGACAAATTTTCACGGGGCATTTCTAAACTCGAAATTTTACTTCATGCTTAGTCTGGGAGAGGAAAACACTCGCTTAAAGCTTCAAATTTAACTCTTTTAAAAATCAACGAATGTCAGTAAATTTACAGCTAAAATAATTGAGAAAAACCAATGTGATTTTATAAAAATAATGACATACCATGGAATTGATACAATTGCGGATATTCCCTGTTTTTTTTTTAAGTTTTAAACAAGTGTTTTCCAATCCCAGACTAAGCATGAAGTAAAATTTCGAGTTTAGAAAAGCCCCGTGAAAATTTGTCGAGGGTCGCGCAGCGACCCGAGACAAATTTTCTGGGCTTTTCTAAACTCGAAATTTTACTTCATGCGCCACACGTATAAAACACTATAATATTGTCAAATTTATGTATATTCCAACTTCACTTAAAATCTGTGTTTTATACGCATAGCGCATGAAGTAATATTTCGAGTTTAGAAAAGCGCAGAAAATTTGGCTCGGGTTGCTGCGCGACCCTCGACAAATTTTCACGGGGCTTTTCTAAACTCGAAATTTTACTTCATGCTAAGTCTGGGAGTGGAAAGCACTAGTTTAAAGCTTCAAATTGAACTCTTTTAAAAATCAACGAATGTCAGAGAATTTACAACTAAAATAATTAAGAAAAAGTAATGTGATTTTATAATAATAATGACATACCATAAATTGCGGATGTCAAAATAGCACAAGATATTGCTGTTACTTAATTAACGACAAAAAACATAACGCAAACATCGTGATAACTGTTGTCTGCATATTACCACTTTATTAGAAGGATTTTTGCTTGTTTAGTGTAAATCATTTCGAAAACATTTACTTTAATCAAGTGACTGCGATATCTTTTGCCATTTTTACATCCGCAATTGTTTCAATTCCATGGCATGTCGTTATTTTTATAAAATTACATTACTTTTTTTTAATTATTTTAACTTAGAGAAACGTAAAGTGATAAACGTTAACACGAATGAATTCAGAATGTTTCCCTCTACAAAAAAGGTAAATACATTTTGTTTCTAAAATAAATACTGGAGCCAAAATTTGAACATTTCAAAATTTACATGGGATTTCCTATGTTGTATCCGCCAAGTCAACACCCGGTATAATAAAATCTCTTTATGTCTTATTTATGTTTATTTTCTCAAATTTTAATGATTGTGTGGATATTTTATATTTTATCGTCTTTTATATTCACATGAATACAAATTTCCTTACATGAAACAAGAATATAAAAGAAATATTGCAAGAATCGGCAGCAAAGATTAACCTCCTCCTCCCCTAACCCCACGATTTTCCACCCCCTTAAGGGGTGGCTGAACTTTACATCTCGACCATTGTAAATCAGACAGCGCACCGATAACACATGAAAAATATCATTCGATGCGATTCCATCATTCCTGAAAATTCCTTCTTTTTTAATTCATCTCAGACATTGTTATGGACCTGAAAAGAAACGAGGAAAAGTTGTTCCCATTTGTTTGTTTAGCAATACGCGCAACTGTGTGTGTTCATTTGTTTTTAATTTAACTTTTTTGATATCGAACAAAAAAGTCGGTTTATTCGGGATTATTTTTAACAACGTAGTTAAAATTGAAAGCTCGCATACGGGATTTTTAATCCGTTTAAGTATGTAATGTTGTTAAAAAGTAAATGTCATGTTTAATACTCTGAAAGAGATTGAAAAGTTTTGCTATAGAAATTAGATTTTTTTTAATAATGACTTTGTATATCTGCATTCGCATTATTCAAGTATATACTTTATTGAAATATAATTTAGAAATCTTCTTTCCACTCCTTCATTAAGCATAAGATAAATATTTCAGGCTTTTTTAATCTCGAAATTTGTACTTCATGCACCAGGCGTGCATAAATAACCGATTTACTGTTAAGTTTATTTTAGAGCTGGGAATTTTAATATTCAAATACTCAAATGTGGAACATTTTATAAATAGTCAAATATTTCAATAATTAATACATTAAACGCCATTGATACGATAATATACTTTATTTGCTGTCTGAAATTAATTAAATAAAATGTAGAACAATTGTCGGAATTTCACTATACAAAAAATAGTGAAAACAATATAACGCAACAAAATTAATTTTTTGCTTATTAAATTACTAAGTTAAATTATTACATTATATTATTTGACCTAAATGCCCAAATATACGATGACGAGCTGCGCGACGGAAAAGGACATAGTAGCTAGATATAAAGGAAAAGAACAAATAATGCGTATAGGTACATGGAATGTGAGGGGTACTTATGAAGAGGGGGCAATGAATAACCTTTTAATCGAAACAAACAAATATGGAACAGATATATTGGCCCTTCAAGAAACTAAACAAAGAGGAAGCGAAATTACAGACATAGAGGGATTTAGTTTTTTAAAAGTGGAGGAGAAAAGAGAAGATTGGGAACAGGATTTTTAGTAAATAATAGAAGAACTCATATAATATTAAACATCGAACCGATTTCGGGTTAAATGTATTATTTGCGTCTAAGAGGAGGGGATAGAAAAATAAGCTTAATAAATATTCATGCGCCATCAGAGGACAAGGATGAGGAAAGAAAAGTGGCATTTTATGAAAAGATTGACAGGATGTTCAACAGTATACCACGACATGATATAAAAATAGTGATAGGAGACTGGAATGCCAAAATAGGCAAGGAACAAATGTACATGCCAACAATAGGACGATTTAGTATGCACGACCAAAGCAACGACAATGGAAACAAGTTGATCACTATCACTGTAGAAAGGAACAGGTTATAAGAAGCACTCAATTCCAACAAAATGAAATATATAAAGGCACATGGATTTCACCAGGAGGTAGTTACACAAATCAAATAGACCATGTATTATTAGAACAACGTTATGCCAAGAGGATCACAAATATAAGAGCCCGCAGAGGAGCAGATGCCGACTCCTACCATTTTTTAGTAAGAGTACACCTAAAGGAAAAATTAAAGGGACAGGAGTCATGGAGGAAGGCACGAAGGAATAGATATGAGGCCAGGCTATTGCAGGTAAACGATATCAGCGAAAATTACAAAAGATTAATAGAAGGAAATTTAAAAGATGCCAAGGAAGAGGATAATACAGAAGCACAATGAAGAACAATAGAGAGGGCAATGCACCAGGCAGCAGAAATGTCTATACCTGAACCCAAAGTAACAAAACATAAAACAAAAATTTGGTTCGATGAGGAGTGTGTGAACGCGGTCAAAAAAAGAAAAGACAGCAGAAAGAAAATGCTACAAGTAAATAGCCCTGAAAATAGACAGCAATATAACGAAGCACGAAAAGAAGCTGAGCAAACATGTAGAAGGTAAAAACAAGCAAATAATGAAAACAAGATTGGTGCAATAGAAGAACAATTCAAAGCTAAGAAATTGTGGAATTTTTATCAGGAAATAAAAAATACAAGAGGTGGGTCTCATAGCACGAACATATACTGCAAAAATAAGCATAGAAATCTGGTTAGAGATAAAAAAACAAGTAATCGAAAGGTGGACAGAACATTTTGAAGAGCTGTTAAATGGTGGTCAATCAGAGAAACGTAAAGGTGATACCGCAACGGAAGAGCAATCGACAAAAATTGACCCCCAGAAGTAGAGGAAGTAATCAGCATAATCCAAAAACTAAAAAACAATAAGAGCCCAAGGGATAATGGTGTGATGCCAAAATGATAAAAGTGGGAGGACGAAAACTACACGAAAAAATAGCGCAGATAATCATACAAATATAGGAAGAAAAACATATGCCAAATGACTGGACCAAAGCCATAATATGCCCAATCCACAAAAAAGGAGATCGATCAGTGTGCAATAATTATAGAGGGATTACTTTATTGGACAGTACCTACAAAATCGTATCTATACTCCTACGCAAAAAGGGGAAATTGCTACACAGACAACATATTAGGGGAATATAAAGCAGGTTTTAGACGCAATAGATCAGTTATGGACCAGATTTTCACAATAAAACAAATCCAAAGAAAGTGCTATAAATATAAAATGACACTACATACCCTGTTTATCGATTTTAAACAAGCATACGACCGTATCATTCGAGAAGAATTGTCCTTAGCAATGCGTACATTAGGAATACCAGAAAAACTAATCAAACTAACAAAGATAACACTAAAAAGAACGGAAAACTCAGTCACCATACATGGAGCATTATCCGAAACGTTCCAGGTAACGAATGGTCTAAGAGAAGAAGATCCGCTATGGACAATTCTTTTCAACATTGCACTAGAGAAAGTAATAAGGGAGAGTAGAATAAATCGACAAGGCATCATATACGCGGAAAACCATCACTTTTTAGCTTACGCTGACGATATAATAATTATGGCAAGGACAAAATTAAGACTTAGACAAACATAGAATACAACTTTGAAAAGGTAGAACAGTTTATATATATATATATATATATATATATATATATATATATATATATATATATATATAGGAGTGGCAATGTTAGATGACAATGAAAAAAGTTAAATAGAATACAGAATAACAAAAGCTAACAAACTAGTAGGAATGCTAAGAACCACACTGACGTCAAAAAAAATTTCACGGAGAGCAAAATTGAGAATTTACAAAACAGTAATCAGCCTAACAATAACATATTGATGTGAAACTTGGACTATGAATCAAACAATGCAACAAAAGTTGAAGAGGTGGGAAAGAAAACAGCTAAGAAAAATATACCGTGTCAGACTCTACAAGATTCTCTCGAAGAACCCCCCAATGTGCGCTTCAAACTCTCGAATTCGACGACGGAGTGTATACAAAAAACGAGAAGGAAACCCTGGGTGAACTTCTACGGGTACACTTCCCCGGAGGGGAAATCTATGATGGACCACTTATTGACTGGGTCAGCCAGGGACCTGATGCAACTGGCAACAGAACATCTAAGGAAGACTGGCAGGCTGCCAGGAGAGTGGTCACCTATGACAGAGTCAAATGGGCAATAAACTCATTTGAACCTTTTAAATCGCCAGGGCCTGATGGAATCCTACCCATCATGCTACAGAAGGGATCGGAACTACTGTGGCGAAGGCTTTGCGAGATCCTAAGAGCCAGCATGGCTCTACGATATTTGCCAAGAATATGGAGGCTTATCAGGGTGGTTTTCTTACCAAAGACCGGTAGAACAGACTATTCTCGTGCAAAATCGTACAGGCCCATCAGTCTCATGTCATTTGTACTGAAGACAATGGAAAAAATTATGGACAGGCATAGAGAGGGGGTACTGGTGACCTACCCACTATCCCAAGATCAATATGCCTACCTTCCAGGTAGATCAACAGAGACAGCTCTCAGCCGACTAACAAGGAGTGCCGAAGCTGCCCTGGAACACAAAGAAATTTTACTTGCTGCCTTCTTGGATATAGAAGGAGCATTTGACAATACAGTCTTTAACTCTATAACTGCTGCCCTGAGAAAGCGGGGGTTGGAGGAAATTAGCTGCAGGTGGATAGACTGTATGCTAAGACAAAGGATAGTCTACACAACGTTCGCTGACTAGACACTAGCATCCAGAGTGGCCGGTGGTTGTCCGCAGGAAGGAGTTCTCTCACCCCTGCTGTCGAACCTGGTCATGGATGGCGTGCTAGTGGATCTCAGCAACGAGGGATACTCTTCCCTAGGATACGCGGATGACCTAGTCATACTCGTTGAGGGAAAATTTAACAACACGATCAGAGAGCGTATGCAACGTGCACTGAACGTGGTGAGCAAATGGTGTGCTAAAGAAGGACTTAAAGTCTCACCCTCGAAGACCACCCTGGTATCATTTACACGCAGGAGGAAACTGGCGGGCCTTGGACCGCTCTTTCTAAATGGTGGCAACCTAAAAATGTCGGGTGAGGTGAAGTACCTAGGAGTAATCTTTGACTCCAAACTGACCTGGACCCCTCAAATCTCAAAAATCAGACGCAAATCGGAAATTACCCTTGCGGTAATTAGACGAATATACGACCGACAATGGGGGCTCAGACCAGGAGTAGTATACTGGCTGTACACCAGAGTGGTCAGACCCGCAATCATGTATGCTGCTTTGGTATGGTGGCCTAAAGCCACACAGCATACAACCATACAAATACTCAGCAAGGTTCAAAGACACCAACTGTCGCCTCTGTAATACGGCACCGGAAACAGCAATGCACGTTCTGTGCAGGTGCAATGCGCTGGAGAGCAAAAGACGGCTCATATTTGGGAACAGACAAATGGAACCAAATGATTTCCACGCGCAACCTCTGAAGGACCTGCACAAGCTAGTGCAGGGAATCGAGTTCGGAATAGTTGCGTAAGTGTAATAATATTGGGGCAGCACAATAAGCCACCTAGGCTGCAGTGCATCCGGATCCGAAAGGAAGACGGCCCCCACAGGAAAAAAAATATATGGGGAAGAAAAGTAGGCGAAGAATGGACAAGAAGATCAAATGAAGAACTGAGGAATATGGATGGGGAGGCCGAAATAGGAGGAATCATCAGGAACTAGAGGATCTAAAACACACAACCTGCATCACACCAATAAATTCTTGAAATGTCAAATTTGATTGGACATACTAAAAAAAAAACAGATTATACATACATGTTTTATTATTGTGGTTTTAGAACTATTTGAAACTTGCAATTTATAAATTAATATTTAAAACCAGATTTAAAAAGTTTTAACGTATTCCTACAGTCAAGTTTTACTGCAAAAGTCATGAGGTAAAAAGTCCTTAAGTACGATGTTTGAATTCATATTGTATGTTTGAAGTTGATTTAATAAATATGAGTGAATATTTAAAACCAGGCTAAAAAAGTCCCATATATTCATATAGTTGGTTTTAAAGGTAAAAATACCCATTATTGTTTTTTGGGTACTTGGTGACTTTTACTTGTATATCAAAGATATTACTTTAAATAAGGCCATTTATAACAATAATAATAAAAAAGTTCCCTTTTCTATTACAAGCCCTCCTTTTATCCACCCACCTATGATGAAGTAGTAATAATTTCAAGACGCAAAAGAATGCCCATATTCCCTCTCTCTTTCTCTCGCTTTCTCTTTCTCTCGCTTTCTCTTTCTCTCTCTCTCTCTCTCTCTCTCTCTCTCTCTCTCTTCAGCATCGCATTACGAAAATTTACGACTTCTCGAAACATATATTCAAATTGCGACTCGAGTTAAACCATTTATTTCGCGTATTTTTTCCCTCTCTTTTTTTTTCTTTTCAGCTCCGAAACTCGCGGCCCGTTTTATAAAACGCTCTCTTAGCAGTTAAAGATAATTGTCTTCTGTAGTGGGAAAGCCATTTTCCATTAATCAAAAGGGGAAACGGGCCGCGTAGAACGCGCCCGCCGAAAACAAAAGATGTCTCCGCTCCACGCCCCACTTGATTATTACCAAATTACCCGATTCAAGAGAAGATAATCAAATTGTTTTTTTGCGGCTTTATCATCGTTGTTTACTGCAAAACAAAGTTTCACTGTACGTTTTTCTTTTAATAGAATCAATGACCAATTGCGAAACAATGTTCATTATTATTACATACAGGGTGTTCGTATTTCGTAAATCCTGGTTCTTTAAAGCGATAGAGCAGTGGTCTCCAAACTACGGCCCGCGGGCCAATTCCGGCCCGCGATTGTATGTAATTTTTTTTGTAAATGTCATATTTTGAAATATTGTAACAATTGATCCTTACATTTTTCATAATTTTATAAAATGAATCGGATCTTGGCCGACTTTATTATGTAGAATTGTATTTGTGGCCCGTGAAGAAGATAGTTTGGAGACCCAGGCGATAGAGAGTCCATTATACTTTGAGGCGACATCGACATGCTATAAGATCCCCTTACCTCCGGAGGCTCTCCGCATTGAAGCGTCTTTTAAACTCTAGTTACGCGGCTGATTTAGGGAACTTCAAGGTTGGGTAAACATTCTGAATTAAATTTCATAATATTTTGATGGTCATAAGTCCAATTATTTTGTAACTCCACCAGGAACGATTCAGGTGATAAGTTTAAAATAAAAACCCGCACAAAAAATTCCCTACGCGCAATATTTCCCATTACGCAGTCACTGTAATAAAAGTCCCGGATAAAAATTAATAGCACTAGTGAGTGAGAGGGGGGTGCAAACGAGCCGGACGAATTAAGTTAAGTGCCACCCGGATTTGGAAACGAAATCGCGCTGCACAATCAATAATCTAAATCCTTGAGCGATTGCTTAACTAATTCTGAGGAGATTAGCATTACAATTTGTAAGGGTAGTTAAGACCCATTGAAAACCCACCCCCGCGGCAGCGTTTCAAACGCCTCACCGCCGACGACGCGCAGCTGCTAATATGTAGTAAATTGTTGAACCTCAGGTAATTTCCTCTCGTGTAATAGGCGCATATACACAAATCCCCCCAACCCGACCGACACTGGATTTGTTTCATTTGTAATTTGTAAAATTCATATTTCGGCTGGGTTTAATTGCGGGGATTTGCGACCGGGATTTTTTTTCATTTCATAAAGTCTGGTGAGGTTATATGGAGGTTCTCCAGACCAATAAACGTGTTGACAAGACAAGTCTCAATCGGGCGGTATTTGCAGAACCCTCGGCCCTTGCACTGAATCCGCCCTATCATATCAGAACTCGGGGGGAAAACACTCGCGGAGCCTTTTCAATTTCCGCTTATCTAGACGCCGTTTCTCATATAAAAGATATACAGAATGTATTTTTTTCGAATTCTATATATTCAGTATTGGCTTTGAGAGGGGTGGGATTTTATGGATTTCGTCAGAGCTGTGATTTATTCAGGCAATGGAAAGTTATCACGATACATCATTTTATTTACCATAATTAAAAAAAAATGGTAATGTGTATATCATAGCACTTTCCCCGTTAAAGATATGATGATTTAAATATGAACAATATGGAAAAATTGCTGAAAAGTATTTTTTTGCTGTATCTAGGTAAATATTGATCTATCACATCTAAGCAGTATATATTTTTAACTTTACGTCAGTGGTTTATGCGGGTGGCGCATGAAGTAAAATTTCGAGTTTAAAAAAGCCTGAAAATTTGGTTTGGTCGCTCCGCTTCGCTACGCAACAAAACTAAATTTTTAGGCTCTTCTAAGCTCAAAATAAGTAACATCATGCTTAATCAAAGAGTGGAAATACCTGTTAGAACTTTCAAATTAAACAATTATAAAGCACTATGTGTTCATTCTCAATAGTAATACAATTGACAAATATGTTTATTTTATTAATTGACAGTTTCACTCAAACAAAAATTTCAAGGAGGGGATTATTTAGGGGGCTTAAATTGAAATTTAGTAGCTTATCTTTATTTTTATACATATAAATTGCTTCTAACATGTCTAGTTTATAAAAATTTGATTCTTTTAACAATTTAACATTATTTATATTAAATTTATGTCCGGTATTTAAGGTATGATGTGCTACTGAAGATTTATCGGGGTTAAATGATTTTATATGGTATTTGTGTTCTTTATATCTAATTAGATATAAAGAACACACATACCATACAGAGAGTTTTATTTAACACCGAGCATTTTCATTCAATACAATTTGACACCTATTATTTTTAAGTTAAGTTTAAATTAGGTTGCCTATATGACCATTACAAATTGTAGCCAATTAATCGCAATTAATGCCTCAATTTTTCTTTCAAGTATACATGTCCCAATAAGAGCATATATGCCGTAAATCTTTAGATAATCGTTATTTTTTTAAGAAAGTTCAATCCAAATCTTAAAATGAGGGTGTTCCACTCCCAGACTAAGCATGAAGTAAAATTTCGAGTTTAGAAAAGCCTGAAAATTTGGTTTGGTCGCGTAGCGCGAAGCGCGGAGCGGCCAAACCAAATTTTCAGGCTTTTCTAAACTCGAAATTTTACTTCATGCGCCACCGATACAAAACACTGATATTTTACGAAGTATAAATACACCGCTAAACTTTACATTAATTCAGTGTTTTGTACCGGTGGCGCATGAAGTAAAATTTCGAGTTTAGAAAAGCCTGAAAATTTGGTTTGGCCGCTCCGCGCTTCGCGCTACGCGACCAAACCAAATTTTCAGGCATTTCTAAACTCGAAATTTTACTTCATGCTTAGCCTGGGAGTGGAAAACACTTGTTTAGATAATCGTTGTATTTTTAAGAAAGTTCAATCTAAAACTTAAAATGAGTGTGTTCCACTCCCAGACTAAGCATGAAGTAAAATTTCGAGTTTAGAAAAGCCTGGAAATTTGGTTTGGTCGCGTAGCGCGAAGCGCGGAGCGGCCAAACCAAATTTTCAGGCTTTTCTAAACTCGAAATTTTACTTCATGCGCCACCGATACAAAACACTGACATTTTACGAAGTATAAAACACACCGCTAAACTTTACATTAATTCAGTGTTTTGTACCGGTGGCGCATGAAGTAAAATTTCGAGTTTAGAAAAGCCTGAAAATTTGGTTTGGCCGCTCCGCGCTTCGCGCTACGCGACCAAACCAAATTTCCAGGCTTTTCTAAACTCGAAATTTTACTTCATGCTTAGCCTGGGAGTGGAAAACACTTCTTTAAAACTTCAAATTGAATCCTTTTATGCATATATATATATATATATATATATATATATATATATATATATATATATGTATATGTATATATATATATATATACTTTAAAGAAAATTTCTCGCTATAAAAATGTTCGGTGTTACATAAAACTCAATAAAAAAAACAAACAATTACCTACTCATTGTCTGGCCACCTTGTGTAACACATACCAAATTCACTCAGAAGGTTACAGTTAACATTATAACTTGTTTACGGCAGCTCCTTTGTCTCAGGATAAAGGTCGAGGTTCGGAATGAATCATAAATAAATTTAATATAATTTATTCCTAATTAAAACAAGAAACTAGGAAAACGAAAAATAATTAATAAAATATTTTACCAAACAAATATATTCAAAAATAAAACAAAACCATAATTAAAAAAAATATTGTAAGGGTTAATCAAAATTGCATTTAAAGTAATCGTAATACTATTACACTGATATTCAAAAAACTGACGTCACTTTTTCCTCACATTATTTTTATACGTCCTGTATGTTTCTTAAGCGAACAAAATATTTCCATTTCAATTCCAAACAAATAGAAATTCAAAATTAATTCGCCACAAAAAAGTATTTATATCAATATTTAAAATCAATAGAAATAAAAAAGCATAAAATGACTCACTATAAAATGTTTATAAATTCAAAACGCATAATCTAATTCACGCTATTATTTCAATATTTTAGAAATAATCTTCTCAAAATAAAATATTTTTGAATAAAAACAACTATATAATGATTCACTATTATCAAATGTTCATCAAATCGATTAATATTACAATATACTGTTTTTAAATAATAAAAAAATATAACAAACGAGAAAATATAGTTTAATTTGAAGTCTAATCCCGGTTTTTGAATTAGCAAAAGCGTTTAATCTTAATTAAAGAAAAAACACTGGATTATTAAAAAAATATCTTACACAAAAATATGATTCAACTCGATTCGACTCTAATTCCGGTTATTAAATTAGATAAAGCATTTAGTCTCAATAAAAAAAACACCGAGCTTGCCGACTTAGAAATTAAGTTTCACTTAACCCACTTTTGTTTCTTAGATTTATGATTATTAAATTTATGAAAACAATTTACAGATATTTATTGTGTTTAATCTTGGCACTTATACTTAACAATTAAATCGACTTATCGTATTTCCAGTTGGTCCTTCCTGATCCGAAATTCCAGAAACTCCCGCTTCATCCAGGTAGCCAGCACACAGCAGACCCCCAACACGCGGAAATTCTCCACTAGGAAAACTTGAACACGAACTGCCTTCTCCCGCAGATCAAAATTCCCAAAATCCGATTCCAGACTAACTCTCCCAGACGTAGAAGAATATTCCAATATTCTCAAAATAACTCAGAGAGCGGAATTTAATCTAAACAAAATGGCCTAAACCACAACAAATTAGAAAAAAATCCATACGCAGGAAAATAATAAAAATGTACCTCACGATATTAGCAAAGGGGCAGGTGGTGGCCGAGCGGTAACGTCGTCGGGCTGTATTGCTCGGCGAGCCACACACTCGGGTTCGATTCCCGTGCACGGGGAGACTATTTAAAAATAATTTCTCGTCGTGACCCTGGGTGTGGTATGAATGTGAGTGTTTGTCCGTATTAAATAATAGCATACTACAAATTGTAATGTTAACAATTAAAAATACAAATATTAATAAATGATTTTGGCTAATGGGCAAGTTCCCAAGGCCAGGCAAAAGCCAAAAAAAAAAGATATTAGCAAATTAGCTTTATTTACTTTTCCGGCGATCACACAGATTCATCCAGACGTAAACGCACACGCGTTTTTACAAAAATCTCAAAGATAACGCCCCGAGCACACAGCCCGAAAGATAATGAATCGAAAAATCCACCAATTCAGCTTTCAGACCTTTAAACGAATTGTTGCCAATATTTATTAAATTAATCTTGAATTAATTTAATAAATATAAAAAATTCTTTTGAATCGATTGCATTAATGACTCGATAAATAAAATTGACAAATGGAATTACTTAATTAGTAAGAAGAAGAAAATAAAAACGAAATTGGCGAAATTAATTCAAAAAACTTAATTACAATTGTACACACATGGTTGACTACATTAAAACACTGAATTTTAATAAAATTATTGTTTTAATTTTAATGAGCGGTAAATGGAAACGTCAGAACATAAACGTTAAATTTATCAATCCGCAAAACGGAGCAACAAAACCAAATTTTCAGGCTATTCTCAGTGATTTTATACTCAATAGAGCGAATATTTCTTTTAAGTATACATATTAGGAACACGCTGTAAATTTTACGACATTCGTTGGTTTTAAAAAAAGTTTAATTTGAATCTTTCAACCAGCGTTTTCCACTCCCAGATTAAGCATGAAGTAAATTTTCAGGCTTTTCCAAACTCGAAACTTCTCGAGCTAATGCCCTGTCTTACATTAGATTATACAATAAGTGTTTCCTGCTGTATAATCCGATGTCCGTCGGGCCATTAGCCTGGGAAGTAGTTGTTTTAACGAGTGTTTGATTTAGTCTTTGTAAGACACATTTGTTATAGATTTAGAAATCAATCGGGTTATTGATGTTTTGAAGTATTCTACAACCAAGTATTAGCAATTTTACTTATATAGTCCAGTTCACGAGAAGTGTCCTATGACATTAAAATTAAAATTTAAATAACTGAAATAACTCGGGTGTTCCGGACCTAAATAAACTATATATCACTGCGATTGCAAAATACATATTTAAAAACAAAACTAACCCATCAATATTATACATGCATACACATAACTACCAGACCAGAATTGCAGAATATAACTTTGCATATAATAAACAAATTAAAAAGACGATAGGAAGATCAGACGAATTATATTACACTGCCAAAGTCTATAATTACTTAACAAAAGAATTGAATATCAAATACATTCATAACTACAACGAATTTAAATGCAAGTTGAAGAGACTATTGAAAGATGTTGATCCCGATGTTGCCTTAAAAATTTTGGAAAGGGAAGCGTAATAGTTAGGTTAATTTCATTATTATATTACTGTGTTAGCAAAATAATTTTGTTTTTTCATTTTTCTTCTTATTTCTTTTCTATTTTTTCTCTTCTTGGATTTTTTTATGTTATCTTATTTACTAGTTAATAAGAAAAATAAGTCTCCTCCGTCTCTACAAGCTATTAGCTTCGAGACAAGGAAACTACTAAATTACAATACTTTGGAATAAGCGTTTATTTTATTTTAATTACCATACTCTGTTATTTAATTGTATAAGTTATTGGGAAAATAAATGTTTATGCATTTAAAAAAATATATGAATCTCCTTGTTAAGAAGAATTAACTCATACCTTTGTTAAAGGCAGCAGATAGGTATGGTGAACAAAAACACATCAACTACAACATATGTAAACTTTGGTGTACCCCAAGGATCTATGCTTGGGCCCTTGCTCTGTCTGACAAATATAAACGATCTATCATGTGTGTCAAATTTTCTCAGAGTTTTTCAATTCGCTGATGATACTACATTCATAAACGAATCAGCTGATATAGAAACCAAATATCCATGAGTAACGAAGTGTATTCTTGGTTTGGAGTGAACAAACTCTCACTAAATAAAAACAAAACGGTCAATGTTACATTTTCTCAATCAAACGTGTCTAGAGAAGTTACAGCAACATTTTTAGCTTATACTCTTGATAACAAACTGTCATGGCGCAGCTATAAGGAGGCTGTGGCAGCCAACATCTGCCGTTTAATTTACTTACTAAGCCAACTAAAACAAAAACTTCTTGTGTCAGCACTGCGCCCTGCATATTTTGCACTCTGCCACTCGCACCTCACATATTCCTTGCGTGGGGTGATTCGGCCATACTGCTTCTTGCAGTTCGGATAACTAATTCTAACTTTGCTTCTTTGATTTCGCCAAAATCCATATAAAATGTATTAAAAAGAATCTTCTGCTCTAGGAGCTAGGAGCACGAGTATTAAAAATTTGTTTTTTTATATACCCCGTACTTAGTCTACGAGTACCTAATTCTCTAAGTACTAGTAGTAGTAGTAGTAGCTAGGAGCACGAGTATTAAAAATTTGTTTTTTTATGTACTCTGTACTTAGTCCACGAGTACCTAATTCTCTAAGTACATTTTAATACTGCAAAATGACCTCGAGTACTTTTGGATGTACCTTCCTAATTTTTGCTTGTTTGCTATAACTGTCAAAACAAACGAATTATAGCACTAGAAATATTAATTTTGACAACCCTCTCAGGTAAAATATTCGGATGACAGTTGGCTGAATTCCATTTAACCCATTAATGGCCAAGCAATTATAGAGTTAACTTTGAACGTTGATTTTTAGTAAAATTCTGCACTTCTTTTATATAATTTCTATGAATGACTAATTGTAATACATACTGTGATTTTTGTTAAATATACATAATGTATACGCTGTAAATTTTCAGGCATTCGTCGATTTTATATAAATACGTGCAATATGAAGTTTAGAACGAGTGTTTCCACTCCCAGACTAAGCATGAAGTAAAATTTCGAGTTTAGAAAAGCCTTAAAATTTGGTTTGGTCGCTCCGCGAAGCGGAGCGGCCAAACCAAATTTTCAGGCTTTTCTAAACTCGAAATTTTACTTCATGCGCCACGCGTATAAAACACTGAAATTTTGTAAAGTTAGAAATACACTGACATTCTTTTTTTTAAATGAGTAATAATCGAATTATTTGAACAACAAAATATTTTCCTTTTTCTTTATACATTTTCAAGTCGAGTCAAATAATATAATATATATTAAATTAACTGAAATATACCAGTAAAGCAGTATGCTAAAGATGTACATTCTCAACTTCACATCAAATAAGTTTACTTTAATTTAAAAGTAAGTATTTTTTATACCCCCAGTGCAGTTATTAGATTTCCGTATTAACTCAATAATTTAAAATAAACGTATTCTTGCGTAGTTAGAGAAACTGCGCATTTTCTTAATGGGATGAGTGTAGTTTCTTTATGTCGCATTCGATTTTTACGGCTGAGCCGTCGTCGGGACCCGACGTCGTCATCATCGTAGTTTTCAGACTGGAGCAGTTTTATCGTGCCACTCTTTATTTAATGTTTTGTGAAACTAGTCGATTTTTATTTTCAGTATGAAGCGCATAAAAGCTCTACCCCCTGCAGTAATTTTCTGAAATTTTTATCATCGCTATCACTTCAACTACCGACCAACCAAAATAATCTTATTAAATTTATAGTGAATATTTGAAAACTTTGTTTATAATATTGTTAATAATCCAACTACATCATTCATACAGGGATTTTATTTTAATTATACACATTCCAGTGTATACGCTGCAAATGATCGGGCATTCATTGTAATTTGAATGCGTGCAATTTGAAAATTTTAGAGATTGTTTTCACTCCTAGATTAAGCATGAAGTAAAATTTCGAGTTTAGAAAAGCCTGAAAATTTGGTTTGGTCGCTCCGCGAAGCTAGCGCCTACATCAACTGTCATGCTATCAAGTGTTATACAATTCTGAGAAACAAAAACATAAAATTATCAACATGTTTAACGTTAAACGTGAAGTAATTAAAATAAAGTTATTAAAAATTGCGTTTCACGTTCAATATTGTAATGTGTAATTAAACGTTTGTTTTATAAATGAGAACATAATTTATAAAACACTGGTACTTTTTCTAGGTGAAACGATAAAATATAATTAATAGCGAATGGTATAAATGTGTGAAACATTTGCACGCCCACGCAGAATGCATATTGCAGGGGAAAAATAAACAGAAAAACTCCGCTTTGCGTGAGTGTTAACAATTAGTCTACATAATTTTTAATCACACTTATTAAAAAGGAAAATAGGTTTAAATTAAATTATATTTCATGTAATTATACGTTATACAAAATACATTCTTTTAACTGATACAGAACATATTTTTTTTGTTTTTTTTTTGACGTACACATACAAATATGTATATGGTTTAGATAAATAAATTCTATTTTAATCTATTTATTCTTACAAATCAGAAGCACAATAACGTTAATAATTAGGTGCTTTTCTGAACTCGAAATGAAATCAGAGTTGTATGCGCGTGGCGCATGAAGTAAAATTTCGAGTTAGGAAAAGCCTGAAAATTTGGTTTGGTCGCGTAGCGCGTAGCGCTACGCGAATAAACCAAATTTTCAGTCTTTTGTAAACTCGAAATTTTACTTCATGCTTAATCTGGGAGTGGAAAACACTCGTCTTAAACCTTAATTACAAATTATATACAGCGTATACATTTGTACACTTAAATCAAAAAATGTCTGTATATTATTTATTGAATGAATAAACACGAATGGTAAGTTATAAAAATTATTATAATTAATTATTAACTACCATTATTTTGGTGGTTAATAATGAATTTTTAAAATTTCTCGATTTTATACCGACTCTTCTTTGACAAGCCGATGTGGGCGAAATGAGTAGGTCCTACATGGATAATCTTAATGCTCACATCATAATAAAAGTTCTATATCCTCTCTCAAAATGTCTACAAAGCGTCTAATGAAGAGGAACGAATATAATTTATGAAGTGAATAACTGAATAGGAATGAATTGAACTCAAATATTTATTTTCTATCTAGCACGAGGAAGAGAGAATGAAATAAAAGCCCTCCGAGGAGAGCAAGCAAGTGAAAAAAAAATCACACCAACGAGCCTTTTGACGTAGCCGTGTTTAATTACTCATCAATATTAATAAAGCTATTAAATAAAGTGAGCCCTTGAGTGAGTAGAGAGCAGATGTAGTGACCGAGCTACGAGAGGGAGAAGTGGAGGAAAGGTGTGTAAATAAAAAATTTGAATGTATAATTACCTGAGCGAGGCCGGGGAGAGAGATAAAATTTACATTCCTCGAACAATCTTGTAATCAGGATCCCCTCATTAATATTAAACCGCGGAAAAATTCGAGCGATTTTTCCCCCGGTTGAATTAATTCCGGGAGTATTATCATTTCCCTTTGTTGGATTTTGGTGTGGCGGGGCAGAAAGGGGGTGGTGTGAGGGTTGACTGTAACTAACACATGCCCTGATCTTTAAAAGATCACCGTTATTAAAGGCCCACTCACCGCGGGACCTCCAATAAAATACAGTGTCGCTCGAGTGCGAACAAAAAGGCCCTAAGACCTTCCTTTCCTTCCACTAGAAGGCGACGGCGGAGGAAATAAAGTTGTAAATCTCGAAACGACCACACAAAACGCACACACAAATACTCTTCAAAGTATTTCAAATAGTCACTCGATTTAGGATTTTTCTTTTATTTCTAAAGCAATTAAATGTTATTTTTATTATTTTATTCAGAAAAATGAATATACAGGGACAGTATTTTTATGAAGTTCTTCAAAAACAAGAACCTAAATGGTTTTACTTTTTACTTAGATTAAATTTAAAGTAAAATAAAATTAATAACCAAATAAATCGCTAACTAGGGTTGTTGTAAAATGTTATTTTAGTACCCGTTATAAAAACACATTTTTCGTCACCGAATCTCCAACGAAAATTCGATTTTCGTCACTAATGAGAGAAACTCTCGTAAAGTTAACTTTCGTCACTAGAGACGAAAATTCCGTACGAATTTTCATCTGCATACAGGGTGTCCGTATTTTTTACAGAATGTATGGGGATCACAGTTAATTGAAGAAGTAGAGCGTCGGTTAAATTGGGGCGAAGTTGCATATTTTAGGACCTAACAATAATCTGAAAACAGTTTTGAAATATCTTTTTTGTTTTCGAGATATCAAAACAACTGATTTTTTGAAAAATCGTTTTTCTTGGACAATATAGAAACATATTTTCATAAGGAATCTAGTAGCATATTTTTTTTAAGATAACAATATCATTTACCCGAGGACCATAGCCAACTTTTGTTTTTCTTATTTTTTTATATTTTTTGAAAGAATTTTTTTTTTGAACTCAGTGGTGTATCACACTCATAATTTATTTTAGATTTGATATTTAAAATTATAATACTTTCTTTATTGCACGGAGTGCCTTGGAAACAATGACGTCATATATATTAATCTATAAAATCTTGACAGCATTCAATCACTGTTAGCAGTCAAAATTATTTCATAGCTGTCAATCTTTTGTAATAATAAGTATCGATTATCACACAAAACATAAATTGAGAAAATGGTGATGTGTCTATCATAGCACTTTACCCGTTAAAGATATATGACCTAAATATCAACAGTATGGAAGAGTTGCATAAACTAAATTTGTTCTACTTTTATTATTATTATTCCCAAACTATTCACAAAAAAGTAATTCTTGCATTTTTCGCTACATCTCAATAAATATTGATTACTATCACTTATAAGCATTATATATTTTTAACTTTACTGTAAATCAGTGTTTTATACGCGTGGCGCATGAAGTAAAATTTCGAGTTTAGAAAAGCCCCGTGAAAAATTGTCTCGGGTCGCTACGCGACGATCGACAAATTTTCTACGCGGGCTTTTCTAAACTCGAAATTTTACTTCATGCCTAAGCATGCAACTGGTGATGTATTTGTCAAATGGGTGAGTTACTCAACTGTTTCCAAGGCACTCTTTACAAAAAACAAAAGATGAAAATTTTACATATAAAATGTACAGGATTATCCGAACATTGCGTCACAACGGGACATCAATTAGCCGACATAAAACCAATCGCAGAAAAAGGCCGCAAATTAAATCTGCTCGAAGGGCTAGAGATTAAGAGAGCTATTAGGAAAGGTGATAATATACTTAACAACCAAAACGAATTATTAACAAGTTCGAATCTCTTAATCTCTGGACTCTCCCGTAATTAACCCCCTATATATATTGTAACATTTTTCAATTTTAATTAGTTATTCTTGTAATCCCTTTGAGAATGGTCGTTATTGACCGAAACACGTGTCAGGAAACTGAATATACAAATATGAAACCAAACAAGTGTTTTAATTTACCTAATATAAAATGTACAATAAACTATAAGTATGATATATCATTGAATTCAGAAAAAAAATATTCTTCCAAAAAAGTGCCCGTAAGAAATAGTGCCCGTAAGAAAAACAAAAAATAGCTATGGTCCCTGGGTAAATGTTATAGTTATCTTAAAAGAAAATATGTTACTAGATTTTTTGTTAAAAAGTGCCTCTATAATGTCAAAGTTGTAAATGTCTGGATTTAATAAAAAATAACCTCTAAAAGGGATTCGCATTCTAAATGATTCGAATCATGCACAGGTCTGATAAATAATTTTGATGAACGAGACATGTTTACCTCTTGTAATAAATACCTATAATTATTTTTGAAAATTTAAATCGGTATGGAGGATTTGAAACGTTTTATAATACGAATACGAATGATCTTAAATATACCGATTCCGAATCACGCATCCTGTTTCATTGAAGTAGTCGAATACATCTTGTGAATCCTCTAAAAGGATTCGAAACTTAAATGATTTAAATCATGCCCAGTTCTGATAAATGCTCAAATTTTAAAATCGAGATTTGTTTATCTTTTGTAATAATAACTTATAAAATATTAAAGGTGCGATTTTATTCGCAAATTTACAACTGAGTTGTCTTATAAAGGCGAACTCAAACATCCATTGAAACAACTTCATAACTTTGTTTAACCACAGTATTTATATTAGTTAAGCAAAGTTAAATCGTGTTTTATTAAAAGTGTAAGTATTATTACCATAAAGTTAATGCCTATAACACAAAATAATGTACTTACTTATGTGTGTTAAAAATATCTTTATTATTAATAAAGATTCTCTTAATTTTGGTTTATAAACCCACTGAACAAACACATTTAAGTAATGTTTCATCAACATTAAAATAGCGTTTAATGTTGCTACAATGCTGATATAATATTATTTGTTTGTTTTTTGCTCAGTGGGAAGATGTTACTTTGAAAAAGTAGTAGTATATACTAGATCACCATCTATACATTTAGTTTTAAAATACATGAAATCAAAATATTCCTTTCATTTTTATCCATCTATATCACAGTGGTTAAAATATGATATCCACTGATAATATATATTTTTTATATAAAGAAAGCTTTATTATTTTCTAATAATTCATCCATTGTACACTAGATGGGGCATAGTGAATTTATATTATAGTGTCCCTGTATTTAAGAGAGTAGCGCAAACTGGCATCCATTTTGTTGCCATTAGGCGCCAAATTTAAACTAAATTATTATACACTATATTAAAACATAATTTTTACTACCCATGGTAATAGAATAGATAAATAATGTGTGAAAAGAACCTCTAAATCGCCAAACACAACTATATAAACAAATATAGCGTACGCGGTATTTTCGGCGAAATGACGTTTGTACCTGACGTTTGTTGAATATAGTGTTCCAACTAATGGTAGACTATTACAAATTATAAAAATTTGATCAAATAATAAATCGTAATTATTATTTATTTATGATAAGTGTTCAAGTACATTCTTCTATTAATAAATATAATGCACATTATACCGGGCTTTCATTAATTCCCGAACCCCACGTGACCAAAAATAATAGACAACCAAATGTACAAAGTGGTATGGCTCACACAAAAATTCCCTAGATTTAAAAATATTTATTCGCCGGCGTATTTTTATGACGACTGAAAATATTAATATTAATATTAAGCACTACGAAAATGTGCCATCAAAATAAACGCGTCTTGCTCCGTTGTAAATACCATTTTCGCAGTATTTGCTTATCCTAGCAAATTGACTCTGCAAAATAAATAGAAATAAAACTCAATGTTTCAGAATAATTAAACAATTTTTGCTTACCTGAAAATTCCGGGCGAATCTTGTAAGATCTCAAAGGTTGGTTTAACGATGCACCGCGCATAAACGTTTATGTCAAATTTGACTTTAGTAACGTTTGGTTACTTTTTTCAAAGCCTCCAACGTACAAATACAATAATTTACGTGGCAATTTTAAATTTAGTCTCGTGGGGTTCGGGAATTAATGAAAGCCCTGTATTTAACTGGACATGCATACGAATGTTTCGAGCGTTGTGATAGAACAGGCATAACGCCATGTTGATGCCTTTACATTGGCCTTATCAATTGCGGTACTCTCTTACATAAAGGGACACTAGTATATTATCGAATTATCGATTTAAATAGTTTCCGCCAAAGAGTTTGAATAATCTATATTGTAAGTCTGGGGTGTACACATTTCTCTTACAATAAAAGTTTACAATTATTTGATACATTTCTGACATCATATTTATAAATTACAGATATCTACTTTATACCTTCGAAACAAAATCATTATATTTCGCACCTGTTGCTTCAAAAAGGAATTGCCTCGTATTTCAGCCGGAGGCACAGAAAAGCCCTCCATGGAAATTCTGTTGTTATATAAAGTCTACACTTTCAGGTAGGTCAGTTTTCTAATTATAATCTTCCTACCCTCATGTTTTAAATCTTGACCATCCTCACTGTGTATTTTGTATAATTTGTAATTTATAAACTGAGCAAAAACTAAACATATAGCTAATAGTAGAACTTTGATTAAAACACTTGGTTTGTTTCCCTGACTTAAATAAGTGAAACAAAACAAGTGTTTTACACAAAGTTCTACTAATAATTAAATATGTTTCACCACTGGTTAAGTGAGAAATTAATTAAACATATAAAAAGATAATTTTATCAACATTATAATAACCTAAAACGTAGTTCTAATGTTAATCAAACATTACTTAATCAGTGGCGTATTCAGAGGGCTTCTAAGGGAAGCACTTAAAAAAAATAGTAAGTGGTATTTAATGAAATTGGGAATAATATTAATTAATTTTCAATTCTGTTTCTCTTATTTCAAATGTAGCGGCAAAAAGTTTAAAAATATGTGCTCAAGGGGGGCATAAATGAGTGGTGTAATTGCAAAACTCACATTCTCAATTTTTGAAAACTTTTGGCAAATTGCAAAAACACGTGTTCTCTAACATGGCGGACATAAAAATAACAGCCAACTCAGTTTTTACAAAAAGTGGAGAATGTGAGTTTTGCAGTTAGACCACTCAAATGTGTTTTATATATAGATTTAAAAAAAACTTCAAGATATTTTGTATTATAAATAAACGCATTCTTCAGACGAAGAAAGAAATGGTTTCCTCGCCTAAAGAAGCCACAGGGTGGCGAAACAATTGTAGCGTTTTTTACAATACAAATTTGAAAGTATCTTATACTTTATTAAATTTATATATAAGTCAAAATTAACTTTTAACATTTATCAGCCCCATCAATCAATTTATTAAATGTATCTGTTTAGTGGGTAGTTTTGTAATTTATTATTAAAATATTGTACGAATTAATTCATCCACTTTAAATCAGAGCTGGGATGAATCCTCCAAAACAGGATTCGAATCACGAATCCGAATCACCTAATATGATTCGAATCACGAATACTCGAATAAAGGATTCGTAAGTGAAAAATTTGATTCCAATCAAAGATTGGAATTCTCATTTTTGAATCACGGATACAAATCCTTTAAAAATAAATTTGAATCTATTATTTGTAACCAGTAATATTTTATTCCATCAGTTTCTATTAACCAAAATGTTCATTTACCGACTAAATATCTGATTATATAATGATTTTAAGTAATGATGATATATGTGTTATTGAACTTCATTTTAAATCTGTGTTTTATACGCGTGGCGCATGAAGTAAAATTTCGAGTTTAGAAAAGCCCCGTGAAAATTTGTCTCGGGTCGCTGCGCGACCCTCGACAAATTTTCTACGCGGGGCTTTTCTAAACTCGAAATTTTACTTCATGCTTAGTCTGGGAGTGGACAACACTCGTTCTTAGAAGTTTCAAATTAAAGGATAACTCTAGATTACTAAGTTTATTACCATTTTACAAAGGCTACAGCTCGAAGGACCAATTATGGTCTTTTTTATTTATTTATTTATTTATTCAACCAACGGAACAAGGTCCAATTACAGATTGAAGTTAATACAAATAAAGAAAAAACACAATAATTTTAATTAAAGAAAATTAACATTGTAAATAAACGAAATTTTCAGGTTACTAAGCTAATAACAAGAAATAAACTAAAAGTAAAAAAAAAACTAAGAAAATAAACTAAGAAAGATACTCAATGATCACATTGAAGAATTCTTTCGCTGATTTAAAGTTGAATATATCCACATCTGTATTTGTATTAATGAGTTTGTTGTACGTAGCGCACATAGAATACATCGGCGATCTGACCAGTACGTTCGTTTTGGGTATTGGTAGCTGAAATAGACGTTTAGTTCTTACACTACAGGGCACCAATATATTCAGTTGCTCCAACAATTCAGGGCAATCAATTTGACCATTGAGTACCTTAAACAGCGTTGTCACTAAATTCGCCTTACGGCGACATCCTAAGGAGTGCATTTCAAATTCATAATCGTAATTAAAATCAGGATAAGCCCCGTACTTCTTAAAATGGAGATACTTAACAAACCTCTTTTGTATAGCTTCAATCATCGAGGAGTACTTAGAGTAGTGTGGATCCCAAACACTTGAAGCATACTCCAGCTTACTACGCACAAATGCAAAATAAAGGGTTTTTATTGCACCAATATTCCTAAGTGACTTACAATTCCGTATTATAAAACCTAAGGAACGGTTGGCGGTTGAGACAATTTTCATAATATGATCATTGAAAGATAAATGATCGTCGAATATCACACCTAAATCTTTAAACAATACCACTCGGGACAACACTGTACCATTGATGCTATAATCATAAGTGATTTTTGATTTGTTTTTAGTATATGACATAACCTTGCATTTGCCTACATTCAATGAGACAGTGTTATCCCTACACCAGTTAATTATTATCTCAAGACTATCCTGTAAATATTGGCAATCATTCACAGTAAATATTGGATTAAACAATTTTAGGTCATCTGCAAATATCAAGATGTTATGTGATATTTTATCAGCTATATCATTTATGAAGCAATTAAATAAGACAGGTCCTAGGTTGGATCCCTGCGGGACACCTGAGGATGCGATAAATTGATTTGACTGATATCCCTTATATTCCACAACTAAATGTCTGTTACTAAGATAACTCTGAAATAAATCACATAAACCAGTGGAAAACCCAAGCCGTTTTAATGTATTTATCAGGATCCCATGATCAATTCTATCGAAAGCTTTCGATATGTCAGTGTAAATGACGTCCACCTGATTACGATTATCCATAAATTTTGAAATAAATTGGGTTTTCAATAAAATATTTGACACAGTTGATTTCATGGGCCTGAAGCCATGTTGATATGTGGACAATTTATTATTAACGTAAGGATTAATATATTTGCAAAGAATAAGTTCAAAACACTTTGCAACGTTAGAGATAATAGCAATAGGGCGATAGTTCGGAACGTCCCTTTTATTGCCCGATTTAAAGACGGGTACAATACGTGCACTTTTCCAACATAATGGAACTTTGCTATAGGTCAGGCATAAGTTAAAGATATGCGTTAAAGGTCTAGCAATAATATCACGACAATCTTTTATTATTAGAGCTGGAATTCCATCCGGGCCCGCACATAACTTGTTATTTAACTTCCCGAGTGCTTCAATTACTACACAAGTACTGACTTTACATATATTTAAGTAATCAAAGTTATCGTAAGATACATCATTTATTTCGTCAACTTTTCGTAAAGATGATCCTGCATAAGATTTGGAAAAGTGCGTAGCAAAGGCATTGACTATTTTATGTGGGGATGATAATTTTATGTCGTTATATTCCATATATAGAGGAATTGAGGACTCATTACGCAAAGTATTAATAAAATTCCAGAACTTGCCCGGTTCTTTGGATACCTTATCTTCAGTGTTCATGATAAATAACTTAAAATCAGCTGCAGAGAGTAATCTTACTTGAGTCCGCAACTTATTAAATCTTTGCTTAGTAAATTGGGATAAGGGATTCTTTTTTTTAGTTTGAGGAATTTATTTTTTTCTCGAATTTTCTTTTTAAGTTTATCCGAGAACCACGAAGGGAATTTGCATTTACTTCCGGATACTAAGGGAACATGGTCATGAAATACTTCAAATAACTTATTATAAAAAAGTGTACACGAATCTTCAATGGAATCCGTATTCAGAATATCAGACCAATCAATTAAAGCAATTGACTCATACAGATTAATAAAATTCGCTTTCTTAAAATTAAAAGAACGAGTGTGAGTATTACTTTCAAAAGTTGAAGATGAACTAGAACCCTCAGTCAATGGAATGGTAATATTCACTACAAGTGCAGGGTGGTATTTATCTTCTTGAGTAATAGGATCTTCAAAACGACTTACTTTGCAATGCATGTTACTAAAAACTAAGTCAAGAGTACGATTAAACAGATTATTAATATTATTATATTGATCTAACCCCAAAAATTGAAAGCTATTATATAACCAGGTGCAAGAGGAGTTTAACATTGGGTTTGTGACATATTCACTTAGATTAAAATCACCTACAATGACTAAATTACTATCGTAGAGGACCGCTAAGTTCTCCAATAAATCAGTAATAGTAACTAATTGATTTAAATTTACTGGTGGACATATATATACATTAATAATATATACAGTAACATTGACAAAGATTACTTTTACTATCAATAACTCAATTTTATTCAAAGCAAGCAAAGAGTGATCAAATGTTATTTCCGTAGCATTTAGGGCAGAATCAACAGCAATTAAAACCCCCGGAGACCGAAGGACTACAGGGAATCGAAGTTTATTTACAAGAAAACAACGAATATCTGAAGGTTTACAGCATGGATAGGACAGAAAACATCCAATTTTGAAAAAATATCGAAGTTGGGCTGGTTTTCAGTGCGTTTTTAACTTCACTTTAAATCAGTGTTTTATACGCGTGGCGCATGAAGTAAAATTTCGAGTTTAGAAAAGCCCCGTGAAAATTTGTCTCGGGTCGCTGCGCGACCCGAGACAAATTTTCTACGCGGGGGTTTTCTAAACTCGAAATGTTACTTCATGCTTAGTCTGGGAGTGGACCGTCAAGATTTTCTAAATGTCGAGATTTTCGATATTTTTAGATTTATGTCGATTTATTCACAGTTTGTTATTGTATTAAATGCAACTTTAATATTGAATAAAAACTTTTTTTTTTTTTATGAATAGAATATTCACCCATTAAGAGCCGAGCAAATTATAAAGTTAACTCAAAAAGTTAATTTTAGGTAAAATGTTGCATCTTTTTCTATGATTACAATGAATGATTTATTATATTACGTACGTCGATTTTTTAAAAGAGTTAAATTTAAAATTCAAACGAGTGTTGTCCACTCCCAGACTAAGCATGAAGTAAAATTTCGAGTTTAGAAAAGCCCCGCGTAGAAAATTTGTCGAGGGTCGCGCAGCGACCCGAGACAAATTTTCGCGGGGCTTTTCTAAACTCGAAATTTTAGTTTATGTGCCACGCGTATAAAACACTGATTTAAAGTGAAGTTAAAAATGCACTGAAAACCAACCCAACTTCGATATTTTTTCAAAATTAGATGTTTTCTTTTTTATCCATGCTGTAAACCTTCAGATATTGGTTGTTTTCTTGTAAAAAAACTTCGATTCCCTGTAGTTCTTCGGTCTCCCAAGACCATGGTTGGTCCTTTGAGCTGTAGCCTTTGTAAATTGGTAATAAACTTAGTAATCTAGAGTAATCCTTCAATTTGAAACTTCTAAGAACGAGTGTTGTCCACTCCCAGACTAAGCATGAAGTAAAATTTCGAGTTTAGAAAAGCCCCGCGTAGAAAATTTGTCGAGGGTCGCGCAGCGACCCGAGACAAATTTTCACGGGGCTTTTCTAAACTCGAAATTTTACTTCATGCGCCACGCGTATAAAACACAGATTTAAAATGAAGTTCAATAACACATATATAATCATTAATTAAAATCATTATATAATCAGATATTTAGTCGGTAAATGAACATTTTGGTTAATAGAAACTGATGGAATAAAATATTACTGGTTACAAATAATAGATTCAAATTTATTTTTAAAGGATTTGTATCCGTGATTCAAAAATGAGGATTCGAATCTTTGATTCGAATCAAATTTTCACGGGGCTTTTCTAAACTCGAAATTTTACTTCTTGCGCCACGCGTATAAAACACTGATTTCAAGTGAAGTTAAAAATATACTATTAACGTTGGATATTTATCATGGTTAAGTAACTAAATATGCATTCGCAAATATTTGAATTTTTCGAAAATTTAAAAATTCAAATATTAATAATTTAGTGATTTAAATATTCATATTATAATATTTAACTATTTAAATTAATCGAATTCGAATCCCAGCCTTAATAGCGATGATTCGAATTATTTAGGAGGATTTGAATCCGTGTATAAGGATTCGAATCCTTTGATAAGGATTCGATTCCTTTTATAAGAATTCGAATCTTTTTATAAGGATTCGAATCATCTACATCTGGATTCGAATACGAACCTTTTTAAAAAAATGTAACGAATCCGGATCACGAATCCGTTTTCACTAAAGTATTCGAATGCCTCTTTTGAATCCTCTAAAAGGATTCGAATCCGGGAATCGAATCCTGAATGATTCGAATCCTGCCCAGCTCTGCTTTAAATAGTACAAATTATTCATTGTTTATTTTCGTCTTTTATTTCGCCTTTACTTGTGATTCATGTTAGTTAACCATTCATGGAAATTGTTTGTAAGGTCAACTGGCAGTGATAACGAGCATCGCAACTTGATTATCTCGCAATTGTAATGCATTGTTAAAACAGTCAAGAAGAAATAAAAATGCTGTGGTTTGCACTGTTTTTCTTGTTGTTAATACCAGCTTGGTGTGAAGACAATTTTAATCCGGATGAATTTTTAAATGCTGTAAGTACATAAAACTAAGAAACGCATAATAATTCATCTGCTCGAACTGTAAAGAGAAACATATAACAATAAAGTAAAACCCTTCCAACTCACTTGTTTTTATTTCAAGTGTTGATATCTCAATATCAACACTTGAAATAAAAACAAACGATGACAAACTCCTCTGTATGCCTTATCAATTGAATTTAACAAAATAGTTAATGAAAATGTATTCTTTTAGCCAGAACTAATAAGAAGATATGGATTTGATGCAGAATCTCATATTGTAGAAACAAGTGATGGTTATCTTTTAACTGTTCATCGAATTGCTTCATCCAGAAATGGCACTAATGGAGGTCCTCCAATTTTTCTGCAGCACGGTTTATCTTCATGCAGTGTAGATTGGGTGGATGCTGGAAACGATTCACTCGGTATACGAATAATAAACAATTTTATATATAATAATTTTGCTCGTTTTCGGAATTTTAGGATTTGTGTTAGCAGATGCGGGATATGATGTGTGGCTTGGAAATGCCAGAGGCAACAGATACTCCAGAGCACACGTTTCTTTATCGACCAAATCTTACGCATTTTGGAATTTCAGGTATGGTCCAATACAAATGATCAACGATTGTTGATTGCAATCACTTTGTGCATTAGGACCCATTTGCACCCGGACTGATTAACTTTAATCAACCATTAATCATTGATTAAATCTCTGTATAAATGAAATTGACAATTCTTGGTTGCAGAATACTTCAAACATTAAAAGTGCAATTCTTTTCGCAATCTACAACAAGTTAGTCTTACAAAGACTATATCAAATAGTCAATGAAACAACTACTTCCCGGGCTAGTACCCCGACGGACATTGAATTATACAACAGTGCAGTAGGTTACTGTATCTAACAGCAAACACTTGTTGTATAATTCAATGTCCGTCGGGGTACTAGCCCGGGAAGTAGTTGTTTCAATGAGTGTTTGATATATTCTTTGTAAGACTAACTTGTTGTAGATTGCGAAAAGAATCGCACTTTTAATGTTTAATGATTAAATCTCTGATTAAGTCATAATTCTAGAATATAAGAAAGTTTTAAATTTGTAAGATATCCTGAACATGTCTCTTTCATCATTATGCGATTTTGTAAATAATTTATACATAAAATTGCTGTGTTTTTAAGGAATACTAATCACTAATTAACTTATTCCACTTGGGTGCAAACAGGCATAAGTTTATCAAATTAAAATATCATGCCATTTGTGGGTGAAAAAAACAAAGTAATTTATTGAATTATAATACATGGAATTTTTCTGTTAAGTATGTATACTTCGATATATACATTGCAATTTTTCAGGCATTCCTTGTTTTTGAAAAACGTTAAATTTAAAGCTTCTAACGAGTGTTTCCACTTCTTGATTAAGCATAAGGTAACATTTTGAGAAATGAGAAAAATGATTTCAAGAGAAGTTCAAAATATGCTTCTTAGGCAATATTCTAAAGTAGTATCTTTTGAACTTTACTTGAAATCAGTGTTTTATAAAATTTCGAGTTTAGAAGAGCCTGAAAATTTGGTTTGGTCGTTCCGCTTCGCGGAGCGACCAAACCAAATTTATTAAATTATAAATACTGCCTTGAGGTACCCCCATGTTCCCATCTAATACACTTGATAAATCATAATGATGGTTGCGACCGTAACTACGTGGTAATTCATGATCACTGAATCAAACACTTACTATGTTTTTACCACAAAATATTTATTGTATGTATATATATTATATTACACAAATATACACATAAATTCACGACTTAAGTTTCGACGTTTGACGGTCATTATCAAGTGAAACAAATTCCAAAGGGGGGTTACATTTATACAGGTAAAACAATTTAGAGTGAGGGTAGCAAAACAAATTAGGTTAAACAGGTACAAAGATTTACACATTAAAGGATTTCAAAGAGCGGCGTGTACACTAAATCGGTTTGTTCGTTTAACAGATTAACTAGGGGGTTCTTGGTTCGTTTGAAAATTTCGGCGGATTCGAGCAGGTTAAGCTTTGTGCCTTTGGTACAGTTATGTAAAATTTTAATTTTATTTATTTCTGGAAATGAATGTTTGCACTCTAATACGTGGTTAGAAAAGGAACTGGAGTCTTGGTTCAATCTAAATGCGCGAAAATGTTCCGAATATCTCTTTTCGACACTTGATAAAACCTCATCACTATTATTTTTGACTTTAACAGATTGCTTTTGAGACGTTAGATATGATTCGAGCCATTTATAAGCTATTCCGCAAACTCCATAAAGATTAAGCTTTAGTAATAGGATGTCATAATTTATGGTATCAAATGCCTTGGACAGATCTAAGAACATACCAAAAGCAACGTTATTTTTGTCTAAGTTGTTATAGATTGGATTCAGAAAATCAAATAATGCTGTTTTAACACTTCTACCAGACATGAAGCCATGTTGTGTGTTAGAGAATAAATTATTACTTCTAAAAAAAAACGAATAGGTCTATTTCTATGGATAGAAAACTAATGGATCTGTAACTCTCAAAAAATTCGGGAAAGCCCCTTTTAAAAATAGGTGTGACAATTGACAACTTTAAATAGTTTAGAAAATTCCCAGACGAAACCGATTCGTTCTATATTATCACACATGTTTTTCAAGGATTACTACTTAATTTTTGTTACAAATAATATATATATATATATATATATATATATATATATATATATATATATATATATATACAGGGTGTCCGTATTTCGAGGAAATGCATGGGGATCTCGGTTATTTGAAGAGTTAGAGAGTTGGTTAAATTAGGGCAATTAGGGCATGTGAAATTTGTAGCCCAACAATAATCCGAAAACAGATTTAAAATATCTTTTTTTGTTTTCGAGATATTGCCAAAAAACATTTTTTTTTCAAATTTCGTTTTTATTTTTTTATTCAAAAACTATTGGATCTAGGAATTTGTAACTTTTACATTATACAGGCACTTTTTAATCAGGAATTTAGTAGTGTACTTACATTTAAAATAACTTTAATATCTTCCCCGGAACCATAGCCAACTTTTGTTTTTCTTATGGGCGCCATATTGGATTTTCATATTTTTAGAAAGAACTTTTTTTTTCTGAATTAAACGGTATATCACACTTATAATTTATTCTGCGTTTCATTTGAAACATAGCAACCTTTTGTTTTTTGTAAAGAGTGCCTTGGAAACAATAATATTGATACGTTATTCAGTTATTGATGTGTCAATAAGATACGATCATTATACATAATACATAAAATAAAGTTAAAAATGGTGTTTTCGAACCAAGGAAAACGAGATATGATCGAAGTTTATTATACTTCAAACAAAAATGTACGTATTTCATCCGAAGTCTATCTACAGCGCTATCCAGAAAGGCAACAGCCAAGTGAAAGTCATTTCATAAAACTACATACAAATTTATTCGAATATGGTTCCTTCGTAAAGCCACGACAAAGATATGGATATCACCAACCCCATGAAAATGAAAACAAAATTTTGCAAGCGGTAAAATGATTTCATTTTAATTACAATAAGATAATATTTATTCCCCTAGATTCAAAATAACCCTTCTTCCTCAACGAGAGAACTTGCGAACCAGTTTGGTGTGACGCGTGACGTTTCAATACGTATGGAGAATTTTGAAAAAAAATAAATATCGCCCATTCAAAATTAAAGTTACTCAAGCTCTCCATCCTGGAGATGCTAGACGAAGGATGGACTTTTGTCGTATTTTATTGGGAAAATTAAACGAAAATCCGAATTTCTTGTCAAATGTGATATGGTCTGACGAATGCCGTTTTACCAACACAGGGATATTCAATAGGCATAATGAACATTTGTGGAGTATAAATAATCCTAGACAACATGAAGAAAGACGACGACAAGTGCGATTCGGACTAAATGTATGGGTCGGTATTTTGGGAGACAATATTGTAGGTCCATACATTTACGAAGATACATTAAATTCACAGAGATATCACGATTTTTTAAGAACATTTTTAAGTGATTACGTAGACAATAACATCCCCTTAAATATGTTAAGAAATGTATGGTTTCAACAAGATGGTGCACCACCTCACAACAGCCAAATTATCGCTAATTATCTGTCCGAAATGTTTCCAAATAAAGTTATGGCAAATAATGGTGATATACGTTGGCCAGCTCGCTCACCTGATTTGTCACCTCTAGATTATTTTCTTTGGGGAGCTATAAAAGAAAAAGTTTATAAAACTATTCCAGAGGACAAAGACGATTTAAGAAGAATTATAATAGTTACCATTCAGCAATTAAGAGGAAGAGACATTTTTCGGGCAGTCCAAAATTTAAGGAAAAGACTAGAATTATGTTTGGAGGTCAATGGTGATATATTCGAACACTTACTCTAAGTTTGTGATAATTTTAGTTCAAAAGATATTTAATTAATTTGTTTATTATTATTTAATATTATGAAAAACTTCATCAAGCAGCAGAGTGATTATTCTGGTTCCTTCCCTAAAAAAATATAGTTGTAGGCCTCAGGAATTTTAAAATGTGCAACTGTTTTCAAGGCACTCTTAAAAAAAAACATAAGGTTGCTTTGTTTCAAATGAAACGCAAAATAAATGATAAGTGTGATATACCGTTGAATTCAGAAAAAAAAGTTCTTTCCAAAAATATGAATATCCAATATGGCGCCCATAAGAAAAACAAAAGTTGGCTATGGTTCTGGAGAAGATATTAAAGTTATTTTAAATGTAAGTACATTACTAAATTCCTGATTAAAAAGTGCCTGTATAACGTAAAAGTTGCAAATTCCTAGATCTAATAGTTTTTGAATAATAAAATAAAAACGAAATTTGAAAAAAATAGTTTTTTGGCAATATCTCGAAAACAAAAAAAGATATTTCAAATCTGTTTTCGGATTATTGTTGGGCTCCAAATTTCACGTATTTGCCCTAATTTAGCCAACTCTTTAACTCTTCAAATAACCGAGATCCCCATACATTTCCTCGAAATACGGACACCCTGTATATATATATATATATATATATATATATATATATATATATATATATATATATATATATATATATATATAATCCGATATATAAACTTATAGAACGGTTTTTTATATTGTTTTAGTTGGCATGACATGGGAAAAAAAGATCTACCAGCAGTTTTCGACTACATTTCCAATCACACAAACAAACCAGGGGAGCTAATCTACGTTGGACATTCAATGGGAACAACAATGTTTTTCGTTTACTCATCTTCAATACCAGAAGCGTCAACCAAAATTAAATCAATGGTTGCTTTGGCTCCTGTTGCTTACATGACTCATATCAAATCACCGATTCGATATTTGACACCGTTTGTCTCCGATATTGCAGTAATATTTAATTGAAATTCAATTAATTAAATATTTACTACTTAATTGTTCATTCTTTTGCAGTTTGTATTTAAACATTTAGGGATGAACGAATTCTTACCGAGTGCTAAAATATTGAGTTTTTTACAACGTGACTGTTTAAAGTCTTTTGCACACCACATTTGTGATAATGTTATATTTGCGTTATTTGGTTTCGATAAACAACAAATTGATGAGGTACGTGACTTATTTTTTTTTTAAATATGAAAGATTCTAGAGATGAATTTAGCATCAATCAAGTAGTCCAATGATTTTTAAAGTGTCTTCAAAAAAATGTTCAAAATATCAAAAAATTGATTAAAATTTCAAATAAAATAAAAAAACTTTTATAAAACTGGTTCAGATTACCATTGACAGGAGCGACTGACAAATTCACGTACATTAAACATTAAAAGTGCGATTCATTTCGCAATCTATTACAAGTTAGTCTTACAAATACTATATCAAACACTCATTGAAACAACTACTTCCCGGGCTAATACCCCGACGGACATTGAATTATACAACAAGTGTTTGCTGTTACATACAGTAACCTACTGCAAATGTAACAATTTAGGTCAAATTATTCAGGCCATCTATAGACGCGTTTCGAGATTTATCTCTCATCAGTATAGCTTTGCCATTCCCTCTAAACAATTTGACACCTTAGACTGGCGGTCACGTTACCGTTCAAACATAAGTATAAATGAAACCAACCAAGAATTGGCAATTTCATTTAAATTCACGTACGACCTACTTTACAATGTTTTGAAAATTTCATAGTCTACTTGATCGGGTTTTTAACTGAACACCTGATTTATCAGATATCGAATGATTTTTTCCAAGTGTATTAAAAAAATGTTATAATATCTAATATTCTGGAGATGAATTTCGTATCAAATCAAGTAGTCCAATGATACTCTACGTGTATTCAAAACAATTAAAATATCAAATCTTGACGATAAATTTTATGTCAAATCAAGTAATCCTATGATTTTCTAAATACATATTATTTTTTTAGAATCTTCTTCCGGTAATTGCTAGCCATTCTCACGCCGGAGCATCGACGAAAACCGTTCTTCATTACCTTCAAGTAATTGCCAATAATGGAACATTTCAACAATACGATTATGGAAAAAAGGAAAATTTGATAAGATATAACCAAGCAATTCCTCCACTTTACGATATTAATAACATCGAAGTTCCAATGTACTTTCTTTACGGAAATGAGGATGCTTTAGCTACCCCAATTGTAAGTATATTATTTTGAATAAATACAAAGCTTTCTGAATAATTTAATATACAAAGTGTCCCGTTAATGTGATGTATTTTGATCCCAGGAATCTATGATTAAGCCATTTCCGTACATTAAGAGGATACCCTATATAGAGATTTTTTCTTTTGAGTATAAAATCTCGATGTATACACTGTACTCAGTGGGGGCGGCCGATGAATGATCTTTCAATAACATTTAGTATAATTATGAACCACAAGAAATGTTTGGTAATTGTTCGTTTATAAAATAAAAATTATCAAAACATTGACGAAAATGTAGTACATTGAAAAAAATCTAAATTTTAAAGGCTAATTAAAAATCACGAAAATCATAAACATTTTAAAATGGTCTAAATTCGATTATGATAGTCATCACAATCTCAAAATTACGAACATTATATAAATTAACGAAAATCAGTTTCATCATAAAAATTAACAGAATCGTATTTTAAAATCATGATAATTGACGAAAATTATGAACGTTGTACGACAGTTTTAATTGTAATATTTGCTGCGTAAAGTAAAATACCAGTTAATTGATTTTTGTAACTAACGTTTTATGACGTATAATTATACAAAAACGTATCTCAAAAATACGTTTTTTGGTGTATACATTTTTTACATCTGTTTTTGGCGGGTATTGTTTTAACATACGATTTTTCGATGAATCTAAGACATATTTATTACATTATTACATTATTACATTATTTATTATTTAGCTAAATATATATTCAGCTAAATAATTGTTTTTTTTGCGGGCACAGTCAATAGCAAAAAAATCTGTTTCGTTTATGATTAAGCATGAATTAAAATTTCGTCGAAATGCATATTTTTAAGCTTTTCTAAACTCTAAATTTTACTTCATGCGCCAGGCTTGAAAACAGAGTTATTCTGAAGTTCAGAACCAACTATTTCATATAATTACCAAACGTTGAAAAAAAGGTTGATTATAGCGATAAAATAATTGTTTTTAATTATCTGCTTTTGAATAAAATATTGAAGGGCCTCGAAAATATAAGTTGCACCGGACCTCAAATTTTGTATGAAAGGTACTACTCGTATCTCATAACTAACAAAATTGTGCAAACAGCATTTTGATTTGAATTCTTACAGTTTAGAAAACCTGATTTTCAAATTCAGACATGTGTGTTCAATAATAAGCTTCTCTAACATTGATTATTTGTTTATGATAATTTTAAATCTAAAAAGAATAAACTAAAATAAAATTGTTACTATAGCATATAAATTTTTACTTTAGAAAAAACACATCAAACACAGCTTCTTAATAATTGTCCATATCAAAATATTTAAAACGCTAACTTACACTTACCAACCATCACTTATCAACGATAGAAATAAGAAATATAATGTATAAATAGAGATCGTTCCTATTAACTAAGGAGGGAATCAGAAGAAATGCGGACATGTTTGTAGCTACGTGGAGTTTAATTGCAACTAATTACGTATTTGTTTAAAAATAATGCCATTTCGATGGCGTAATTAACTTTTTATAAGTTTCGCATTTTATGACTTTCGATGTTATGAGCACAATTGTGTTCTAACTTCTGGCCTAGTTCAATGGATAACAAAATTTAAGTCAGGTAATAAATATACCATATTATACTTTAATATGCTTTTATAATCAATTAATGGATTATTATTTATGTCAGTTAATTAGGTCAGGTTAGATGAAAGTTACTAAGGTTAGGCTAGATGTCAATTAACGTTGTAACGTTTTTAATAAATTTGTCAATAACTCAACAGACTATTGATGGTGGTTTGTCACTATCATGCATAAACAATTTTGAAACGTATGTTTTTGTCAAATTTTATTATTTGGCAGCAGTCGCTTAATCAAGTCTATAAATGTCAATTTGAACATACTTAAACAGATGTTTCCAATTTTTTGATATTCATGCATTTGAAATTACTTGTATTTTTAACAAAGTATTCTATATTGTAAACAAACATTATTTAGTTTGCCATCCAAATTTTCAAGCTTTTTATAAACTCGAAATTTAACTTTACGCTTAACCAAGGAGAAAAAATACTTATTAGGTACTTCAGATTGAAAAAAAAGCCAATGCTCGAAAATTTACAGCTTATACATCAAGATATGTGTACTCAGGAGAAACATTCCCTGAATATGAGCTCGTTAGATATTTACTTTAGTCAACTCTATTTAAAAAAAAATCTGTGTTAGTAAAATATTCTGCTGATATTTAGCACCAATTTTTGATTTTATTTGATTTGTTTTCAGGATGTTGTAGAATTATACAAAGATTTACGTAGTGGAAAAGAATTGTACGAGATTCCACTAACGACGTTCAATCACGTAGATTTTATCTATGCCAAAGATAGGAAAAAATTGGTTTATGAGCCTTTGTTAAGATTTATTAAAGAAACCAATTAACTTTATGTGTAATTTATTAAAAGACTTATTTTATTAATACCTTTATACAAAAATCTTTATATTGTTCATCGTTAATATAGTGACTACAAGAAAGATATTTTGTTTTTGTTATTTGCTTTGAAAATTAGTAGAATATGTAATATACAAGAAGTTTTTCATTTAAGTATACATATTCCAATTACAGCGTATATACTGCAAATCTACAGATATTTATGTTTTCCACTTCCAGATAAAGCATGAAGTAAAATTTTGAGTTTAGAAAAGCCTTAAAATTTGGTTTGGTCGCCCCGCGAAGCCTGGAAATTTGGTTTGGTCGCTACGCAACCAAACCAAATTTTCAGACTTTTCTAAACTCGAAATTTTACTTCATGCTTAATCTGGTAGTGAAAACACACGTTTAAAGCTTCAAATTCAACTCTTAAAAAAAAACAACGAATATTGGAAAATTCACAGCGCATGCATAAGTATTAAAGAAAATGCCCTGTATTAAATCACATTCAGCTATAGTTTATATTTGATCACCATCTACAAATTTAATGTCAAAATAATTGAATTTCAATAATTAATTTGTAGATGGTAATCTAATATTAACTATAACTGAATTGGTCAATTATTTTCAGAATATTTAAAGATATAAAAAAAAATGCGATGTGATTTAATACAGGGCATTTTTCTTTTAATACCTATGCATACGCTGTGAATAAGATTCCAGTAATTCTTTAATTTGCATCCATCTATACCACAGTGGTTAAATTATCACATCCACTGATACTCAGTTTATAAAGAAAGCTTCATAATTCATCAAATTTCATCTATTTTACACTAGATGGTGTTCATTGGATTTAGATTGCATGTAGAAATTCTATATCCAGTCTAGAAATTTCCCTTACCATAAAAGTAATAAATTATTTCCTGCATTTCTTATACAATTTATTATTACACGTTATTGCTTTTTCAATATTTATAGATTACAGACACCTATTTTACACCCTCCAAACAAAATCATTATATTATCTACCTGTTGCTTCAAAAAGGGATCGCCCCATATTTCAGCCGGCTGCACACAAAAGCCCTCCATCGAATTTTCGTTATTATATAAAGTCTACACTTTCAGGTAGGTCAGTTTTGTATTTGTAATCCTCCTTTCCGCGTTTTCACTATTCATTACATCCGTACCGTGCATTACAAATAATTTGTTATTTCGTTAAAAGTTACATCATTCAAACTCAAATTCAAAACTAATTAATAAATTATTACAGGTAAGATTTACATTTATTTGCAGTTTTGTTATGGTTATTAGTAAGTAAGTAAGTTTATTTCTTGCTCATACCAGAGGTTTACAATAGTCAATCAATATATAATAATAAAATGCTGTAAAATTTATACATAAATATATGAAAAAATTATAAGTAAATATAATGTAATACCGTGCGAACATTTAAAACATGATTTAGAGTAGGTTTTGAATATTAAATTAGATTGGCACTACTGACTGTTAATATATACTTTATCATAACCTAAAATTTATTCCATCATTATATTAGCATTCTGGGCAACCGCACAAAAAATGCCGCCTATATCAACATTTAAAATTCGTTACATATACAAAATATAAACAATAGTATACACATAGAATTTTGGTTCGAAGTCTACAAATTCTTTTTTGTACATTCAATAATGCGAAAATCAAAAAAAAAATGCTTTTGATATTAAAAGCGCTTTGACACTTTTCTTAAATCTTAAAAAGGGGACAGATTATACAAATGTGAAATTAGTTTATACTTATTATTATCACTAGTTGAGTATATTGCTTCAAGTTTTAAGTAAAAGTGCTAGTATTGTGTTTTCCATTGATTACAATGCTTAATAGCACCTTGTTTTTTTTACCTATTTGTTTAAACATAATTCACCAAGTATAACAAGTGAGAAATAATTTTAAAAATTATTGTACAGTCCTTCTTTGTTGAATGATAACTATTAATGCATGTAGATTAATGTATCTGTTATTATGCAATCACTATTTATTTTCCTCTTTTGATTGTGCCTTAATTCATGATTCATTTTAGTTATAATTTAGAGGAAATTGTCTGTAAGGTCAACTGGTTGTGATAACAAGCATCGTAATTTTATAAACATCGCAATTGTGAATCATCGTTAAAAGAGTCAACAAGGAATGAACATGCTGTGGTTTGCACTGCTTTTCTTGTGGTCAACGCCAGCTTGGTGTCAAGATAAGTTTAATCCGGATGAATTTTTAAATACAGTAAGTACACATAATTAAAAATAAATAAGTGATTTCACTGCTGAATCTTGGAGGCATTCAGCATTTTTATATATTGAGATAAAGAATACATTTAACATTTTGAACTGTTAAATGTGGAGGCTTCTACAGTGCGATTGTTTAAATTATGATTTAGAATAGGCGGCATTTTTTGTGCGGTTGCCAAGAATGCTAATTGAATGATGGAATAAATTTGAGGTTATATAAGTTAGGTCTTTTATTGTGATTATAATTTCGCCAACTTCAACTTGTCAATACCAAACTGAAAGAACTAATATAGAAAAACTTCAATTTATCATTATCAAATTATAAGTACAAGTGACATGTTGAAGCTGTCAAAACTATAGTCACAATAAAAAACCTTATCTATACAAACAAAGTTTAAGTGCCTCATTTGTGTGCAATTTGTAGCAAATATTGGAAACCCTAGAACTTACATTTTGTAAATGTGTCTTTTTGTTGTCATTAAACATTTATAAGAAGCCACTGTCAGTAAACGAATTGAAGTTCAGAGGCAGAATTTCTAACACATTTTTTTATGAAAAACAGGCCGCTTGATTTTGTCAGGGGTTTCCATTTTTTGCTCTTAATTGTATGTTTGTACGCCACTTTTATTTTACTTTTGTGACTAGTTTCAATTACAGTAAAAAATAGTCAGATGTGAAGAGTAACTGTTAGTAAACGAATTAAAGTTAGAGAGGCATAATAACAATACATTTTTTTATGAAAAACAGGCCGCTCGATTTTATCAGAGGTTTCCATTTATTTGCTCCCAATTGTACATTTCTAGAATACTTTAATTTTACTTTTATGGCTAGTTTCAATTACAGTGAAAACTAGCCACAGAAGTAAAATAAAAATGGTATAAAGAAGTTAAGTGTTATCTTCACCTCAAAGATAATTCTAATTTATCCTTTTAGCCAGAATTAATAAAAAAATATGGATTCGATGCAGAATCTCACATTGTCGAAACAAGTGATGGTTATCTCCTAACAGTTCATAGAATTGCTTCATCAAGAAATGGAACGAAAGGAGGACCTCCAATTTTTCTGCAGCACGGATTATTTTCAAGCAGTGCAGATTGGGTGGATGCTGGAAACGATTCACTGGGTATGCAAATAATACGCAATTCTAAAAATAATAGCTTAACTCACTTTTGACAATTTTAGGATTTATTTTAGCTGATGCGGGATATGATGTGTGGATTGGAAATGCCAGAGGTAATAGATATTCAAGAGCACACGTTTCTTTATCGACCAAATCTTATGAATTTTGGAATTTCAGGTACAGTTCAATTACAATTATTTACTAGTGAAAACTGTCAATGCGATCAAATTTTAAATAAATATTGATAATTTAATTATGATGTGGAAATCGTTATAACTCAGGATTGTAAGAGCGATTGTAAACCAATTTTATAATAATATCTGTGGCTAATAGGAAAAACGAGTTAAATTTAAAAAAAAAAAAATGAGTGTTTACCATAATTCGTATTATTTTTTGGTCTACTTTCATTTGACATAGAGAAATTAAACCAAATCGTTCATCATTCTGAAACAATAACAATGAACAAGTGGCCGAAAATGGTTAAATTTTGGAATAACCGAGTTACCTCTGTCACGATACAGAAAAACCGGGTAACTCCATTAAGTTTAATAAAAAATGCATGTATGATGATAATAACTATACAATTACACTTGTAAATAAAACACTTTTTACAATTATTTTATTATTTTTCACCGTTCATAAATATTGCTAAAATATGGATTTATAAATGTATATTCATTAACCTTCGGCAAGATGTCGCATTGTTCTCCAATCCCAAACCAGTATTTCAAAATTTGAATTGGTTTTTCTCGAATAATTAAAAAGTAGAGTTAACTCGTTTTTCCTTTTAGCCACAGATATACAGAGAGTTTTATGTAACACCGAACATGCCAGAAAATATTCAATGTAAATTTTCCTATGTTCGATGTGTTCTGGGATGCATCAATGCATTGAGTGCGATTTCATTGGCTGATTTTAGTAGTTCTGACGCAATTTTAGTTTTCAGTAGCTCTACCGCAACTTACATTTAACGTCAAAATGAAATGTGTCATTCAATAATCGCCTACATCACTAATGGAATATTAATATTAAACAGAAAAGAAAAATGAGATAGAGGAGAACAGGTTTAGCTTAATCGCAAAAATAATAGAAAAACAGATTTCTGTTACTTCCGTTTGCTAATATTTCAAGATAAGTTTATACATTGCTTCAATTTCACTGGAGATTATTAAGAACTTCGATTCGGCGTATTGTGTAAACCATTTGATCAGGACCACCCCAAGTACGTTGCTTTGGGTGTACCAGCAAAAATGCCGTCCAAAAACTGCCTGGTCCTCTGGGGAGTGCGCATTTCTGCACTGCACTTAGGCCTTATTAGGCCCATTGTGCTAACAAAACGGCCTTTAGGCAGCTTTAAATATAAATATTCCAAATTTGAAGAGCGCGGCGAGGCAGGTTTGCAAGTACCGCACCTAGTACCTACTGCTGTCAGCACAACAATATTGGGGTGTTAGGTGTGCTGCTATATTTGGCAAACATTGCAATTTTCATTTATTTGCTAACATAATACTCAATGAAGATAATGTAGGTGTATTTATTACTTTATTGACTACGTAACTTACAATGAATTGAAGATACAGTGATTTTTTTTAGGTAAACATGCATAAGCTGTAAATTTTCCGACATTCGTTGTTTTTTGAAAGAGTTCAATTTGATTCTTTAAACGAGTGTTTTCCACTCCCAGACTAAGCATGAAGTAAAATTTCGAGTTTAGAAAAGCCCCGTGAAAATTTGTCGAGTGTCGCGCAGCGACCCGAAACAAATTTTCTGGGCTTTTCTAAACTCGAAATTTTAGTTCATGCGCCACGCGTATAAACCACAGATTTCAAGTGACGTTCGAATATACATAAATTACACAATATTTTAGTGTTTTAAACGCGTGGCGCATGAAGTAAAATTTCGAGTTTAGAAAAGCCCAGAAAATTTGTCTCGGGTCGCTGCGCGACCCTCGACAAATTTTCACGGGGCTTTTCTAAACTCGAAATTTTACTTCATGCTTAGTCTGGGAGTGGAAAACACTCGTTTAAAGCTTCAAATTGAACTCTTTTAAAAATCAACTAATGTCAGAAAATTAACAGCTAAAATATTTAAGAAAAAGTAATATGATTTTATAAAAAATAATGACAAAAATGGAACTGATACAACAATTGCGGATATTCCCTGTTTTGTTTTTTTTTTTAATTTATAGCTTTAAACAAGTGTTTTCCACTCCCAGACTAAGCATGAAGTAAAATTTCAAGTTTAGAAAAGCCCCGTGAAAATTTGTCGAGGGCTCGAAATTTTACTTCATGCGCCACGCGTATAAAATACTAAAATATTGTCAAATTTATGTATATTCGAACTTTACTTAAAATCTGTGTTTTATACGCGTGGCGCATGAAGTAAAATTTCGAGTTTAGAAAAGCCCAGAAAATTTGTCGCGGGTCGCTGCGCGACCCGAGACAAATTTTCACAGGGGCTTTTCGAAACTCGAAATTTTACTTCATGCTTAGTCTGGGAGTGGAAAACACTCGTTTAAAGCTTCAAATTGAACTCTTTTAAAAATCAACTAATGTCAGAAAATTAACAGCTAAAATAATTAAGAAAAAGTAATATGATTTTATAAAAAATAATGACAAAAAATGGAACTGATACAACAATTGCGGATATTCCCTGTTTTTTTATTTTCAATTTATAGCTTTAAACAAGTGTTTTCCACTCCCAGACTAAGCATGAAGTAAAATTTCAAGTTAAGAAAAGCCCCGTGAAAATTTGTCGAGGGCTCGAAATTTTACTTCATGCGCCACCCGTATAAAATACTAAAATATTGTCAAATTTATGTATATTCGAACTTTACTTAAAATCTGTGTTTTATACGCGTGGCGCATGAAGTAAAATTTCGAGTTTAGAAAAGCCCAGAAAATTTGTCTCGGGTCGCTGCGTCTGGGAGTGGAAAACACTCGTTTAAAGCATTAACTTGAGCTTAAAAAAACAAGAAATATTTGTTTAGAAAAGTACAGTGCGATCATTTATTTCACAAAACAAGTGCTAACCAATTTTTTGTTCAAAATCCTCCCAGCTAAATTTTTTGTTCGAAACATGTTTTTTGTAGATTTGCCCCCATATGGGGGCGGTCTTCGTCGGAAGCCCGGTCGTAAGAGTGTTTGTTCATCATTAAGAGTACTTGACATGCACACATATTTTCAGCTAATTCAGGCGATTTTTAAAGGTTAGGTGGTATTTTTGTCTGACGACTGGACTATTTGTATGTATTCACAGAATACTGTATACTTTGACAAATTTCTATGTATGTATTCATTTAAACTTTTTTTCACCGGAATTTAATCGGATTATCGACGGTCCGGATTTTTGACGTTTGGATTATCGAAGCTCTGCTGTAATTATAAAGTGTATTTAATAGTATACATAAATGTACTGTATATCTTACAGCTGTAAAAAATGATCTATTCCGTTAAATAAATAAACAAAATAACAACAAAAATCTGGCAGTACTGGTATAGAGTACAATTATTAAAGAATTAATCTGTGGTAACTACACAGCGTTTACTAATTCACTATTGTTTCATTAATTAAATCACATTACTAAATGTGTGGGTATTAATTAAAAAAAATCTTGTATAACATTTTTAAATATGTCTTTTATATTATTTTAGTTGGCATGATATGGGAATAAAAGATCTACCAGCAGTTTTCGACTACATTTCCAATCACACAAACAAACCAGGAGAATTACTCTACGTTGGACATTCAATGGGAACAACGATGTTTTTCGTGTACTCATCTTTAATTCCAGAAGCACCAACCAAAATTAAATCAATGGTTGCTTTAGCTCCTGTTGCTTACATGACTCACATCAAATCACCTATAAAATATTTAACACCATTTGTCTCCGATATTGCAGTAATATTCAATAAAAATTTTATCAATATAACATGTACTAACTAAAAATTATTTTGCAGTTTATATTAAATCACTTGGGCATCAACGAATTCCTACCGAGTGAAAAAATATTGAGTTATTTAGAACATGATTGTTTAAATACTTTTGCACACCACATTTGTGATAATATTATATTTGCGTTGTTTGGTTTTGATAAGCAACAAATTGATGAGGTGCGTTTCTTACAAAAAGTTAAAAGAAAACCTATTCTCGTAATTCAACTTAAAATCACAGACAATTATACAGACAGTCTGTTCAATGTAATTATTTACACGCCAAAAAAATGGAATCAAGGATTTATTGCGAGACTGGAATGTAGGAGGCTTTTATTTTACCTGATTAATAATGAAATTGCGAATAGACATGCCATCTGTAAGATTTTGTTTTGTCATAATTTAGTTTCCTGGATTCCATATCCAATAGATTGTCTGTGCTTTTGTCTGTGCTTGAAATAGGTTTTTCTAATTTCATATTGATTATTTTAGAATCTTCTTCCGGTAATTGCTAGCCATGCTCCGGCCGGAACATCGACTAAAACCGTCCTTCATTACCTTCAAGTAATTGCCAATAAAGGAAAATTTCAACAGTACGATTATGGGAGGAAAGAAAATTTGATAAGGTATAATCAAACGACTCCTACTCTTTACAATATTGAAAACATCGAAGTTCCCATGTACTTTCTTTATGGAGGTAATGATGTTTTAGCTAGCCCAATTGTAAGTATATTTTAGTTTTATAATTCTGTGATATTAAATTTAACAAACTTTCATTGACTTTAAGCCAACTAATTTCGAATCCTACTTGGCATCATATCTCATCAATCTGTGAACAATTGAGTCACCTATTTCCAAAAACCCATAAATCCATTTGAAAACAATGGATTTAGGAGTTTTTGTAAATAGGCGACTTTTCATTTTTTGCTCTCAATTGTACTTCGTATATACTCAATGTTTTTATTTGGCAATAACTATCTATTTTAATTTGTTTTCAGGATGTTGTAGATTTATACAAAGTTATACGTAGTGGAAAAGAATTGTACGAAGTTCCACTAAAAACATTCGATCACCTAGATTTTCTTTTTGCAAAAGATAGAAAAAAACTGGTGTATAACCCTTTATTGAAGTTTATTAAACAAGGCAATTAACGAAATCTGTGATTTTTTTATAGACTAATTTTATGAATAAATTTGTACACAATTCAAATAAAAATGAACAATTTTCTATTAATTCGAAAACAATTATTTCTACCTAATGAACCTACTTACAGGGATTTTTTCTTTCAAGTATTCGTTCAAATTTTAAAAGCGCAAGATTTGGCTAGACGAAATATTTTGGAACTTCAGTGTTTAGAAAAGCCTGACAATTTGTATTTACCGGCTCACTAAAATTTACAAAACTGAAATTTTACTTCATGCTTAATTTAGTAGTGGAAACGCTCATTAGAAGCTACAAATTGTACGTTTTTGTATACTTAAAAGAAAAATCTCCGGTATAAACTGTTTTTATTTCGCAAGATACTTTATTTTACCTACATCTTATATAAATAAACATATTTTAAATCTGAATATTCAAGGTATGTGATTCCCAACGTAGGCCATCTTCTAATAAATTATGAATTATTTTTTGCATTTGATTTATTTTCAAAATGTACCTGTTCTATACACATATTTAACTCAAAACTAATGAGTTAAGAGTTACATCACAATATTTGCCAATTAGCCTTAGTTAGGACGCGAAACGACTGCGCGTCATATTGGACTACCACAAAATACTCGCATTCTTCAGGTGAAGAATTTTGATGTGCTTTGTTATAAATATGTTTATATAATTCATATAAAATTATACATTAAAAACATCTGATTTCTTTAAATAATTACTTTATTATATTGGATCCGTCATTTAGTTTTTTACGTTTTTAAGTTTAGGCTCTCACTCAGTGATCTTAAAAAACCTTTATCCGAAATTTCATTAAATAATTACAATGGTTATATTTTGTGTTTAAAACTATAAATTTCAGATTCTTAATCAGCGACCACGAAAATACCATTTATCCAAAAGTTTATGAAAGTATGACAATTTTTATCATTTTTGTCCGCTACTTTATATCCATCATTTTGTTATTAAAATTTGTAATTACATATTCTTAATAAGCGACCTCGAAAAGCCATATATCCGAATTTTCATTAAAATATGTCACTTTTATAATTTTGGTACGCTATATTAAATTCTTTTTAGCTAAACATGGTTCGTTGCCAAATGGTAACATAATGCATTAAAGGGTTAAGGGGGCCAATTGAAACTTAATAGAATGTCGACCGAATATCATAAAAAAATAACAAAAATGATTAAATTCTTAAAATTTAGAAATATCTTGCTGATTTCTAAAAAGAATATTAATTTCAAGAATCAATTTATTTAGTTCAGTCTTGTGAATTATTGCAAGAGATTCGAATTTTCACAACTTTACAACATACGTCGTCTCAATATTTTAGAAAAATCAGCTAAAATATATTGAAGCCAAACGTGTTAGCTAACCAATAAAAATCCTTCCTGTGCTAATTCTCCATCAACATATAAAGTAAAGTGCTAATGCGACGTTCTACAATATTAATTGATAAAAGATAATTTATTATTAAATTGATTAGTATAATGATTCAGACAAATTATAAATAGGAATCCAAATCAGAATTGCTATTAAATCGTCAATTATGATTCATGGTCAAGAGCCTTATCACACTGAGGCAGGATGGCGCATATCAAGAAAACATCTGGGATATAAGTGATTCCCCAAGCTTCCTACAGACAGTCTGCAATGCGCCTGCAGTCAACACCACTTATCAGGATTAATCAAATCGTTTCTTTTGTAACGCGTATAAGCAAAGTCCGAAAATGCCGACACAACTTAAAATTACGGTGTTGTTCTTCATCTTAATCTCAGAAGTAGTGAATTTTGGGAATTCAAGTTACAACCCAGATATCTACTTAACAACAGTAAGTTCAATTATGTATGTATTAAAGAAAGAAGAAAAGTCTATCTTTTAAGTCTACCTAGATATCCCAAAGCAAATTATTCCAGGTTTTGGTTAATTATTTGTAAAATTTATTAACATGAGATCAAATTTAATTTAGTTAAACATTAAAAATGGTCACATTGTGATTGAAATGTGCATGAAATGAAGTGAATAAGTTTTTCTGGAGCTTACCTAATTTTCCTAGTATGTAACATGTAACTTATCAAATAATTTATTTATTAAATTAAACTTCACTTTAAATTACTAAAGTACTTGATTTTTTAAAACGTTATGAAAGTTATGTAAATTGAAAGGAGATTTAAACTTCAGTAAAATTTCAAGAAATCACAGATTTATTGTAATTTACTATAAATTGTCAAATTACTGAAATTCGCAAATTTTTTAAAAACAGAAAAATTTAAATTTGAAAAAATTCAAAGAAAATACAACTTTGTTGAAATGTTTGTAAAGATTCAAATTTGAAGAACTTACAGAATAATTGTAATATTACTAATATTATCGAGTGAATAAAATTCACGATTTTTTTTAAACTTTATTAAAATAATATTAATTGAAACAAAGATTCAATTTTGATATAAATTATTAACATCATAAAAATTTTAAGAAACGGATTTATTGAAATTTTACGAAAATTAACAAATTTTCTGACCTAAATTATGAACATACCATCTTTAAAAAAAAATGAGGAAAACAATCGAATTAATAAAATTAAAGTCTTGTTAAGGGGAATATAACAGTGGTCTGAAATTTAATGTCAGGTTTATTTAAAAACTAAAGATCCTAGAAAGTTGAAATTTTGACAGCGTATATTAAGCTCAATTATCTAGTAAAATATCGAAGTACTTTTTTTAACAATTTGCTTTCAGAGGTATGAAAAAAATAATGTTATATTTTTCAAAATTAAAAAACATGTTCCCATATCTTACTAGTTTATACTATAAGGAATATAATGTGAACATTTTATAAGGATGCGATAGCTCATGCCCGAGTCAGGGAAAAATAAAAATCTTAAAAATAAGACCGTAAAATACCGCCGCCTTGCGGATCTTCTCTTAGTTGAACGCGTTGTACACATTTTCATAACGAGAATCTGTCATTTAAGTATACAGAAGCATACGTTGAACATTTGCCGATGCTAGGTTTATTAAAAGAATTTAATTTGAAGCTTTAAACGAGTGTGTTCCACTCCCAGACTAAGCATGAAGTAAAATTTCGAGTTTAGAAAAGCCTTAAAATTTGGTTTGGTCGCGTAGCGCGGAGCAGCCAAACCAAATATTCAGGCTTTTCTAAACTCGAAATTTTACTTCATGCGCCACCGGTACAAAACACTGACAAATTACGAAGTTTAAAACACACCGATAAACTTTCTATTGCATCAGTGTTTAGTACCGGTGGCGCATGAAGTAAAATTTCGAGTTTAGAAAAGCCTGAAAATTTGGTTTGGCCGCTCCGCGCTTCGCGCTACGCGACCAAACCAAATTTTCAGGCTTTTCTAAACTCGAAATTTTACTTCATGCTTAGCCTGGGAGTGGAAAACACTCGTTTAAAGCTTCAAATTAAATTCTTTTAATAAACCTAGCATCGGCAAATGTTCAACGTATGCTTCTGTATACTTAAATGACAAATTCTCGTTATGAAAATGTTCGGTGTTACATAAAACTCTCTGTATATCCGGCATATAAATATTCACAAGGAGCTTATGAACATGAATTATTTTATTATTATATTTTTAAGAAATAATCTATAATTTAATAAAATAAAACACATAGTTTGTTCAGCTGTCGTCTATTCCACGCGACGCGAGACCCTATCCGTTCATGCCAAGGAGCAATGCACAAATGCACAGTGAACTGCCGCTTTTCTCTCTGACTGTATTCGCCCCACTTGTCCTGTAAATTTGGCATCGGATGAGCTACTCTGAACTAGGTGGGTCTTTCCAACACGATCGGCGTGTTACACTGCGATAATCCACTTAAGTGATGAAAATCCAAAACATTTAGAATTTAATTGATTAATGACATTTTTTAGTCGTCAAGTTGACAATATTAATGGATTTTATTAAAAAATATGTTGATATCATCTATGCAATCCCCTTAGAAAAAAAATAATTATACGTTGAATATTTTTAATTCATTTGACAAAAACATATAATTCACATTTGAAGTAGAAGACGATTACAATTTGGTTCCATTTTTAGACCCGAAATTAATAAATAACAACAAAATTATTATAGATTAGTACCAAAAGAAAACATCCTTCAGCAGATGTAATAATTATAATTCGAATCACTCTTATAAAATGAAAATTAACACAATTTTAAGCCTATATAATAGAGTTACAAACATTTGTCAAACATCTTTCTAAATAATGGGCAACCCTAAACATGTTGAAAAAGTATCGCTGCAATTCAGATATTAGATGAACCACGAGGAGCGAAATAAAAACACGTGTTGTTGGTTGGAAAACTGTGTATCAACTAAACTCTTTACTCATAGATGTCTCACATTACAAAAACAGTAGATATTACAAACATAATATATGTCCATAATTTTGATATCTTATAACACCCCCACTTATCAAAATCTACAAACTAGAAATTAATTGCCGCTTAAACCTAAACCCCTTACAAATTTATCATGTTTTTCATTCTGTAAAGGTTTTGTCAGAACATCAGCTATCATTTCATTAGTAGGTAAGTACTTAATATTTACAATTCTATCAGAAACCGCATCTCGAACAAAATGATATCTTATATCTATATGTTTTGATCTGTCATGAAAGACTGGATTACTTGTTAATTTTTGAGCACTTTGGTTATCATTAAAAATATCTATATCATCCAGTTGACCTGTCAGATCAAATAGCAAGTTCCTCAAATATATAGCCTCTTTTGTCGCATCACTGATAGCCATGTATTCAGCTTCGGTGCTTGATAAAGTGACCGTTCTTTGTTTGCAACTTTTCCATGAGATTAAACCTCCAGATAACTTAAATAAATAACCTGTATAGGATTTTCTGTCCCTTTTATCAGAACCCCAATCTGCATCTACAAATCCAATCAGATTTAAATTATCCTTTTCAAACTTCATGGAGAAATGTTTTGTTGCTTTTAAATAACGTAGTAATCGTTTTGCACTTTGCCAGTGCGATTTAGTATAACAATTGTTATATTGACTAAGATAACTGACAGCATAAGAAATATCAGGGCGAGTCAAAACTGACAAATACATTAAACTCCCTATTACCTCCTGATACGGTAAGTTTACATCACAAACTTCTGTTTGTTCATTTCTTAAGTCAATACCAACATCCATAGGAGTCGAAGCAATCTTACAATCTGACATCTTATACTTATCTAAAATTTTGTCTATATAACTTTCTTGATCTAAAGTAATAACATTTTTTTTTATAGTCTCTTACAATTCTAACTCCTAAACATTGTTTAGCTTCTCCCAAATTCTTAATCTTAAATTTTAAAGTTAAGTTATTTTCTAGAAATTTCGTTTCCTCTGCGTCGTTTGAAAAAATAAAGAAGTCATCTACATACAAAGCTACTACTGTTAATAACTGATTTTTCTTCTTTATGTACAAACAAGGTTCAAACTGTGACTTTTTATATTTCAAATCTAACATAACTTCATTTACCCTCTCATTCCAAGCTCGGCCTGATTGCTTCAAACCGTACACTGCCTTTTTCAATTTATACACTCTATTTTCATTTCCCCTTAAAACAAAACCCTCTGGCTGTCTCATGTAGACATTTTCTTTTATAACACCATTCAAGAAGGCTGTTTTTACATCTAAATGTACAATTTTTAAATTAAGTTTTACACTTAACGCTATTAAAGTTCTCAATGTTGAGTGACGCACGACTGGCGCGAAGGTTTCAGTATAGTCGATACCCTCTCTTTGAGTATAACCCTTTGCTACTAGTCTTGCTCTGTAGCTTTTCTCATTCTCACTATTGAACTTTATTTTAAACACCCACTTGCAGTCGACAACAGTTCCCTCATTTGGCCGATTGACGAGTTCCCACGTGTCGTTTTCTTTGGATGACCTAATTTCTTCTACCATTGCCTCCTTCCATTTATCCTCGTCTGGTCTTGAGAATGCTTCTGGAACAGTTGTTGGTGCATTGGTTCCAACACTATCTGTACTAAGATAGGTAACAAAATCTTCTAACTCCTTTTTTTTTTCTTGGTCTGTCCGATGTCCTTTGTTCTTGAACGACTTCTGGGTTCCAATTTTGAGGTACATATTCATTATCGGAGTCATCAGCATCTTCAGATGAATCTTCAGTGACCGGTTGGGCAATCACTGCATCTTCTGCTGATAAAGTTGACCTCGCTTCTTCCCCCACTGAATCTGGAATTTCTGCCTTATCTCCTTCGATCATCATAGGAAATATATTTATATCTTTTGACGTCTCAATCACTGTAACGTCTCTACTGGTTATTACCTTTTTGGTGATTGGATTGTAACATCTATAGCCTTTAGTGTTTTCATCATAGCCAACTAAAATATGTTTTATGGCCTTTTTGTCCCACTTGTTCCTATTTGCTTTTGGAACATGTACCATAGTAGTACTACCATATGTTCGCAAATGACTGATGTTGGGCCTTTTACCCGTCCATAGTTCAAACGGAGTTTTAGAAATTCCTGCAGCAATAGAACGATTTTTGAGGTAACATGCAGTATTACAGCCCTCTGCCCACAGCCCTTTACTAACATTATTATCAAACATCAAGCACTTCGCCCTTTCAATAATGGTGCGGTTGCAACGCTCTGCCATGCCGTTCTGTTCTGGCGTATGACTGTTTTCTGATGAATAATTCCATTTTTCTTAAGATAATCTTCAAAATATTTGCTACAATATTCACCTCCATTATCAGTCCTTAAAATCTTTAGTTTCTTATTCTGCTGATTTTCAACTAAATTTTTAAATTCTATGAACCTTTCATGCATTTCATCTTTTGTTTTCAGGAAATACATAAAACACATTCTACTATAGTCATCTATAAATGTCAAAAAATATCTTGCACCTCCCAGTGAAGTGGTTTCCATGGGGCCACAAATGTCACTGTGAATTAGCTCCAACACTTCTTCAGCTAGACTTCCTTTACTTGGGAATGGCAGCCGGCTCTGTTTGCCTCGACAACATACTTCACAATTTTGAATACTGATGTCACTTTGTGCTTTATATTCAAAACCATCAACTAATTCACACATTTTCTTCATGTATGCACTATTTAAATGGCCTAAGCGACGATGCCAAACCTCACTGTTATCGCCACCATTTACGCTGCGTTTTGTTTATAGACGTTATTCTTTAAATCAGCTGTTGCCACTAGAATATTATGAGAATTGTAAATCTTACAACCTTTGTCATCGAAACACACTTTATTGCCTTTGTTTATAAGCTGACAAACTGACAGTAGGTTTGTGGTTAGGTTTGGGACAAATTGTACGTCTTTGATTACAATATCGTGTTCTGAGGTGCCTGCAGTTGTTTTTATTTGCACATCACCTGCACATTCTACTTGCAATTTATTATTATTGGCCACTACAATTTCTGTCAAGTTCGGATTTCTTTCATTTCTTAACCACCTTTTTCTTGCAGTTAAATGAACACTTGCGCCACTGTCAACATACCAGTCCGTGTTTTTAAATTGTCCTGTTGTAAACACTGCACTAAAAACACCGTTCAGTTTATTGTTGGGACATTTTGACATAAAATGTCCACTCTGTTTACATTTGAAACAAATTACACTGCACATGTCTCTTTTCTTGTTGTTGACATTTGACACATTCGATTTTTCATTCCAATTTGTACTCCTGGTGACATCTCGCGGAGCCTTTTGGAAACTTGATTTGAATTTTCTGGATTTCGTTGCGAACGCGCTGCTACTGCTGCCGCCATCTGTCTGCATATTCAACAACTTTGTTTTAATTGAATCCGTTGTGATTTGGATTCCCGAATGTTCAATTGCCATTATCATGGGTGCGTATCTCTCCGGCAAGCCCGCCAACAAGAGTGATCCTACCCATACTTCGTTAATTTGAAAGCCCGTTCTGCTTAGTCTCTGCGATGTCTCGACAACTTGATTTATGTATGACTCCATAGATTCGTGATTCTCCAATCTGGCAGATATCAATGTTCTTAAAAGTCCTATTTTTCTTGTAAACCCGTTGTCGTCATATAAATTTTTTATCTTCGACCATACTTCCTTGGCCGTTTTTGCATCTTTCACATGAGGAAATAACGATGGATCGACGGTTAAAATCAGCTTAGCCTTTGCTTTTGCTATTAGATCTTCGTTTTCTTCACTGCCGTCGATGCATTTGCTTAATCCTTCAAGCACTAATACACTTTCCATGGCAAACGACCATTCATCATAGTTCTCGCGGCCACGCAATTTCGGCACACTTGCTAAATAGTTTACCGCCATCTTATGAGAATACTGTTTCTTCGACCACTAACACAACTGTGTTTTTAACGCGAAACGCGATTAACGTGAACGTAACGTTTTGAACAAAACACGTGTTGTTGGTTGGAAAACTGTGTATCAACTAAACTCTTTACTCATAGATGTCTCACATTACAAAAACAGTAGATATTACAAACATAATAGATGTCCATAATTTTGATATCTTATAACAAAACATGTAATTAACAAACTTATGTTTGAAAAGAATCCTCAAACTCGTAACATAGTTTTAGAATACAATTTAGATATAAGATATAAAAAAATGACCTAACATCCCTAATCTAACAAATAGACTAATTAACATTTTAAAGAATGATTCGATAAAAGTAGTTACGTACAATAATTAAAAAAATAGGCAACCTTTTTTCAAAAATTGAAGACAAAACTCCAACGTTGATTGAATCCAACGTTATCTATAAAATTTCTTGCGCAGAATGCCCTTTAGTGTATGTTGGTCAGAGCATATTTAATATTGCTTGTTTTCATTTTTTTAAATTTTTGAATTTTTGCCTTGACGAAGCCAAAAAAATGTTTGGCGAAATATATGCACAAACATATATATTGTTTAATAAAAAATAAATTACATAAACATTCTACGCGAATGTCTCCGTCTTCATTTTATTTTTTCAATTAATTTCCGCCGTTTAAACCGAAAAAACCAAATAATATTTAATTTATTTATTCAACATTTAAAAAGTATAATAGATTTTCTATAAATGTTCCCTTTTTTATACTTTCTCAACATGGACATTTCTCAATTGTTGTCTAGACACGAAAATCAAGGAATTTTTCTTTAAAGTACTTATACATATCCCGCTGTACACCATATAATTTTTCATGTATTCGTTGATTTTATAAAAGAGGTTAATTCGAAATTTGTAACGAGTGTCGTCTACTCCAAGACTAAGCATGAAGTAAAATTTCGAGTTTAGAAAACCCTGAAAATTTGGATTTGTCGGGGTGCGCGAGCGAAGCGAGTCGCGCCCCGGTAAATCCAAATTTTTAGGGTTATCTAAACTCGAAATTTTACTTCATGCGCCACGCGTATAAAACATTCACAATATTGTGAAGTTTGAAATATAGTGCTTATTTTTCATTACGCATTAATAAGTTTTAGAAAAGTATTATCAAATCTTGTGATTTCTAAATTCGTGTTTTATAATATGTTTTTTTTTCACCTCTTAATATAACTTGAATAACATTTTTCTCCTCTATATTTTATTTCGTTATTGCCCGGTATTATTAACGATTAATAAATCATTAGATAACTATTTGTGGAGTAAATTTATTTACCTAGTAAACTATTAGGCAAATAAAATTGCGTATTATAAAGCAAACCTACCAAATAAATAGCAATTCTAGAAATGAATAATTTAATTAGTAGATTACAGACCGAAATTATACATTTTCATTGTGGCCATAGCTGGAACCACCAATTTGTTAAATTGAATTGTCAATATTTCAAATTTAATTGTCAATCAAATTGGAAATTTAGTTTAATTCCTTATAATTATGGAGAATAACCTTGAAATAGGACAGAATTACACAGAACAAGAAAAAGAAAGCTTATTAGAAATTATAGACATAAACGGGTGTTTTCCACTCCCAGGCTAAGCAAGAAGTAAAATTTCGAGTTTAGAAAAGCCTGAAAATTTGGTTTGGTCGCGTAGCGCGAAGCGCGGAGCGGCCAAACCAAATTTTCAGGCTTTTCTAAACTCGAAATTTTACTTCATGCGCCACGCATACAAGACACTGATTTTAAGTAAAGTTTACTTGTTCACAAAATTTCAGTGTTTTCAGTGTTTTATACGCCTGGCGCATGAAGTAAAATTTCGAGTTTAGAAAAGCCTGAAAATTTGGTTTGGTCGCTCCGCGCTTCGCGCTACGCGACCAAACCAAATTTTCAGGCTTTTCTAAACTCGAAATTTTACTTCATGCTTAGTCTGGGAGTGGAAAACACTCGTTTAAAACTTTAAATGGAACTAATTTCAAAAAGCGTATGCATAAATATAAAAATCTCTGGTTATGTCTAATTTGAAAAACTCTAGGTCTTCGACTCCTTAGAATGTCTTGTGGTTCAAATTAATCACTGTCAGGGAAGATACTATGAGCGAACTTAAATCTAACACGGATGATATTGTAGACATGATAACCGTAATGAAATTAATAATCAATAAATACAAGTAGTAGAATCTAAAGTAATTATAATAATGTAATACACTTTTGACTTTTAGTTTTTCAAATTAGACATAACCAGGGATTTTTATATTTATGTATATGCTTTTTGAAATTAGTTCCATTTAAAGTTTTAAACGAGTGTTTTCCACTCCCAGACTAAGCATGAAGTAAAATTTCGAGTTTAGAAAAGCCTGAAAATTTGGTTTGGTCGCGTAGCGCGAAGCGCGGAGCGGCCAAACCAAATTTTCAGGCTTTTCTAAACTCGAAATTTTACTTCATGCGCCACGCGTACAAGACACTGATTTTAAGTGAAGTTTACTTGTTCACAAAATTTCAGTGTTTTCAGTGTTTTATACGCGTGGCGCATGAAGTAAAATTTCGAGTTTAGAAAAGCCTGAAAATTTGGTTTGGTCGCTCCGCGCTTCGCGCTACGCGACCAAACCAAATTATCAGGCTTTCCTAAACTCGAAATTTTACTTCATGCTTAGTCTGGGAGTGGAAAACACTCGTTTAAAACTTTAAATGGAACTAATTTCAAAAAGCGTATGCATAAATATAAAAATCCCTGCTTATGTCTAATTTGAAAAACTCTAGGTCTTCGACTCCTTAGAATGTCTTGTGGTTCGAATTAATCACTGTCAGGGAAGATACTATGAGCAAACTTAAATCTAACACAGATGATATTGTAGACACGATAACCGGAATGAAACTAATAATCAATAAATACAAGTAGTAGAATCTAAAGTAATTATAATAATATAATACACTTTTGACTTTTAGTTTTTCAAATTAGACATAACCAGGGATTTTTATATATATGCATACGCTTTTTGAAACTAGTTCCATTTAAAGTTTTAAACGAGTGTTTTCCACTCCCAGACTAAGCATGAAGTAAAATTTCGAGTTTAGATAAGCCTGAAAATTTGGTTTGGTCGCGTAGCGCGAAGCGCGGAGCGGCCAAACCAAATTTTCAGGCTTTTCTAAACTCGAAATTTTACTTCATGCGCCACGCGTACAAGACACTGATTTTAAGTGAAGTTTACTTGTTCACAAAATTTCAGTGTTTTCAGTGTTTTATACGTGTGGCGCATGAAGTAAAATTTCGAGTTTAGAAAAACCTGAAAATTTGGTTTGGTCGTTCCGCGCTTCGCGCTACGCGACGAAACCAAATTTTCAGGCTTTTCTAAACTCGAAATTTTACTTCATGCTTAGTCTGGGAGTGGAAAACACTCGTTTAAAACTTTAAATGGAACTAATTTCAAAAAGCGTATGCATAAATATAAAAATCCCTGGTTATGTCTAATTTGAAAAACTCTAGGTCTTCGACTCCTTAGAATGTCTTGTGGTTCGAATTAATCACTGTCAGGGAAGATACTATGAGCGAACTTAAATCTAACACGGATGATATTGTAGACATGATAACCGTAATGAAATTAATAATTAATAAATACAAGTAGTAGAATCTAAGTAATTATAATAATATAATACACTTTTGACTTTTAACTGTCAAATTATTTAGAGAATAAAATTTACTTGCCAGAAAATCAACCAAATAATTTACTGGGGAGATTTATTAGCCAAATAAAGTTATTTTGGGTTTATAATACCGAAATCTTTAGAATAAATTAATTTATTCCTAAAGTAAATTTTATTTAGGGAATCGTTTTATAATACCGGGCATATATGAAATTATTTTAAGGGGTTAGGGAGAAAAATTTGGCACAGGGAGAAGTCAGGGAAATTTACCATTTCAAATTAGTTGCCACCATGAAGAAAGTATGATGGTATATTGATTAATTTTCCTAAGAGGTTTTTCCGAAAGAAATATCATCGGGATAGTTAGCAACACTGTTTTTTGGCACCAGAGGGTTCACTTTCGGACATTATATAATACCTGATAATTCTGCATATGAATTTAATGGTTTTTTGGAGACTGATTGATTTATTTAATCAATTAATCTTGATCCTGAATTATTCTGCAGCCTCAAATTATAAAACGACACGGATATCCATCAGAATCTCACGTAATCGAAACCATAGATGGATATTTATTGACATTACATCGAATTCCTGGCAATAAACATGGTAAACCAGGAAAAGCTCCAGTTCTCCTGCAACATGGATTATTAGCAAGCAGTGCAGACTGGGTTGTATCAGGAAATAGATCTTTAGGTAAATTAAAATAACTTGTCGTTTATGATTTAAGTAAAGCACGTGTATTGAATTAAATTTTTAGGTTTTATGTTAGCTGACGCTGGTTATGACGTTTGGATGGGAAATGCAAGAGGAAACGTCTATTCAAGAGCGCATGTTTCTATTCCACCTGACGATAAACAATTTTGGAATTTCAGGTAAATTCGCATTAGCACTAAAACAATATGCTTTAACCAGGCATCTGACTGGTCGATTTATATTACGTGTTTCAATAGACTAAGTAAACAGCTGTTCGCGCCGTGCCACCTAGCGGATTTCTGTATAAGCAGCATCGGTGTCGGTTGCGTATGAGTTGCATGGTGTCAGTTGGTTTTTTATTGTGTAACGTCATAATTTAATGCTGTTCGTGGTATTTGTTCGTACAAAACCGATGTAAATATGCATGTCATAATAAGTTGCGGCTTTGAAACGGTTGACACAACCATTTTCCGACGGAAAAGCCTGTCGAAAGGTAGGAAGCTTTGTGAAAGTTCGCACGTAACCGACGTATCCGAAGAAATAAGAGGAGACGAGAATAATATCTTGCGCGGGGTTGTTTTACGAGAAACACCCGGGGCATTGAACTCCAAAGCAGACACCCTGTACTACAAAACGTCGGTAGAGGTAACCTATACAAAATTGTAATGTTTCTGTGTCATAATGAGATTTCATTTTCAACAAGTTCATTGTAGCACGTAGAATTGTTTGGAAATGTTGTTAAATTATTAATTTACTTATTATTTACAATTACAAATAGAACGCATAATAAGAAATATACGCATTTCATTTAAGCTTTTTAAGTTTCTGCTTATACAATTTGATATACAATTTCAAACAATGTTATTTTCCTTACTCGTAACAGAAGTGCCACTTTCTCCTACTGTTTCACTTTTATATTTACTGGTGCATCCGACGACACAACAACTTTGATTGCATTTAGCTCGCTTCGGCTCAGAACTCATACTTCTGCTCAGAACTCCCGTATGATGAAATGACAACCGGCACCGATGCTGCTTAGGCTTAAAACCGCGTGGCGGCGCTGCAATCGCCGCTTACTTAGCCTATAGGTGGTGTCTGAGAAATCCCACTTCAAAATATGGTTTTATCAATGTCTATTAGGGTTTTGGATTTCTTAAAAATGACAAGAGTTAGCCTATATGTTATAGTTACCAGTAGAATCCAACACAAATTGTTAATATACATCATTCAATTTATTATAGATCTACTAGAAAAATCCATCTTAACCAAGCTTCCAGGTGTTGGGGTCCATCAGACCTCAAGTGTCAAATGCCGGGTTAACAATATATCCGCTTTGCACCACGACTGATTAACTTTAATCGTCCACTAGTCATTGATGAAACCTCTTATTAATTAAGTAAAAATTCTAGATTACAACATTTTTTTATAAATTTGCATGATATCCTAAACATATCTCTTACATTAACGTGCGATTGAGTAAACAATTTGTGTATAAATGTGTTTTTAAGAAGTACTAATCACTGAATAAAGTTAATCGACTGAGGTTTAAACGGGCATAAAACTGTATTCTAACAGAACATATTTTCATCAGTAATTTTATTATCGTTAATCAATTTTATTGAAGTTTTCACGAAATGGGTCTTTATGACTTACCAGCTGTAATTTACCACATTACCAACACCACAGATAGATGCGGAGAAATTATTTACATTGGGCATTCAATGGGGAGCACCATGTTTTATATTCTTGCTTCAACATTTCCACAATACGCCGAAACCAATATACATTTGATGGTTTCGATAGCTCCAGCTGTGCACATGACCCATGTGAGATCACCAATCAAATATTTGGCACCATACACATCAAAATTTCAGGTAATAACTCAAATGAGATAAATAAATTAAAAACTATACTCGTACATATATTTTTTTTATAACTGATATTATAAACGATTAATAAATCCTAAGATAACTATTTGTGGAGTAAATTTATTTACGTAGTAAACTAATAGGCAAATCAAATTGCTGATTATAAAGCAAGCCTACCAAATAAATAGCAATTCTAGAAATAAATAATTTAGTTAGTAAATTACGGACCGAAATTTTACATGTTCATTGTGGCGATAGGTGGAACCACCAATTTTTAAAATTGAATTGTCAATCTTTCAAATTGAATTGTCAATCAAATGGGAAATTTAATATAATCCCTTATAATTATAAGGAATAACCTTGAAACCCAAATTTACACTGAAGAAGAAAAAGAAAGCTTATTAGAAATTATAAAATACTTAAGTGTTTTCCGCTCTCAGGTTAAGCGTGAAGTAAAATTTCAGGCTTTTCTAAACTTGAAATTTTACTTCATGCGCCACGCCTATAAGACACTGATTTCAAGTGAAGTTCACTTGTTCACAATATTTCAGTGTTTTCAATGTTTAATACGCGTGGCGCATGAAGCAAAATTTTGAGTTTAGAAAAGTCTGAAAATTTGGTTTGGTCGCTCCGCTTCGCTAAGCGACCAGGATACTTAAAAGAAAAACTCCCTGCATATTTTTAATTTTCAACCAAGAATTAGCAATTTGATGTTTGATAATGGCAAACTAAATTTTTCGAAACTGCAGTCACCGAAAAATAAATAGTGTTATACAAGCAAAGCTAACACGTTTTTTATTGTTTAATTTTATTTATATTTCGCAATTCCAATTATATATTTGTATTCCTTGTAGTACGTTTTTAAACATCTGGGTATAAATGAATTCCTGCCGTCCAACATAATTATGAAATTCCTAAGTTCCAAATGCAAATGGAGGTTTTCGAAAAATATCTGCGAGAATATGGTTTTTCTCTTGAGTGGGTATGACAGTGAGCAATTGGATGAGGAATTGTTGCCTGTAGTTTTAAGTCACACGCCGTCTGGAACGTCTGCGAAAACAGTGATACATTTCAGCCAGGAAATTAACAGTAAGGGTAGATTCCAGCACTTTGATTACGGGAAGACAGAAAATTTGGAAAAGTATGGACAAGAATCGCCGCCTTTGTATAAAATTGAAGATATTTTAGTACCTGTTTATTTGATATATTCGTTAAACGATTGGATGTGTTCACCAGATGTAAGTTATATATCGATCAAATATCTTACTAAGCCTCGTAAGTCACGATTTAAAAAAAAAATCTTTGTACATCAGATATAATTAATTTATTAATGTGTATGTTAAGTTGAATTTTATTAGTAATTTTCAAAACACTGAATATCGATCAACTACTTCCGAAATCTCGTATGTCCAAAATGTAAAAGTTTATAAGAGACACAAAATACTAATTAATTATTAATTAATTAAAATCCTTCTAATTTTTTTTATAGTACGTATAACTTCATCATGAGTGATTTTTTATTCCGGTAAAATTTGACATTACGAGATTCCGGAAGTAGTTGATCGATATTCAGTGTTTTGAAAATTATTATTAATATTGAACTTGCTTCTCATTATGATCACTTTGTGAATAGTAATAAATGATCAATATTATTCTTTAAGCTCCGTGAAGTTGTTTTAAGTATTTGTAATTGCTTTATTTCTTACTTCACTATAGTTTATAGTAAACTATTAGCGCATGTCGAAGACAAAGTGTTACTTATCAATAGCAACAATGACAATACATTTTTAGGCATTCGCTGTTTTATAGCCTTCAATAAATAAGGAATGAAACATTTACAAATACATGATTAAATATTTTTAAACAATTCGCTTCGTCGTGAAATCCAAATTTTCAGGCTTTCCTAAATTCAAAACTATACTCATGCTTAATGAGGTAGTGAAAATTCTTATTAGAAGTTTTAAATTGAACACTTATAAAAACAGCAAATACCTAAAAATGTATTAAATTTCAACTGAATTGTTTTACATCTTTAATAACACATGCATGTCATTTTATTTTCTTTTCAAATTATTTTAGGATGTGGAAACACTCTCAGTTGAAATTCAAAGGTTGGTCGGAATTTACGAAGTTCCTTTCAAGAAATTCAACCACGTCGATTTTCTATGGGGTAAACATGCCGATAAGCTGGTTTACAAACCTATGATGGAGTTTATGAGAAACTTTACAGAAGATGAAAATATTATCGCATAACATGTATCTTTTTATACAAAGATAAATATAATTGTTTAATTTTTTTTCTATAAATCCGTAATTGAATGAAACAATTTGGATTCGATAATTATTTTAGATTAATTTTATTTCTCATTTCAAATCAAATACGTATAATTGAAAATAGAATTTTTAGGGCTTTAAACAGTTATTGTGTTCTTTTCGTTTTTTATTTAATAAACATAAATTATGGGTTCGGTTCCGATGTAACGGTTTATCGGTTTAGCTCCACGTGATTATTTATTTATTTACGAAAAAATCCATTATACATAATATGTTATAGTAATACAATTCAAATTTCATAATACAAAATATATATAAATACAAAAACATGTCTACAAATTGGCAAATTAAAGAGAACAACAAACATTTAACCGCTTAAGATTAGATATAAATTTAGGATACGAATTAACAAAAACATCGAAATTTGGATTTAGGGATAATTTATTTGACGTACGCATGAACCGAGAGTGGGCTATTAAGACCGTAGTTGGATTTATGGAACGGAATGGAAAACAGTGTTGGATGTCTGATTTGTCGATTCGAAGGGTTAATACAGAAATTAATTTGATTAAATAGATATAAACAATCTGCTTGGTTACTAATTAATTTATAAAAGAAGCTCAGGTCCGCGAAAGTTCTTCTACAACATAATTTATCGATAGTCAGCTCCTGACGAACTAAATTTATATTTTTATCTTTGTTGTAACCTAATTTAAATAGCATTATTTTCAAAAATTTATTTTGAATTGTTTCGATCTTATTGCTATACGTTACTTGATATGGTGACCAGACACATGATCCATATTCAAGAACGGAACGAACATAAGCAAAATAAATGACTTTGAATGCTGTTGAAGATAAATCGACTGCCAATCGTCTTATATAGCCAAGCATCTTTAGAGCTCTCATACAAATTCTATTAATATGGCTACCGAATGTCAATTTTTTGTCGAACGTTATGCCCAAATCCACAATTTCATCAAGCTCATCTAATTCAAAACCGTATATAAAGTAAGAAGGAGAAAAATCCAAAGGAGTAAATTTCCTGGAAAACCTCATTATTTTACATTTATTAATATTAAATAAAAGATAGTTTTTGCAACACCAGTTGTGAATTGAGAATAATTAACATTTACATTCTTTAAATGTTTTTAATTGTATTATAAATTTATTTTTTATCAGAATTTAGAAATAAACCGAAATATTTTAGTTTAATTTCGGTTTTCGTTCCGACAAAAATACTGATTTATTTTTAAATTTAAATATAATGCAGCAAATCTCAAATATATGAGCCGTTTATTTTGAAAGTGACCTAACTCCATTTCTTATTTTTTGTTGTTGACTGAAATAATCTTCATAATTTGAGATTTTCTGTCATAAGTAACAATTTCTGGTTAAGTATATCTAAAAAATATAATATATATTTTAAATATACTGAACCACAAATTGTTTTTTATGGCTAAAAACCTCAAGTTATAAAGGTTATTAAGATCAATAACAAAAAATTAAGAAATGGAGTTAGGCCACTTTCAAAATAAACGGCTCATATATAAACTCTGTTCTTTTTTTTAATATGACCAAACTTAAGGTATATTTACTGCGAACAGTTGCAGTCCTGCTTTAACAGTAGGGTATTTTAAATATTAAATCTTGAGATGTTGTTAAACAATTATCAATAACAAATACAGTGACAAATAATAATTTGTCAAATAAATTGTCACAATGCAGAGAGTTTTAAAAAAGAGAACGCTACAACTTGAAACTTTACAACACATACAGGGATTTTTCTATTAAGTATACTTTCACATATTTCATATAAACATATAAAAATTTGTAAAATTAATGAACATGTGATCAAAACTAAGTCGAAGTACATTTTGAACTTCACTTTAAATCAGTGTTTTATATGCGTGGCGCATGAAGTAAAATTTCGAGTTTAGAAAAGCCTGATTTGGCTTGGTCGCTACGCGACCAAGCCAAATTTTCAGGCTTTTCTAAACTCGAAATTTTACTTCATGCTTAATCTGGGATTGGAAACACTCGTTAAAGTCTTCAAATTGGACGTTTTTAATAAGATCACGAATTTTGAATTAAAACACTTTTAAACTTTCTTTAAAATTTTTATTATTTACCAGATGTAGATTTCGGTCACAATCCATTATCAATGGATTAATATCAGTATCAATCCATTGATAATAGTCACCTTGTGACCGAAATGTACATCTGGTATATAATAAAAATTGTGAAGAAAGGTTAAAAGTGTTTTAATTAAAGTTATTATAATCTTCACGTAACTCACCCAAATTCAAAGATCACGAATGCCTGAACATTTACATTGAAAAATCGTAACGTATATCTAAAAGAAAAATTCCTTGTATTTAGAACTTTTTCAAAATTAAAATATATAAATAGGCAGATAATGAAGAAGACGGATATTCCTGAGCAAGGAGCATTTGCCTGATCCTCAGAGACACTTTATTGAATTGGTATTGAATTAATTTGTGGTGCTGATAGATACATTTGTAATCGTAATCTTTGTTAAATGAATTATATATTTCATAAGTCAATTGAATTGTCAAATTACTGTCATATTTGCCTTCACATAATGTACGAATTAGAAGTCGATTTACAACACAACATGTGATTAATCTTGACCTAACCTACAACACACAACCTGCATTACACCGCTAAATTCTTGAAACGTCAAATTTGAGTAGTCAAATTTAAAAAAAATAGATTAAACCTATTTAATCAGTATATTTTGAAGCTCACATTTTTTTTAGATTCAACAAGAATTTAGTCATCAAAAGATTTAGTTACATGAAATAAACATTTCTTATATTTATTAACTTGAGATCAAACTTATTCATTCTATTCTATTGAAAGTGAGTGGGTAGTTATGCTACCCTCCACTGCGACCGCAAGGATCTATTGTGGCTCACAATTAAGGTTGAACATCCGACCTTACAGCTCACCTTCCAAGTCCATCTTCTTGATGAAGTCAAGGATCTTGTCAGGTGAAGTTTTTTCCAGGTCCTTCAGGTTTAGCTTCGGTGTGCCAAACACTGTGGTCCTGATCTGGTCCCCAGCTTATTCATACAGGACCGATAAAAAGATTACTATATTTTCTTAGCTGTGAAATACATATTCTCGAAATCTAATTTTATGCACTTGTATCTCTTAGCTTTTAGGATCCTTATATAAATTTATGAACATCCTAAATATACAATTTTCTTAGATTTAATAATTCATATTTTAAAATTTCCTAAGCGGAAGATTTTTTTTTTAAACTTAGGTTATATTTGTTAACTTGAAATCAAACTTAAGCAGTATAGTTTATACTTCACATTAAATCAATGTTTTATACGCGTGGCGCATGAAGTAATATTTCGAATTTAGAAAAGCCTGAAAATTTGTTTATGAGCTTCGCTACGCGACCAAATCAAATTTTCAGGCTTTCCTAGACTCGAAATTTTACTTCATGCCTAATCAAGGAATGGAAACAATCGATAGAAGTATATTTTAAATAAATTATTTAGGAGAAGAAACGCATTCTTACAAAGATAAACAAAAAGAGCGTTGGGTTACTCCAAATGTAACTAAAGCAAAGTTGGAACACCTGAAAAGCAATGTTGTCACGTTAATTTTATTAATAGTTCAGAACTAACTATCAGCATGTTTGTTAATACGAAATATTAGTATCGTGTCTGTACGGGTCTAGTAGAAATGAGCTAGCGTTAAACTATAATGATATTAACGACAATTCTATTATTAAGGCTGATAGTCTATAACAGTCGCTCGGAATGATCAAGTCGCTCGCAAAAATCGGGCCGATCTTTTGCAAGAATCGAGCGGACCACATAGTCGATCCTATACAGTGTGATCAACAATGATTGTAGACAGGTTAAATTTCCCGCCAAAAAATGTTGGTACAACTGATTATATGAAAAGAAAATCCCCTAGATTGCTTTTCCACTGGCATAGCAAACATTTTTTCCCAAAATAAATTAAATATTTAATCATAACTATATATAAAATTTTTACAATTTTAATTAAATATACAAAGTAAATTGAAGTAAGTTAAGGTTTTGTGTATTTTTAATAAACGTAGAGTTAGCATCCCTAATTTTATAATAAATGTTGAAAATGATGGCCTTCATTTTCTAGGCAAATAACTCTACGTTTTTTATTTTGAAATACTCGTTGAAGCTCCTCCGGATTTATGTTCCTTATCTCTTCTTCAATTGCTGCTTTAAGCTCGTTTAGGGTATGCATTCGATTTTTAAAAACCTTATTTTTTAAATGCCCGAATAAATAAAAATCGCACTGAGTGAGGTCTGGCGAACGTGGTGGGCATAATCCGTCGCTTACCAAGCGATCCACGTAAAATTCCCTCAAGTAATTTAATGTCGCCAACGCAGTATGAGGAGTGGCTCCATCTTGCTGAAAATAACCCATTATCTGTTCGTCATCATGCAATTGATTCAAAAATTCATCTAGAATGAGTGTTCGGTAACGCTCCGCATTGATTATTTCGTTGAAAAATATTGGGCCAATTATCCGACGTCTCGAAATTGCTACCCAAACACCAATTTTTTGTGGATGTAAATCCGTTTCAATAAAAGTATAAGGATTTTCTGTAGCCCACGTACGATAGTTTTGGCTGTTCATATATCCTGACAAGTGAAACAAACCACGCCTCGTCAGTAAAAAAGGTCTTGTCCAACATACCATTATCATTTAAATTCTGATTAAACCAATTGCAATAATCAATTCTTTTTTGGAAATCAAGTGGCTGAAGTTGTTGAACTACCGATACCTTATACGGGTGCAAATGCAGATTTTTTTTGCGGCTTTTATGCAACTCCCATACGATACTCCTGTAAAAGGATTAAACATTAAAATTTGTGCGCACCTTAAAATTAAGAACATACCCGTTTGAGCTGAAAGTTTTCTTAAAGATTTTGTTGGGCTTTGTTCAAGTCGTTGTTGAATGTCGCCAACAACCTCTTCTGTTAAGATAGGCAGTCTTCCAGCTGACTTGCCCTTACAGATACAATTCTTTCCCTCAAAACGGTCAACAATGCGGGTTTTATGCGAGGAAAATGTTTTGTAAGGAATGTGGACATCGGGGAAGGCTTGAATAAATTGATTCAGACGATTGTAATGAGTTAGTCCATGTGCCATCTTCATTCATAGTTCTACTTCAATAATGAGCCTTCAGGATGAAAGCATCATGCTGTGGTGCAAACATCACGGTAAACACAAGCGAATTCTCTTAAAATCTGTAAATTTAGGATTAAACTTAAATTTTCTAATTTTCTAACCTTAAAAACAGCAAATCACTTACCACAAAACAAAGACGTATACAAAGTAGTCCTGATAAGAACTGATGTCTATGAAACAGAATGAAAAATAACTTAATTCGAAGAATGATTTAACACAATGGCAAAATACGACGCACGACGCTGCTAATGTCAAATCGAGTTACTGTTTATTAATTTTTCTTTGGCATGAACTTGGAGCGATCAAATTCCCCAGATTTTTCGGCGGGAAATTTAACTTGTCTACAATCATTGTTGATCACCCTTTATTACTGTCATATTTGCCTTCACATAACGTACGAATTAGAAGTCGATTTACAACACAACATGTGATTAATCTTGACCTAACCTAAAACACACAACCTGCATCACACCGCTAAATTATTGAAACGTCAAATTTGAGTAGTCAAATTAAAAAAATATAGATTAAACCTATTTAATCAGTATATTTTGAAGCTCACATTTTTTTTAGATTCAAAAAGAATTTAGTCATCAAAAGATTAAGTTACATGAAATAAACATTTCTTATATTTATTAACTTGAGATGAAACTTATTCATACAGGACCGATAAAAAAATTACTATATTTTCTTAGCTGTGAAATACATATTCTCGAAATCTAATTTTATGTACTTGTATCTCTTAGCTTTTAGGATCCTTATATAAATTTATGAACATCCTAAATATACAATTTTCTTAGATTTAATAATTCATATTTTAAAATTTCCTAAGCGGAAGATTTTTTTTTTAAACTTAGGTTATATTTGTTAACTTGAAATCAAACTTAAGCAGTATAGTTTATACTTCACATTAAATCAATGTTTTATACGCGTGGCGCATGAAGTAAAATTTCGAGTTTAGAAAAGCCTGAACATTTGTTTATGCGCTTCGCTACGCGACCAAACCAAATTTTCAGGCTTTCCTAGACTCGAAATTTTACTTCATGCCCAATCAAGGAATGGAAACAATCGATAGAAGTATATTTTAAATAAATTATTTAGGAGAAGAAACGTATTCTTACAAAGATAAACAAAAAGAGCGTTGGGTTACTCCAAATGTAACTAAAGCAAAGTTGGAACACCTGAAAAGCAATGTTGTCACGTTAATTTTATTAATAGTTCAGAACTAACTATCAGCATGTTTGTTAATACGAAATATTAGTATCGTGTCTGTACGGGTCTAGTAGAAATGAGCTAGCGTTAAACTATAATGATATTAACGACAATTCTATTATTAAGGCTGATAGTCTATAACACTCCCACTGAGCAAACACATTTAAGTAACGTTTAACCTACACTAAAAGAACGTTTAACAACATTTTTTTTATTTTTGCTTAAATATTAGTGATGGGCAAGATCGAGTATCTCAAGAATCGATCAAGCAATGATTGATCAGTTAAAGTATCGAGCAGATCGATCGAATGATCGATCCGATCAAAAAGATCAAGTCGCTGGAAAAGATCGAGCTGATCAAAAAGATCGAGCTAATCAAAGAGATCGAGTCGCTCAGAATGATCAAGTGGCTCGCAAAAATCGAGCCGATCGAAGAGATCGAGCGGCTCGATCTTTTGCAAGAATCGAGCGGACCACGTAGTCGATCCTATTTAATCATCACTACAAAAATTACCTGTTATTTAAATACTCTTTACTTATGACTAAATGAATTAATACAAATAATAAATGTAAATTATACCCTTATAATGTAATTATAATTAATTTTGATTTGTAATTTAAAATCTTGCAAATACGAAAAAGTAAGTTTATTATTAAAAGCCTTTGGAAGGTATTGGCTCTGAAATTATTCAAAACAATGTATTTCCTTAATTTTTACAGTCGTTTCAACATTCAAATGCAATTTTCTGAAAGCATCAAATTTTCAGAATCAGGTTTTTGGCATGAGGGGGATGATATTTATATAATTATCAAAATTTAGCATATCTATCAATATTTATCCGATATAAATCAACTTCTTGATAATTATTCGTATTCAGAAATATTAATAATTATATTATTTATTAATTATGCAGCGAATTTTTCTATTAAGTACACATGTCCCAATTCACAACGTATATGCTATAAATTGATGCTTCAAAAGTGTGTTTTCCACTCCCAGACTAAGCATGAAGTAAAATTTCGAGTTTAGAAAAGCCTGAAAGGTTGGTTTGGTCGCTCCGCGAAGCGGAGCGGCCAAATCAAACTTTCGGGCTTTTTTAAACTCGAAATTTTACTTCATGCGCCACGCGTATAAAAATCTGATTTCAAGTAAAGTTAAAAATATACTACTAAAGCAGTATGCTAAACACCTTTATTGTGAACTTCACATTAAATCAGTTTCGAATAAGCGTAGCGCACGAAGTAAAACTTTGAGTTTAGAAAAGCCTGAGAATTTAATTTGGCTGCTCCGCTTCGCAGATCGAGTAAACCAAATTCTCAGGCTTTTCTAAACTCGAAATTTTACTCCTTGCTTAGTCTGGGAGTGGATAACACTCCTTTAAATCTTATAATTGAACTCTTTTAAAAAACAACATAATAGATCTGCAAAGGTCGCGGTGGTACAGGCCAAGAGGCCACCCCTACAAATATCAAAAAAACAACGAATGTCGATAAGTTTACTTCAAATGCATAAGTATATTTAAAAGAAAAATTTCATGTATAATACACATACTTTATTTATTTTATTTTCATTTATTACAAAAAATATATTTGGTTATAAAATAATAAAGATCGAGAGGCTCGATCATTCGCACGGATCGATCAATCGATCTGTGTTGATCGATCTTGCCCATCACTATTAAATATAGCAAAAATCAAAACAAATATTGTATAGAAAGTGTTAGTGTTTGCATTCCAAGTTCAACCAACTCAACACATAACTCAAAAAAATATATTACTAGAACGTTTAATGTTGCTACAATGTTTTTGTGACGTAATTTGTTTGGTATTTGCTCAGTGGGCTAATTTTAATTGGACTTTTATTTGTATAGAGAACAAAGGAGTTCTAAATCAGTTTACCTCAGTTCTCTAACTCAGCTGTTTTGAGAAAAATAAATGTAAATCAAATCCAACACGTTGAGTTAATTGATTTCGTTTTTAAACAGCTTATTTATTGTTTGTTGCAATTTTTAAATTCTTGTATGTAAAAACTTATTTACATATTTTAAACATTATATCATTGTAAATCACTTATTTATTCCACTGCAAAAACACAAACATTATTCTCTAGTAAATAATCACCTTATTCAACTACGAAATAACAAACAAACACTTAAATGTTTGCACATATTTAAGTCCACGTTAAACTACCAGATAACAAAGACTTCGCAATCGATAACAATTGGGAATAAACAAATTTCACGACAAACAAAATCGTTACAAAATTTCCACTGGTTGTTTTTTTGACAATAACAAACAATAGGTAATTTTTCAAATGTATAAAGAAATACTTTCGCTAAATAATTTAGAAACACTAAATTATAATTTGAAACTAAGAAAGGTAAAAGTAAATAAATCTAAAAAAATGGGATAAATTGATTTCTGCTAAATTTTTTGTTTGTTACAATTTTAAAACGCCTTTTTGTAAAACTAATTGACATATTTCAAACATTATATTATTGTAAATGATTTATTTATTTATTACACAATTTATATTTTTTTTTCTTCAATAAAAATAATAAACAGAAGGTAATTTTTCGTTTTTTAATACATATTAAGTAGTTTGCAAATTTTTTTAGAAGCACTTATTTTGTTGATGAAATTACAAATTAAATGAAAACTTAATTAACGCAAAAGATGTTAAATATTAAAGCAGTATTATTAAGTTTTATTAATGATATACAAGGTGGCCAGAAAAGGTGTGATAATCTTCAGGTAAAGTGGCTCATTGATTAATTTCAAGCAGAAAATTTAAGTAAAAAAATATTGTATTATGGCTTATAACTCCTCACGAGCCAATTTGAAGAAATGTAAATTTGGCAACAATGGATCAAACGAGTGCAAAGGTGGTGCAAAGGGGAGTGTGCAGTTCTGCACTGCACTTAGGCCTCATTAGGCCCATTGGGATCAAACAAGTGTTTAATTTAATAATAATCATAAATTTAACAAATCTACAAAAATTAATATTTGAAGTATACATCAAAAATGAAAGATTAAAGTAAATGTTCAAATTGATAACCATCCGTTTCTAAGCAGATCTGGAGCCGTCGTGGGATAGAATTAATTACTCGGAGCAACATCTCTTCAGTAATTAATTCTACTGCAACACGAATTCTATTCATGACGTCTACATTGTCCACTGGAGGTGTTGCATACACCTTTTCTTTTAAAAACCCCCAAACGAAAAAATCAAGTGGATTCATATCCGGCGACCTTGCTGGCCATAGTATGGGTCCATTGCGCCCAATCCATCTATTTGGAAAATGTTCGTCCAACCATTCTCTTGAAATTCTTGCTGTATGAGGTGGTGCACCATCATGCATGTACAGCAATTTAGTGGAACATTCTCCAAAACTTCTTCTAAAATATTTACATAATTTAAGGCATTTAATCTTTGATGAATAAAAAAAGGCCCAATTACACGTAAATTTAGAATACCAAGCCAGGCGTTAACTGAAAATTTCCTTTGATGTCCCATTTCTCTAACCGCCCGAGGATTTTCTTCTGCCCAAAAGTGATAATTATGACAACTAAATACCCCATCTCTAGTGAATGTACAATCATCACTCCAAAGAATTTTAAATAAAAAATTTCGTTCTTCCCGAATTTGATCTAAAATCCTGTCACAAAACATACGTCTACGCTCGATATCATTTTCATACAGTGGTTGAACTTTTCTTGCATGAAATGGACGCATTCGATTTTCTTTCAATACTGCATGGACTGTTGTTTTACTGGGGACATTTAACTGTTGAGCTATTTGTCTCGTACTAATATTGGGATCTTCTTGAACTGCATTCAATATCTGTTCTTCTAGGTGAACAGACTATGCGTGTGCTCAGGCTTATACCGGTCGGTGTGTGCCTTTTGAGCGTCCGTCTAAGGACAGGTGAATCACCGCCATATCTGCGAACCACTGCCCGCCGGAGACCAACCCACGTGTGGACCGGAGGGGCGAGTAGGCACCCCTGGGCTCTTCAAGGCCCACCCCCGACTCCTCATTTAGCGGCGACAAGCACCAGGGCTGAGTCAACCCCGCCGTGTGTAGGTTAGCCCTATCCAAGATAGGGACACGGAGGTTACCTCAAGAAGGTCTACAACTCCGACTTGGACAATCGTCCCTTTCAGGCATCCGCCGTCCGAAGACTTTGGTCTGCCCCCGCCGCCTCCTTAATAGGTGCTATGACGGGACCCCCTCTTCTAGGTGAACAGTGCGACGTTCCCTAGGTCTCCCTCCATCTATGTTATTATAAACCACATATGGGCAACCCTCGGCCCGCGGGCCGGATCCGGCCCGCTGTTAGATATGATCCGAGACATTTTGAAAAAACCCAATTAAAAAAATATTACATTAGGTACTTATACTCACGGGAGTGACAGTGAGGCGGCAAACATCAACTTCTTTGATGTTTGCCGCCTCACTTTTTGATAATAGCCGCCACTCGACTTGCTCGATCAAATTCTTTGAGGTTTGCCGCCTCACGGGCGACACATCAAAAGATTTATTGCTTCTTAATTATTCTAAACTAGTTTATTCCAGATTATTCGTTCATTTTGCCTATATAAGCGGGTGGATGGCCCGAACGTTAGTTCAGTTCTCTTTGAGCTACCGAGGTGATAACTTGGACAAGCGATATCCTAGCGAACTGCTCTAGCCGTCAATTTACTTTGTGACTTTGTGTGCATCTTGAGTGGTTACTAACTAGTTTGTTATTAGGTTTATTGAACGAAAAGTAAACAAAAATGATGTCTGGTGGAAAGAAACGAAAAGTAGAGGGTCGCCATTTTCAAGAAAAATAGACTGATGAATTCTTTTTTATCTTGCACAATGGTAAGCCTATTTGTTTGCTGTGTAATGAATCCATTTCAGTAATGAAAGAATTCAATATAAAAAGGCATTACTCAACTAAGCATGCTACGCTGCACTCACTGACAGGACAATTAAGAACAGACAAAATCCAGAAGCTTACCGCAAATTTGGAAAAACAGCAACAAATGTTTCATAAACAAAGAACACAACTTGATAATGTTGTGAAAGCTAGTTTTATAGTTAACTCAAAATTGGCAAAGGCATTAAAACCATTTGCCGAAGGAGAATTTATCAAGGAGTGTATGTTAGAAGTTTGCGGTATTAAGTGTCCTGAAAAGAAAAAAGAATTTGAAAAAATTAGTTTGTCAAGACGAACTGTTGTTCGACGTATAGAAATGATGGCCAATGATATAAAAACAACATTAACTGACCGTATGGCTGGTTTTGAATCATTTTCCATAGCATTAGACGAGAGCACCGGCACCGATTTGTCTGACACAGCTCAACTGGCTATATTTATTCGAGGTGTTGATAAGGAGTTCACTGTTACTGAGGAATTGCTTGCTTTACAGCCGCTAAAAGGAACCACTACAGGAGAGGATATTTTTATTGAAGTTCGAAAGGTATTCACAAGTTTTGGCTTGCTATGGTCAAAATGAATTGGAGTATGCACTGATGGTGCACCTTCTATGGTCGGCTTACGTAAAGGTTTCATCGGAATTTTGAATGAAAAAGCAACAGAATTAAATGTGCAAAAAGATGATTTGATAGTCCTTCATTGCATTATCCACCAACAGAACTTGTGTTCTAAGTCCATTCGACTCCGGAATGTTATGAATGTGGTAGTAAAAACCATCAACTTTATTCGATCCCGAGGGTTTAACCATCGTCAGTTCAGGGCGTTTTTGGATGAAATATCAGCTGAATATAACGACGTAACATATTATTGTGAAGTCAGATGGCTGAGCAAAGGAAAAATGTTGAAATGGTTTTACGAGCTTAGAAATGAGATAGCAGACTTTATGAAAATAAAAGATAAACCACTATCTGAATTAAGTAACCCAAAATGGATATGTGACTTAGCATTTCTGGTCGATCTTACAGGCTATTTGAATGATTTGAATTTGAAACTTCAAAAACAAGGACAGTTAGTAAATGATTTGTACAGCCATTTAAAAGCGTTTCAGATCAAACTACGCTTGTAGGAGTCACAGATGCTGTCTGGTAACAGTTACCATTTCAACATGCTCTCTGCGCATGAAAATATTGCTTATGCTCAATATGCTGAAGAACTCAAGTTACAGTCGGAACAATTTTCGAACAGATTTTGCGACTTCAAAAGCATGGAAGACTGTTTCAGTTTATTTGCTACTCCTACAACATATATTGTACAAAATGCTCCAATACACTTACAAATGGAGTTGATCGAGATTCAAGAAAACTCACTCCTAAAATCCAAATTTGAAGACGTAGAGTTGTGCGATTTCTACAAAAAATACCTATAAGAAGACAATTTTCCGCAGCTTAGAAAATTCGCAAGAAGATTGATTTGTGCGTTTGGCAGTACTTATAAATGCGAACAGTTCTTTTCATTGATGAAACTTAATAAATCAACACATCGTACAAGACTGACTGACGATAATTTGGAAAATTCTTTACGTCTTCGTGTCAGTGGAATTAATCCAAATATCGATGGATTAGTTTCCCAAATTCAAGCTCAAGTGTATCATTGATTTCGGTGTATTTAACTTTCGTAGTTTGTAACAATTGCAAATTTAACGATTTAATTATAATGTACCATTTTTTTAAATTCCATTTTGTTATTTTAATAAATTGTACTATAATACCATTGTCGTATTATTTTATGTCTAATATCTATCGCAAAAAATATTATCACTACTTTAAAATGCACTAAGTACTTTTAAACGTGGCCCGCGAACGTATTTGCACGCTAAAGTTTGGCCCTCAACATGTCAAAGGTTGCCCATACCTGTTATAAGCGAACGACCCAAAAGTACGTAGCCTTTGGTCTAATTTTCTAAACGTATTTACGCAGGGCTGTTGGCGATTTGGATATCTTCTTTGGTACTCATCTTTGGTACTAGTTGCATTACCATTGCAGAATCCAAATATCATGTACATATCTGCATACTCGTTGAATGTGTACATCTTCAAAAAGTATGATGAACTTATATAAACTTACAAAAATAAATTATGACAAGTATATGTCAAAGTCGAGTGAAATTTAATAAGGTTACATATGAAAATACATAGTTGCCAGGTCTATTTTTATTTAAAAAAATGCTTCTGAAGAAGTTATTAATTTGTTAAAGTTTCCAATTTATTTATCACCTATGTCATTTAAATTTTACAAATGTGTAATTGATTGTAAGTTCTATTGATTTTTTCCAAAATAATAGAAAATAACACTAATTTCCAGAGATACGTTTAATATTTTAACGACCTCGTGAGATGTTACGAGGAAGAATACAATATTTTTTTATTTAGATTTTTTATCCAAAATTAATCAACGAATCACACTACCTGAAGATTATCACACCTTTTCTGGCCACCTTGTATATAAAATTTCTACCGAATTTTAAAATGCTATTTATAATAACTTATAATGTTTGTCACCCATATGTTTGTAATCTTTATGTGATATACTTAATTTCTTACATCATTTTTTAAAATAAATTTAAATTTAATGTTCTATTCTATTACACATACAGGAAGTTTTTCTTTTAAGTAAACATAACCTAGTTATGTGCTGTACATTTTCAGATATTTGTTGTTTTTCTATAAAGAGTTCAGTTTAAGGCTGTGTTTAAGGATTGTTTTCTGTTAAGTATACATACGCATGCGCTTTTTTTAAAAAAAGTATTTTTTTTAAAACGAGTATTTTCCACTCCCAGGCTAAGCATGAAGTAAAATTTCGAGTTTAGAAAAGCCTGAAAATTTGTTTTGGTTGCTACGCAACTTTTCTAAACTCGAAATTTTACTTCATGCGCCACGCGTATATAACACTGATTTCAAAAGTGAAGTCCACTTGTTTACAATATTTCAGTGTTTTCAGTGCTTAATACGCGTGGCGCATAAAGTAACATTACGAGTTTAGAAAAGCCTCAAAATTTGGTTTGGTCGCTTCGCTTCTCTACTCGACGAAACCAAATTTTCAGGCTTCTTTAAACTCGAAATTTTACTTAACCTGGAAGAGGAAAACACTCGTTTAAAAATTTGAACTGAACTCTTTAAAAAAAAGCGTATGCATATGTATACTTAAAAGAAAAATTCCCTGTACACCTTGACCTGTGTAAAACAACATTGTTATAAATACTGACTTACTTTAATAACGATATACTAAATGATGTTTATCAAATAATTATTTGGCTTGCGTCAATTACTAAATCATTATCCGGTATACGACAGGATAAAATATGAGGCGGATATCCGTTGCAACTTTAGTGTAAACAATTTCAAATAAAATTGTTTTGTTAAAAAAAAAAATATTATAAAGTCACTTGATTTGTTTTACATTCACGTTTCTAAACAACTAAATTGATTTTATTTTAATTTTAATTACATGTTTTAATACAAACAAAAATAATTAGATTCCGAACATTTTTCTCCTTATAACATTAACCAGAGCTGGGATGAATCCTCAAAAACAGGATTCGAATCACGAATCCGAATCACCTAATATGATTCGAATCACGAATACTCGAATAAAGGATTCGTAAGTGAAAAATATGATTCGAATCAAAGATTCGAATCCTCATTTTTGAATCACGGATACAAATCCTTTAAAAATAAATTTGAATCTATTATTTGCAACCAGTAATATTTTATTCCATCAGTTTCTATTAACAAAAATGTACATTTTCCGACTAAATATGTTATTATATAATGATTTTAATTAATGATGATATATGTGTTATTGAACTTCATTTTAAATCTGTGTTTTATACGCGTGGCGCATGAAGTAAAATTTCGAGTTTAGAAAAGCCCCGTGAAAATTTGTCTCGGGTCGCTGCGCGACCCTCGACAAATTTTCTACGCGGGGCTTTTCTAAACTCGAAATTTTACTTCATGCTTAGTCTGGGAGTGGACAACACTCGTTCTTAGAAGTTTCAAATTAAAGGATCACTCTAGATTACTAAGTTTATTACCATTTTACAAAAGCTACAGCTCGAAGGACCAATCATGGTCTTAGGAGACCGAAGGACTACAGGGAATCGAAGTTTATTTACAAGAAAACAACGAATATCTTAAGGTTTACAGCATGGATAGGAAAGAAAACATCCAATTTTAAAAAAAAATATTGAAGTTGGGTTGATTTTCAGTGCGTTTTTAACTTCACTTTAAATTAGTGTTTTATACGCGTGGGCGCGTGAAGTAAAATTTCGAGTTTAGAAAAGCCCCGTGAAATTTGTCTCGGGTCGCTGCGCGACCCTCGACAAATTTTCTACGCGGGGCTTTTCTAAACTCGAAATTTTACTTCATGCTTAGTCTGGGAGTGGACAGTCAAGATTTTCTACATGTCGAGATTTTCGATATTTCTAGATTTATGTCGATTTATTCACAGTTTGTTATTGTATTAAATGCAACTTTAATATTAAATAAAAACGGTTTTTTTTAGGAATAGAATATTCACCTATTAAAAGCCGACCAAATTATAAAGTTAACTCTAAAAGTTAATTTAAGATAAAATTTTGAATCTTTTTCTATGATTTCAATGAATGATTTATTATATTACATACGTCGATTTTTTAAAAAAAGTTAAAATTAAAATTCAAACGAGTGTTGTCCACTCCCAGACTAAGCATGAATTAAAATTTCGAGTTTAGAAAAGCCCCGCGTAGAAAATTTGTCGAGGGTCGCGCAGCGACCCGAGCAAAATTTTCGCGGGGCTTTTCTAAACTCGAAATTTTACTTCATGCGCCACGCGTATAAAACACTAATTTAAAGTGAACTTAAAAATGCACTGAAAACCAACCCAACTTCGATATTTTTTCAAAATTAGATGTTTTCTTTCCTATCCATGCTGTAAACCTTCAGATATTCGTTGTTTTCTTGTAAAAAAACTTCGATTCCCTGCAGTCCTTCGGTCTCCGAAGACCATGGTTGGTCCTTCGAGCTGCAGCCTTTGTAAAATGGTAATAAACTTTGTAATCTAGAGTGATCCTTCAATTTGAAACTTCTAAGAACCAGTGTTGTCCACTCCCAGACTAAGCATGAAGTAAAATTTCGAGTTTAGAAAAGCCCCGCGTAGAAAATTTGTCGAGGGTCGCGCAGCGACCCGAGACAAATTTTCACGGGGCTTTTCTAAACTCGAAATTTTACTTCATGCGCCACGCGTATAGAACACTGATTTCAAGTGAAGTTAAAAATATACTATTAACGTTGGATATTTTTCATGGTTAAGTAACCAAATATCCATTCACAAATATTTGAATTATTCGAAAATTTCAATATTTATATTCAAATATGAATAATTTAGGGATTTAAATATTCATATTAGAATATTTAACTATTTGAATTAATCGAATTCGAATCCCAGCCTAAATAGCGATGATTCGAATTATTTAGGAGGATTTAAATCCGTGTATGAGGATTCGAATGCTTTTATAAGGATTGGATTCCTTTTATAAGGATTCGAATCCTTTTATAAGAATTCGAATCCTTTTATAAGGATTCGAATCCTTTTATAAGAATTCGAATCCTTTTATAAGGATTCGAATCCTTTTACAAAAATGTAACAAATCCGGATCACGAATCCGTTTTCACTAAAGTATTCAAATACCTCTCTTGAATCCTCTAAAAGGATTCGAATCCGGGAATCGAATCCTGAATGATTCGAATCTACGTCTGGATTCGAATACGAATCCTTTTAAAAAAATGTAACAAATCCGGATCACGAATCCGTTTTCACTAAAGTATTCGAATACCTCTGTTGAATCCTCTAAAAGGATTCGAATCCGGGAATCGAATCCTGAATGATTCGAATCCTGCCCAGCTCTGACATTAACATCGAATTTATCGTCTTTCTACAAAAAAAAAAAAAACTGTCTCATTCAGACTTCCAAATATTCATTGAAACAACTACTTGGAAGATCCGATGAGACTGATTTTGTAAAAAGACGATACATCTGCGTTTTACATATTTTTGTAAATATTGTGCATACTCAATTTCACTTTATTTCTCATTTTATTAAACTTTATTTTCAGAACTTTTGAAAGTGTTTTTATATAATCTTGCTTATTTGATTTCCTTCACTTTCACCTTTTTCAAACAAATCAAGTGATTTTATTTTAATTTTTTAAGATTAATAACATTTTTTTGAACATGTTTTTAATTAAAAATTTATTCGAATTTTTGAAACAAAAATCAATAATTGTTTTTATTTTATTTGTTTCAGTTTTACTTTTTTTATACAATAATGTTTACCAGTTTGTGACTTGTATTAAGAAATCTGTAATTGGAGCAGTATAGAAAACTGTAATCGGATTAAAATATTACAGAGTTCTAGCAGATTAAAAAAGTCTGTAATTTGGACAGAATAGAAAACTGTAATCGGATTAAAATATTACAGATTTCTAGAAAACTAAAGAAATCTGTTGTGGGAAAATTGAAGAAATCTGTTGTGGGTTACAGAATTTTGTAATCCGGAATCTGTAGTTCAGGTACAATCCGTGTAAACAATCAAAGCGCTGTTATTGTTTACCTGTCAAACGGTCCTTTCCCCCACCACGCTCCAATTGGACGTTTCGTACTACGCCGATGTTTAACATATAAGCAAAGTTGGCCATGCGACCGGCTGCATTCCCGAGTTGTCAGTCATTGTTAATACTTGTACGAAACTCGAGTAAGCTAAACGGCAAATAAGTAAATAATCATCGATTTTGAAGTGCCACGAGTTCATTTAAATAAACAAACCAGCAGAAATGGCTTTCATGATGCCTGTGGTAAAAAACGACTGGGACATTTACAAGTCCAACCGCTCGAGGAGGGTGTCCGAGTGCTCCAACCCGACCTCGTGCCGCTCCAGAAAGGTCTCCGAGTGCAAATCAGAGGGCCCGAGTTTATCGACGTCCCCGGGGAGTGAATTCATGGTCGGTTCGCCGGCCCACAGGAGCGTCCCCGCGAACATGTCCAGGCAGTATTCGAGGGCCAGCTCGAGGACTTCACAGTCCAGCCTGATCCAGAGCCCGTGCAAGAGTGCCTCGTGTTCGCCGCCCAAGTCCGGCTCGCAGAACAGCCTCAACAAGTTCCACAACCGGCTTCTGGACAAGCTGAAGAGGTCCCTCAGGAGCAAAGACAGTGAGAACGAGAGGACGAGTTCATGAGACAGGAAGGATTCCGCGTCCAGTGAAGAAACCGCCTCCTAGTGTTAACCGATAATGGGATCGAGGGTCGTTGACACCAAGGTCGTAGCTAAAACACTTTGAATGTAAACAGCTACTTGTACGTAAGGTTCAGGTCTAGCAATTAAGCCCTGTGATATGTAGTCTCGTTTAGGTTTAGCTTTAATTAGGGGCTGGAGTAGGCTATGCTTTGGTCGAAACACTAATCAAACTCAAAATGTAACTTTGCACAACAAGAAAGTAAACAAAACGAAATAATGTATATATTACAGGTAAATACATTATACAAAGGTATGAATCAAGAGGTTAAACACTTAACAAATTTAAAATTAAAATAAAATCACTCAGGTTTGTTTCACTTTATTCAAAAAGTGATTTTATTTTAATTATTTTTGTAATCATGTTTCACCAAGTGATCAATGGATGAGAAACAAGTTGAAGATAGGTTAAACAATGTTTATTGCGTTGTTTTTGAAGATGTTCACCAACAACAAGAAGAGGAAAACCAAAGTACAAGCTCACTTGAACCTTAAACGAATTTTATAATTTTCATAAAATTAAAAATTTATATTTCCCGCGAATAAGACTGCAAGGAAGTGTTATATTGAGTGAATAAGAATTTAGCAATATTAAGGATGAGGAAATGTATTTTTATTTACAACAATTGGATATACAGTGATTTTGTCCTTTAATTTACATATCCTGATGGTTACAGCGTTTAGTAAATTTGCTGGAATTCGTAGTTTTTCCAAAATGCTCAAGTTAAAGCTTTAAACGAATGTTTCCACTCCCAGACTAAGCATGAAGTAAAATTTCGAGTTTAGAAAAGCCCAACGTAGAAAATTTGTCGAGGGTCGCGCAGCGACCCGAGACAAATTTTCACGGGGCTTTTCTAAACTCGAAATTTTACTTCATGCGCCACGCGTATAAAGCACTGATTAAAACTGAAGTTCACAATATACTTCAGTGCGAGCTCATGTAAATAAATATTACACTTGTTTATTTCATGTAACTAAATTTACAAAAAGCTTTAAACGAATGTCTCCACTCCCAGACTAAGCATGAAGTAAAATTTCGAGTTTAGAAAAGCCCCGCGTAGAAAATTTGTCGAGGGTCGCGCAGCGACCCGAGACAAATTTTCACGGGGCTTTTCTAAACTCGAAATTTTACTTCATGCGCCACGCGTATAAAGCACTGATTAAAACTGAAGTTCACAATATACTTCAGTGTAAGCTCATGTAAATAAATATTACACTTGTTTATTTCATGTAACTAAATTTACAAAAAGCTTTAAACGAATGTTTCCACTCCCAGACTAAGCATGAAGTAAAATTTCGAGTTTAGAAAAGCCCAACGTAGAAAATTTGTCGAGGGTCGCGCAGCGACCCGAGACAAATTTTCACGGGGCTTTTCTAAACTCGAAATTTTACTTCATGCGCCACGCGTATAAAGCACTGATTAAAACTGAAGTTCACAATATACTTCAGTGCGAGCTCATGTAAATAAATATTACACTTGTTTATTTCATGTAACTAAATTTACAAAAAGCTTTAAACGAATGTCTCCACTCCCAGACTAAGCATGAAGTAAAATTTCGAGTTTAGAAAAGCCCCGCGTAGAAAATTTGTCGAGGGTCGCGCAGCGACCCGAGACAAATTTTCACGGGGCTTTTCTAAACTCGAAATTTTACTTCATGCGCCACGCGTATAAAGCACTGATTAAAACTGAAGTTCACAATATACTTCAGTGTAAGCTCATGTAAATAAATATTACACTTGTTTATTTCATGTAACTAAATTTACAAAAAGCTTTAAACGAATGTTTCCACTCCCAGACTAAGCATGAAGTAAAATTTCGAGTTTAGAAAAGCCCCGCGTAGAAAATTTGTCGAGGGTCGCGCAGCGACCCGAGACAAATTTTCACGGGGCTTTTCTAAACTCGAAATTTTACTTCATGCGCCACGCGTATAAAGCACTGATTAAAACTGAAGTTCACAATATACTTCAGTGTGAGCTCATGTAAATAAATATTACACTTGTTTATTTCATGTAACTAAATTTACAAAAAGCTTTAAACGAATGTTTCCACTCCCAGACTAAGCATGAAGTAAAATTTCGAGTTTAGAAAAGCCCCGCGTAGAAAATTTGTCGAGGGTCGCGCAGCGACCCGAGACAAATTTTCACGGGGCTTTTCTAAACTCGAAATTTTACTTCATGCGCCACGCGTATAAAGCACTGATTAAAACTGAAGTTCACAATATACTTCAGTGTGAGCTCATGTAAATAAATATTACACTTGTTTATTTCATGTAACTAAACTTACAAAAATTCAAGCGAATAAGCGATTTGCTATCTGATTTTTCTTGTAACGAAATTTACAAAAATTCAAGCGTGTGAGCGATTTGCTATCTGATTTTTCTTGTTTTAATTATACTTGGATATAACAAAGAAAATGCTCAAATTTTGAAAGCGCAATATTTGTTTCGATGAAATAAACATTTGTAATGTGTATTAACTCGAAATTAAAAATGAGCAGTATGTTTTAAACTTGACAATAGCTGAGTGTTGAATACGCGTGGCGCATGAAGTAAAATTTCGAGTTTAGAAAAGCCTAAAAATTTGGTTTGGTCGCTCCGCTTCGCGGAGCGACCAAACCAAATTTTAAGGCTTTTCTAAACTCGAAATTTTACTTCATGCTTAACCTGGGAGTGGAAAACACTCGTTTAAAACTTGAAATTAAACGAATTACAAAAATAATTAATATCGGAAAATTTACAACGTATACTAGGGAGTTGTATACTTTAAAGTAAAACTTCCTGTGTATTATATCATTTGCCAAAAATCTCAAAAAAGTGTGACAACAAAACGAAATAGTCAATAGTACCAACCTAATCAGTAAAACAACTTTGGTTTCCATTAAACCAAATTTAAGACAAAAACATATCTTTATCCTAAATATTGCTTACTTTTGGTTCATTCTATAAATAGAAAATACATTTACGACTGCAACAGCATCATATAACAAGCTGTCGCCAGATCTGATGTTATTGCTTCAAAAAATCTAATAGAATAAATTTTAAACAATACCCTCTCCCCTTTCAGAAATTGGAGATATATCAATTTGGATTAAATTGAACGAATCATAGCGCCTGTTTAACTGTAAATCTCATTGAGTGCTTTTAATTAACTCAAAGAAAATGATCTTTCAAATATCATACATGCTAAAATAAAATCATTCATTTAATTAAATAAGTGAATTATTTTATTTAAAAAAATATTCTTAAAGCGCGATTCTTTTAGTACATTTTTGATCAAAAAGTAAGGTTACAAAATGTATACGTTTCTTTGCAGGCTTTGTAACCTTACCTTTCGATCACCCCTCGTACAACCAAGAGTATTATATATACAGGGTGGCCCATGTTTCTTTCACCCCTACCCCCCAGGGGGGCGGGGGTGAAGAACATATCACAGGATCGGATAGCCCCCTCGAAACCATTAAACTTTTGTTTGAAACATTTTTTTGTACGATGCATATTTGTCGAGATATTCCAGTGGATAAATTAAAATGGGTCACTCTGTTTATTTGAATTTTTAATATTTTTGAAATACTCTACTACCAAGAATTGGTCTTTGTAGTAGAATATTTTAAAAATATTCAAAGTGCGACACTTTACAACAATAGTATCGCTGTTTTAATATATTTTCTTTTTTTATAAAATCATTCACTTATTTAATTAATTAAACTATTTAAACACTCAAATATCTGAATCATTTATGGTTAGAAAATGTCTAATTGAAATCTAATTTGAAAAAACAAATAGTTCAATAAGGTATTTAAATATGTGACTATTTTGGGTATGTTTCAAACTTAAATATTCGAATACTAAAATGTTCATGTCGAACGAATTAAAAAAATGAAATAGTTTAATTATTTCAATATGTCACTATTTAAGATATTTTAAATATTCGAATATTGAAAGTTTCGCGTCCAATTAAAAAAAAAAGAAAGAGTTCAATAATTTTTGCTATTTTGGATATGATTCATATTTAAATAATCTAATATTCAAATTTTCATATCTAATTAACCCTTAAATGTATGATTTTTTTAGTTAATTTTTGACTTAAAACGATTACAGAATATTTGGGTCGCCTATTTCCAAAAACCCCTAAATCCATTTGAAAACAATGGATTTAGGGCTTTTTGGAACTAGGCGACTCATTTATATATAATGAAAAATTATCAAAAAAAATTGTCCGTAACAAAAAATATTAATAACAAAATAGATTTTTTTTTGAAAAAATGGCTCTATTATACAGTGTGATTCACTACGTTTTTCCGCCATTAAAGGGGTGTGTTCTAGAGGTCATTTTAAGCAAAAAAGTTCCTATGACTACGCGTCCGATTCTCCAGAATAAGCGAGTTGTGGAAAATTTTAGATTTGTAAACTTTCGCACCGCGCACGGCTGTCTTTAATAATCGAAGCAGCGTTTAATTATTGCATCACTTTTGACTTATTGACTGCTTAAGACTGAGTGTAGGATAAAGTGCCTTGTTTGCATTTTCTGTAATGCCTTTTACATTTACAATCAGACTTAAGCAGTCGATGCGTAAAAAGTTAATGTAATGATGACAGGCGCCGCATTGATTGAACGCTGCGTGCGTTAAGTCGTGAGCGGTGCGAAAGTACAAAAATCTAAAGTTTCCCATAACTCGCTTATTATTAAGCAGCGGATCCGTGTTCATAGGAACTTTTTTGCTTAAATTTACCTTTAGAATACACCCTGTAAGTAGCGGGAAAACGTCGTGAATCACCCTGTATATTTTAAAAATATGAGGAATTAATTCATTTATGCATTGATTGAACGCTGCGTGCGTTAAGTCGTGAGCGGTGCGAAAGTACAAAAATCTAAAGTTTCCCATAACTCGCTTATTATTAAGAATCGGATCCGTGTTCATAGGAACTTTTTTGCTTAAATTTACCTTTAGAATACACCCTGTAAGTGGCGGGAAAACGTCGTGAATCACCCTGTATATTTTAAAAATATCCGCATAAATATATGCATAAATGAATTAATTCCTCAAATTTTTAAAATATACAGGGTGATTCACGACGTTTTACCGCCACTTACAGGGTGTATTCTAAAGGTAAATTTAAGCAAAAAAGTTCCTATGAACACGGATCCGATTCTTTTGACATATAACGAAAAATTCATATATTCAAGCAAAAATCAATAATTTTCGAACTGTTTAGCTAAAATAGATTTGTTGGCAAATTAATTATGGTTCAAAATCTAATATACAGGTTATTAATTTAAATTTACTTTGTTTGTTTTACTAATAATTTACTAGTAATTATTATTATTAGTAAAACAAACTAAGTGATTTTAAATTAAAAACCTATATATTAGTAGAAATGTTTTACTAAGTGATCAATGAGGAATAAGTTAACGATATGTTAAAATCTAATTAAAAAAAAACAAATAGTCTAGTTATATAAATATGTGACTATTACATGATGCATTTAAGGGTTAAAATCTAATATAAAGGTTTTTAATTTAAATTCACTTTTTTGTTTTACTAATAATTTACTAATAATTATTACTGTTGGTAAAACAAATCAAGAGAATTTAAATTAAAAACCTATATATTAGTAGAAATGTTTTACCAAGTGATCAATGAGGAATAAGTAAACGATATGTTAAAATCTAATTAAAAAAATTACCAAATAGTCCTGTTATTTAAATATGTGACTATTTTTCATGTTTCATATCTACATATTCAATTTTGTAACCTTATTATCAATATCCTGCACTTAAGAAACAAATAGTTCACAGCGCCAATAAAATATGATTATTATTACAACACAGAGGAAAGTATTTAATAGCACTTAATGACTTTTACTTTCAAACCGACGATATTATCCCCTTCAATCCGTTCCCTTATGTATCATATATGGGAAAATTTCAAAAAAAATAGGCGTTGTTTCTGATTATTTTTTAATTCAGAAGAATAACAACACTGCCCTCTCTTTGAACTAAAACTAATCTAATCTAATTAACATTCCAATGTAAGATCGAATATAAAACAATTTTTTATTAGATACTTAAATATGTGCTTGTAAATATGGAATTATTATAAATAAAAGCAATTTACATAAATATACATACATACATATATTATATATACATATTTATATACGTGCAGAAAAAATGGAACAATAATGTTTGTACTTGTATTCCTAGGCTTATTCACTAAGAAATTTTATTGAAATTGAGGATGTTGAAGAAGTGGAGTTACTTAATTTTATTATTATATTACTGCGCAGTTGCACCATAGCTGATTAACTTTAATCAGTGATTATTATTAAATTAGTAAGCTATCCTAAACATCAATATGCAATTGTGAATAAAATTGCTGTGTTTTTAAGATGAGCAATTATTCTTAAAAACAAAATTTTATTTACAAGTTGTTTACACAATTACATATTGATGTTAGTGATATGTTTGGAATATCTTACTAATTTAATAATAATAAATCGTCTTTATTCAAAATGTAAAAAAATACAAAGGATAAATATACAATATAGAGCAGGCGAAGCTCAATCAGTCAGTATGACTTTAAATGCTCTTCCACTTAACACTTTGACTGCTAGTAATTTTACTCACCATTCAAATTAAATTTAAGTGTATATTCCGAGAGATCGCAATCAAAGTGTCGAAACATTTTTGTATCTCGAATTTTGACTTAATCAGAGGTTTGATCAATGATTAGTGGATTAAAGTTAATCATTCGTGATGCAAACGGGCCTTAATCTTTTTAATTTTAACTGTTCGTATTTTATTTGTTGTAACTATTTTTTTTGTGAAATGTGTTTTATTTGGAAAAATAAATAAATAAAAAATATTTGCCTAGCGGCTGTGTTGATACAAAAAAATATATGATGTTTTCTTTAACAACCCTGTCGTAAGATCTTCTAAAATTAGACATTTTCTTCAACAACCCTGCGTAAATATCTTTTAAAGTTAGACATTTTCATTAACAACCCTGTCGTAATGATCTTCTTAGTCCCTTAGTTAATCCATTATTAGATTTGTTACCCAAAAATAATATTGCAGTGAATGTAATCCTACCGACCAACTTCCCGTTCCATAAGGCCGCTAACAATAGGTTTAATTACTTTTTGGTTTTTCCGATAACCCGTCAACTATATATACCGTGCACATAGTTTCAAGAATATAGTTTGTTATTGATAATGAGCACCTTGTGTCTCGAAATGTACATCTAACATAAAAATAAAAAGTGAAGTAAGGAATAACAGTCTTTCTATTTGTGATTAATCACTTCATGTAAACTCGAAACAATACAGTTATACATTTTTCTATTGATTTTTTTTTATAAGTGTTTCAAAGTGCTTGTGCTGAGTTTCTTTGAGACCCCATGAAAACCTCCACACAGTTTTTGCCACCCCGATAGCAGGCCGTGTATTCACTTCAAATCAAATACTTTACACATCATTTAAATAGATTTATATTTTTTCTGAATGGCAAATAAGTGGCGAAATAGATTTATGCATTTTCTAAATCGCCGAAAAAAAAGTCTAAACATACAACCCCGGATGATGAGGGTGTAAAGGAATGATGTTTATTCGTTCTGTAAGTGCCAAAACGACAAAGAAAAACGAATGATTTTTTCTACGCGGGGCTTTTCTAAACTCGAAATTTTACTTCATGCTTAGTCTGCCATTAAAGGACACTCGTTTGAAGCTTCGAATTGGACGATTTTAAGTAACTGGTAACTACCCACTGAACACGAAAACATTTTAAACATTGCTCGAATGTTGAACATGTTACTCATGATATCTTATAGACTTCGCTTCACTTCACCTCTTTTAGACAATTACGAAACGAGTACGACACGAGCACGAGACGTGCACGACATGAGATGAGCATAAGACGTGGACGACGAGACGAGCACGGGACGTTCAACACACTCGTGTCATGAACGTCTCGTGCTCGTATCGTGTTGGTGTAGTGATCGTCTCGTCAAAAGTGTGGTATCTTAAAGAGACGATATTTTTTAGCGATCTTGCATAAAGCAAACTAAACTAACCGGTATATTTTGAACTTCAGACTAAATCAATGTTTTATACGCGTGGCGCATGAAGTAAAATTTTGAGTTTAGAAAAGCCCCGTGAAAATTTATAAATAAATTATCATTCATTTTTACATTTATCGCCATATTTTTAAAACAAATGATGTTAGCTGAAATTTGTTGATATATTCTTACTCAGTAAGAAATATTGAAACTTTTGTCTAATTTGACCAACGTCGTATCATCCTTGGTTTACAAGATCCCGTGGCGCATGATAAAAAAAAACGAACGGTATACCGGGTGTTGACTTGGCGGACGAATATAGGAAATCCCATGTAAATTTTGAAATGTTCAAATTTTGGCTCCCCTATTAATTTTAGAAACAAAATGCATTTACCTTTTTCGTAGAGGGAAAAGTTCTTAATTCATTCGCGTTAACGTCTATCACTTTACGTTCCTCTAAGTTAAAATAATTAGTGAAAAGTAATGTGATTTTATAAAAATAATGACATGCCATGAAATTAAAACAACAATTGCGGATGTCAAAATGGCAAATGATATCGCAGTCACTTGATTAAAGTAAATGTTTTCGAAATGATTTACACTTACAAGAAAAAATCCTCCTAATAAAGTAGTATTACGCAGACCACAGTTATCACGATGTTTGCGTTATGTTTTTTGTCGTTAATTAAGTAACAGCAATATCTTGTGCTATTTTGACATCCACAATTGTTGTATCAATTCCATGGTATGTCATTATTTTTATAAAATCACATTACTTTTTCTTAATTATTTTAGAATTTTCTGACATTCGTTGATTTTTAAAAAAGTTAAATTTGAAGCTTTAAACGAGTGTTTTCCACTCCCAGACTAAGCATGAAGTAAAATTTCGAGTTTAGAAAAGCCTCGTGAAAATTTGTCTCGGGTCGCGCAGCGACCCGAGACAAATTTTCTGGGCTTTTCTAAACTCGAAATTTTACTTCATGCGCCACGCGTATAAAACACTGATTTTAAGTGTGGTTCAAATATACATAAATTCACAATATTTTTGTTTTGTACGCGTGGCGCATGAAGTAAAATTTCGAGTTTAGAAAAGCCCAGAAAATTTGTCTCGGGTCGCTGCGCGACCCTCGACAAATTTTCACGGGGCTTTTCTAAACTCGAAATTTTACTTCATGCTTAGTCTGGGAATAGAAAACACTTGCTTATAGCTTTAAATTGAACTTAAAAAAACGGATTATCCGCAATTGTTGTATCAATTCCATGGTATGTTATTATTTTTATAAAATCACATTACTTTTTCTTAATTATTTAAGCTGTGAATTTTCTGACATTCGTTGATTTTTAAAAGAGTTCAATTTAAAGCTTTAAACGAGTGTTTTCCACTCCCAGACTAAGCATGAAGTCAAATTTCGAGTTTAGAAAAGCCCCGTGAAAATTTGTCGAGGGTCGCGCAGCGACCCGAGACAAATTTTCTGGGCTTTTCTAAACTCGAAATTTGACTTTATGCGCCACGCGTATAAATCACTGATTTTAAGTGTGGTTCAAATATACATAAATTCACAATATTTTTGTTTTGTACGCGTGGCGCATGAAGTAAAATTTCGAGTTTAGAAAAGCCCAGAAAATTTGTCTCGGGTCGCTGCGCGACCCGAGACAAATTTTCACGGGGCTTTTCTAAACTCGAAATTTTACTTCATGCTTAGTCTGGGAATAGAAAACATTTGCTTATAGCTTTAAATTGAACTTAAAAAAACGGAATATCAGCAATTGTTGTATCAATTCCATGGTATGTTATTATTTTTATAAAATCACATTACTTTTTCTTAATTATTTAAGCTGTGAATTTTCTGACATTCGTTGATTTTTAAAAGAGTTCAATTTAAAGCTTTAAACGAGTGTTTTCCATTCCCAGGCTAAGCATGAAGTAAAATTTCGAGTTTAGAAAAGCCCCGTGAAAATTTGTCTCGGGTCGCTGCGCGACCCGAGACAAATTTTCTGGGCTTTTCTAAACTCGAAATTTTACTTCATGCGCCAAGTGTATAAAACACAGATTTTGAGTGAAGTTCGAATATATATAAATTTGACAATATTATAGTGTTTTTTACGCGTGGCGCATAAAGTAAAATTTCGAGTTTAGAAAAGCCCAGAAAATTTGTCTCAGGTCGCTGCGCGACCCTCGACAAATTTTCACGGGGCTTTTCTAAACCCGAAATTTTACTTCATGCTTAGTCTGGGAGTGGAAAACACTTGTTTAATGCTTTAAATTGAACTTAAAAATAACAGAGAATATCCACAATTGTTGTATCAATTCCATGGTATGTCATTATTTTGTCTTATTATTATTTATGTGTATTTGAACCACACTTAAAATCAGTGTTTTATACGCGTGGCGCATGAAGTAAAATTTCGAGTTTAGAAAAGCCCCGTGAAAATTTGTCTCGGGTCGCGCAGCGACCCGAGACAAATTTTCTGGGCTTTTCTAAACTCGAAATTTTACTTCATGCGCCACGCGTATAAAACACTGATTTTAAGTGTGGTTCAAATACACATAAATTCACAATATTTTTGTTTTGTACGCGTGGCGCATGAAGTAAAATTACGAGTTTAGAAAAGCCCAGAAAATTTGTCTCGGGTCGCTTACTTTATGCGCCACGCGTATAAAACACTATAATATTGTCAAATTTATATATATTCGAACTTTACTCAAAATCTGTGTTTTATACGCGTGGCGCATGAAGTAAAATTTCGAGTTTAGAAAAGCCCAGAAAATTTGTCTCGGGTCGCTGCGCGACCCTCGACAAATGTTCACGGGGCTTTTCTAAACTCGAAATTTTACTTCATGCTTAGTCTGGGAATAGAAAACACTTGCTTATAGCTTTAAATTGAACTTAAAAAAACGGATTATCCGCAATTGTTGTATCAATTCCATGGTATGTTATTATTTTTATAAAATCACATTACTTTTTCTTAATTATTTAAGCTGTTAATTTTCTGACATTCGTTGATTTTTAAAAGAGTTCAATTTAAAGCTTTAAACGAGTGTTTTCCATTCCCAGACTAAGCATGAAGTAAAATTTCGAGTTTAGAAAAGCCCCGTGAAAATTTGTCTCGGGTCGCGCAGCGACCCGAGACAAATTTTCTGGGCTTTTCTAAACTCGAAATTTTACTTCATGCGCCAAGTGTATAAAACACAGATTTTGAGTGAAGTTCGAATATATATAAATTTGACAATATTATAGTGTTTTTTACGCGTGGCGCATAAAGTAAAATTTCGAGTTTAGAAAAGCCCAGAAAATTTGTCTCAGGTCGCTGCGCGACCCTCGACAAATTTTCACGGGGCTTTTCTAAACCCGAAATTTTACTTCATGCTTAGTCTGGGAGTGGAAAACACTTGTTTAATGCTTTAAATTGAACTTAAAAATAACAGAGAATATCCACAATTGTTGTATCAATTCCATGGTATGTCATTATTTTGTCTCTAAAATAAATAGGGAAGCCAATATTTGAATACTTTAAAATTAGCATGCAATTTTTTATGTTGCGTCCGCTAAGTCAACACCCGGTATATATTTGAAAATTATTTGAACACACAAATTGAGTTTTTTTTTTTTTCATGAAGACATACTTTTTTGGTGTTGAAAAAATCAAATTATGTCAGTTAGCTATTGATAATGGGTACTTAGTACCCGAAATGTACATCTAGCAAGAAAAATAAAAGTGAAGAAAGCAATATAACTGTGTTTAATTAAGTGACTTAACACCTTCTGGTAACTCATACAACTACATTAACCACTGATTAGCATTTTGAAAGACCTTTCTAATGATATATCACAAGTAGGGTTGTGCCATTAAAAAAAATGGGCAAGGGTGGATACAGCCTAAGGGGTTGGTTGCAGAAGATTGTTATATGGGTCAAAATGGTTCCCCCTCCATATCCTAGAAACGGTTTTGAAAAAAGTTCTCTAACTGTTATGGTTCCAAAGATATTCTGGCCGGCTTGTTTTCAAATTGACACCCTGTATATGTTTTTTTTTGTATATTGTATTTTTCATGTAATTGGCAAGCCGTTGAAATAAATAAATAAATTTAAAAAAATCAACAATCATACAAATATTGACGTTGAGGGCTTGTCTTAAGGGTAGTGTGAACCAGCTCTAAAATTGAAATGTAAACAAACCAACCCTTTGCCCCTAATGATTTTCCCGCGAACGCCTTGGAAGAGTACATATGAGAAGTCACTGTTACGTGACGAAGATAGAGAACAAGGGCCGCGTGTGTCTCCTCCGCCTAAAAATATACTGTACATTCATAGATTTCTAGATTGCTACGGATCTATTTTCAGCCGCAACCAAGCCCGTACATTTTATTGGTATCCATCCTTCTACCTCTAGCGTATCTTCACGCAGAACAGCAAATCTGAGCCCGTATTGACAGTACCGATGCAATTTGTCAACGCTGAGAAGTTGCACTGAAATGACGTCATTTTGGGAAGAATTTACCCAATCGTTTGGAGTAAAATGACGTCATTTCAGTGCAACTTCTCACCGATGACAAATTGCATCGGTACTGTATATAGGTTATAGGTTATATAGGGCCATTGTGAGGCGAGTCAGCCTCTCGTGAACTGCGACCTATCCGATCTATTGTTCTGCCCTTACCCAGTCACTTCCCAAGCAGTCCCACGTCCTCTATGAACCTGGTAACTTCCTTGGGAGTGATATTACTCACTTCTTCGTGGGATAATCGGTCCCTGCCGAAGTGTGAAAAACGCTTGTGGGCAATCGCGTCACAAGTGCAGAGTATGTGCTCGGTCGTCTCATCTGCCGAATCACATAACCTGCAATTTCCACTTTCCTCTTTTCCCATTTTCCACAAATGGTACCGAAGGGCACAGTGCCCTGTCATGAGTCCCGTGAATGCTCTCGGTACTGTAAATACGGGCCCTGGCGTATTTTGAATCCGAAGTGCGAAATATTTTTTGTTCTAACTTACTTAGAACTGATTGCACTTACATCTCCTTTAAAGAAAATACATTTTCTTAAAATATTAAGCCAAAGTTGAAATTATGCAATAAATTCAACGATTTTAAGAGCACGAATAAAAAATCAACGTATTGTCAAAATTAATTAAATCTACAAAGAAATAAATAAAATTTAGATATAATTGAAATTATAGTATTAGACTGGATTTTCTAAAATATCAGTTCTAAATTGTAATATCGTAAAAAAAAGTGATTAATCGTACTTTGTTTAAAAAACGATTTAATTAAGTTTTATGTAATCAACATGATATTCACAAAATATACTTAGAATTCATTGCACTTAGATATGCTTATAAGATAATGAAATTATCTCGAAATTATCTTTTCTTAAAATTATAAGCCACAGTTGAAATTATGCAATTAACTTAACAAGTTTAGAAGAATGTTATCTTTGCACGATTGTAAAAAATCAACTGATTATCAAATCAAAATAAAATTTAAAGAATTTACACAGAAATAAATAAACTTTGTTTGACTGTAATTAAAATTTTAATTACTTAATTAAAACCTATGTATCATTTAGGCAGCAATGCGTAAAATTTCTTAACATAACATTAGATAGTTTATATCTAACAAAAGTAATTCCACAGGGCAGCATACTAGGGCCTTTATTGTTTATTATATATATTAACGATCTTGCTTCAGTTGCTCAAAGAACGGGTGGTACAATTGAGATGTATGCAGATGACACCAATCTATTGGTCTCCTGTAAAAATATTGCTGAAGCTAAAATTAAATATAATGAGCTTCTGTTACAGTGCAATGAATGGCTCTGTAAAAATAAACTAAAACTAAATACACAGAAGACTGAAATAATATTCTTTAAAACCAACGAAACAAAGATAATTTATCCAACTGATCTAACGTTATTAGATGACACACTACTACCAAAACAAAACGTTCGATTCCTTGGAGTAATGCTAGATGAACAACTCAATGGCAAAGTGCATATTGAAAAGGTAGAGAAAGAAATGTGTTCGGCGTGCTATATGTTAAGAATGCTCAAAAGGTCAGGTGCACCCATAGACACGTTAAAACTTGTATACAATGCTTATCTTTGCACAAGAATGCGATATGGTATAACATATTATGGATGGAGCAGTTATGCAAATAAGGTATTCATAATTCAGAAAAAAAGCAGTACGAATTATTTTTAATCTATCTTTTTCAACTTCGTGTAGGGGATATTTTAAGTCCCATAATCTATTGACATTCTATGGTATGTATATTTACGAATCAATAGTAAGAATTCTATCAACTGAGACACATTTCACTAAACACCAACATTCTTATAAAACCAGACATTTTGCCAACTATGCCTTGCCGATCCATCGATTAACTTTGTATGAGAGAGATCCTTCGTATGTTGCTATGAAATATTTTAATAAGCTTCCAAGTGCTATCAAAAACATTCAAAACAAAAATATATTCAAATCACGATTATATGAACATTTGTGTTTGTTAGAACCTTATTCTTTAAATGAAGTATAGTGCGAATTCTTGGAACCGATGCGTCAATGTGTGCTCTAAAAATGTCTCTAAATGTTTCTTCTTTTTTTATATTTATGTTATATTTATGTATTTTTAACTGTTTACTTGACACTTTTTCATTAATATGTAACATTTTGTTTGTATGCGTATTTTTGAAAATAAAGATTTAAAATAAAAATAAAATAAAAAAATATCGTCACAGGATATTGTAAAATATCAAATAAAGGTTAAATTTTGATTGAAAATATTTATACGCATTTTTCTATTGAATTAAATTATATTTATTTTGAATAAATTCTGATAATTTAGATCTTTTGCAATTTTGTTAAAAACTTTTTTTTAAACGTTAAATTGTTAAATGAATAATTTGTTAATTTGTGATTTTATTATTAACACTGGTTCTGTGGTAGTTTATTTATCAAGTTTTTTATTTAAGCGGGTTTCAATTTGTTTTTCAATGTTTAGTAACACACAAATAATGCACAGGAATTTGTTTTCGTTCTAAATTTGAATTAAGAAATAACATCAACTCTATTTATTTTACGTCATAAATTTGATAATAAAGAATCTGCAAACTAAGTTCTTGATTGATCGCCTAACGAGGGGTTCCACTCACAGATTAAGCACAAAGTAAAATTGCGAGTTTAGAAAAGCCTGAAAATTTGGATTTGGTGAGGCGCGCGAGCGAAGCGAGTCGCGCCCCAGCAAATCCAAATTTTCAGACTTTTCTAAACTCGAAATTTTACTTTATGCGCCACGCGTATAAATCAATACTTTCAAGTGAAATCTTTAACTAATTGGTTAGAGTGAAATAAATTAAGTATGTCAATTATCAATTCTTAAAATTACAGGGAACGTGCTATGATGGACACTTCACCATTTTTTTTATTTTGTTTAATATTATTAAATGTGTCAAATTCGTGCTCCAATCAGAACTAAGAACTTGTCAATTCTTTAATGGTATTATTTGCATATTGATTATTATTATTAATTTAAAAATTCCCTGACTTTTCGCTAAAATGGCCGAATTTCTCTGACTTTTCCAAGATATCCCGACGAATAAAATCCCCTGACTTTTCCCTGACGTTCCTTTTTTTCCCGGTTGGTCGCCACCCTGTTAATGTATGTCTTTAATAAAAACCAAAAATCATTAAAAACATAAATCAGCTGTAGTTCTATAAATACTAAAAATTGGACTTAGCCTTTAACTGTTTGAATATTTAAATATTATTTAATTGAATAATTTAGTGGTTTATTCAAAAATTGAAATCTCTGTATTATTTATATATTTAACTTTATTTTATTTTGGTATATTAAAATTCTAAGCTACAAAAAAAACCTAGTACCTATAAGTGTTATTGTTACTGTTCAAAATATGTATGTTTTTTAAGTTAATGTTTTTTTTAAATTTTTGTAGTGAGAATATTTTCTAATTAAATCAAAAATGAATTTATTTTCTTTACAATTATTAAAGGTAAAATAAAATTTCACACATTCTCAACGTTTCAACCATAGAAACGTGTTATTGAATAATTCTCTTATATACCAGTGTTATACCAAAATAATACACTATTATACCAGTAGTATTACAATATTATTTGATTAGAATTCACATATAAAGCCACTAAAAACTTTAATATATACTTATTTTTTTTCCTGATTATTATATGGAGCTACAGAAGTATGTTTACATTTTCCTTAGAATATAGACGTTACTTTTGTTGCTTTAATAATTTTGTGTTGGAATTCCAAAATTTCTATAAAAGAATTAATGTGTAATGTGTAAAAATAAACGAAGGAATGAATGCCGAAACCGCGCGCCGTTATGTCTCATGCCATTGCGCCTTACTATATCGCCCTTCGAACGAAGGGAGGCGTCCCGCCGTTGACGGCGCATCAGTACGGGCGATTCAAACGGAAAAACATTTTTGAAACCCTATGTCTACAAATTTAACATTATTCATTTTTTAATAACATAAATGATTAAGTAATTTTTTGTTGAGGCAAAGGTGCATTTTTTTCTTTATATTGCAAATAATTGTATTAATTTTGTTTATTAAAATGTTTATAACAAAACAAGTGCATCTTCCCCTTCAAATTATTTATTTAGAGAACTGTGCAAAGTTTCAAGTTTACATATTGATGAGTTTTCGAATTATCCATCAAATTTAAATACGATGACTTCAAATACCCACAATGCACAAATTGTAAGCTTTAAAAACATGTTACTACTCAAATGAAACCTACGTTGATCGCTTGTCTTAAGCACAATAAGTAAACAATATAAAAACATTAAACTACTTAAATTAAACCTTATTCGATTACTTTTTTTAATAAATAATATACGATAAAGATTTAATGAATCAGAGCAGTTTAATAAATTCGCCAATTGTTCCATAATTCGAGAATTTATTAAAGAAAGTATTTAAATTAAATAAAGTACATACATTTTTATAAAATTAAGCAAGTAAACTTTGTTGTGTCGTGATTTTATAACTTAACCATTATATCCGATAAAATTTAATTTTTGTTTTGAATCGTGATTTTAATGAAATTTTAATTTAAGCTGTGTGCTATAATAATGTTTTCTGTAAAAACAGCCTGAATTGTTTATAATACCGAGGGAGAAGTCTGTGATTTTTTTGAGAATCCAAAAAAAATCATAGTGTTAGAGAAATTATGATTTTTTTGATAAATATTTGTATTCTAAAAATATCTCAAAAATTGTACACAGTTGTAAGAGTCTACGTGGAATTCTGAAATATTTTTGGAATAAAAATGTTTATTTATAAAATCATGACTTCTCCAACAAAATCTATGATTTTTTTTATTCCCAACATAAATATTAACATGATCAACTTTTTATAGCGAGATAGGAAAAATCTCACGAGTGTTTTACATTCCAAGATTAAGCAATGGCTATTTGTTTATATATTTTAGGGTTGGTGACCTGACATTTCAGCTCAAATTTTTATAAAAACAGTACTTGTATCCTCTTACTTTTACGTATGGTAGATTATTATTATATTATTAACATATTATTATTATTATTATTATTATTAGATTATTAATATTATAATTAGGTTATTATTATTATGGACGAGTGTAAAACAATTCTTAAAGCACTAATAAAAAAAAGCAAAAAGTAAAATTTCTAGTTTAGACAAGCCTGAAAATTTGGATTTGCTGGGGCGCGCGAGCAAAGCGAGCAAATTCAAATTTTCAGGATTTTCTAAACTCGAAATTTTACTTCATGCGCCACGCGTATAAAACACTGAAATATTGTTAGGTTTCAAATATAATGCTTATATTTCTTATGATTCACAGCCAACTCAACTTAATTATATATTTGATCTCACCTTACTAAACTTTACAAATATTTATTTTGTCTAGCCAAAACTTGGACATTCAAAATTTGCCTTGGGATATGTATGGTATGCTACAAAAAATTTGCATCTTATAACCTTTATTTTATAAATGTTAAGCTATTGCATAATTTTATTATCTAAATACCAATATGATTTTTCTCTAGTTTAAGATCTTAGTTCCAAAAAAACTTGGAGCGAAAATTAAACCTACAAAATCTACACGCTATAATTTTGAAGTCTCATAATTATGTTAGACGAAATAAATGTTTGTAAAATGTATTTATTTATTAACGTATCTACTTTTACAACACTACAAAAATAATACAAATCAATTTTAAAACAAAGTGCGCAAATGCTTGCCTAGATAATACAAGATAAATAAAATAAACTAAATGTCAAGTTATACTTGTATGAGTTTAAAAATACATGAAATCAAAACGAGCTGAGTCGCAGAAACATAATCGTACACATCTAAGCACAGTGGTGGTCCTAGCTAAATTTGTAGGTAGTGTGAGATCTCATAGTGGCGCCCCATTGAACACAAAAATTAGAGCTCTTTTTCGTTTTCAGCTGTTTTCGGCGCTTCTTCCAAGACAGCACCCGGTGCGGTTGCACCGCTTGCACCACCCTAGGGCCGCCACTGTCTAAGCAGTATATTTATAACTTGACATTAAATCAGCGTTTTATACGCCTGGCGCAAGAAGTAAAATTTCGAGTTTACAAAAGCCTGAAAATTTTGATTTGCGCGCCGGCAAATCCAAATTTTGAGGCTTTTCTAAACTCGAAATTTTACTTCATTCTTAATCGGGGAGTGTAAACGCCTGTTATAAGTTTCAATTTAAACGATTTTTGTTTGAAATTAAGATTATTAAATTCTTCCTGTGTTTCGACTTAATCGTTAAATAATTATTGGCCTGAGTAATAATATAGATATGAATAACACTTTAAAAGATGGAATCGCGTCATTAGTTAATGATGTGCAATGTTTTGTAATCAACAGTTTTACGAATATTTATCGTATGAATAATACTTATCATTGATATATTATTATTAATGGAAAACAATTCGTCAAAGTGGAAATTTTTTTCAATTATTTGATTAATCATATAATTGGAATTTATGTGATTAATCAAATACTTGCTGAAATTTTCCATTTGCGAATAATATTTCTACTTTTCCACAACATTATAAATATGTTCTATTTTAAACTTAATTTAAATAAGAATTTAGGAAAATTGAGATTTAAGGTTATAGAACGAAATAACTAACAAAGAAAACGATTTAAAGCACGTATTTGTGATTTTTTTTAAATCTGCTTTATTTTTTGATTTGATGAAAAATTCAAATAGCTATTAAAATATTTAAGAAAATATCCGAAATGATGAAGATTTAAAGATTTTAAAGGCTTATCCCTTTGATTTTTTTCTCTTTCTTATAAGAGAAATTATGTAAAAGGATGGACACCCCCTTTTACATAATTTCTCTTATAAGAAAGAGAAAAAAATCATTCATCACTAACAGTAAAAATCGTTAATAACAGACTAATGCCGTGTTTCACTAACGTCGGTTAGACCAATAATTAAAATCTAGTAATAGTTACATGTCAACAAATCAATCAATTCACATGACATTAATTCATGACATGATAAATGTTAATTCCAAACGACAAATAAATTTTATTCTAATAAAAGATGTACTTATGTGTTTTTGAACTTCAGAAAAGTTCAGTGTTTTATACGCGTGGCTGATGAAGTAAAAATTTCGAGTTTTAAAAACCTGAAATTTTACTTCATGCTTAATCTTCGAGTGGAAACCCTCGTTCTAGATAAATCATCAAATGCTATTAATTTTCATTCATAACTTTTATTTGTAAAACAACGTTGTACCGATTTGCAGGAAAATTATCTGTAAACCAGTTTAGAATCACAAATTTACCGAACTACTGGTAAAAAACTATATGAAAATTATTTGCATTTAAATACAAAACACAGAAATATTGTAAAATTTGAAGATATACTGTTAGAATGTTGTATTTACATTGAATGCAAAATATCTAATTTTTATTAGAATACGATATAATAACAATAATAAATGTTTATTATTCTATCTATGCTCGAAATGAATAATGTAACAATATTTTTAAAATTACTAATTGTCATTGCAATACATTATATTCACAATATTGAATGGTTACAATTGTTTTTTGATAACTATACAATATAAAACCGATATATTGTATCAATATATACGAAATATATTAATGCATTATTGAATCTTCCATGTAAAACAATTTCAAGATATATGAAAATAGAAAATTTATTTTTACTGGGGTAAATTTAGAATCCCTACTACAATACTGAATATTTGAAATGTAGATATTTTAACAGCGGGTACCGTGTTGTCACTTTGTAGGAAAGGATTTGTTTTCTTAGTCCCAAACTAACGTTAAACCACAGATTAAATTTTCGTCATGAATTCAAGTATTAATTAACATTTTCTACGATAGGAGAATTCTTGCTATAATTTCCAAACGAATGTTAAACCACAAATAATTTTTTTGTCTGCGATAAAACCCTTTCCTTATGTTAATATTTTATCAAATGGAAATGTACTCTAATCTAATTTTAACTTTAATCTATTACTCACACTTGATGCATGTGCAAAATGCCGGGCACGTGTAAAAATAAACAAAAACCGCACACCTCAAACAAAAACGTTTGTGTTTATATCTAGCGGTGAAAACATTTTGTAATAATACCTGAGAAAATGTTGTTTTTTAAAATTTGTTTTACATGTGCGAATCATACAAATCATGCGCAGGCCGGCGCAAGGGTTTGTGCTGCTACAGGCTAGATTTACTAGATTTCGCCGCCCTAGCATGGATAAAGTTTTTTTTACATAAATTTTCACAATACATAAAATACAAAAATGTTTTTCGTAAAATTCAAACAGTGTGTCTTAATTAATAAGACAACTTAAGACAATAAATATCTACTGAAACAACTACTTCCCGTGCAAAAACACTTCCGGATACTGAATTATACAATGAAATATTTAAAATCTTCTTTTAATTGATTTGTTACAACGCTCTATAAAAGTATATGTAATATTTAGGTCAAATTGTCTTCAAACCAACAACAAATTAACTCATTTTATTTGTTAGTTGGTTTGAAGAGAATTTGACCTAAATGTTACATATACTTTTATAGAGCGTTGTAACAAATCAATTAAAATAAGATTTTAAATATTTTATTGTATAATTCAATATCCGGAGGTGTATTTGCACGGGAAATAGATGTTTCAATGGATATTTATTGTCTTAAGTTGTCTTATTAATTAAGACACATTGTTTGCATTTTACGAAAAACATTTTCGTAATTAATCGTTTAAGCAAAAAGTACACAATAACTTTTTTTACAAGTAACTGTTAAGATATTTTTTAGTTTAAAATAAGTATACCAAAAGTTTATATTGTTATAACTTTTGACACAATAATTTGTTTAACCTCTAGTAGCAACCAAAAGCCATGTCTTTTTAGCCTTTATAATATATCTGAAATTCGATAAAATTCTTGATGTACCCCCGTGTGCACTTATGTATGGAATGACCAATGAATATTAAAAGGGTTTAATAAATATCATAAAATACTAAAAAGTTAATTGTAATTGCCTAACAAAGAGTAAAGAATATAATGTTATTCTTACTTTAAAACCAAATACAATAAATTGGAATAACTAAAATGTAAAATTTAATATAAAGTAATAAATGCCTAAAAGAATAAACAAACAAATAACAGGTTTAAAATAATAATATTCTTCATGGTACATTTATTATAGAACAAAATATCAATTACAGCATATTTATCTAATCATCAAAATACATCTTAATACTGTATTTTATTTATATTGCAACGCACACCCGTAACAAATTCAGTGTAACTCGTTTTCTGTTGAATAAATTTGTTTCCAAGCACGATGATTACTTGGAAAATCTGAGCGAGATTGTAGAAAGTGTTGCTATAAAATGAAATCGCGGAATCGTAAACCAGAAACGCAAAATTGGAGAGTTTGTTACGTGCAATAACAATGGCCGCCTGATGTGGAATTTGCAATAAATCCCGAGCAACAACAGGTGAATTATGCTGTTTAATGATCCGCGACAGGAAATTGAACCAACATTGAACCAACGTAATTATCAACATATTTTTATTAAAAGGAAATCGAAGGCTATTTAAACGTATAAAACTGCATATTGTCGTCTTATCTACATTTTTATTTTTCGATAAAATATTTAGAAAAAGTTTGTATACTTTAAAGCTTGTATTAGACGACACTATTTTCTTGTACAATGTACAAGAAAATAGTATACTATTTTCTATCAGTATGACCAAACGCGAATCTTGTATAACTTTGTATAATGGAAATAGGACATGTTCTATTTGGTTTGGTCATATTTTGTGCATAACACCATGATAGAAAATAGTATACTATTTTCTTGTACAAGAAAAAGAAAATATACTATTTTCTTGTACAAGAAAAAGAAAATATACTATTTTCTTGTACAAGAAAAAGAAAATATACTATTTTCTTGTACAAGAAAATAGTGTCGTCTAATATAAGCTTTAGGAAAGTATAAACTTCGTGCTTATCTCAACAAAATGTTTCCTCCTTTTACCGTTATTTCATAAAAAAATATCAAACATTGGTCAAGTAGCGTAATCACGTCTTAAATTTGATTATTATTCTGCAATATTTTCTGGAAAACTAAACTTGTCACATTGTATAAAGTTGCTTTGTAAAGATTTGTATTTTTTTTTTCATTTATTTCTATCCTACAATAAATTCACGGGAATGTCGGGCGATATAAAATTTTTCTAAAATTTGAAAAACTGTTTCACCACATCCTAGTGACATTATTTAAGTAAATATATAAATAAAAAAAATCTAAAATCTTCGCATAAGAATGTTAAACAATGTGCAGAAAAACTTCTAATTTAAAGACGTTATCATGCTAATTTAGCGATGTTTAATATTTTTAGAGTTATATAGGAAACATTTTATTAAGATGATTACGAAGTTTGTACTTTCCTTAAACTATATCATTCTTTTTCAAAATACTTCATGTTAAAATAACGCCTAATTTGAGACGACAATATGCCGAGTTTTGTACCTTTAGATAGCAGTCGACTTTCTCTTAAATCTGTTTGAGTATTCAATGAAACATATGTAAGTGGAGACCTAAATATCAAGTACAACTCTTTATCTTAAATATTGTATACAGTAGAGTTTTTATATAAATTATATTATACACGTTGTCCCTTAAAATTTTAAATATGAGTAACGTATTTTGTTGGTCCCAGAAATGTTCAATCCAAGCATTTATATGCATTACTTGGCGCTTAGTTACCACGCTAATTTTTTGCATACCTGAGTCAAATATTTTAATGCCCTTAACAGCGGGAAATAATTTGTAATTTCTAGTTTCTAATAAAACAGGGAATAACAGTGAAAAATATTTACAAGATATTTTAATTATACAAATTATACTTAAATTCTCAGAAACATCATATTAACTGAACGAATAACAAATAGCTACAATGGTTATTTTATTAAATGTTCCAAAACATCTCATTGTTGAACCAAACAATATCCCAGACGATCATAAAATTCTTGTCGCATGTGTCTTAACGTCGCAGGACTGATATTTTGTGTGGCTTCAAGAAATTTTAATCTGATGTTATCTACGTTATTAGCTCTTTGATGCTGATGGATATAAATTGTTTGCTTTATATGCCCCCCAAGAAAAAAGAAAAAAAAAAAACATTTGGGAAATAATCAGAAGATCTTGGTGGCCATTTTATGTCTCATTTGATGGTAACAATGCGACAAGGAAATATTTGATTTAAATATTCCCTAGTCGCATTATCAGCAGGACATGCATTTTGCAGTAGCAATCATGGCAACCTATTATAGTAATCAAGAAGAACAAAATCACAGTGCCTACAAACACATTCCATTACTCATATTCAAAATATCAGGGGACAGACAACGTGTATATATTTGTATAGGATGATTTTTTTACATATGTATACGCTTTTCTAAGAGTTTAATTTGAAGCTTTAAACGAGTGTTTTTCACTCCCAGGTTAAGCATGAAGTAAAATTTCGAGTTTAGAAAAGCCTTAAAATTTGGTTTGGTCGCTCCGCGTAGCGGAGCGGCCAAACCAAATTTTCAGGCTTTTCTAAACTCGAAATTTTACTTCATGCGCCACGCGTATTAAACACTGAAAACGCTGAAATATTGCGAACAAGTGAACGTCATTTGAAAACAGTGTCTTGTACGCGTGGCGCATGAAGTAAAATTTCGAGTTTCTAAAAGCCTGAAAATTTGGTTTGGTCGCTTCGCGCTACGCGTACAAACCAAATTTTCAGGATTTTCTAAACTCGAAATTTTACTTCATGCTTAACCTGGGATTGGAAAACACTCGTTTTAAGCTTCAAATGAAACTCTTTAAAAAAATAAGATCTACAGCATATACTTAAAAGAAAAACTTCCTGTATAGTTATAAGATCTTCATTCATAAAATTTTAACAAAATTATTCTAAATTTAATACCATAACTTCAAATTAAAAAAAAAACTTATATCCATAAGCGAGCAGTCAAAAAGTGAGAACTTTATTATATATTTAAAAAAAATAAGTAAAAACCTGATTAGCTAAAAATAATAGTATAAGAATTGGGCTAAAAGACCTATCTTTCAGCCTAATTATATTATTTTCAGCCAATCAGCTTTTTCACATATTTTTTTATACTCAATAAAGTTATCTCTTGTTGATTGCGTAACAATAATACATAACAACATAAGGTCATAACTTTTCAATTGACAGGGTTATAGCAAAACCTCAGATCCAGATTGGGCAAAAAAGTTGCTAGGTATGGCAAATGTATAGGATTTTGCTCCATTACCTACGGCCCAGGGACATGAAAATGCAAGTTTACCTCCAATAAATTCAATATATCGATCAACTACTTCCCAAACCTCGTAAGTCACGATGTTTCAAAAATTGTTCCTCGTAAGTTAGATATTATTAATTTACTAATATTAGTACGAACCATCTACTTAAAATACTTATTAAATCGTTCATGATGAAGTTTCACGTACTCTAGAAAAAAAATCAGAAGGATTGCGTAGCTCATACAGGGTGGCGCAAAACTACTGATATGGTTTGAATGTTTAATAACTTTTTTATTTAATGGTTAATTATTATTATTATTTTTTTGTTATACAGTATATTGATGGGGATTATTTTTGGCATAAGTATGAAAAATTATATCCCGCAAGTGGTGGCCATTTTCGGCTTCGCACATTCGTGCTCTTTCCAGTACATTTTCCATAACTTTTCGTAAAATTTCCGGTGTTATGGCTTGAATTTCATTGCGAATGTTTTGTTTTAGCTCTGGTATGGTCGCTGGCTTATTTACGTATACCGTTTCTTTCAAATAACCCCAAAGAAAACAGCCTGGAGCTGTTAAATCCGGTGAACGTGGGGGCCAATTGAAATCGCTTCTGCGCGGAATAGTGCGTTCGCCAAAGAGGTCCCGTAAGAGAGCCATTGTGTCCCTTGCAGTGTGGGCTGTGGCTCCATCTTGTTGGAACCACAACTGTGGATGGTTTTCTACTGCTGGCCTCAAAAAATTGTCTAGCATCGTTTGATATTTAGCACCATTAACCGTAACTGAGGCGCCATGTGCATTTTCAGAAAAAATGTGGACCAATGATCCTTTCAGAGGATACAGCGCACCAAACAGTAAACTTAAGTGGGTGTAATTGTCGCTGATGAACTGTTCTTGGATTCTCCGTAGCCCATATCCTGCAATTTTGCTTGTTTACGAAACCATTTAATTGGAAATGGGCTTCATCGCTCATTATCAAATTGTTAATGAAATCGAAATTTTCTTTTGACGGAAAGAAATGGCATAATCAAGCCGTTGTTGGTAGTATATCGGCTTCAATTCTTGCACAAGCTGAACCCTATACGGGAACATGTGCAATGTGTGTGTTCCTCTGAACGGACCTCCGCGATAGCCCCAGTTGTGCCGAACGTCTTGTTGATGTTTCTGGACTGTCCTGCATACTATCCACAACACGTTGTATATTTTCTTCCGTGTGTACCGTACATGGTCTTCCGGTACATGGAAGGTGTCTTACTGTACCATATTGTCGAAAATTTGCAACCAGGCGGTTTATTGTTGATGCTGAAGGCCCAGTACGCACATTAAAAAAACGACAGTATGCACGCTGCGTTAAAACAATTGACCCTTGATTTTCAAAATAAAATTCAACAATTTTTGATCGCTGTTCTGTTGTGTACTGTTCCATTTCAAATTCCCCAAGTTTTCTTCACAAAATTCTGAAATAAAAAAAATATATATAAATTCATTTAAAACGTTAATAAACATTCAAACCATATCGGTAGTTTCGCGCCACCCTATATAATAATTAACCATACCATAATAGACGAAGTTTCGGAAGTAGTTGATCGAGATTCAAAATTGAATCACCTAGAAGCAAAATACTTAATATCTTTTTAATTATCCCCTCTGAAGTTCCGGTTATATAAAAACAAACTAAACAAAATAACAGTGTTGTTAAGTAGACCCTGAATATATCCAACATTCTCAGTTTACAAAATAATTGAAAAGAATTGAATTACTGAGAATGTGCCGTTTATTGGAAATTGGATTATATAAAAGTTGTATTCATAACTTCTCAAAACTTATAAATCTTTAGAATATCGCTTCTTGGAAATAAACAGCAAAGGAAACTGTATAAATATTTGGCGTGAAAAATTGTTAGTTAAAAATAATTGAGTTTGTTTTTAAAACTGGACCATTTTCCAACACTAAAATGTTTATTTAGTGATTTCATGAATACAAAATTTGTGTGTGGGAGGTAAACTACACCAGGTCACATTTGGAAAATTTTACAGAGGACCCCAAAAACGTTTTGATAATCGCAAACTCTTTTATTTCTCTATTAACATTTTGCCTTGAAAAAAAATATCAGACCAATAAAAATAGTCGGAGGACTATTTTTAGTGTTCTGATATTTTTTTATATCTATGATAACTTTAGTAGAATTGCGTCATATATGTTACCGATATTAGTTAAAAAGTACTTGATGTTCTTTGCTTCACACTGATGCCTTCAGATTAAAATATAAATATTTTAATCAACGACGATGGTATTCACTTTGGACTTGGTGTCATTTAAAATTGCTTTATCTTGAAAACTACACTAGATAGAACTTAGTGTTATTAACCTCTCGATATAGTATAAAGCCCTGATTCTAGCATTATAAAAAATGTATTTTGAAAAGAAATGTGACTTGGTGTAGTTTACCTCCCACATCTTGAAATATGCATATAGGGATGAAGTAAACAGATCACACCCATTGCGAAATTCAAACAGATTTACTTACTCCAAATACATGAAATTTGAATTTATTATTTTATTTAAAATTATGAACATTTTTAATATCGCTACAAGCTTTTATTAACAAATATGTTAAAAACCTAATTATTTATTATTAACACTGTACAGGCCCTGCCTCCTAACCCAGGGATCGCCGGTTCGAGTCCCGCCGGGTGGAGTGATTTTTAAGTACAAAATGATTCCACCTGGGTCCATGGATGTGTGTGAATGTGCTTTTGCCATCTAAATATAATAAATTACAACAATACAAAGGTAAAATGGTGGAATGGTTTAAAACCAATATCCAATAAATCTATACCGGGTGTTGATTTGGCGGACGCAACATAGGATATCCCATGTAAATTTTGAAATGTTGAAATTTTAGCTCCTATATTTATTTGAGAAACAAAATGTTTGTACCTTTTTTGTAGAGGGAAAAATTCAGAATTCATTCGTGTTAACGTTTATCACTTTACGTTTCTCTAAGTTAAATTAATTAAGAAAAAGTAATGTGATTTTATAAAAATAATGACATGCCATGAAATTGAAACAATTGCGGATATCAAAATGGCAAAAGATATCGCAGTCACCTGGTTAAAGTAGATGTATTCGAAACGATTTACACTATACAAGAAATAATCCTTCTAATAAAGTGATATTATGCAGACCACAGTTATCACGATGTTTGCGTTATGTTTTTCGTCGTTAATTAAGTAACAGCAATGTCTTGTGCTATTTTGACATCCGCAATAGTTATATAAATTCCATGGTATGTCATTATTTTTATAAAATCACATTACTTTTTCTCAATTATTTTAGCTGTAAATTTTCTGACATTCATTGATTTAAAAAAAAATTATTTGAAGCTTTAAACGAGTGTCTTCCACTCCCAGACTAAGCATGAAGTAAAATTTCGAGTTTAGAAAAGCCCCGTGAAAATTTGTCGAGGGTCGCGCAGCGACCCAAGACAAATTTTCTGGGCTTTTCTAAACTCGAAATTTTACTTCATGCGCCACGCGTATAAAACACAGATTTTAAGTGAAGTTTGAATATACATAAATTTGACAATATTATAGTGTTTTATACGCGCGGCACATGAAGTAAAATTTTGAGTTTAGAAAAGCCCAGAAAATTTGTCTAAAGTCGAAATTTTACTTCATGCTTAGTCTGGGAGTGGAAAACACTTGTTTAAAGCATTAAATTGAACTTAAAAAAAACAGGGAATATCCGCAATTGTTGTATCAATTCATTGGTATTGCGGATATTCCCTGTATTTTTTTTTTAAGTTCAATTTAATGCTTTAAACAAGTGTTTTCCACTCCCAGACTAAGCATGAAGTAAAATTTCGAGTTTAGAAAAGCCCCGTGAAAATTTGTCGATGGTCGCGCAGCGACCCAAAACAAATTTTTTGGGCTTTTCTAAACTCGAAATTTTACTTCATGCGCCACGCGTATAAAACACAGATTTTAGGTAAAGTTTGAATATACATAAATTTAACAATATTATAGTGTTTTATACGCGTGGTGCATGAAGTAAAATTTCGAGTTTAGAAAAGCCCAGAAAATTTACTTCATGCTTAGTCTGGGAGTGGAAAACACTTGTTTAAAGCATTAAAATGAACTTAAAAAAACAGGGAATATCCGCAATTGTATCAATTCATTGGTAAGCATGAAGTAAAATTTCGAGTTTAGAAAAGCCCCGTGAAAATTTGTCGAGGGTCGCGCAGCGACCCAAAACAAATTTTCTGGGTTTTTCTAAACTCGAAATTTTACTTCATACGCCACGCGTACAAAACACAGATTTTAGGTAAAGTTTGAATATACATAAATTTAACAATATTATAGTGTTTTATACGCGTGGCGCATGAAGTAAAATTTCGAGTTTAGAAAAGCCCAGAAAATTTGTCTCGGGTCGCTGCGCGACCCTCGACAAATTTTCACGGGGATTTACTTCATGCTTAGTCTGGGAGTGGAAAACACTTGTTTATAGCATTAAATTGAACTTAAAAAAAAAACAGGGAATATCCGCAATTGTTGTATCAATTCCATGGTATGTCATTATTTTTATAGGATCACATTACTTTTTCTTAATTATTTTAGCTGTGAATTTTCTGACATTCGTTGATTTTTAAGAGTTCAATTTGAAGCATTAAACGAGTGTCTTCCACTACCAGACTAAGCATAAAGTAAAATTTCGAGTTTAGAAAAGCCCCGTGAAAATATTCGGGGCTTTCCTAAACTCGAAATTTTACTTTATGCGCCACGCGTATAAAACACGGATTTTAAGTGAAGTTCGAATATAGATAAATTTGACAATATTATAGTGTTTTATACGCGTGGCGCATGAAGTAAAACTTCGAGTTTAGAAAAGCCCAGAAAATTTGTCTCGGGTCGCTGCGCGACACTCGACAAATTTTCACCGGGCTTTTCTAAACTCGAAATTTTACATCATGCTTAGTCTGGGAGTGGAAATCACTTGTTTAAAGCATTAAATTGAACTTTAAAAAAAACAGGGAATTGTCTATGTCATTATTTTTAGAAAATCACACTACTTTTTCTTATATATATATATATATATATATATATATATATATATATATATATATATTATCAAAACCCTTATACCCTTTCAGGTGTTGGGTGCATTAGTCTAATTAATGTCTATGGCTGTGTGTCGTAAACTATTATTCTCCAATTTTTCTTGTCAATTGCTGTCTTCCTGGCTTCCTCAATTGTTAATTGTTTTTCCTTTAGTATGTTGGCTATCCCTTCGTTCCACGTTTTTCTTGGTCGTCCCTGTTTCCTTTTCTTCGTTGTCCATGCCTGCCATACTCTCTTTGCCATTCTATTGTCTTTCATTCATTGCAGATGTCCCCACCAACTTAGCTGTCTTCTGTTTATACATGTTTGTATATCTTCTACTTCTAGTTCTTTTCTTATCTGTGTATTTCGTATTCTATCCAGTCTTGTTACTCCTTTGATGCATCTCAAGTATTTCATTTTGACCGCCTGTATCTTGCTTTTCTGTTCATTGTTCATTGTCCAAGTCTCGCATCCGAAGGTGAGTATTGGCCTATATATTGATTTAAACACTTTAATTTTTTTGTAAATAAAACACTTTTTACTTTGTTTAACCACTGGAGTAAAAAGTGTTTTATTTACAAGTGTATTTAAGATGTACCACAAAGTGAACGCCTACAACACCAAACAATTACTTTAATTTTTGTTTCTGCAGTTATTTCTTTCTTATTTAGGAATTTACTTTTCATTGCATCTTTAACGTGTTCTCAGCCCTTTTGTTAATTTCGGTGTCATTTTTCCCGTTCGCATCTATATTCACTCCTAGATATTTGTAGCATTCTACTTTTTCTACTTGTTTTCCTTCTATTTTTATATTTAAGTTCTCATTTTCACCTATTATCATTACCTTGATCTTCTCCTGGTTAATTTTCATTCCGTAATTGTCAAGTGTGTTTTTCCATATCAGGAGGTTATGTTGCAGGTCTTTTCTACTTTTACAGAATAATACTACGTCATCTGAAAACACTCCCTCCGATATATTCACTGGATTCAACTTGTAGTGCCCCACGTACATTTGTTTAGAGTGCGCATTACTTTTTTTTATGATTTCATCTATAAAAATGATGAATAACAAAGGGCTGAGTCCGCCACCTTGTCTTAATCCTTCGTTTGTTTTAAATGGGTCTGATGTTCTGTTGTTATTAATTATATATGTTGTGTTGTTGTTATAAATTGTTATTATTAGTCTAATCAGTTTATGGTCTACTTGGTGTTTGTCTAATATAATCCATATTTTCTCTCTGTTTACTGTATCAAATGCTTTTTGTATATCGATGAAGGCCAGATATATACTTGTTTGTTAAAACATTAAAAGTGCGATTCTTTTCGCAATCTAAAACAAGTTAGTCTTACAAAGACTATATCAAACACTCATTGAAACAACTACTTCCCGGGCTAATACCCCGACGGACATTGAATTATACAACAAGTGTTTGCTGTTACATACAGTAACCTACTGCAAATGTAACAATTTGGGTCCAATTATTCAGGCCATCTATAGACGCGTTTCGAGATTTATCTCTCATCAGTATAGCTTTGCCATTCCCTCTAAACAATTTGACACCTTAGACTGGCGGTCACGTTACCGTTCAAACATAAGTATAAATGAAATTGCCAATTCTTGGTTGCAGAATACTTCAAACATTAAAAGTGCGATTCTTTTCGCAATCTACAACAAGTTAACTTGTCTATTTGCTTAATCATTTCTGCATTTAACCTGTCGCGTCCTGGGGCCTTTCCATTCTTCAATTTTCTAATTGCTTGCCTCAATTCTTCTTTGCTTATTATTGGTTCCATACTTTCTTTGTCGTAATTCATCTTTATTTTACTTCCATTGTCCTGTTCAGTTGTTAGTAGTTCCATGAAGTATTCCCTACACCTCGTCATTACTTCCTCCACATTTATCAATTTTTTACCCCCCTTGTCTTTTATATGTATTCCTTCACTTCTGTTATTGGGGTTTCTCATTGTTTTTAATGCTCCATAAAATAGTTTTGCATTCGTTTTGCTGTCCGTTTTCAGTTTTGTTGCAAACTTATTCCACATTTCTATTTTTTCTCTTTTTATAAGCGATTTTACTGTTTGTCTACTTTTTATATACATATTATAATTTTCATCGTTTTTATTTGAGATGTATTTATTCCAAAGTTGTTTTTTCTTTTTTACCTCCCCTTTAATTTGTTCGGTCCACCATGCTGTCTGTTTTTTGTTGCTATTTTTCTTACTTGTGCCACAACCTTCTGCTGCTGTATTCAGTATATTCTGTTTGTAATAATTCCACAATTCTGATATTTCCCAATTCGTTTCTATTTCCTTCCATTTCTCATTTAGTTGTTTTTTGTATAGGTTTGCTGTATCCGGTTCATTCAATTTATATGTTCGTATGTTCTCATATTTTATTTCAGTTTTGTTGTCTGATATTTTTGCTGTCATTTCGGTCGCCTGTGTTTGCATAGTTAATAAACAGTGGTCACTACCAATCTCAGCTCCTCTTCTTACTCTTACATCTTGTATCAGTTTTAGATTATTTCTTCTTATCAATATATAGTCTATAATTGATCTTTCAGCTCTGCTCACCATCTCCCTTGTGTATGAGTGTATATCTTTGTGTTTGAACCACGTGTTTGTTATCATTAAATCATTTAATATACAGAAATTTAATAACGTTTTCCCATTATTGTTTCTGATGTTCTCGCCGTTAGTTCCAATCACTCGCTTGTACATATCATCGCGTTTACCAACTCTAGCATTAAAGTCTCTCAATATCATAATATCTTCTTTGCAATCGTCTATTATTTCATTCATTTTATTTCTTTTTTTTATTATTTTAACTTAGAGAAACGTAAAGTGTTAAGTGTGAACATTGATAAATTCTTTCCTCTACAAAAAAGTGAAATACATTTTGTCTCTAAAATAAATAGGGAAGCCAATATTTGAACACTTTAAAATTTCCTATGTTGCGTCCGCCAAGTCAACACCCGGTATAATAAATAAAATTTAAAAAAATATGTGTTTTACACGCCTAGCGCATAAAGTAAAATTTAGAGTTTAGAATAGCCTGAAAATTTGAATTTGCCAGGGCGGTACTCGCTTCGCTGGGGCAAATTCAAATTCCAGGCTTTTCTAAACTTTCTAAATTTTACTTCCTACTAACCTTGGTGTGGAAACTCTCGTTTACTAATAATACAGAATTATAGGTATCTCTTTTACTTCAAGTAATATCAAACAGAACTTGATTATTTGATAATCAATCATTTCCAATTATGAAAAGTGGATTTTTTTAAATAAATTTGTATTCATTTGTTGTTTTTATAAAAGCATTCAATTTGAAGCGAGTGTTTCCACTCCTTCAAATTTCGAGTTTAGGAAAACCTGAAAATTTGGTTTGGTCGCGAAGCGTAGCTGCCAAACCAAATTTTCAGACTTTCCTAAACTCGAAATGTTACTTCATGCGCCAGGCGTTTAAAACACAATTTAACGTGAAGTTCAAAAACACAAAAAACCAAAATTTCATGCGAATCTTTACAATAAATTCGGATTATTTCAAAAGTTTCAAATCTCTTTGGAGTATTCGAATCCTTTTGTAAATATTCGAGTCTGTTTATAAGGATTCGAATCGCTTACAATTCGATTCAAATCCTGCTCAGCTCTGACCTATACTTACTTATTTTAACATATCTAACATCTCAATGATAAATTGAACTTTAACGTTTAAAAGATTGCCAAGAATACAAACCTATTTACTCGACGTCAATCATTGTGAAACTTTGTTTACATCATAACATTTTTACTTGCGATCGCGTTCCATTCCTATAACATTAGTCAATCTAAAATTTTCAGATGCAGCAGCAACGATTGTTTTTACGCTTTGCATTACCTTGCACTTAGCTTTGTCGTGCAATCGAGAGAGGTGCGTTATTTCACCACAGACGTCAGATGAGGGCACGTGTCATCGGAAAGTCTTGTCGAAAATATGAAACTCGCGTTTTGAACCAGCACGTGGATATTATTTGTTCAAATTGACGTAGCGTGACAAGACGTTCACGTTTGAGGAAGGATTCCCCATGCTTTTTTTTTTTCGTCTACAAGGCTAGAAATTATTGTGTAAGAAATAATGTATAGTTGAAATAATGAGTAGTTTTGTGTCCGGTTTTATAAGTTCAGTTGACTAGAGGTAAGAGTTCAACTGGACGTCAAATACAAGTTTTCGGTTACAATGTCTTGTTGACAGCTAACATTGACCCCACGACCTATGAGGTATTCGCAGAATTTAAGCCGTCAAATGTCGTTATCCGAAATTTGGAAGAGGTGTAAATTAATTGTCATTTTAATTCTTACACACTTCAGAAATTGGCTATCGACCGTAGTTGATCTTCTGCCTGCCTTTGTCTAGTCTCTGTGTTTTTCATGTTCTTTACGTCATTATCGCAAACGTCATTGTCTGCGTCCGGCTGATGTAATGAGATGAATTGGAACATTGTTGTGGTAGGAAATTTAAATTTAGGGTATATGTTTGGATTGCGAGGGATACAAAGGTGGTTAAGAATATTGGTTATATTGGGATTAGTGGCAAACTTTAAGAAGAGGTGTTCTAGGTGTTGGTTGATAGGGGGAATGTTGCACATTTCATACAGGAGTGTATTAGAGGGGTTATGCGAGGGATTATTGGGATGCCTGATTTTTGTAAGCACTCTCAGGGCTGAACGTTCCGCAACTTCAAGGTTTTTTAACATAATTCATATATTCAGCGTGTTATATGCTTTTTTGTTTTGTCGCTAAAGTACTATGCTTTGTTTAGTAATGCCAGTTTGAATTTGATGATTTTCGACAGACGAATTTTGTGGTGACATTTCAACATTTAAAAAAATGTATTGTTTTCATCAACTAATTTATTCATCAAGGAACTAAAGTTTCAATATTCTTGTTTTGGTCACGTGAAGTGTTTTTCTATCAATTAGTGTAGTAATTACTTTCTTCACTATATTTTTATTATGCTAAATGTACATTTCAAACACTAGGTGTTCATTTTCAATAGCAATCAGTTTAGAAATATATTTATTTTATTAATTGACAATGTCACTCAAACAACAATTTTAAGGAAGGGATTATTTAAGGGGCTTAAATAGAAATTTAATAGTTTATCATTATTTTTAAACATATAAAAATATATCCTTGTATATTTACTAATTCAAGGATTGGAAAAATACAAATAGCGTACAAGTTCATTGTTACACCTGGTCAATACACAAATGAAATATACTATGTTAATTAATTCAAAAATTGTCGTGTTAATGACCGAGAGCTCAATAACCCAGTTTACTTTAGAAACCGGTCTGTGGTGTGGTCCCATTTTTGGAAAGACTAATTTTTTGAATCTCTGGAAGATCCAAGGCGAAGGCCGTTTTATTCGAAATCAAACGGCTCGTGTGTTGCAAGGCGAAGGACGAAATTTTTCCCGCTGAATAAATTTATCACAGCTTGTGTTATCCAAGGTTAAGGTGAAACAGAAATAATTCACGATTCGTGTGTGTTGGAGAGTTTTACGAAATTTTCTTTGTTGCGTGAATTAGAAATGAAAAAATCAACGTTCTTGCATCAGAGTTTTTTAGCTTGCGCTTAAAATAACCGCACAAAACATGTGTTTCTTATTTAAGCATGAAGTAAATATTTCGGGTTTAAATAAGTCTAAAAATGTAGATTGGTCGCGAAGCGAAGCAATCAATCCAAATTTTCAGACTTTTCTAAACTCGAAATATTTACTTTAAACGCCAGGAGTGTAAAACGCTTATTTTATGTGAAGTCCATTGCTAATTAATCAGAAAATTGTATTAAGAATATGAATTTGTGTTTAGTACTCATTTATTCACCAGATAACTAACTATATATCTAATGGGCATTAGATGGCGTTTACGTTGTTTTATACTGTTAGAAGCAGGATTTTTTACTCTATCGAGACATAAATTGCACAGTAAAATTTCAAATTTTTTAAATGTGACTTAGCTGATAAATAATTACATAGTTTTATCTCAATATTATTGTTTTATTAGTCTTTATCCGTCTGTATCCGTCAATGGGTTATCGAACTTTGGCCTTTCTACCCTCAGTAAATTATTTATCTGATAAATCTATTTCTAAAACATATTTTTTTTTCTGAAAAACAACCATAATAATTATTAATTCTATCTGCAAAGTAAAATCCTGCAATATTTTCCGTTTCGTAACGTATTTAATAACCTGACACTAACATTTATATTCGTGCGAATTAATCTTACACTTCCTGAAAGCTAACATTAGCTCCGGAGGCATTACTCAGAGGGAAATTCAAGTCGGCGTAAATTTCCCTAGAGTTAAATATGAATGCAAACGAAGAAGAAGAAGACATCGGGAAAACGGTCGATCGAGTTCGCTCAAAGTGGAATTGATGTGTTTATCCTTGACGGGGAATATTGATTTCCATTACGCTCTTTCACCCATAAACAAGCCAGCCCAGTGTAATGGTCATTACTTCGTCTACTTTATAAGAAAATCAACTTGGAAAAAATATATACCTAGTTTAAGTGAAATGTATACTCTTTTGCTAAGAGTGAGTTTCTTGTTTTATTTCTCAAATAAACTTTATGGAAATAATAAAAAGAAGTTTGTGTAGACTATTTTCACTATTTTAAAACTGTTTATAATATTTATTGATATGCATATCTTATTTCATACCTATTGATATTGCATATCGTTTTTTTAAAGAAGTTTAAGCATTTAAAAAAAATACCCATAGCATCACCCACTGAACAAAACACACTCAAGTAATGTTGCATCAACATTAAAATAACTTTAATGTTGTTACAATGTTGATATAACGTTATTTGTTTGTTTTTTGCTCAGTGGGCATTCTATCCATTTTTATAATATGTATTATGAAAGCTATAGAATTAGAGAATAAATTGTGAAATAATTCTATAAATTGCCTATCAACCAGTGGCGGCTTGTGAGAATTTTTATTGGTTGAGTTGTACCTATTAACATACAGTGAATGTTTTTTTCAAGTATGCCTACGCATAGGCATTTTGTAGCATTCGTTGTGTTTTATAATGAGTTCAATTTTAAGCTATTAACGAGTCTTTCCAATCCTTAATTAAGCATGAAGTAAAATTTCGAGTTTAGAAATACCAGAAAATTTGGTTTGGTTTGGCGGAGCGACCAAACCATATTTTCAGGCAATTCTAAACTCGAAATTTTACTTCATGCCCCAAGCGTATAAAACAGAGATTTTTTTTAAACTAAAAATATTCTTATTTAGTAGTATATTTTTACACAAATAAGACAATTAACTTTGTTTGTATAACTAAGGATTTTATTGTGACTATAGTTTCGACAACTTTAACTTGTCATTATCAAACATAAAGTAATTTAAAACAAACAATTCGTCAGGTATATATACGAAAAAATTACGGTTACAAAACGGCTTTAAAAATGGGGGTATATATTAGGTCAAGCTGGTCGTTTATTACGGGTGGCATGCTATTTTATGGGCCGGCGAGTTGATAAAAGAGACTACAGGTCTTATAGGAGAGTTTTCTTTGTGAATTTTTAATAATCCATATAGTCTCTTTTATCAACTCGCCGGCCCATAAAATAGCATGCCACCTAAACACCTTATATAGAGAGATAACTGATTTCAAAGACCCTAGAGCAGTAAAAAATTCCAAAGAATTGAGTAACAAACTAAAAACCCATCACTTACCTCCAAATCATAAGTTAGTATCATTCGACGTATCTAATATGTTCGCTAAAATCCCACCAAACGATTGCATAGACCTAATAAAAACTTCTTTTGACAAACTAAATGTAAACATTTCAGTAAAAACAGAATTTTTAAATATAATAGAAATAATTTTAAATAATAATCACCTTCCATTCGAAAATAAATTTTACAGACAGACAGAAGGGCTTGCAATGGGCTCGCCTTTGAGTCCTTTGCTTGCGGAAATTTTAGGCAAAAAGCACATAAACATGTGGTTTAGATACGTCGATGATATTCTAGCTTCCTTCATAGGTTCAGATAGGCAACTTTCCCAATTCCTAAAATTTATTAACAGCATATACCCGAATATAAAATTCACAGTAGAGACAGAAATTAGTAATAATATCAAATTCCTAAACCTCTCAATCAACGAATCACTAACATTTGAAATTTATAGAAAACCTACATTTAGTGACCGTGTAATCCCTAATTCCTCGAATCACCCATGAAATTCAATTGAATGATATACCGTGCTTTCAATATTCCAATCTCTGAAACAGCATTTGAAAAAGAAATTGATATAATTAAAAGTATAGCCATTTCAAATGGCTATACTTCAGCATTAATAGACTCATTAATTAATAAATATAGAATGAATAAAGTAACTAAGTATATATATGCAGGCAAGGACACATCTAAAAAAGAACAAATATTCAGATCCCTTACCTACTTTGGTGACATCTCATTACAAATTATAAGCATTTTATCTAAACATAACATTTCAATAGCCCTTAAACCTTTTCCAAAAATTAGATACAGTATTTTTAATCCAAAAACAAAAATACCCAGTGCTCACAGATCAGGGATACATAAACTAACTTGTAGCGATTGTAAAGGAGTGCATATTGGTCAATCTGGTCGTAATTTTAAAATCAGACTCAAGGAGCATCTTAGCTCTTTTCGGCTTAATTTGATTAAAAACAATCATACTTTTGGCGAGGATGTACTGTCAATATTACATTTAGCCGAAAAGTGTCGTAAGATGGACCTCCTGGAGTCTCTGTAAATTCACAGCGCACGCGCTAATCCGGAAATTCCCGTAATAAACGACCAGCTTGACCTAATATACACCCCTATTTTTAAAACCGTTTTGTAACCGTAATTTTTTCGTATATATACCTGACGAATTGTTTGTTTTAAATTACTTTATGTTTGATAATGACAAGTTAAAGTTGTCGAAACTATAGTCACAATAAAATCCTCAGTTATACGAACAAAGTTATTTGTCTTATTTGTGTAAATAATGATGTATAACGAAGTAGAAGCCTCCACAGTGAACAGTATATTTTTAATCCTGCTTTAGCAGTATAATCTACTCACCTACTTATTCAGCAGTATATTTTAAACTTCTTTTTAAATCAGTGTTTTATACGCGTGGCGCATGAAGTAAAAATTTGGTTTGGTCGCTACGGTTCGCTCCGCTTCGCTCCGCTACGTGAACTAAACCAGATTTTCAGGCTTTCCTAAACTCGAAATGTTACTTCATGCTTAATCAAGGTTTGAAAACACTCGTTAGTAGCTTAAAATTAAACTCATTATAAAACACAATGAACGATTCAAAATGCATACGTATTTTCTAAACTCGAAATTTTACTTCATGCTTAATCTGGGAATGAAAACACTTGTTCAAAACTTCAAACTGAACGCTTGTAAAAAAAGCAATGAATGTCTGAAATTAGACAGTGCATGTATTGGAATATGTTCAAAAAATCCCTGTATGTGTAAATATTTTAAATAGGTACCCAAATTGGTAAATTGTGAATTGGTAATTGTCTTTTTTTTTTGATTGTTTGTGATATAAACCATGGTATTGAATTTTTACATAATTGTTAATATGCCTTTCTATTTTGAAAACCTCCACTTGAGAAAATATCTGTCGTTTTATTTTAACTTACGAACCTGATAAAGTCTATTATTTATAAATTTCATCGATATTCAAAAGGTAATAAAAATAATTAATTAACTCTTGTCGTATTACATAATCGAGCTTGATAGAAGGTCAAAATAATGGCGTGTTGGTAATTCGACTCGCGTCCATTAAAACACCGTAAAAAAAAATTAATAACAAAAAGTGTCAGAGCGATAAAGTTATTTGTTTGTTGTCGATTTATCGTAAATAAATTACACCTATCAGAAGGAACTAATTAATATTATTGATTTTTTTTCAAACCATTATCAGTTAACACGCGCTCTTTTCAGAATAAAGTGCTCGCCTAAAAACAAGTACAGTAAATTAACATATCGGTTTAAACGTAAAAGTCAGTAATTGCGTAGAGAATTAATAACACTTGATGAGCGTTACTTTCGAAAAAGTTTAATAAGTTATGGTAATGTACCTACCTTTTTTGGTAATCGTGAATTTTTAATTTGTTTTGTTACGTAAGTAGTTGTTGTAGGAAATAAAGTGTTTAAAGATTTTCTATTGTATGTTCTTTGTTGCTTTTTTAAACACAGGGAATTTTTCTTTTAATGCCTATGTATATATATGTATGTATTTAATCCCTATATATATATATATATATATATATATATATATATATATGCATGTATTTAATTTTCTTTTTAATTCCTATGTATACGCTGTAAATTTTTAGTTATTCATTATTATTCTAAAAGCGTTCAATTTGATGCTATTGACCAGTGATTAAGCATGAAGTAAAATTTCGAATTTAGAAAAGCCTGAAACTTTGGATTGGTCACGTAGCGAAGCGGAACGTCCAATCCAATTGTTCAGGCTTTTCTAAACTCAACATTTTACTTCATGCTTAACCTGGGAGTGGAAAACACTCGTTATATCATTAAAACAATTGACAATTGATTATCGTTATTTGATTGAGTTCCACGAAAGTTCGAGATTTTAATAATTCGTACAATTTTCTAAAAGTTTTGAAAAAATTTGATTATTCTTCTTATTTATTTAATAATTTCAGTAATTCGTGTCCAAATCCAAATTCAGACTTTTCTAGACTCGAAATTTTACTTCATGCGCCACGCATACCGGGTGTTAACTTGGCGGACGCAACATCGGAAATCTCATGTTAATTTTAAAGTGTTCAAATATTGGCTTCCCTACTTATTTTAGAGACAAAATGTATTTCACTTTTTTGTAGATCGAAAAATTCTAAATTTATGAATGCTCACACTTAATACTTTACGTTTCTCTAAGTTAAAATAGTTAGGAAAAAGTAATGTGATTTTATAAAAATAATGACATACCATGGAATTGATACAACAATTGCGGATATTCCCTGTTTATTTTTAAGTTCAATTTAAAGCTTTAAACAAGTGTTTTCCACTCCCAGACCAAGCATGAAGTAAAATTTCAAGTTTAAAAAAGCCCCGTGAAAATCTGGGCTTTTCTAAACTCGAAATTTTACTTTATGCGCCACGCGTATAAAACACGATTATATTGTCAAATTTATGTATATTCAAACTTCACTTAAGATCTGTGTTTTATACGCGTGGCGCATGAAGTAAAATTTCGAGTTTAGAAAAGCCCAGAAAATTTGTCTAGGGTCGCTGCGCGACCCTCGACAAATTTTCACAGGGCTTTTCTAAACTCGAAATTTTACTTCATGCTTAGTCTGGGAGTGGAAACCACTCGTTTAAAGCTTCAAATTGAACTCTTTTAAAAATCAACGAATGTCAGAAAATTAACAGCTAAAATAATTAAGAAAAAGTAATGTGATTTTATAAAAATAATGACATTTTTCTTGTATGGTGTAAATCATTTCGAAAACATTTGATTTATTTAAGTGACTACGATACCTTTTGCCATTTTCATATTTTTATAAAATCACATTATTATTTCTTAATTATTTTAACTTAGAGAAACGTAAAGTGATAAACGTTAACACGAATGAATGCAAAATGTTTCCCTCTACAAAAAAGGTAAATACATTTTGTTTCTAAAATAAATAGGGGAGCCAAAATTTGAACATTTCAAAATGTACATGGGATTTCCTATGTTGTGTCCGCCAAGTCAACACCCGGTATACAACACTGATTTATTCTAAAGTTCAAAAACAGATACTTATTTTATTACCCAAACCCAGAGGCGCGTTAACCATAAGGCGTAACAGGCGGCCGCCTGGGGCCGCAGCCCTTCGGGGGCCCCATAAAACGTACCTCTGACTCAAGGTACGTCGATGGCCGTAACACATATGAACACATATTCGTTACACGATATGACGCGGGGAAAGGGGTAGGGGAAAACATGGAAAGATCCAGTATCTTTCCATGGTTTCCCCTACCCCTTTCCCACGGATCCTAGTTCTTAAGAGAGAAAAATTATAAAATGACGTTGTGTTTGGTTACATTTTTGAGTCTTTCATAACCTCTCTTTCCGGTTTCGCTGTACGTTCATAGATTTTTTAATATTTTGTGTTAAAAATAAGTGTTATTAAAACAATAATTAATTATTTAAATTACTAATATTAAGTTTTCAATAACAAGAAAGATTTTAAGAGCAAAATATTTTAAATTAAATAAAATACAAAGAGGAGAAAACTTAATAAATTGTAAATCAATGAAATTATTTTCACGCTTACGCATGTTTTAAATATTAATTTCCCCCTTTCGCACCTTCCTTAAATATGTATTTAAATTATACAGGGAGTTTTTCTTTAAAGTATAAGTATTCCAAATTCAGTTTATTTTTTCTAAATCTTCAGATATTCCTTGTTTTTTTTTTCTTAAGTTCAATTTACAACTTTAAATAAGTGTTTTCCACTCCCAGACTAAGCATGAAGTAAAATTTCGAGTTTAGAAAAGCCCCGTGAAAATTTGTCAAGGGTCGCGCAGCGACCCGAGACACATTTTCTGGGCTTTTCTAAACTCGAAATTTTACTTCATGCGCCACGCGTATAAATCACTAAAATATTTTGAAATGCATGCATATTCGAACTTAGCTTAAAATCAGTGTTTTATACGCGTGGCGCATGAAGTAAAATATCGAGTTTAGAAAAGCCCAGAAAATTTTTCTCACAAACGCTGCATGTGCTGAGGCTAAAACACATGTTTCATATACCATGTCCTAGGTATTATTATTATTATTGACAAATTTACGATTGATAGGTCTTATTTCTGAGTATTATTTTTTTGTAAATCAAGCAAAACATTAAATCGTGTGTTTATTTACTTTTTTATTCTGATAATGTTGTTTTGATTGTTGACTCGTCACCGATAATTTTACCTTAAATAAGTTAGTGTCAAGTGCAGTTGCAGTTTGAAAGAATGGATCGTTTAACTGTTGTGCTGTGAATTTCTCAATAACTGTTGTACTTTAATAAATTAATAAATAAAATATTTCTGTGTTTTAACTTTCTTGTATTTACTTTCACTACAATTGTTTCGCTACGCTGTAGCTTCTTCGGGTGAAGAATATTAATGGTGTCATTTACAGGCAAATATACATTATATATACACAGTTTTATGACATGGGGGTGGAGCGAGGATCTTTTCTCAGCCTGAGCAGTGGAGAGTTCGATCTGTTCGTCCAGCAAGAGGCCTGATGAATGTTTTTTGATTTATTTCAGGTTTTCCATTAGGTTTAATTTTCTTCCTTTGCTAGCGATGTGCGCTATTTTATTTTATTTTACGTAAGTTCACTGCATACTCCGGGTCCTAAAATGCACTTCCGCCTGGGACCTTCCTGACTCTTAACACGCCTCTGCCCAAACCTACTGAAAGTGGAATTAAAGGTGTGAAATATACAGGACATTGATAAGAGAACGAAGACAAGGAGATTTTCGAAAACTTATTTTAAAGTCGTAAATCCAAATTTATATAGAATTTCAAAAATACTACCGTTACATCTTCCAAGTTTATTCCGGCAATAATAATGTTAAAATAAAAAGATTTCGCGACACACTTGGAAATTTTTGATGCACATACTATAGTGTTGAAAAATTTAAAAAAATGGAAAATTGATGAAACATTTAAATAAAATAAAACTTGTGAAAATCATTGAAATTTTATAACATTAAAGAAAAACTTAAAAACGTAACTTAATTGACGGAATCCAATAATTTACTAATCATGAAACATGACGATAATAATCAAAATAAGGGAGGTCCGATGCCACTTGGGGAACAGTCCGTCATACATTTACTTGTAACAACAAACCTATAATTTAAAAAAATAATCAAAACATATTTGACAAAATTTTACAAATGCCCAAAAATTTATCATGATTTCGAAGAAGACTGATGGCACAAAAATAACGATTTGACTTTGCAATTTTAACATAATTGACGAAAATCACCGAAATTAGCAAATATATAAGAATATTCTTAAAATCAAATTTGTGAAAAATGTTTAGAAAATTGTACGAATTATTGAAATCTCGAACTTTGATAGAATTCAATATTTTTTTTATAAGGTTTCTCTTGTTTTCTTTAAAGTTTGATAATAAAACGACAATAATTAATTTATATTTCTTTTAATGTGAAACTAGTGTTTTCCACTCCCAGACTAAGCATGAAGTAAAATTTCGAGTTTAGAAAAGCCTGAAAATTTGGATCGGGCGCGTAGCGAAGCGGAGCGACCGAGCCAAATTAGGCTTTTCTAAACTCGAAATTTTACTTCATGCGCCACGCGTACACAACACTGATTTAATGTGAAATGGTCTTTAACCAATTGACAAGTAAAATAAGTTTAGTATATCAATTATCATCAATTGTTTAAATGACGGGAAAGTGCTGTGATGGACACATCACCATTTTTTTATCAACATTAGTTTTCGTGAAACGCTACTCCTTTTTTGCGAATCGGTTCAGTAGTGTTCTTTTTAGTGAACCAGTTCAATTGAGTGGTTCAGGAGCAGATTGCCCATCTCTAGCCATTGATTTAAAGTGAAGTTAAAATTGTATTGCTTACGTTTGATCTCACGTTAATAAATTGTGCACAATTTTATTTCATGTAACCAAACATCGGGCTTTCAAAATTCGAACAATTTAGAAACTGTTAATTAAAACATTTGTGTTGTTTCACTGATTTAAATAAGCGAAAACAATACCTAGTATTTTAATTAATAGTTTATAGTTTAAAATATTTCGCTACCGGTTAAGTGAGAAATTAATTAAAGATTCGAACAATTTGCTTTGTAGCTCGTGCGTATTTTTTCTACCAATGTGTAATTGGCTTCTATGTACTTTCCTTACGTAATGTACTATTATATCACAAAAAGCATATGTAAATGTAGAGCATATTTAAATAATGCCTATAAATAAATGCGTTTGCAATAAGTCATGTTTTTTTTGCACGTATTATATAACTTTATCATTAAAATTAGTTGCGCGTGAATCGAACCAAAGAAACTAGTTTTTATTGGTTTAACCAAATTAAAGCAATCAAAAACATTTAATACTGTTTACAATATTTCAATGATCAATTTGTTTATATTTTACAGATATTTGGTTTTTTGGGAAAATCTGCGGAAGTATAAAAAATCTAATTTAACCCATTCATATTCAATGACTGCTAAGAGACCAATTATTTTAGTATGTAAAAGTAGATTTTGATGTGTCGCAGATGTAACAAATACGCTTGAGATTTGTATAGTCCACGAACAATATTTTTGAAATAAAAGCCTTATGGTTTTTCAAAACAGAAAAAAATCATTTACATTTTTATTTCAATTTTCAATTTCTTTTATCGGACACTTTTTTCTCATTAATCACTTGGTAAAACATTTTAAAATATAATGGTTTGTAAATTAAATTCACTTGGTTTTGTTTCACTTATATGTATTTTATTTTCTACTAGTTTCGGCTTAATGCCATTATCAAGAATGATGTACAAATGGATTTGTTTGGGAATATATACAGTTTCGAGTTTTAGGTTTTATTAGGTATCACATCTAATCACCATTTTTCTTCAAACGATTTAAAAATTCTGCATACAGGTAATAAGGGATTAACGCTTAACTACTGGGAGGGTTTAGAAATTTAAAAAGCCATAAAAGCAAGTAAAAATGTGGTCAACGACAACGAAGACCTTTGGAATTCCCCGATATTAAATGCCCTTATTACCCAATAAAACCTAAAACTCGAAACTGTATATATTCCCAAACAAATCCATTTGTACATCATTCTTGATAATGGCATTAAGCCGAAACTAGTAGAAAATAAAATACATATAAGTGAAACAAAACCAAGTGAATTTAATTTACAAACCATTATATTTCAATTTCTTACTTATTTATTATTTCACTTTATAATTATTTTTTTCACTTAATTATTTATTATAGCATAAATGTTTTTGGTAAAGGAAATGTTAGTGTTTTACTACTACTTTACATCTATATTAGCAAATAATTGTACATATCACTTATATAAATAAACATAGATTTATACAGAGAGTTTTATGTAACACCGAACATTTTCACAATGAGAATTTTTCTTTTAAGTATCCATATGCATACGTTGCACATTTTTCGATGCTCGGTTTATTAAAAGAATTCAATTTGAAGCTCTAAGCGAGTGTGCTCCACTCCCAGACTAAGCATGAAGTAAAATTTCGAGTTTAGAAAAGCCTGAAAATTTGGTTTGGTCGCGCAGGGCGAAGCGCGGAGCGGCCAAACCAAATTTTCAGGCTTTTCTAAACTCGAAATTTTACTTCATGCGCCACCGGTACAAAACACTGATTCAATGTAAAGTTTAGCGGTGTGTTTTAAACTTCGTAATACGTCAGTGTTTTGTATCGGTGGCGCATGAAGTAAAATTTCGAGTTTAGAAAAGCCTGAAAATTTGGTTTGGCCGCTCCGCGCTTCGCGCTACGCGACCAAACCAAATTTTCAGTCTTTTCTAAACTCGAAATTTTACTTCATGCTTAGTCTGGGAGTGGAGCACACTCATTTTAACTTTAAAAATGAACTCTAAAATAATCAAGGATTATCTAAAGATTTGTGGAATATACGCTGTAATTGGGACATGCATACTTGAAAAAAAAACTCCCTGTATGTACAAGTTGAGGCATTAATTGCGATTGATTGGCTACAATTTGTAATGGTCATATAGGCAACTCAATTTACACATAACCTAAAAATTAAAGGTGTCAAATCGTATTGGAACATTAAAAATGTTCGGTGTTATAAAAAACTTTCTGTATGTTAAATATTTCCATTGCTACTGGGCTATCGATCTGAGGTCTTTCTGCCCTGATTTTTTAATAATCAATTATAATGTATGAGTGATGGAGAATGTATGATAGTAAATGATAATTCATTTCCGAGCGGTTGGTGCAGGGTGAGGAGTATTTGAAGGATAGTCGTTTCAGGAGATTTGCGTTTAGGTAGGGTTAAGGGATTTCTGGTACATTTTAAGGACGCGGAGGTTTAATCTAGATTTAAGGAATGGTTCAATCAAATACGGATAGCGTTCGTTCATTCGTATAATTTGTGTTCTCTTATGTAGCATTTCATTGGAGGTGTTAGTGTTTTTATTTTTATTAAGTTTAATTATATTCGTCTCTTCACGTAACTGAAACCAAATACATAATTATTTATTATCAATGATCGTAACGGATCGAAACACGTTTCAGGCAACTGACAACTGATATAAGGCAAAAAAAAAAAATGAAAATGAAAATGAAAATCCGGCAACTGAAAATAAAAATATGGAACAAAACAAGTGTTTTACTTTACCCAATTTACTATTTCACCTGATTTTTAAACAATTTGAACTAACTGACCTTAAATCACGCGAAACACTTTGTTTATTCTAATTTGTTAATAATCAGTTACGCTGTCGGTCAAATTGAAAACAAAAATAGGCTAATAAATAAACACTTCCAATTATCGACATAGAGAGAAGCTTTTGTGATCATGTGATGGGGAAGACGTAGTGTGTTTTCGGCGCCAGACTTTTGGCACTGAAAAACAGCAGACTTGGCACAGGCCGTGAATTAGCTACCCACCTCCATAGAGTTGTTTCCAAAATAGAAGTTTATGTAACAATGCTTTAGCGTGTACACAAAAATGTAAATAGAACCGTTCAACAGCTGATTATATCCGCAATGTAAATTGATTTCTTAAAGTTCATGAAGTTTAATAAAAAATGCTCTAGATTACTTGGTTAAAGTAATAGACGAAATGTTCTGTCTAAATTCACTAGTTTTATCAGTTTTAAAAACGTTACACTTATCAAATACATGTTTTATAACTTGAATATTTAAAGGTGTCGGGGTGTTTTAGAACGTGGGAGGGTTTGAGGCAGGGGTGCCCGCTGAGCCCGATGGAGAGAGGAAGGAATGTATGGATGGGGGAAGAATATGGAAGGTGTGTGTTGAGTGGACAGGGGAAGGATACGTGGGGACACTTGGCGGAGGAATGTGAGGGGGTGAAAGAGGAGTGGCTGGAAGCGAAAGGGAATAGAAGGGTAGTGGAGTGGATGAGGGAGGATGGGAGCGGGGTAAGGACGTTGGAAAAGCTGGGGAGGGAGAGGGAAAAGAGAAGGGAGGGTAAGAAGGATACGGGAGTGTAATGAGATAATCAAATGTAAATGTAAATGTAATGTAAAGTGTGGAGATATGCCAATAAAGGTCTTTTTTTTTAATTTAAAATTCAAAACTCCTTGAAATTGAAGTTTGCAAAACTTAAAAAATAATATATAAAATTCCGATAATGTATACGAACATTATCGTAATTTTACGATTAAGTCTTAATTAATGAGACTACTAAGACAATAAATAGCGGGTGAGAATTTTCAATCCGGAATATATAATATAATTAATGGGGTGAGTATTTTCAATCTGGAACACGTAATAAAATGAATTATATAAATGACTTTAAACTTGTTTGTTGTTATAAGTTGTCAAACTTAAATTGCAAAATGAATATCAATTATACAATTGAAGAAACAATGTTCATAGTAAAAACGTTTTACATCGGAGGCCGCATAAGGAATGTGCGTGATTTATTTAGTTTTTGTACAAGGACGCAGTACCCTCAAAGAATCAATATTTGAGCGGGAATTTTCTTGTATTATTGAAAATTCCCGCTCAAATATTGATTCTTCTTCTTGGACCGCTTGAAGTTATCGAAAATTTAAATTCGAGATAATTTTTAGAACTTTTAATTAACAACGTTGGCCTTGCAGTAGAACTCCGAACACCTAACAATCAGGAGGTTTGGTTTCAACAAGATGGCTGCTCAGCGCATTTTGGAGTAGATGCTCGGGAATATTTAGAAAAAACCTTCCAAATTGCTGGATTATTGGTCATAGTGGAATAATTAACTGGTCCACCAGGTCTCTTGATTTATCGCCTTGTGGTTATTTTCTGTGGGACCATATGAAAAGCAATATTATTTATTATTATTATTATTTATTTACGGAAAAAATCCATTTTTATACATTTAAATATACAAAATTCTTAAAGCTATTACAAAATGTAGATCATACATGTTATATATATACATATATGGATTGGCAAGTTACATACAACAACAAACCTGAATACGTTTGAGACCGGATACGAATTTACAGAAAGACTTACTAAAAAGATGAAAGTTTGGATTTAGCGACAGTTTGTTTGACGTGCGCATAAAGCGAGAGAGTGGACTATTAACTCCATAGTTATTATATTTATCAAATACGTCACTCAAAATATTGATTCTTGAAGGAATGCAATTTTTGAAGTATGTGCGCTTATTAACGCTGGAACACTAACGAACGTGATTAATGGATTTTATAACAGGCTAAGGCAGGGGTCTTCAAACTTTTTCCTTTGCGGGCCACATATGAAATTCTACATAATGAAATTGGCCAAGATTCAAATAATTGTATAAGAATTTTTAAAAAATTGTATTTTCATTTACATAATAATAATTAATAAGGTACTGTATTTAAAAATAAATAATCACAGTCTATTTGGACTTCACATCAAATCGGTGTTTTATACGCGTGGCGCATGAAGTAAAATTTTGAGTTAAAAAAAGCCTGAAAGTTTGGATTTAGTTGCTACCATAATCAAATCCAAATTTTTACTTCATGCTTAACCAAGGAGTGGAAAATACTATTTTGTATAATATTGACAACTTTGATAAACACTCGCCCTCTTGATCTAGAAAAAAACAATTGACATTTTCTTTTAGATGCTTTATGGATCACCCTATATAAAAACAAATATGGCCATCTTGTGGATTCTGTCGAAATAGCCAAAATACATGTGTATTGTTTTCCGTAGCTCGAATAGTTTTTGAGTTACAACGTTTTTTTGTCAAAATTTTCAGGCTTTTGTGAACTAGAAATTTTACTTCATGCGCCAGGGTTGTTATGTTTAAAACACTTTGTTTTGAAACAGTGTTTCAAACATGTCGTGTTTTAAGCGGTATTGTTTTAAACATGTTTTAAAAGTTAAATTCGTTTAAAACATGTTTTAAACGTTAAATTTGTCTATAACTTTATTTTTATTATCTTACATTAGTTAAACTATATTTTATACTACTTTATTAAACATTTTATGTTTACGTTTACAAATTTTATTTAAATTGTTGAAGATATTTCAAAATACATTATTATTAAAAATAAAATTTTATCATAATAAAATATTACGATTATGTGTGCTTAAATGTGATTTAAAACGTATTTTAAACACATTCAGCCTTATTAATAGAATTGCCGTTAATATCATTATAGTTTAATGCTAGTTAATCTCTACTAGACGCATAAAAACACGATACTAACATTTCGTATTAATAAAGCAAAATCTACATGTTATTAGTTAGTTTTGAAATAATGATAAAATGAACGTGGCAACATTACACTTTCTTGTGTTTTAATTTCAACGTAATCAAGTAATTTAGAAGGTATGTTACACTGTTTTGTTTATGTTTGTGAAAATGTATTTCTTCTGAGAAATGATCAGATTGAAATTTACTTCTAACGAGTGTCTTCACACCCAGACTAAGCATGAAGTAAAATTTTGTGTTTAGAAAAGCCTGAAAATTCGGTTTGCTCGCGTAGCACGGGCATTTCTCGCCTAGATGAATAAAACAAACTGTATCCATGCTTAAAATTGATGCAGTTTTTTTGTTTGATTTTCTTTAACAAAGAAATTCAAACGTTTTTTACTTATCAAATGTTTTCCCCACATGTCAATGCGCCACTCACGAAACTCGAGTTTTCCAATTTAAGTTTGATAAACTCGAAACATTTACTTCATGCGCCACGCGTAAAATATACTGATAAGGGTTATAAATGTATGAGTTATTGCATTAATAAATAAATTCAAAATAATCCTATTTTGTTGTGATAATTGAGGTTATGTATAAAACTTAAACTAGGGCTATTAAATTATTAGTTGTAAACTACCAATAGTTATCTACTATAACGTTTTATCAATCCGAAAATATCAATATTATTCTTAGAAGTGTGGTAAACCTGTATGTTAACGTCAATTAATAAGGCTGGTTATGTTTTAAACACATTTCAAACATGATTTTAATTGTTAGTGTTTTAAACGCTGTTTCGATGAAAAAAACACGTTTTGTAAAATAACTGTTTTAATTTAAATAATAAAACCTTTTTTTAACAACCCTGTAAAAAACACTTAAATTAAAAATATTGTTTAGTAGTATTGTGTTAATTCTGCTGTAGCAGTGTATTGTAATACTGATTTAGTAGTATATTTAGAACACATTAAATCAGGGTTTTATACGCGTGGCGCATGGAGTAAAATTTTGAGTTTAAAATTACCGGGCGGTTTGGCGCTACGCGACCAACCCAAATTTTCATGCATTTCTAAACTTGAAATTTTACTTCATGCTTAATCTGGGAATGGACTACACTCGTTTAAAGTTTTAAATTAAATTCTTTTAAAATAAACCACCAATATTTGAAGATTTACGTTAGGGGTCATTTTTACCACTCCATTTTTACCACTCTATATTTACCACTAAATTTTTGTACCACTATATTTTTTTCCACCATTTTATTACTATCATATTTTATTACAAATCATATTTCGGTACATCCAAATTGGATGTTGTGACCAACGGCCCTAAGATACTTAGCAATAAATTCGTCTTCGTCTTTACGGGTTTCATAATCGCGCACGATGTTGGAAATTCGTTCTTCCGCTTTGACGCTGGACAGATTTTCAGTCCTCTTAATTTTTCTTCCCAAGTCCAACTCTCGAAGCATCGTCTCAGTATCCCCTTGCTCCTTCTGCAACTCCGCCAAGAACGCGTAGAGGCTGGGATGATCCTTGCCGACGACTACTGCGAACCGATTGTGCCACCCCTCGCTCATGTTGTTAGTTCTTGACTTGTTCTGCAGCACGGCCTCGTACATGTTCCACAGCCTTGGTGGGTACCTGAATAAATAATTGACAGACACATGTCAAACCAGGAAATCAAAAAATCAAAAATAGAACCGAATGAATGTTTTATACAGACTTGTAAATACTTCAGAAATATTTGTAAGATAACTAATGGTAAAAAATTAGTAGTAAATAATATATGGTAGTAAAACCGGAGTGGCACAATGGGCCTAATGAGGCCTAAGTGCAGTGCTGAACTGCACACTCCCCTTTGAACCAAAACCGGAGTGGTAAAAAGAATTGGTGGTAAAAAATATATGGTGGTAAAAATGGAGTGGTAAAAATGTCGTACAATCGAAGATTTACAGTAGGTCGCTGTAAATTGCGACATTTATCATTAATAGAAAAACTTCCTGTTTGTATTCTTATTTCAGACCTAGTTAAATGGAAGATTTATATCTTTTTAAACAATTCTGCTTAAAGTAGATTAAGCTGACAGATCATTTATATTAGTACTTAGCGTTAACAATAGCAAAACATTTTGATTTACTGTGAATGTTCTGGCTTGGAAAAAGGCGGGCACATATTATTATTTAGCGAATGTATTTTTGGCGCAAGGCGAAACAAACACTTGTTAAATTTATTGCGCGTTACCGCCCGGTATTTGGTGTGTGGGATTTACGAAAATATTGGCGCATTTTCCAATGATGGGCGTGTGCCTATTTTCCGCACACGGAAATTGAACGATGCCTTGCCAAACGTTTCTTTTTTTGCACCAAGCTAACGTAAATATTATTCCTATTACCGGAATAATAAAGCAAATATTTAAAGTTTTCACTAAATTTATTGAGAATTTCAACTTTTGTTCTTTTTATTAAATTAATTATTGTATGATAGTATTTATAGGATTGTGACTTGGGATTGTAAATGTACCTACTTTTTCGATTTCGCTTGTGATTAGGGTTTGTAAATGTACCTATTTATACTTTTTTTGATTTCACCGGTAATCAAATAAGACGGCAAATTTACAATTCCTAATCACAATTGGTAGTTTTGTGAATAAGAACCGGTTAGCCCATAACCCAATATACAGGGTTATTCAAAATGAAGAAATAGATTACAATCATTTATTTCTTCCAAACTACAAAACATAAAAACACAACTCCAAAGTTCATGGAAGGAGAAATGTTCAATTTTTATGCATTCTATATGACCACCATGTGTTACACGACAAATATCAAAACGGTGGCTCATTTTCTTGCCACGCATGAATCAGCTGATCTCTAGTTACCGAATTCCCAGCTTCAACAATTCGATGTCGCATATTTTCAAGATATTTTTTTGGGCGCTTATTTGTAAACTGTACGAACACGTAAATTTAACTATTTTAAAATACAAACGATTATTGGAAAAGTTGCAGCGCATGCATACATGTATGTTTATTTAAAAGAAAAATTCGCAGTATATTTACCAAATTTTAGTGGTGGCAAATGCTACCGTCAGGGCCGAAAGGGTTAAATAAATAACTCAGTGTGTTAATTTTGATCCGTAATGTTTCTCATTTGCAAAAATTAGGGTTAAATCCATGCTTCTGAAAATCATAAATTTTAGATATGAACTGCAATTGTATGTATTTAAGTTAAAAAGCAAGTCATAATTATATATACTATACCAAGTCACATTTTTGAAATTTTACAGTGCAATTTATTTTTCGATACAGTAAAAAAATCCTGATTTCAACAGAATAAAAACACGCATTTTGAAAAAATTGTGACTTGGTGTAGGTTACCTCCCACATATAGATATAATTAGAAAACTTATTTCATTACAACAAAGTTCAACTAGTATGCAATGAATCAAAATAATTTAACGCTTGAAGAAACACACAAATACATACATGTAATCAGGATATATACAGAGAGTTTTATGTAACACCGAACATTTTCATAACGAGAATTTTTCTTTGAAGTATCCATGTGCATACGTTGCACATTTTTCGATGCTCGGTTTATTAAAATAATCCAATTTGAAGCTTTAAGCGAGTGTTTTCCACTCCCAGGCTAAGCATGAAGTAAAATTTCGAGTTTAGAAAAGCCTGAACATTTGGTTTGGTCGCGTAGCGCGAAGCGCGGAGCGGCCAAACCATTTTCAGGCTTTTCTAAACTCGAAATTTTACTTCATGCGCCACCGGTACAAAACACTGATTCAATGTAAAGTTTAGCGGTGTGTTTTAAACTTCGTAATATGTCAGTGTTTTGTACCGGTGGCGCATGAAGTAAAATTTCGAGTTTAGAAAAGCCTGAAAATTTGGTTTGGCCGCTCCGCGCTTCGCGCTACGCGACCAAACCAAATTTTCAGGCTTTTCTAAACTCGAAATTTTACTTCATGCTTAGCCTGGGAGGGGAAAACACTCGCTTAAAGCTTTAAATTAAATTTTATTAATAAACCAAGCATCGAAAAATGTGCAACGTATACATTATGGATACTTCAAACAAAAATTCTCGTTATGAAAATGTTCGGTGTTATATAAAACTCTCTGTATACGTTTGAACATTGTGCTTTTCGTTACTCCTATTTTCGTAATGTTAAAAAAGGTCTGTTTAAATAACTTATTTTATTCCCTTTTACTCATATATTCTAAATGTCATATAATTGCATCTAAATATTTCAGCTAATCGAAATGTAGGTAATTGTAAATTCTTAAAGTTATTGAATTTACTGTATTGGGTTTATCCGTTTGAACAACAAAGAGTATTGTTATTATTATTATTTACCTCGTACTTCCCTTGGCAATACTTTAAAGACTTGCATACCTGCATATCTTGGAAAACATTCGCTATCGTAATTTTTCATTGATTTCCCGACCTAGATATTTAAACAGTACGTGCCATCCAGCACGGCGCCCAAGTTTCGATTTTTCAGTCTAGAAAATTATGGTCGTTGACTCCCTACAACTCTTTCAAGCAACGCAATAATTTCTTAGTCACATACAGGAAGTTTTTCTTTTAAGTATACATATTCCAATACAGCATAAATGCTGTAAATGTGTTCAGATATTCTATGTTTATTTTTAAATGGTTTAATTTGAAGCTATAAACGAGTGTTTTCCACTCCTGGATTAAACATGAAGTAAAATTTTGAATTTAGAAAAGCCTGAAAATTTGGTTTAGTCGCATAGCCAAGCGGAGCGAACAAACCAAATTTTCAGGCTTTTCTAAACTCGAAATTTTATTTCATGCGGCACGCGTATAAAACAATGAAATGTGAAGTTTACAATATGCTACTAAAGCAGTAGCGTTTTATGTGCGTGGCGCATGAAGTAAAATTTCGAGTTTAGAAAAGCCTTCAAATTTGGTTTGGTCGCTCCGCTTCGCGGAGCGACCAAACCAAATTTTCAGGCTTTTCTAAACTCGAAATTTTACTTCATGCTTAACCTGGGAGTGGAAACACTCTTTAGAAGTTTAAAATTGAACTATAAAAAAGAAATGCCTCAACATTCCCATGCATCAGGATAAATACTTAAAAGACAAATTAATTAAAAATTAAAATTGAAAGAAAAGGCGAAAAAACCTGAGGTTGATTAGCAAAGAAATTAATTGTTCTATTCGCTCGTGAAATAAACTGTAAATTTCAGAGGTAAAAAATAAAACCTTGAGGAATTTTCCCGGAAATAAAACTGCCGATCTAATTTTTCTCGTTATTTAAGCGCTCACCTCGATGTCACAAACGGTGTAATAAAATTACAAAGCAAACACATTTCTCTCTTTGCTTTGGCCGGGTATAATTTGCAAACGGGGTCAAGCACATTGGTCTCCTTGAGGGCGAAATTTATTATTCGCGCAAACATCGTTTTTCTCCCGCAACCGTCTACCGTCGAGGATATTAATAAAAATATTCAGGAGACGGTCTGAATTTTTCAATTTCAAACATCCGAGGGAAATGGATGTATCATAAAATAAAAATCCTTGGTAGTGATAAATATTCTAGTATATGAAAAATGGGGTTTATAATATTGACATTCTGGAAATCTGAACCTTTAATGAAAGTCGGACTACTTCCTGAATTTTTGTTTTTTTATTAACTTATCATATTAGATTGTCTTTATCAATTGTCTTTATTTATGGATTTCTTAGTCAGATTTTTTACACACCTGTAAATAACTATACATTTTCCTATTTGTCAAATACATATTTTCCTCTATAAATCAAATAATTAAACTGTGGAGTTCTAGTTTGATAATGATAAGTTAAAGTTGTCAAATCTATAGTCACAATAAATCAAATAATTAAATTGTGGAGTTCTAGTTTGATAATGATAAGTTAAAGTTGTCAAATCTATTGGTCTCAGTTATACAAACAAATTTTAGTGTCTTGTTTGTGTATCAAATAATTAATTAATCTATGGTTGAGAGGGAAAACAAAATTTATTTTAAGTAATAGCTAAAGCTGGGATTTTTTAAAATTGATGTATTCAAATATTCATTCAAAAACATGGTTAAATATTCGATTTATTTAAATATTCAAATTATTCAAATATTTGAATATTGCAGATACATATTTGAATATTTAAATTTGTCAAATATTTGAATATTCGAATTTTAATGTGTTTTTGAATGATACTGGGAAATGCTGAGCATTTTTAAAATTGAAGAATTCGGACATACTTCAATTTAAAAAATTCCCAGCATTAATCAAAACATGTATCCCTATTATATTTTATATTGTGATGGAATAAGAATATCTAAGTTTGTTTTTGGACTTTATATTAAATCAGTGTTTTACACGCCTAGCGCATGAAGTAAATATTTCGAGTTTACAGAAGCCTCAAAACTTGGTTTGGTCGCTCCCCTTCGCGGAGCGACCAAACCAAAGTTTTAGGAGTATCAAGTATGATACCCCTAAATCCATTTAAAAACAATGGATTTAGGGTTTTTTTGGAAATAGGCGACTCATTTATTTGAGTAATCAATGATAAAAATATTATAGATATCCATATCTTGTACTTATGTAAGTGTATCATAATGATTGTATTTTTTTCCCTTATCCTAATTCTGGACTCGTTCTGATTTTCGTTAGTGGGTCAGGGATGAGTTCAACGATTCTTTTATATGCATGTGTTCTGGAAATTGGGACAATGTGTTGGAGCCACTGAGATTATACAACAGTCTGAGAAGAAAATTCGGGGCATTGATTTTAGGTCGCAATGGGCCCTTAGTAACGGGACCATTATGGAACATAAACATTAATTCTGCGAAAAGTTGGAAACAAAAATATCAAGTTTTCAGCTCCTTTTCTCCTTCTCCAGTATATTATCTATATTTAAAATTCATAGAAATCTCAAAAATAAGCGCAGAATTTCATTTAAAATAAGGGTCGTCAGATTTCGAAGCTCGAAATTCGGGACGCTTAATTTTGGTGATTGAATAAATTAGTTTAATAAATCAAAAACAATTCCAATTCAAAAATATTTGAATTCGAGAAAATAAGCTTCCGCTTCTTATAGTTTGCGTAATTTTATATATTATGTTAATAAATCATTTCAATTTCGGTATTAGAGACGCGTGATTTTTTTAAATGTTTGTTGAAACATTATCTCGTGTATTTACGCAAAAAATTAGGAATATTGGATATTTTATAAGGGCCACAGAAGTGTTTAGGCTTTAGGTTACATATTTCATCAAATACGTCTTGTATACTAATGACTAACTTATTATCTTGCATTAAATAATTAGAACACAAGCTGTAACTGTAAGATTTACTTGGATAATTAGTGTACACCGTAGAGAGATAGTCAAAAAATGAATTTGTAATATCCAAACCACTATCAGCACTCACGTTCCCATACGTCATAAGATTGGGATGACCAGTATCATTTTTACGATTCGTAGCATACTTAAAAAAAATATGAGTTCGATTTTACACAGGAATCAACCATTAGTATGTAGTCTATATGGCACTGTTTAGCTAGTTTATTACATTCATTTCTTAAGTGGGAGAATGTGCAGTAATATTATAACTTGTATACTTTTTATACTGTGCGTGAGCACTTTTCTTTTCACGAGTTAAAGACATCCATATTGGGTATTTATTCGAATAACAATTCATATATTTAAATGCTACAAAATCTTCAATTCCTTTGTATATATATACATAAGCACTACACTCCTCGTGGAGTTTGGCTGCTTCTTTTCTGAAGCTTTCATGATCTACTTGTAGGGGCGGATCAGACCCCATTTACTTTTATGCTTTGTGTCTATATTATTTTTTTTTTTTTTTAGTTTTTAACTGTTGTTTTTTTACTTTTTCCACTATGTCTTTCCATTCTTTCCTATTTATCGCAATTTTTTTCCAATATTTCACCCCTATTTTCTTAAGATCGTCCTCCACTTCATCTAGCCATCTCGATCTGGGCCTTCCTTGCCTTCTCCTTCCTCCTGGGTTCCACTCCAGCATAATCCTTATTGTCGCGTTCGGTCCTGCTCTCCAAATATGTCCTAGCCATCTTAATCGTTTCATTTTTATATGTGAAATTATATTTTCATCGCCCATTTGCTGCCGAATTTCCTCATTTGTTCTTCTACGATAATAGTTGTCGTTTTCTTTTATTGGGCCAAGTATCGTTCTCATGATTTTCCTCTCCATTATGAGTAGATCATTTTTTTCTTTTTCTGTCATTGTCATTGTCTCTGCTGCATGTGTCATAATTGGTCTTATCATCGTTCTGTACACATTCATTTTTGTTCTTTTTGTGATATTGTTGTTCCTTAGAATTTTTCTGTTAGCATGCACTGCTCTGTTGGCTGCTTGTATCTTTTCTTTTATTTCTTCCTGCCTTTTACCATCTGCAGTTACATGTACCCCCAAATATTTGAATTTATCAACTATCTCAAATGTGTACTTCCCGATTTTTATGTTCCCATTTCTACTGTTCCCATCGCATATCATAATTTTTGTCTTGTCATTGTTAATGTTCATTCCCATTTTTTTAGCTTCACGCCCTATTTCCTCCAACACATTTATCATTATTTGCCGTTGTTTTGCAACTATTACAATATCGTCAGCGTAAGCTATAATCTGTGACCCTTTAGTCCGCAGTGTTCCCTTTGTGTCAATATTTCTTAGCGTATAGTGCAGTGCTAGGTTAAACAATAGTGCGGATAGTGCATCTCCTTGACGAACGCCTTGATTTATTTCAAATTCATCTGTTTCTCCATACTCTGTTTTAACACTAGCAGTTGTTTCTTTCATTGTCATTTGTATTAGCCGTATTAGTTTATTTCAAATTTCCATTTCCTTTAATGCCATTAGTAACTTATTTCTATTTATCGTGTCAAACGCTTGCTTAAAGTCCACGAATAATAGCTTTATTTTAATTTTGTTCATGTGTCTTTTCCATTATTTGTTTAAGAGTATGGATAGCATCTGTTGTTGACCTACCCTTTATGAAGCCGCATTGGTAGTCTCCAATAATATGAATAGCTTTTTCTGCCAAACGCTTTCGGATGATAGAGGTCAGTATTTTATATGCTGTGCTCAGTAGTGTTATGCCTCTGTAATTTTCACATAATTGCTGGTTTCCTTTTTTATAAACTGTTACTATTGTTCCACACTTCCATTCGTTGGGCATTTTTTCACTGGTCCATATTATCTTGATTAGGTTTGATATTGCTTCCAGTAACGGCTTCCCCCCATGCTTAATGAGTTCCATGTTTATACCATCTTTTCCTGGCGCTTTCCCATTTTTGCTGTTGTTAATCATCTCCAGTATTTCCTGCACTGTGGGCTCTTCTGTGTCGTCTTCCTCACTTATGGTGCCATCCTCACCCGGTTTTTCTTCATTTTCTTGTCCTGTCGTTAATAAAACTTTAAAGTGTTCTGTCCATATTTGCTTTGTTTCTTCAGCACTTTCTGCTAATTCTCCATCTTTGCTCTTTATTCCATGTATTTTTCGTGTATGTGGTCTTTTTTGTTCATTAATTTTTTTGTAAAATTGTTTTGTGTTTTTGTTCTGACTTTCATTTTCTATCTCGTGCAGTTTATTTTTAATCCATTTTCTTTTTATTGTTCTTAATATTCTATTGCTCTCTTTTCTTCTTGCCTCGTATTCTTGTTTATCTTTGTATTTCTTGGTTCTTAACCAATTTAGTCTGGATGTATTCTTTTTTTTTTACTACTTCCATACACTCCTCATTCCACCATTCGTTTCTGGATATATTGCTTTTTAATCCTAAGTGTTTTTCTGCTGACTGCTCTATGCATTTTTTTATTGTATTCCATTGCGCATCGATTTGACAATCTCCTTCCATTGGCACATGCAGATGATGCTCTATTTCTCTTTGGTACTCATCTCTTCGCTTTTCAGATGTTAGTTATTCAGTTTCCCACTTATTGTTCCGGCTTCCTCTACCTTTATCTTTTTTTATCCTCTGTTTGAACTTTGCTGTTACTAGGAAATGGTCAGTATCTGCGCAGGCTCCCCTGTATGTCCTTACGTCTCTAATTGAAGATTGTCTTTCTTTTGCGATCAGTATATGGTCAATCTGATTTCCTCTACTTTGTGCAGGCGGTATCCACGTTATCTTGTGTATAATCGGGTGATTATATTTAGTGCTGGCAATTATCATTCCTTCCGTTGCCGCTAGATTGCATAACCTATTACCGTTGTCATTTGTTGATTCGTGTACTGTAAATTTCCCAGCTACTTCGTTTAGCCTATCTTCCTTGCCCACCTGTGCATTGAAGTCACCGAGCACAATTTTAGTGTCCTGCTTTGGTATTTTTTTTTAGCGTTGTTTCAATTTCCTCGTATAATTTCTCCTTTTCTGTGTCAGCTGCACTTTCAGTTGGTGCATATACATTTAATAATGATATGTTAAAGGGTTTAGCCTGAATACGTAGGTAAACTAGGCGCCCATTAATTGGCTGGAAATCGATTACTCGTCTTTTTATTTTGTTTGTCACCATGAAGGCTACTACATTTCTTCCTTGTTTGGTTTCCCCAGAATACATTATTGAAAATTATTTTTTATTTATTTCTCCATCTCCTTTCCACCTGGTTTCTTGTAGTGCAATAATATCTAATTTATATTTCCTCATTTCTTGTGCTATTTCCATATTTTTACCTGGTGTAAGTAGCGTTCTTACATTCCAAGTGCCAATATTTATTATATTCTTTGTTTTTGTGAATTTATTTACTTTCGTGCCCCTTCTCAATTCCTTTTGTACTGCTGTGGTCATCGTATGTCTCGTATTTGCTTTATTTATTCGTTTTTTGTTTCAATATCTTTCTCCACTTCTTTCCAAGTGTGTATTTCACCATTTATAATAATTCTCTGATATCCCACTTTCACCTTATTTCCTTTGATCACTTCTTCCTTAGCTACTTTTCTCAGTTCCCTCTGTATTCTTCTTTCGTCAGACGTCATATCATTATCTATATATATGTTTGTGCCTTTTAATTGTTTTTTCTGAAGCATCACATCTTTTTTATTCTCCCAATCCTCTAGTTTAACATAAACAATGTTATCTTTTATCTTATATGCTTCCGCAATTTTAACCCTTATCTTTAATTTTGTATTTAAGAAGGTTTCTGATTCCCCTTTAGTATCCTTACTTGATATGGGTGCATTTTTAATAATGATATTATTTTTTCTCTTTATTTTTTCCTGTTTTTCCATCTTTTCTTCTAGTTGCGACACCCTGTATATTAATTGCTGTTTTTCTTGTTTCCATACGTTTTCCTTTTCCTGCATTTTTTCTTTAATTTCCTTAAGTTCTTTATTTGATCTTTCTAATTCTTTTCTCATTTCTTCATTTTGCTTATTATTTTTATCCAAAAGTTCATGCATCTCTTTACGCATTTCCTTTAATTCATTTACTATAAAGTCCATATTTATATTTGGCTCTCTATTCTGCTCTTTACTTGGTGGCGTGCGAGCCGTCTTTTTGCTTATTTGAAAAACTTCGACAGATACTTGGTCTTCAAAACTGGTGTCTGTTATTTTTCTTTTATCCTGATTTCCACTCATGGGTTTTATATTAAAACTATAATTTAACTAGAGCTGCATTATTTATTATTCGTTTTCCTTTGTATAGAATATTGTAAAAGATACAAACGGTATACTCAAAGTCATTATTGTTGAGTGAAAATACGACTTTCGTACATGACCTATTTTAAAAAATCGTCTCTTAAAAATTATTAAAATCCCTTTTGATAATTACGTTTAATTATCACGTAATGTAAACAGAGGTGTGCACAATAACAAAATGTATGTTGTAATTGAGTGATAATTTTCGTAATAATATTTACTTACCTTAATCTGTATAATTTTTTGAATACACACGGCTTTTATAATTATTTGATTGTATAAATAGTTAATCCTTTAAATGCTTATTTGCTCTAAGAAAACATTTATTCCTTAAAAAAAGCAGATGACATTTAAACAAGATATTAAAACTGTTGTAAAGTATCTACACAAAAAATATAAGGTAGATATTTGTACTTTATATAAATAATAAAATGTTTTTTGTTTATCTTTCTTTTCTTTTATTCCTCATGCTTATACAGGGTGCAAATGAAGTGCAGGGACAAACTTCTAGGTCTTAAATTATACTTGAAAACAAGCATTTTTTTTGTTAATAAATGTATAGTCAAAAGTGTTTACTTTCATTGATAGAGATTCTCAAAGATTTATAAGAAGCGCCTAAATGTAGGTACCTTAATTTACAACCTACCATTTTTTTCATTACGGCGGAGAATAATGCAAAAAATATCACAAAAATATCGTGTTAACATTTACGTTATTTGATTGCATGCATATCCGTCTAGATCGATTCGTTTTTAATATTCCGCGTGACCTGTGCATAATAATAAAAAATGCAATTCAGGTTGCCTATTTTCAAGTACTTTTAAAAGAATCCCTTAGAGGCTCTATTTTCTAAAGAAAACACTTTTGACTACACATTTATAACAAAAGTTGTTTGCTATAACAGGCTGTATATACAAATATCTGTATTAACCCATTAAGCAAATTAATGCATACACGCAACATTATTAATTTTTTGTTCATTGAATTACTAAATAAGTTAATTTGATATATTATATTATTTGACCTGACTTGAAAATGTATGAAGAAAAATGTTAATATTTTTATATTTAAATATTTCGAACATTACTAATTTCAAATATATATATATATATATATATATATATATATATATATATATATATATATATATATATATAATATATAATATTTCAGTGTTTTATACGCGTGGCGCATAAAGTAAAATTTCGAGTTTAGAAAAGCCCCGTGAAAATTTGTCGAGGGTCGCGCAGCGACCCTCGACAAATTTTCTACGCGGGGCTTTTCTAAACTCGAAATTTTACTTCATGCTTAGTCTGGGAGTGGAAACACTCGTTCTAAACTTGATATTGCACGTTTTAACATGCAATCGACTAATGCCTGAAAATTTACAGCGTATACATTATCCATATTTAAAATTCATAGAAATCACAAAAATAAGCGCAGAATTTCACTTAAAATCAACTTTAGGAGTTGACTCTATAATTGCTTGGCCGTTAATGGGTTAAAGAACTAAATACAAACTTAATGTACAATACAGTAAAATATTTATAATTATATATTATTTTGTGGGCACCGATTTTTCATTTGCCAGTGAGCACTTTATTGATTTTACTTAGGCGATAAAAATACAATTTAAATGGAATTCCGAAGGTAGAAAAATTGTGCTCTAAAGAAATTATCAAACGAAAATATATAATAATTTACCTAGGCGTTTCGTGGAATCAATTTCAAAGCGCTGGTTTTGAAAAATAAAATGAGTTAAATGTTATTATCGTTTGATAATTCCGCTACCAAAGCATTTAAATTCTGAAAATATTTTTATTAATAATCATATTATTATGATTAGTGATGTAAAATTACCGGTAGTTTAAAATTACGCAATATTATTTTTCTTTTCAATATTCTTTGTTTATTTATCCTTATCCTAGTATTATTCTGGATCGTTTTTATTTCAAGAAAATCCAATTTTCTTTAATTTTCCCCGAGTTTTATATTAATAATAATTTTTTTTATGAATATTAAAATAACATTTCTTAAATTAAAAATTAATTAAGTAAGAACTGTCGTTTTTATTTCAAGAAAATCCAATTTTCTTTAATTTTCCCCGAGTTTTATATTAATAATAATTTTTTTTATAAATATTAAAATAACATTTCTTAAATTAAAAATTAATTAAGTAAGAACTGTAATTTACATATTTATTTATTTGAGAAAATGATAAGATATATGATAAGGACAAGTCCCAAAATAGTATCTAATTACAATTAACAACTAATATATAACAGCAAATAACAATAATATATAAATTGTAAAGTTAACATTACATTATTATAGTAAATAACAAACAATAGTCGTTACATTTATGTAATGATGATGGCAAATCTAAGATTGGTTCGTATGTAATGAATAAATGAAGTATGAACACAGTTTGACCAAAAATTATAGTACCAAACAGCAATTATAATAACAAACAATATAATATACTTATAAAATGGTTTATATTTAAGGAAAATCTAATTCACTTTGTTTTTTTTTACTTTCTCGTACAGAAAGATAAAGTTTTAGAATCGTAAAAAAATTGACTTCGAGATTTTGATAGATCTTTACGTTTGGGACCTCCCTGAATTATGACCATATGTTTGACTGTCTGCCTGTGTTAGTCTTTCTAAAACTTTTGACTAAACTTTGGAAACCGGAACACTAGGTAGGGCACAGCTAAAAACAACTATAGGAGTACTAACAGGCCACATGACTGTTAAAGAGCACCTAAGGGAAATCGGTTTATGCAAAGGCGACACCAGTTGTCAGCTCTGTGATAGGGCACCGGATACAACAATGCACATTCGGTGTAGCTGCAATGCGATGGGAAACAAAAGACAGCTCATATTGAAAAACAGTCAAATGCTACCAAATAAATTCCACATGCAACCCCCGAAGGACCTGCACAAGCTAGTGCATGGGATCGAGTTTGGAATAATTGCGTAAGTAAGACAATATGGGGTAGTACAATAAGCCACCTAGGCTGCAGTGCATCCGGATCCGCAAGGAAGACGGCCCCCACAGGAAGAACAAAAAACCTGTATACGAAAAATGAAAAGAAACACTTCCGATTTGTTTTTTTTTTCTGTTTTATTAACGACCGAGCAATTCTAGACTTAACTCACAGTTCATATATATGCTTAACTCTAGAAGTTGATTTTAGGTAAAATACTGCACTTCTCTTTATGATTTCTAAGAATGACTTATTATATGCTGGATTTTTTTTTAAATACACATACCCGTCGATTTTTTAAAAGCGTTCTATTTAAAATTTCGAACGAGTATTTTTACTCTCAGATTAAGCATGAAGTAAAATTTCGAATTTAGAAAAGCCTGAAATTATTACTTCATGCGCCACGCGTATAAAATACTGAAATATTATAAAGTTAGAAATACAATGATATATGATATATGATATGATATATTATATATATATATATATATATATATATATATATATATTTCAAATTAGTAACATTCGAAATATTTAAATATAAAAATATTAACATTTTTCTTCATACATTTTCAAGTCAGGTCAAATAATATAATATATCAAATGAACTTATTTAGTAATTCAATTAACAAAAAATTAATAATGTTGCGTGTATGCATTAATTGCGCTTAGTGGGTTAATAACGATATTTGTATATACAGCCTGTTATAGCAAACAACTTTTGTCAAAAGTATTTTCTTTAGAAAATAGAGCCTCTAAGGGATTCTTTTAAAAGTACCTGAAAATCGGGAACCTAAATTGCATTTTTTATTATTATGCACAGGTCACGCGGAAAGTTTCGAACGAGTATTTTTACTCCCAGATTAAGCATGAAGTAAAATTTCGAATATAGAAAAGCCTGAAAATTTGGTTTGGTCGCGTAGCGCTACGCGACCAAACCAAATTTTCAGGCTTTTCTAAACTCGACATTTTACTTCATGCTCCACCCGTATAAAACACAGAAATATTGTGAAGTTAAAAAGACGCAGAAAAATAACGTGTTTCTTAAAATGAATATTAATCGAAATATTTAAATAACAATATATTTACATTTTCCTTCACACATTCTTAAATCAGATCAAATTAACGATTTAAAACTAATTTAATTAGTAATTAAACAAATATTAATAATGTTCAATTTATACTCTAAAGATTAGCAATTCAATAAATTCACGATCCTAAATAAAAATGAAAGTTGGATTTTAATATTAACCCATTAATAATAATAAAATGTAACTTTTATTTTTATTTCATTATTTTTATTTAAGATCGTAAATTTATTAAATTGCTAATCTTTAGATTATAAATTGAAATGATGCAAAAAGTTATATAAGCCAATGCCATTTCAATGCAGTTGGCGCCTATTTAAAAATGCTGTTTTAAACGATATCTCCTATTGCACGATTGAATTGTGGAATGTTTGTAACTTAATACTTTTGTGTTGTTAAATAAAAATTGCGTATTTTATACCGTTCTACATGTTGTTCTCTTTTAGAAACATTTCTTTTCCATTATCTCATTTCCCTATTTGCATTGTTCTTATGTCTTTAATTTATTTCTCACTTAACCTGTGGTAAAACATTTTAAACTATTAATTAAGGCACATAGTATCATTGTTTCACTAATTGAAAATTCATACTAAGTGTTTTAAATATTAGTTTATAAATTCTTATATTTAATCCAGCGGCGGCTCGCAGCCTAACTTCAGGGTAGGCCAGTGACCCAAAGTAATATGTATCCGTTATTGAAAGGTGACTTTGTTGTGCAATTCCTCAAATTTTGTGTGGCTTGGCGTTGTGGCCTACCCTGAAGTTAGGCTGCGAGCCGTCGCTGATTTTATCCCATTGTTCTCTTTCAGAAAAATTCATTTTCTATTTTCGAAAAGAGATTTACATTACAATATCTCTTTCTATAAATAAATTTCTATATATTAATATTTTTAAACAAATATTATACAAAAGTAAAATTAAAACTTTCAGTCTCAACAATGGTCAATTGTTAACTTATGCGCATCGCGTAATCCGTTATACGCAAAAGGCTGGAGTGTTCAGCTCGTTCGCAAAACTTAATTGATATTATTAAATTGTTGTTTCAGTCGTAAACAAAAAGATTGCTCACGTCAACCACGCACACACACACACACACACACAGACAAAACCAAATGAGAACGCGCAGCAAAAACCCACACAAACTATTCAACTTAATCTCTGAAATGTGCACAATGCGATTCGCCAATTGCTGTTAAAATTTATTTCCTTGAAACTTGTGGTCACTGCTTTAATTAATTAAAGCAAAAAAACAGATCTATGAATGTAATCACAAATCTTCAGGTTTTTCTAAACTCTAAATTTTACTTCTTGTGCCATGAACACTTATTTAAATATCTGCTTTAATTTGATAACACGTAATTTTTTCTTTATTATAATTACTTATCTCAAAGAAAACTGCTCCAATTTTGAAAGCATAAGAGTTGGTTAGACGAATATAATTTATTAACATGAGATCAAACTGAAGCAGTATATTTTGAACTTCACCTCAAATCAGTGTTGTATACGGGTGGCGCATGAAGTAAAATTTCGAGTTTAGAAAAGCCTGAAAAATTGGTTTGGTCGCTCCGCTTCGCGGAGCGACCAAACCAAATTTTCAGGCTTTTCTAAACTCGAAATTTTACTTCATGCTTAACCTGGGAGTGGAAATACTCGTTAGAATAAACTTAAATAAAAAGAGGAAGAGGACTTTGGTATAAACTGAACTTTACAAAAATTTACATTCTAGAAATAATTTAGATTACCTCATTAATTGTAAATTTAATTTTATTCTTACTTATTGACTTCTAATCAGCTTAATAATGATTCACGTTTAAATTTAATTGGTAGCGAATTTAGTTTATTTAAACGAAATTTAAAAGTATTGATTTAGTTGAATTAATTTTAGTAATTTTTGTTATGTTTATTATAATTTTAATTATGGGCATTTATATTCAAACAAATTTGTTTTATGTTGATCTGACTTATTGATTTGTAGTATTATTTTTAATTGTTTAGTTAGTTAGAGGTGATATTACTTGTACATTTTATGTATTTAATTTTGAAATTGGGGATAATCCCGTCAATAAACGATTTATTTATGTCGGGTTTCACCAACGTCAATTAAATCGACCAATTAAAATCGATTAAAATCTAGTAATAGTTACTACATGTCAAAAAATCAATCAATTCACATAATATTTATGTTTATGACATGGAAAATGTCTATTCCAATCGACAAATAAATGTAATCTAGGAATATGGTTTAATTGAAGTTAGTGAAACCGGACATTAGTCTTTCACCATTCAGCCTCGAGTGATTTTTTTATAATAATGTCCTTAAATTCCATCACCCATACTCAGTTATTTTCTGAGTTTTTTCCTATTGGACGGATTAAAATAAATCTACATTCCGGCAAAAAGCAAAAAATCACCTATTACATCATATTAATCTTATTCTAGAATTTATTTTGATTTTTCTAATATCCGTTCTCAGTACTTGATCGTATCAATATTGATAAAGTAAACGTTCAAGTATGTTTGTTTATGGCCGACAATAAAAATGCAATGCAAATTTACGACTAATAATAGGCGCAAGTATTCTATTTATACAGTCAATACGGTGTTGTTCCAGTGTTTTTCCGCTATTTTTCTAGTTGCGATTCAGATAGGAATTAATGCTATTCTTTCGCAATGAAAACTTTCCATTACACTTTTTACAGGCTGTACGTGCCTATGTTATGCTCTAATCATATCGGATTGTTTTGCTTCGTTCCATTACTTTACAATATTACTCGATGATGTTTCCTGAAATTAATTTTATCAGTTTTAACTATTGATAAAATTCATTTCAGGAAACAACATCGATGGAGAATTAAGGAAAATTTCTTTCAGGTATACATACATATTGATATACATACGCTGTACATATCCCTATACATACGCTTTCAGGCATTCGTTGTTGTTAAAAATCGTTCAATTATTAGAAGCTTTAGTTCTAACTAAGATTTCCACTGCTTGATTAAGCACGAAGTTTAGGAAAGACTGAAAATTTGCGTTCGTTGTTCTTAAAAAAGTTCAATTCGAAGCTTCTACCGAGTGTTTCCATTCACTGATTAAGCATGAAGTAAAATTTTCAGGCTTTTCTAAACTCGAAATTTTTCTTCATGCGCCACGCGTATACAACACTGATTACAAATAAAGTCCAAAATATACTACTACAGCAATCTGCTTAACCCATTAAGCGCCATTGATGCATAAACGCATTATTATTTTTTTGTTAGTTAAATTACTAAATAAGTTAATTTGATAGATTATATTATTTGATCTGACTTGAAAATGTATAAAGAAATGTGTAAATATTTTATTATTTAAATATTTTGATTAGTACTCTTTTTAAAAAAAATATTTATAAGTGTATATTTAACTTCACAGTATTTCAGTGTTTTATACGCGTGCCGCATGAAGTAAAATTTCGAGTTTAGAAAAGCCTGAAAATTTGGTTTGTCCGCTCCGCTTCGCGGAGCGACCAAACCAAATTTTCAGCCTTTTCTAAACTCGAAATTTTACTTCATGCTTAATCTGGGAGTGGAAACACTCATTCGAAACGGAGTGAAATTTCGAGTTTAGAGAAGCTTGAAAATTTCCGCTTCGCTATGCGATTAAACCTTTTCAGGCTTCCGTAAACTTGAAATTTAATTCAATCAAGGAATGGAAACATTCGTTAGAAATTTTAAACTGAAGCCTTTTTTTAAACACATGTCGAAACATCTTTATCGGGATACGTATATATAAAAGAAAATGTCGCTGTATGTATATGTCTGCAGCCCTTCTAATTAAAATTCTCGCAAGTCGCCACTGGCATATAGTAATACGAAAATTCCTGCCTATTTTTAACTACATATAATCATTTAAATATATTGTATTGTTTTGCATTTGTTGTTAAAATTTGTATATGTATAGCGTGTAATCGAACTAATGTACATCCTCTTAAGGGCGTATACACAAAATATTTTGACACCAATTGCAGCAAAAATAAAATCGGAAAAAAAAAATTGGATTTTTCATAATTTTTCATGCATTTTTTACTTTTTGAGAACTTCTGGTTACCTGTGTTCATGATATTTTTCGTGGATGCGTAAGTTGTTGTATTTTTTATTTACTTTTACTACTGCGAGGCGCATAAATCACTTCGCACGCACGCTGTCTCTCGAATGACTAGATGAAACTAGGTCACTCATTTGTGGTATTGTTTATTTACTGTTACTACTGCGAGACGTATAAATCACTTAGCACGCACTACACACACACACACACACACTGTCTAGAATTACTAGATGAAACTGGGTCACGTATAAAAAAAATCACAATAAGTGTTCAAATTGACGTCCGCCGCACTCAATGCACATTTGGGCTCTACGTATCCAATTTGCACGAACAGTAGCAAACATTTCACGAGGGTTTTCACGAATGGTATTAGCCGCGGCGTTTACTCGTTGTATCAGCATTTCAGCATTGTCAATTTCCGTAGTGTAGACTTCACTTTTAAAGTATCCCCAAAGAAAAAAATCTAAGGGGTTTAAATCCGGACTTCTTGGAGGCCATGGTACAGGTCCTCCACGACCAACCCAACGTCCTGGAAACTCATCATCCAAATATCTTCTAACGCGCCTTTCATAGTGAGCTGGCGCACCATCTTGCAAATACCACATTCTTCTAAGAACCGCTAAGGGTACATTTTCTAGAAGATCTAAAAGGTCATCTTGCAAAAATCGTAAATATCGTTCTCCATTCAAATTAAATGGGAACATAAATGGCCCAATTAATTGATCATTTGAAATACCTGCCCAGATATTAAGGGAGAAGCGATGCTGGAAATGAGTTCTACGCGTAACACGAGGATTTTCTATTGCATAAACATGCATATTATGGAAATTAAAACTTCCATTACGCGTAAAGCACGATTCGTCGGTCACTAAAATGTCTTTGGTAAAGTTAGGATTTTGAACATTTTGTGCCAAAATCCATTGACAAAATGCAATTCTTTTGGGAAAATCATGGGGTTGAAGATGTTGTACACGCTGGTAGTGATACGGATAAAAATTATTGTCTCGTATAACACTGCTGACAAATGTGTGCGATACATTTAGCTGAGCGGCGATAATACGGGTACTTAAACCAGGATCCGCTTCCAACAGATTCAAAATTTCATCTTCCGCTCGCAAATATCGCATTAGACGGTCACCACCTCCAAAGGCTCCGGCGACGGGCTGCAAACTTCCAGTGTCGCGTGCTCTTTGTAATAAATTTCTAAATCGGTTTGGCGGTGGTAAGTGTCGTTCAGGAAATCGCTCTTGATAAATTCTTACAGCTTCCGCGGAATTACACCGAGTTTCACCGTAAATAAGAAACATGTCTGCCAATTCAATGTTTGAATAAACGTATCGCGCCATATTACAAAATGTAGATGTTTCATGGAATAAGTTTCACCATAGACTAAACAGCAAACTATTTTTATGTTTAAAAATCATTCACCCTCGCCGCTCCTATCTAAACATTTCAATAAGAGTGGAGATAAAGTGAAGTGCGAACCTAATAAGGAAAAATATTGAATTTCATTAACACGTTTAGAAAATATTCGGAATTTAGTCAGCAATGGATACTTATCAAAACGATAACATAGACATAATTCTTCACAATCTGACCCACTTTTCTCTGGATGGTACAATTCGATATCCAAATCGTTTAAAAGCTACCAGTCTATGTGGAATCTCTCTTAAAATACGCAATGTGCGCGTATACCAGATACCACAAACATGTGGCCTATTATTATTAATTATTTTTAATAATTATTTGTGAGCTATCTACTAAAGGTATGGTAATTTCAAATGCAGGTATTGTTTATTTAAACGCTGCCCCTTATGTGGTAGAGAGCCTGTACAATAGTTCGTTTACACGCTGTATGTATATGTCTGCAGCCCTTCTAAATAAAATTCTCGCGAGTCGCCACTGGCATATAGTAATACGAAAATTCCTGCCTATTTTGAATTACATATAATCATTTAAATATATTGTATTTTTTTGAATTTGTTGTTAAAATTTGTATATATTAATTTATTACAAAAATATGCACATATTTATTTATTTCAGTACTAAATATGAGGTATTTATTTGTTACAGTTTAAAATGTGAAAGTAACAATAATGTAAAATCAATGATTCGTCATTTTATTATTGGATAGGTTTAAAAATTGTGTTCTTGATGGACGCTCGGTCAAAGTTGGAATTAATTTTTCTGTTGCTTCGAAAAGTAAGTAAAAAACTATTGAAAAAATAAACGAATGTTTTTTCTAACGCCATTGAAATATACTGCCATGTATCGATAATTCGCATATTCTGCCAATTTTCATCAATAAAAAGAAAAATCATAAATAAACTTACCAATACTACCAACAATATTAACTACTCATGTTCTCCTCGTTTTTTTTATTTCGTAATTATTATCTTTATTCAAATCATGAAATATGAATACAACAATACATAAAAGAATATAACCGATTACAAATTTGATAGCGACAATATAATAATAAATACATAACACAGAGTACAGGGTGGTTTTTTTTCGTTGATATTATAGGGTATAGGCTAAACGGTAAGAGATACAAAAAAACTAAGATGTGTGCGCCGTTCTCTTTTTTAGTGTTTAGTTTAATGGCGCAATCAGATCTACGCTAACTAGATTGGTTTAGAAGATACAGAGTGATTCTCAAAATGTGCCGATTTTTATTATCTCGCATGACTTGGTTATTTATGGAGATAAAAAAACAGTTAAATACGAAAGTTTTATGACTTTTTACGTAGAATCCAGTGGTGTATTTAAAAAAAATAAAGATGTTTTCATTTTTGAGATATTATCAAAACTAATATTTCCTTAGATGGGACACCCTGTATTTGAGTATTTAAAAAAATTGCATTTTTTCTTGTGAATGCAATAATATGTAACACTTGATATTTTGCTCTGTCCTAAATAGGTAATATACTAAAAAACAAAAAAAAATCTAGATGGCGATGAATTGAATTCTTTAAGCGTTTGTTTTTGTTTTTTACATGTCATAAAATTCAATAGAAAAGCCTGGGCTTTTCTAAACTCGAAATTTTACTTCATGCGCCACGTGTATATAACGCAGATTTTAAGTGAAGTTAGAATATACATTAATTTGACAATATTATAGTGTTTTATACGCGTGGCGCATGAAGTAAAATTTCGAGTTTAGAAAAGCCCAGAAAATTTGTCTCGGGTCGCTGCGCGACCCTCGACAAATTTTCACGGGGCTTTTCTAAACTCGAAATTTTACTTCATGCTTAGTCTGGGAGTGGATAACACTCATTTAAAGCCTCAAATTGAACTATTTTAAGAAGCAACGAATATCGGAAAATTTGCAGCGCATGCATATGTATACTTTAAAGAAAAATTCCACGTATAAGTATATGAGATAATTGTAAAGTTATTATAAATTTTTGATTGTTTTTTGTAGTTGTTGTTGTTTTAGTTTATCAATGTTTCAATATTCCTGTTGACTGGATTTTTAATATACCAATTATAAAAGAAAATAATATTTATTCAATGCATGGCCATCTAGAAAATCTTTGTGTTTTTTGTTTTTTGGTATTTTAACTATTTATTACAAAACAAAATATTAAGTGTAACATATTGTTGCAATCACAAGAAAAATTTGGATATTTTGAGATACTCAGGTACAGGGTGTCCCATTTAAGAAATTATTAGTTTTGATAATATCTCAAAAATAAAAACATGTCTACTTTTTTTAAGTACACCACTAGATTCTACGTAAAAAGTCAAAAAACTTTTGTATTTAAAATATTTTTCTATCTCTATAAATAACCGAGTCATAAGAGATAACAAAAACCAGTAGATTTTGAGAATCACCCTGTATCTTCTAAACCAATCTAGTTAGCGTTGATCTGATTGCGCCATTAAATTAAACACTAAAAAAGGGAACGGGACACATATCTTACTTTTGTTGTATCTCTTACCGTTTAGCCTATACCCCATAATATCAACGAAAAAAAAAAAAAAAAAAACACCCTGTACAATGCGTTTGAAAGCGATAAAATAAAATACTTATATTAATGAATTCAAATTCAAACTTTTTAATTTAATTTTAAATATTAAACCACATTCAATTTTAGAATTTGAAACCTATTTTAAAATGAGGATAAAAAAGTTTAAAAAGTCTAAAACTGAATATATTTCAGTACTAAATTAAATTATACATTTGTCGTTTAAATTCATTCACATTTTCAAAAGCTTTTAAGTTCATTGGTATATTCCCTAGTATCAATTTCTTCTTTCTAACAATATAGAATTAAAATATGAAAATAATTATTGACGAATTCATATCGACTTTCTGCAAACATTTTGTCTATTTGAGACTTTTCCAAATTTCTGTTGAAACAACTATTTTCCCAGCTAATACCTCGACGAATGTTAAATAATACAATGAATATTTGAGTTACACAACAGATTTACGGTTTCTATGCATAATTTATGTTCATAATATATTTATTTACATAATTTTTGTTTACATCTGCAATAATTTTAAAATGTATTTCTTGAGGGCCCATCAGAGGCCTTGCCTTCGAACCCTGGGGTCGCGGGTTCAAGTCCCGCCGGGCGGTGTTTACTTCATGCTTAGTATGGGAATGGATTTAAAATCATTGGTATATTCCCTAGTATCAATTTCTTCTTTCTAACAATATAGAATTAAAATATGAAAATCATTATTGACGAATTCATATCGACTTTCGCCAAACATTTTGTCTATTTGAGACTTTTCCAAATTTCTGTTGAAACAACTATGTTCCCAGCTAATACCCCGACGAATGTTAAATAATACAATGAATATTTGAGTTACACAACAGATTTACTGTTTCTATGCATAATTTATGTTCAAAATTTATTTATTTACATAATTTTTGTTTACATCTGCAATAATTTCAAAATGTATTTCTTGAGGGCCCGTCAGAGGCCTTGCCTTCGAACCCTGGGGTCGCGGGTTCGAGTCCCGCCGGGCGGTGTTTACTTCATGCTTAGTCTGGGAGTGGATTTAAATTCATTGGTATATTCCCTAGTATCAATTTCTTCTTTCTAACAATATAGAATTAAAATATGAAAATCATTATTGACGAATTCATATCGACTTTCTGCAAACATTTTGTCTATTTGAGACTTTTCCAAATTTCTGTTTACTTCATGCTTAGTCTGGGAGTGGAAAACACTCGTTAAAAGCCTCAAATTAACCGCTTTTAAACAACGAACTCCCGCAAATTTAAAAAAACGCTGTAATTATCAGGATATGTATACTCAAAAGAAAAATGCCTTGTATGTTCTGTTTTAAACGTGCTTTAAACATGTTTTTAATTGTTATACTTTAAGCGCTGTTTCAATGAAAAAAAAAACTGTTTGATTTAATTATAATAAAATAAAAAGTTTTTTTAACAACCCCTAAAAGCTGATTCCATCCGGGCCCGTAGATATATGTATGTGTGTATGAATGTGTTGTAGCGTCTAAATATGTGTTAATTAATATTTATGGAATAATACAATTGTAGAGCTGAGGTAAAAAAAAAATATGTTTTCTTTTCTGTATCTCCAGAAAATTCTTAATAGCGCTTAATTGACTAATAATTATGGTTTTCTATAACGTAGAAAAGTTTATTTTTACGAAATGTATGTATATATAGAGCATGCATTTCTTGAGATGTAACTATTATTTGAAAGAGCATACCATGTTATTTTGTATGAATTTTTATTAAAGTCACACCTCGGGCCACGTCCAATTTCCCTCGTCAGTTTGTGATGCAATTCGTGTAAACTCTTGCTCCGTGGAAACTTCCAGAGAAAAACCGGTCGATGAGATGTCGACTTCAGTGAGGTAGGCTCTGTGCAGACAGCCTTCATGCCCTGTCCCTTCCGGCCAAACCCATTGACTGGATCCGATAAATTATGATCAAATTTCATATTTATCAAAGCATTATGTTATTAATACTTTATAAAACTTGTTTTCATTGTTGTGTCATAATAATAATAAATAATATTTACTTCTTCCGATATACTAAAAAAATAATACAGTAGTAGAACTTTGATTAAAACACTTGGTTTAGTTCATTGATTTTATTTTTACTGTAACTGGTTTCGACCCTAGGTCATTATCAAGGAGATATGTATGTCTATGTATGTACATATCTCCATGATAATGACCTAAGGTCGAAACTAGTTGGAGTAAAAATAAAAATCGGTGACACAAATCAAGTGTTTTAATCAAAGTTCTACTATTAATTAAATATGATTCACTACTGGTTGAGTGAGAAATAATTCATCATAAAATAATACAGTTTTTTTTTAAATTACTCATTTTTATTGACTTTTTGAATAATTTGTTCAGATTAGTTTTAGCTTCCAGAAAATTAATCAAATCTCTATGACTTTTAGTCCATGTTATCAATATTTACTAGAATATCATGAAAAATCGGAAATGCTAACAGTTAAGTTCCAGTTCTGTTTTTCAGATTTTAAGCAAAAGTTTTCTAGAATTGTAATAAAAAGCTTAAGTTTATTGCGTCATTTTTATATCTCAATTAGTACGGTAGGGGCCTCGGTGGCCGAGTGGGTAGAGACCCTGCCCACAGACCAAGAGGTCGCGGGTGTTCGAATCCCGTCCGGTGGAATAATTTATGATTAATAAATTATAAATGAAATTGCCAATTCTTGGTTACAGAACACTTCAAACATTAAAAGTGCGATTATTTTCGCAATCTACAACAAGTTAGTCTTACAAAGACTATATCAAACACTCATTGAAACAACTACTTCCCGGGCTAATGCCCTGACGGACATTGAATTATACAACAAGTGTTTGCTGTTACATACAGTAACCTACTGCAAATGTAACAATTTGGGTCAAATTATTCAGGCCATCTATAGACGCCTTTCGAGATTTATCTCTCATCAGTATAGCTTTGCCATTCTAAGGTGTCAAATTGTTTAGAGGGAATGGCAAAGCTATACTGATGAGAGATAAATCTCGAAACGCGTCTATAGATGGCCTGAATAATTTGACCCAAATTGTTACATTTGCAGTAGGTTACTGTATGTAACAGCAAACACTTGTTGTATAATTCAATGTCCGTCGGGGTATTAGCCCGGGAAGTAGTTGTTTCAATTAGTGTTTGGTATAGTCTTTGTAAGACTAACTTGTTGTAGATTGCCAAAAGAATCGCACTTTTAATAATAAATTATTCCATCCGGATCCATGGATGTAGTGTGAATGAGTTTGTGTTGTTTCAGGAGTAAATGGTTATTTATCGAAAATTAGAATTGGTTAAAATATATTAAAAATGTTAAATATATAAATAGATTGATGGCTAATGGTCTAGATACCAAGGCCAAACAAACAAACAAAAAATTAGTACGGTACAATCGGACCAAGGAATTGGTGAACTAGCGTCTGAAGATAGATATGGAAATTAGATTGAAACATATGTCTTTTAAAAATAAGTTAATCCTTTATTATGGTAAATTTGCAGTATACAAAAAAGTATTCAACGATAAGGACAGGATTTATTCTGGTGAAATTTATTCCACCATTGTTTAGTTAATCACCTTAATTCCGGATTAAGCCTAACAAAGGAACAAAAGCGAAGGTAATCAGTATAGATTTATCCTCTTCCACTTACATGAAATTAACTTAAAATAATTAAGAACAAAGAGTAATGTTACCTGTTAATAGCTTGATGATAAAAACGAAATTTAAGACCTACTTTAGTTAATTAAATAAAAACGTAAGTGATTATTAAATATGATATTCAAATATAGTTAAACATTCTCGTATTCAATCATAATCAGCCTTTTGTAACTCTTTTGGGTTCAATAAATTGATTATTAATTATAATTCAATCATGAAAAATGTCCTCGCCATAAACTGATTAATTTGGTATTCTATATTAAACAATAATTTAGTTCCATCAGGCCTGCCACTGTTGAAGTAAACTTGGTATGTATAAAAAACATAAACGTACATGTATGTATTTTTAACTTCACGATATTTTAGCGGTTTATACGCGTGGCGCATAAAGTAAAATTTCGAGTTTAGAAAAGCCTGAAAATTTGGTTTGGTCGCTCCACTTCGCGGAGCAACCATATTTTAGGGCTTTTCTAAACTCGAAATTTTACTCCATGCTTAATCTGGGAGTAGAAACACTCGTTAGAAGCTTCAAATTGAACGATTTTCAAAAACAAAGAATGCCTTAACAAATACAGCGTATATATCAGGATATCAGAGCTGGGACGAATCCTCGTAAAAAGGATTTGAATCACGAATCCGAATCGCCTAATATGATTCGAATCACGAATCCGAATATGATTCGAATCACGAATACTCGAATAAAGGATTCGTAAGAGATAAATATGATTCGAATCAAAGATTCGAATCCTGTTTTTTCGAATCACGAATACAAATCCTTTAAGAAGAAATTTGATATTATAATTTTTTTTGCAACCATTAATATATAAATATCGTTACCAGTTGTTTTAACAAAAATATTCAAAACATAATTATTTATAATTAACACTGAACATCGTTGATAACAGACTAAATATCTAATTCCCCGTTACTCTGATTAAAGATGTATTTGTGTGTTTCTGAACTTAACTTCAAATCAGTGTTTTGTACGCGTGGCGCATGAAGTAAAATTTCGAGTTTAGAAAAGCCCGAAAATTTGTCTCGGGTCGCTGCGCGACCCTCGACAAATTTTCACGGGGCTTTTCTAAACTCGAAATTTTACTTCATGCTTAGCGTGTCACGAGTGGACACACTCGTTTAACACTTCAAATTGACCTCTATTATTTACGTAAATAAAAAATTCACTGAATATCATTAAAACCGGGAAAGTCCGAGAAGAGTCATTAAATTACATTCGAATTGAACAAAACACTGACAAAAAAGCCATATGATATTCTCAAATTTGTTAAAATCAGCAGGCAAATTATAAAACACGTAAAAATTTATAAAATTAACTTAAATATTGACAAAAACAATGAAAACAATTTTGGGGGTTTCCCGCAGAAGAAAGTTATATTAAAAGGCCAGGGAAAAGAATCTTGAATCAGAGAAATTTCGGAAAAAATTAACATTTGAGATTGTGGCTACCATGTCAGTTTTACTTCGAATAATAATAAACAAAATTTTGAAAACTCGATAACCACCTGGTGTGCCAATAATCAACTAAAACTAAATGTCAAGAAATGTGCTGTAGTTAGTTTTGGGCGAGTAATTCGCAATAACAATTTTAATTATAATATTTTGGGAACAGCGTTGCAGAAAATGTCAGAAATAAAGGATCTCGGTGTATTTTTTGACAACCGTAGAACATTTTCCAAACATATACAAACCATTTGTAGAAGTGCTTCTAAAATGCTAGGCTAGGCACAACTAAATATTTTAACAGTGTCGAATTGCTTAAATCAGTTTATTTTTCATTTGTGCGTAGCAAATTGGAATATGCTTCTGTAGTATGGCATCCCCACTATACTTACCAATCCATAGCAATTGAGGGTATTCAAAGAAGATTTCTGAAATACCTGTCTTACAAACTAGATGGGGAATATCCTGTACAAGGTATTGTTTATGCTCGGTTATTGGATAGGTTTGAAGTAGAATCTTTGTCAGTACGTAGAGAGTTCCATAGTGCGAAATTCATGTACAAGCTACTACATAATGATATAGATTGTTCACAATTATTATCGCAAGTCAACCTATCTGTCCCAAGAATTCAATCACGTCATAATAATACGTTCTACACAAAATTGGCTAAATCGAACACTTTACATAAATCGCCACTATTTCATATGTCCAGAAATGCAAATAAAGTTTTTGATGATGTCTTTTGTTGACTTAATGTTAAGTGAATCACACGTCTAGTCTTTAAGTATTGTAATTAAGTTTTTTATATATGTTTTTTTTCCTTTTGTTTTTTGTTTGTTTGTTTGTTATATATACATACCTATTTGTGTTTTAATTTATATCATATTTAGTTACATTGTCCTGTAATTGGTGAATGTTGGACAATAAAGATTATTATTATTATAATTATTATTATTATTATTAAAAACATTTTGAGTCATCTAATGTTTTTATCAAAGCATTCAATTTGAAGTTTCGAACGAGCGTTTCCACTCCCAGACTAAGCATGAAGCAGAGCTGGGATGAATCCTCGTGAAAAGGATTCCAATCACGAATCCGAATCATCTAATATGATTCGAATTACGAATAAAGGATTCATAAGAGATAAATACGATTCAAATCAAAGACTCGAATCCTGTTTTTTCGAATCACGAATACAAATCCTTTAAGAATAAATTTGTTTTATAATTTTTTTACAACCATTAACATATAAATATCGTTATCAGTTGTTTTAACAAAAATATTCAAAACCTAATTATTTATTATTAACACTGAACATTGTTGATTACAGACTAAATACCTGTGTTACTCTGATTAAAGATGTATTTGTGTGTTTTTTAACTTCACTTCAAATTAGTGTCTTGTACGCGTGGCGCATGAAGTAAAATTTCGAGTTTAGAAAAGCCCCGTGAAAATTTGTCTCGGGTCGCTGCGCGACCCTCGACAAATTTTCTACGCGGGGCTTTTCTAAACTCGAAATTTTACTTTATGCTTAGACTGGGAGTGGAAACACTCGTTCAAAACTTCAAATTGAACTCTATTATAAAATCGACGAATGCCTGAAAATTACGTAAACTGAAAATTCACTGACTATCATTAAAACCCGGAAAGGCAGAGAAAAGTCATGGTATTTTATTCAAATTGACCAAAACACTAACAAAAAAGCGATATGATTTTATTAAATTAGTCAAAATCAACAGGCATCATAAAAAATACAAAATACGTAATCATTTATAAAACCAACTTAAATATTGACAAAAACAATGAAAACAATTTAACAAACTCTGGGTTTCCCACAGTAGAAAGTTATATTAGAAGGTCAGGGAAAAAAAATCGACGAATGCCTGAAAATTACGTAAACCTGAAATTCACTGACTATCATTAAAACCGGGAAAGACAGAGAAAAGTCATGGTATTTTATTCAAATTGACCAAAACACTAACAAAAAAGCGATATGATTTTATTAAATTAGTCAAAATCAACAGGCATCATAAAAAATACAAAATACGTAATCATTTATAAAACTAACTTAAATATTGACAAAAACAATGAAAACAATTTAACAAACTGGGGGTTTCCCACAGTAGAAAGTTATATTAGAAGGTCAGGGAAAAAATCTTGAATCAGGGAAATGTCGGAGAACTTTAACATTTTAGATTGTGGATACCATGTCAGTTTTACTTCAACTAATGTTTAACAAAATTTTTAAAACTAGATTATTAACTTTAAAAACATTTTCAGTCATTTAATGTTCTTTAAAAGTAATCAGTTTGAAGTTTCGAACGAGCGTTTTCACTCCCAGACTAAGCATGAAGTAAAATTTCGAGTTTAGAAAAGCCCCGCGTAGAAAATTTGTCGAGGGTCGCGCAGCGACCCGAGACAAATTTTCACGGGGCTTTTCTAAACTCGAAATTTTACTTCATGCGCCACGCTTATAAAACACTGATTTAAAATAAAGTTAAGAATGCACTGAAAACCAACCACACTTCGATATTTTTTAAAATTGGATGTTTTCTTTCCAATCCATGCTGTAAACCTTCAGATATTCGTTGTTTTCTTGTAAACAAACTTCGATTCCCTGTAGTTCTACGGTCTCCAAAGACCATGATTGGTCCTTTGAACTGTAGCCTTTGTAAAATGGTAATAAACCTAGTAATCTAGAGTGATCCTTCAATTTGAAACTTCTAAGAACTAGTGTTGTCCACTCCCAGACTAAGCATGAAGTAAAATTTCGAGTTTAGAAAAGCCCCGCGTAGAAAATTTTCACGGGGCGTTTCTAAACTCGAAATTTTATTTCATGGCCACGCGTATTAAACAGTGATTTAACAAGAAAAAAAAAACACAAAACAAATTTTTCATGTTAATCCTTACAATTAATTCGAATTATTTTTGACGATTCAAATCCGTTTGTAAGTATTCGAATCCTTTTCTAAGTATTCGAATCCTTTTAAAGGGTGTCCCAACAAGAGCGCCGGATTTAATTATAAAGAAAAACATATTGATTTTTTGAATTAAGCAAACATTTTTGTTTCAACATAAAGAAAAATAGTTCCGATTAAACATGAAATGCAACATCAGGCAAATGGCCACCACGAAACCTCTGGCACAGGGTTATTCTTTTGTTGAAATTTTGAATAACTTTTTCGCATAAATGTGGCTGTATTTCACCAATAACGCGCTGGATTTCCTCTTTAAGATCTGTTTCAGGCTTATTTGCATACACCTTTTGCTTCACATAGCCCCAAAAAAAAAGTCCATCGGCGTTAGATCGCACGATCTTGGTGGCCAATGTTGATCGCCAAATCGAGAAATGACACGGCCTGGAAATTTGGTCTGCAGTAACACCATTGTTTCACGTGCTGTGTGGCAGGTCGCACCGTCTTGTTGGAAAAACATGTGCTCCACATCAATTACATCCAATTCGGGCCACAAAAACTCCGTTAACATTTCCCGATACCGCACACCAGTAACAGTTAGCGCATTGCCAGCCGCATTTTCAAAGAAATACGGCCCAATCACTCCGCCACACAGTGGACGATTCACGCTTTCTAGGCGATCATGTATATTCGAACGTAATTATTGACTCAATTTTATTCGTATTTTTCATCTAATACGTGTAAATAATAAATAATTATTAGTTAGACTACTTTAAGAATTTGTATAATGGATTATACACAGTGGGCAAAAAAAACGGTACAAATTGGAAATATTCGTATTTTCAATAATAATTGACGCATTAAATAATTCTTTGAACAACAGAATGTTTGCACTTTGTAGAATGCAAAAATAATTAATTGCATTTTTAAAAAGTTTTTTGTTATCGACGATATTTCACATTAATGAAAGCTCTGCAAATGCTTGAGTTTATAATGCACAGCATTTGTAGGCATGCAAATTGGTGGGCTATAGTTTGTTTTTGTTTTCTAATGAACTTCAGGCATTAGCTGTTACTTCTGTCAGTCATTTTTGGTTTTTGCAATAAAAGTGGTTTGCCTAAGTAAACAAGGTAAGGTATTCATAATTTAGAAACAATAAATTTCCTAAATAAAATATTTTTGCATGCCTTCATGGTATGACGCAGAATATTTCAGTTAGTACTATTTCTTTATAGCAAAAGTACTTCATCTTTTCTATAAGAATTGGGCTTTTCACTGTTATATTAATTATTAAAATATAGTAATAACTTACGAAGATATATGAGAGAGAACAAAACTTGTACCGTTTTTTTGGCCCACTGTGAATAAAAAAAATGCCATAAGTTTAAATGTATTATATTAATGAAAAAACCATTATTATTACAGTAAGACACTAAATTTAATATTTAATCACTCTCGCTGTCAGATTGTTTATTTTTTTCGAATTCATCTATTGCTTCCTCTGATACATTCTCATCTAATAAACTTAATACTTCTTCATCCAAACTCCTCATATTATAAGTTTTAGTAATATTCGTGCTTTTGGAAATTGTTGGTATATATGGATCGGAGGAGTACAAAACGGTGTCAAACAGGTCGGTTATTGTTTGCAGGCGAGAAAACTTCCTTGAATGGTGCTCTCGATATCTTCTCAAATTCTTATTACGAGCTTCCAACGCATCCTCAGAAAAAATGCCAATTGGTAAAGTTGCTGCTTTTATTATGTCTCCTCCGTGTATCAAAATTTTGTGGACACTCGCAGGCATATAAAACCATGGGTATAAGTTTATATAAAGTCGTGCTGTATCTATCGCATATTTATGAAACGCTTCCACATTTACTGCCTGCCCACATGAAATAGTTTGCAATATGATTTTCAGACGTTTTATTAAATTTTCATTCAACCCCGTAATTTCTGCAGATATTTTATAGTTTTCAAAAAACTTACTTGCCGTGTTACCGTCGTTTGTTGTACCATATCCTTGTTTTATAATATCAACTAACAGGCCAATTTTTTCCCTTAATCCGGATTGAATAGATTCTTATCTCTTCTTCATTTGTAATTTATCTGCTTCATCTCGAAGTTGCCATTTATTTATTCCAATACGGTAAGATATATGAAGAAGGCATTCTAAACATCGTATCCACGCATGGGGTGACGAAATTTCGTAATCACACCCACTGGCAGTCTTAGGCATTTTTACAACATTCTCTAAATCGTTCATTAACTTTGGTGTTGCACCACATATACTACAACTTTGACAGGAAGTGTCGGTTATAATTGCTACTGTTTTGCCGTTAATCATAGTTAATTTAAATTCGTGATGGAAGATAACACTAGATTCCTTACTAAATATTGTAGTTGGAAGTATATTTGTCATTTGTTGCTGCATATAAGCTACAGTTGTTTTTGTTAATTCTTTATTTTTTTTTTTCTCAAATATAATTTTAAGTGGCCTACAAAATCTGGTAGAAGAAGGTCTAGGATTCATCCATATTATATTTTCGTTTTCTGAACTTACTATTTGTAGAGGAACTATACAAACAGTAAATAAAAACTCATCAGTTCGTGATGAATCTGTGAATGCTTGTTTGTATAATGAATGTCCTGCACTTCCATCGCATCCCCATTTATATGTTATGATGAATTTATTTCCCAATGATTCGTTATATTTTAATAGTGTGTTCTCAAATAACATAAACAGTCTTCTAACAGTGTGATCCACAAGAGCTTGAACTTCAAATTCAGCACATGTTTCGTCGATATTTATGCAGTTTTCTTCTGGATAACATTCTTTCTTAGCTCTCACTATTAAATCATAACTAGGATAAATATTGGCATTTCGTGCTTTTACGCCATTGTACATTAATTTATACGAATGTTTTGTAAAATGCCCATCAATGTATAATGAAAGTGCTTCTTGAATGGAGTACTTAATAAGTTCTTTTGATGGAGATTTGTAGGCCTTCTTTAATTTGGTAGCTGTTGATTTATTACTGATTTCTTGCAAAATGTTTGCCGCATCTCGTTGGCCTGGCGAATGAAAGCTTGATTTAGTTGCAAACAGTAATTCCTCTTGCGAATAATTTTCTCGCAACAATTTTGTTTTACGCCTTTTGGAAACAGATGATAAATCATTAAATGATTTATGCGGTCTTCTGGATGGGCCGGGTTGTGGTTCCTGGCTTTTGTATTGAAAGTCAAATTTTTCAGGTTCATCTAGCCACTGTGAAATTTTTTTTCAAAACAAACAATTGTCCGATTTGACTTTTGTCATTTCAAAGAAACTTTCGAAGTAAAATTTCTAATTTGGTTTTTTAAAATGTCCATATTTTCATAATTGTAATCTATATTAAATTTCTTCATAACAAATTCCATAACAGCGGAATTTTTATGTTGCAAAGTTGTTCCTTTCCGCCAAACCTCAAATAACGTTTTGCGTGAAATGGACCAAACATCTAAAAAATAATATAAAAACGCGTGAGGCACTTCGAGGCAGCTAATTTTATTTTAGATACTAAGTATAACAGTTAGATTATAGATGTGCAAAATATGAAAGTAAACGAAGAAAGACGAAGCATACTTTTTTACTTTTTATTTGTCGCGTTTCAGTAATTTATACCATCAATTCATCTCAAACTTCAATTAATTATTTATAAAAAGTGATTTAATGTAAATGCAAACTTTAAACAGATATATTAACTACTTACTTGGGGAGCAATTTTCCATATTTTTTTAATAAAAAAAAACGTACACAGAAATGAAATAAAACACAGTCAAGTTAAACGTTTAAGACACTTGCAATGCAACGGTCGCGCGCTAAATGGTAATGCGTTACTATATCACGGTCCCTACCCTTATGGAAAGGGTCTAAGAGGCTGCAAATTTTACCTGGTAAACAATTGAACTTACAACTCATTGTAAAAACATGCGTCATGGTTAAACCTTGAAGTTAATTTTTCACGAAATGATCGCCTAAATGATGGAAATCGTCCTCTGTGCGCCAGCCCAAAATGCGCACCAAACCGTTACTCGCGGTGGATGCATTGGCTGTTCGAGTACCACACAAGGATTTTCAGCACCCCAAATCCGACAGTTTTGTTTATTTACGTATCCGTCGAGTTGAAAATGTGCCTCATCTGAAAAAATGATTTTCTTCGAAAAATCCGGATTAATTTGATGATCTTCCAACACCCAATCAGCAAATCCACGGCGCTGCTCATGGTCCCTTGGCTTGATTTCTTGCACCAATTGAATCTTGTACGCGTGCAAATGCAGATCGTTTACCAAAATTCGTTGCATAGTGGTTTTGGAAATGTTTAATTCTTGACCACGATGCCGAATGGAAGTTCCTGGATTCTCGGCCACAGATTCCCTTACTGTGTCTATATTTTCGAGTGACCGACAAGGACGACGACGAACAATGGTCTTCTGATCCATCAGCGTAAATTTGGTCTCAAATTTTGTAAGTAAACGCCTCACTGTCGATTCATTTGGCGCATAATGGCGACCGAAAACTTGACGTAATATGCGAATTGTTATCGCAAAACTTTCACCATTTTTGTAATGTGTTTTTACAATAATTAAACGTTGTTCGTTTGAATACTTCTCCATATTCTTAAATCGCGTGGTCTGTACTTGACAACTGTCAAAAAAAATCACCGTACAACTCGTATTAACAAAATGGCGGCAAATTTAAATCCGCCGCTCTTGTTGGGACACCCTTTATAAATATTCGAATCCTTCTATGAGGATTCGAATTACCCGCATTTGGATTCGAATACGAACCTTCTTAAAAAAATGTAACGAATCCGGATCACGAATCCAGTTTAACTAAAGTATTCGAATGCCTCTTTTGAATCCTCTAAAAAGATTAGATTCCAGGATTCGAATCCTGAATGATTCGAATCCGGCCCAGCTCTGGCATGAAGTAACATTTCGAATTTAAAAAAGTCTCGTGAAACGCGGGGCTTTTCTAAACTCTAAATTTTACTTCATGCTTAGTCTGGGAGTGAACGACACTCGCTTATAGCTTCAAACTGAACTTTAAAAAAACAAAACAACGAATATCTGAAGATTTACAGCATATACGGAGTAATTGACATACACACACCTAAAATTACTCCCTACATAAAATAAATACATAGGAAGTTACAAAATATTATTTGAGTTGTTTAAAATAGTATCGGATAAGTTGATTTGAACAAACGTACATGTTTCTAACTTAAAAAAAAAACGGCATCAGTTGTATACAAGTACGTACTTGTTGCATGATTTGAAATTTAGTCATTGTAATAATTTCTAAATTAAGTTTCTCCATTCATTCATTCACGGTATCTATTTTTATATCGTAGAGTAATTAACGGCCGTCGAATTGATTTTTGTTATTTAAGCTGAGGAGACTCCTCGTGTTGACGTCAAATGAGGGAGCAAGAACGAACAAGTACCAGTTAACCCGAATTAAGTTCCTTGACAATTGAACCCTGGGGTTAAACTGGGGCGACTCTTAGCCGGTGTTCATGAACGGTAATTTTCCACTCGTTCAAAATGTAATTCTTAACTCGATTAAGTGGAGCACGCAGAGTGCACAAAGGAATAATATTTTGGCAAGCTAAGCATAATATTTAACACCTACAGGTAGAGCAGAATTATAACAGATGTTTTCAATTATATGTAATATAAAACAACTTTAGCAGAACGTTTCTTCTAAAATTTCTCATAAGTGTTTTCACTCCTTGATTTTAAGTGAAGTTCACTTGTTCACAATGTTTAAGTGTTTTCAGTGTTTTATACGCGTGACCCATGAAGTAAAATTTCGAGCATAGTAAAGCCTGAAAATTTGGAAAAAAAAAATTGGATTTGATTTGAGTGGACGCCTAAATCCAAATTTTCAGACTTACCTAAACATGAAACTTGATTTCTCATTGATCACTTGGTAAAACATTTCTATTAATATATAGGTATTTGATTGAAATTCACTTGGTTTGTTTTACTATTAGTAAAACAAACCAAGTGAATTTCAATCAAATACCTATATATTAATGAAACTTGACTTCATGCGTCAGGCGTATAAAACACTGAAATATTGTGAAACTCAAAATATGTATACAGGATGTATTTGAATTAATGAACAGGCTTTCTACCATTTATTGGGCAGTGTTTAAAAAAAAATCGATCTTTGCAATTGATTTAAAAAAAAATGTTAATAACGTAGATAGCCTATAAATAATTATTAAAAATAATTAACTTTAAAAACCAACAAATTGGCCGCCCCTTATAAACGCGCGCGTATTTATTTAACCGACATTACAAATACTCTGACTGTTTTTAGATATCAGGAATTGAGAAATTTCCAATAGTGCTTATTTACGTTTACAGCATAACCATATTTTGAACTTTATTTTACTTCATGCTTAATTACCAGAGCTGGGACGAATCCTCGTAAAAAGGATTCGAATCACGAATCCGAATCACGTAATATGATTCGAATCACGAATACTCGAATAAAGGATTCGTAAAAGATAAATATGATTCGAATCAAAGATTCGAATCCTGTTTTTTCGAATCACAAATACAAATCCGTTAAGAAGAAATTTGATTTTATAATTTTTTTGCAACCATTATAATATAACTATCGTTACCAGTTGTTTTAAGAAAAATATTCAAAACCTAATTATTTATTAATAACACTGAACATCGTTGATAACAGACTAAATATCTGATTCCCTGTTACTCTGATTACAGATGTATTCATGTGTTTGTGAACTTCACTTCAAATCAGTGTATTGTACGCGTGACGCATGAAGTAAAATTTCGAGTTTAGAAAAGCCCGAAAATTTGTCTCGGGTCGCTGCGCGACCCTCGACAAATTTTCACGGGGCTTTTCTAAACTCGAAATTTTACTTCATGCTTAGTCTGGGAGTGGAAAACACTCGTTTAAAGCTTCGAATTGAACTCTATTATAAAATCGACGAATGCCTGAAAATTACGTTTATAAAAAAAATCAGTAAATATCATTAAAACCGGGAAAGAAAATTCATGGAATTTCATTCAAATTGACCAAAACACTAACAAAAAAGCCATATGATATTATTAAATTTGTCGAAATCAACAGGCATCATAAAAATTACAAAACACGTAAACATTTGTAAAACCAACTTAAATATTGACAAAAACAATGAAAACAATTTAACAAAATGAGGGTTTAACACAGATAATGTTATATTAAAAGGCCAGGAAAAACATTTTAGATTGTGGCTACCATGTCAGATTTACTTCAAATAATATTAAAACAAATTTTAAAAACTAGATTATTATCTTTAAAAATTTTCAGTTATTTAATGTTCTTATCAAAGCATTTAATTTGAAGTTTCGAACGAGCATTTCCACTCCCAGACTAAGTTTGAAGGAAAATTTCGAGTTTAGAAAAGCCCCGTGAAAATTTGTCGACCCGGGACACATTTTATGAGCTTTTCTAAACTCGAAATTTTACTTCATGCGCCACGCGTATAAAACACTGATTTCAAGTGAGGTTCAAATATACATAAATTCAGAATATTTTTGTTTTGTACCTGTGGCACATGAAGTAAAATTTCGAGTTTAGAAAAGCGCAGAAAATTTGTCTCGGGTAGCTGCGCGACCCTCGGCAAATTTTCACGGGGCTTTTTTAAACTCGAAATTTTACTTCATGCTTAGTCTAGGAGTGGAAAACACTCGTTTATAGCTTTAAATTGAACTCTTCTAAAAAAAACAACGTGAACATTTTTCTTTTAGGTAAACATATGCATAAGCTGTAAATTTTCCGACATCGGTTGTTTTTCAAAAGAGCTTAATTTAAAACTTTTAACGAGTGTGCACACGCTTTTTTAAAGAGTTCAATTTGAAGCTTCAAAGGAGTGTTTTCCACTCCCAGACTAAGTATGAAGTAAAATTTCGAGTTTAGAAAAGCCCCGTGAAAATTTGTCGAGAGTCGCGCAGCGACCCGAGACAAATTTTCTGGGCTTTTCTAAACTCGAAATTTTACTTCATGCGCCACGCGTACAAAACAGTGATTGAACGAGAAATTTAAAAAGACACAAGACATTTTACTTGTTAATCCTCACAATTAATTCGAATTATTTTTGATGATTCAAATCCTTTTGTAAGTATTCGAATCCTTTGTAAGTATTCGAATCCTTTTATGAGGATTCGAATCACCCGCATTTGGATTCAAATACGAATCCTCTTACAAAAATGTAACGAATCCGAATCACGAATCCAGTTTGACTAAAGTATTCGAATACTTCTTTTGAATCTTTTAAAAGGATTCGAATCCTGAATGATTCGAATCCTGCCCAGCTCTGTTAATTACAGACTGGAAATCAGAGCTGGGATGAATCCTCGTAAAAATCGAATCACGAACCCGAATCACCTAATATGATTCAAATCACGAATACTCGAATGAAGGACTCGTAAGAGATAAATATGATTTAAATCAAAGATTCGAATTCTGTTTTTTCGAATCACGAATACAAATCCTTTAAGAATATTTTTTTTGCAGCCATTAACAGTTTAATATCGCTACCAATTGTTTTAACAAAAATATTCAAAACCTAATTATTTATTATTAACACTGAACATTGTTGATAACAGACTAAATATCTGATACCGTGTTACTCTGATTAAACATGTAATTGACAAATTCAATAATAAACAATACAAAAAGTAATAAAATAGATGGCATCAAAAAATTGATTAACCATACGATATTATTAAATTTATCAAAATCAACAAGCATCCTAAAAATTACAAAACAAGTAAAAATTTAATTTGACTTTGTATTTTCATTAATGTTTCTAAAGTTCTACAAAAACAAGTACAAAAAATGGTTCTATTTTTCACTTACATGTAAATAAAAATCGTAACCAAGCAAATCGCCAACAAAAAAGAGCTTTTTATTTCATTTTCCTATTTTTAAAGACTCATGGAGTGGGGGGGATTGATTTCCTAAATCTCTGCCTATCTACGCCACTGCTCTGTATAATCCTCTAGAAGATTATTTAAATAGATGTCTAACATTTTATAGCCCTTATTTATATTATATCCAATATCTCATAAAATGTAATCCTTATATTATATATTCTAATCAAGATAAACCCCCAGACGGCTCGAATATGAATTAGGCATAAATATCACTACCATATTCTGGAAGTATTGTTAAAGCCAGGTAAAGTATGCAAATTTTCTGTTTATGCGTATGCTTATTCACAAATGCAAATGAACGGACCTGTGAATTGTATTTTAACAACTGTTGCATAATCAGACATTTGCAATATTTGCTAGTAAAAAATTATCACTGAAAAATTAGTACTTCTTTTATAGGCATATATTTCTATTTTTCTTAAAATTCTTAATTTCTTTCTTTTCCTTTTCTTAAAATTGATGAGATTTTACATTTTTCATGTTTCTGTTTTGCTTTCTGAATTTTTTTTATTGTTCGGTGTTCCGGCTGTTCCAGAATTTGTTCATATTTGTTTATAGATATAAAGTAGTTTTTGAAAAATAAACAAAAATTGTCAATAAAATCGTTTTAAAGTGAGACATGCATGAGTCAGCCTCTTCAATTAAATTCCAACTTTATATAATTACCACGTTTTATACACCAGACGCAGATCCAATAAACTCTTAGAGCTGTACACTATTAAATGAATTCGATAGCTAACGCACTGACACAGTGCACAAAGTGCATATACAGGTCACTGTTTCGTCCACGGAGCTATACTCTGTTTGTGAAACCAGAAAACAAATATCAATATAGAGCTGTAATTCAGTACATTTGGTATTCGGTCTTTTCACAGTTATGTTTATAACTACAGAAGAAATACCTACCTCCGATTTTAATTTTTGAGTTCGCCTCCTTCATAGCAAGAAATATTTCTTCACATCATAGTGGAGACCTATCCTTTTTTACATTAGATTTACTTGCTCCCTAAATAATAATTAATTCCAATGATGTCTGCATTTTTGTAGTAAATAAGGTATAGATATTTAAGTTGGGAGGGTCTCATTTTATTTTCACCTCAAAAAAATGTATTGTTGAGAATTTTACAGGGCAAACACCCTGTAAGATTATAAGAATAATAAATCAATCAAAGAACGTTATTTTCAATTTTGTTCGCCACTTTAAACAAGCACCACCAAGCGTACACAACACTCAGCTACAAGGCACACAGAATTTGAGGTTGTGATCGCGCTTTATAAATACAAGCAATTGCACAAGTAACTTTTTAATAACGGATACATATTACCTTGGGCCTATGGCCTACCCTAAAGTTAGGCCGCGAGCCGCCGCTGACGTCAACTTCTTCTCAATAAGTTATCGTAAGTATCGCGCTTGCGCGAAATTCCGATCGCAGCCCTGCAGTGGCAAGAAATACAAACGAAACTTGCTTTCTGGATACACCACGTAGATTCTAAATTCAATGTTAAATCCTTATTCTTGCTCTGGAACGCTGGATATGAAGCTACTGGCTTACTTAATTAATTATTGTAGGTAGACAGTTTTCAGCTTCTACTCCTCATGTTATTTATACCTTAGTAGACTCTTAACACAATATAATAACATTAATTAAAAAAATACGTTTCTCAATATAATCTTCACATACACAATAAACTCATGCGCATAATTTATTATCATTGAATAATTAATTAATTATTGAATGATAATAAATTATGTGAATGAGTTTTTTTGTGTATGTGAAGATATTATTGAGAATTATATTTTTTATGAAACATTTGTTATACGTGACCGCATCCACGAACGCTGTTTGCCATTTCGGAAAGTCATCAGCCGTCCATTTTTAGATAATTGATTGCGTGCGTCGGTGAAGGTTGAAGTGCCTAAAATAGTATAAAAAAAGTGTAAACAACAAAAACTCGTGGTACAAAATCTTTACTAATTATTCATTATTTCTTAAAAAAAAATTCAAACAATTGATAAATTTCAATATGAGGAAAAATACTTGCGGTTATAAACTAAGTTCAGGAATATTCCGAGATTTATGCTGGATTTTACCAACGTCAGTTAAATCGAACAATAAATGTTTGTAATATTTAGTTATCGTGAAATTATTACCCTAGGAAAGAACTCTATCCCTGTTTAAAGCCTATAAAATATATGAAACAAAAAATCACCAATACAGTACAATGTTCTAGGATTAAAGCTATCCGGTTGGGGTGCAAATACCGGATAGCTTTAATCAGCCACTAATCATTGATTAAACCTCTGATTAAGTCATATTTCTAGAACATAATAATGTTATAAATTTGTAAGAGATCCTAAACATGTCTCTTTTATCAATATGCAATTGTGTAAACAATTTGTAAAAACAATTGTGTTTTTAAAAAGTACTAATCACTGGTTAATCGACTTGGGTGCAAACGGCCACTAGCCTCTAATGTGAAAGTGAAAATGTCAGTGTCATAAATCTATCTATAATTGTGTTAAACCAGATTTAAACTTGAAATTAAAGCAAAATAAGTTTGAAAGACGTGAAAAGTAGTACTTCAAGTCTAAAGTAAAACTGAGTTTCAGACGCAGAATCACCGAAATATGCCTTAGAACAATTTTATTCAATAAGAGTAGAAGCTAATAATACACCTATCTTTTTCACCATACATACCTAAAGGGCCGGTCCTAGCCTGTCAGTATCCTGCGTGCGAGTTCAATTATTTTTACGCTCCCTCTCCTACTGTTCGAGATGCGTATGACGTTTTTTGCACCATCGGAGTAGACAGACAATATTTCTTATTAACATGTCATTAACTTATGACATCTTAATAAGAAATGATTATGAACATGTACTTAACGTTTTGTCAAATTTTATTACTAAAATTTGACTTCTTTCAATTCTACTTGAGTTGGTTTTATCATTTGCCATGAATGGTAAGTTTCATTTACCGTTCACCGAACGATAAGTAAAACTTAAGTTCCACTTACCGATGTGTTATTCATAGCAGCTTGTTAAACACAACTTACAATTCTATAAACAGATGTGGTAAGTATTAAAAAAGGGTCGATCGTGAGAAAAAAATCGAAATATGGAAGAGTGTTTTAAACTTTTACTGTCAACTTTTTATTCGCCATTATTCCAATTTATGAAAGTTTCACAAAAAGTTGAATTTTTGCACATCTAAGCGATACATTTTGAACATGACAATATGTCAGTATTTTATACGCATAGCGCATGAAGTAAAATTTCGAGTTTACAAAAGCCTGAACAATTTGGTTTGGTCGCTCTGCTACGCGGAGCGACCAAACCAAATTGTTCAGGCTTTTTCTTGCAAACTTACCAAACTATCGGGATATGTATACTCAAAAGAAAATTGTCCTGTATGTTAATTAGTAAAGCATAACATGATTCATGCATTTTTGATCGCCAGCGATTATATATTCCCGGCATAAACTCTGCGGAGTTCAATTTAAAACTTCTGTTTCCATTCCTATGTTTACATTACGTACTTGTTTCTTTTTTAAAGCTTCAATAGTCTCATAAACAAAACTAAGTACTTAATTTCAGTAATTGATAAAACGATGTTTACACAAGAGCTATGTTACAATTACGTTACTTTGTATTATGCTAGCACAGAAAGTAATTTACTCTGAACAATTAGATCAACAAATCCTAGTGAATCTGCAAATGTAAACATCAACAGATCCAACACGAGGTCGAAATCATCCCGTGCAAAATTTATGCGCAGTGCTGTATTACAGCACATCGACACTTTTCCGGAAAATGGGTCAAGGATCATTTTGTGTGCGTAGAAAGCACAACTTTACAACTATTTATGTAACTTTTATCAATAGTCATACATTTTCTACCAAGTGAAAAAGATAATACAAGCCATTAACTAAGAAATTTAACATATTTTTACATGATAGATACCAGAACTAGGCAGGATTCGAATTCTTTAAGAGAATTCAAAAGAGGTATTTGAATACTTTAATGACAAACGACTCGTGATCCGCATTCGTTACATTTTTACTTTCCCCCATATGCAAAACAAAGGAAAAGTATTGTTTTCGCAAAAATGTTCGAATCAAAAATGTTTATGTAAAATTATTTAAATTAAAAAATACTTGGTATTGTTTTACAAATTAATCACTAATTTGTGAAACAATACAAAGTGTTTTTTAATTTAAATAACTTTACATATTCTAATATTGTTCACCAAGTGCCAGATGAGAAATTAATTAAAAAAATCAAAAATGTTTGTTGATATATATATTTTAAGGTTTTCCGAGTTGATTCAGACCATTTTTTAAAAATGTCTGTCTGTCCTTCTGTAATTCTGTAATTCTGTCGCCACGATAAAGTCTAAAACGAGTGAGCTGTTAAGATGACACTATAAACTTAAGCGTCTGTAAGGTTTTTAGGTGCAGTTATAGACACACATTTGACATGGGAACCACATGGTATTCAACTTGAGTCAAAATTGGCACGGAATGTGTATTTATTAAGAAATTTGTCCCGGTCAGTAAACAATAAAATGTTATTAAATGCATACTACTCTTGTATCCACACGCATATAGCGTATGGCATTACATTGTGGGGTCACTCTCCGATAACGTCGGACATATTCAGGCTACAACGGCGAGCTATTCGCGTGGTTTCTGGCCTAGGCTATAGAGATGACTGCAGAGATAAATTTAAACAACTTGGAATTGTCACTGTACCATGTCTATATATCCTAGAGTGTCTGGTATATATTAAAAACAACCTAAATAAATATGTACAAAACAAGGACTTCCATATATATGAAACGCGTGCGAGAAATGACTTACGTCTAGATAAATTTCGCCTATCTAAGGCCAAAACTGGTCAAAGATATTACGGCATCAAATTTTTTAACTTGTTACCAGACAATATCCAGCGACTAGAAGCAAAAGAATTTAAAATGTGGTGTAAAAATTACCTTGTAAAACAAGCGTTCTATTCTTTTGATGAATACTTTGCAAGTACTAATTAGTAGTTATATTCTATGCTGTGATATTTTAATCTGCTCTTTTGATGTGTTTATTTCTATCGTTTAACAACTTTTAACACTGTATAGATATAATTTATAGGTTTAGTCATGTTGGTCGGAATTGTGTATACTCTAGGTTTTCTATGTTTTTTACATTTCTGTGTTTTCTGTAAAGTTATTTGTTTGTATTTATATTAATATTTTATCTCATAGTGATTTTACTTCGTATTTTTTACTTCTTTTATACTGATTTTACTTTGTATTTTGTCATTTATAACTATTATATGTAAAATTATTACTGACTTGTGTAAAACTTTAACAGTTATTAGCACCAATAAATATATTCTATTCTATTCTATTCTACAATAGTGGTATCCGATCAACTTTTGGTGAAAATGCGGAAACCGGATGTGGTAGTTTACTCTATATTGATCATATAAAAAATCTTGTTAAGAAAAGTTGTAGATATTAAAAAAATTAGCATTTAATGCGTATTCACTTTATATCGTAGCTCTTTTAGCTGTTTTATTTAAATTGTTTTAAAAATGTGAATTTTACGAATTCATTACTTTGAATAAGTGAGCTATTGCTATTAGTTTGACGTTAGTTAGTTTGACCTTATCATGATTAATATTTTGTGGAAAACTGAAAACATAAGTGAGGCTCACGTACAAAGTTTAACAGGAATAAGAAATATTTGTTGAAAAATAAGCTAAGTGAAAGCTATTGATTTCAAGTATCTAACATAGGGAAAAGTACAATGATAGACATATCAATTTTATTTCTAATAGGATTCGTATTCGAATCCAAATGTAGGTAATTCGAATTCTTACAGAAATAAATTGAGAAAGCAATTTTAGGGGGAGAAATATAATTATGTTTCAAGGACAGTTTTAAAATTTAAGTTAAATTCCACTAATCAATTATTGGTTAGGATTTTTTTTATTTTTGTTAATTTAGTAAGTGTTTATATGTTTGTGTTAATTTGTCCAAATTTTCACAGTTCTGGAGTTAGTGTACAATTTTATGATGTGTGCTGGTTTTGACGATTTTATTTAAAATAGTAGTATTTATTTGAAATTTTTAATTTTTGTTAAATATTGATATACAGAGATTTTCTCTTTTAAATACACTTTCACTGCTCCATATAAATATTTGTAAAATTAACAAACATATGATGAAACCTAAGCAGTATATTTTGACCTTAACTTTAAATCAGTGTTTTATACGCGTGGCGCATAAAGTAAAATTTCGAGTTTGGAAATGTCTGAAAATTTGGTTTGGTCGCTCCGCGAAGCGGAGCGACCAAACCAAATTTTCAGACTTTTCCAAACTCGAAATTTTACTTTATGCTTAATCTGGGAGTGGACAACACTCGTTTGAAGCTTCAAATGTAATAAATAAAAAAAATATAACATAGGGGGAAACTAAAAATGTATGTATAGATAACAGTTGACATTTAAATATCAGAATTTTTCCATGTGAACAGCTGCATTTTCCCACATTCACAGACTTAATGAATTTCATCGTTATCGGCACAAACAAATTTGTCTAATTAGTGTAATTTAAACCCGCTTGGTGACTGGCCTCCCCGACGATAACTGCATAAATTTAAAAACCACTTAGTAACAGTAAAAATATTTTAAAACGGGTTCATTTGAGTCCAATTAACTTAACATTATCACGAAATCGATATAAGTTAATTACAACAATACAAGTTCATTCAAATGTTTAGAAAACAATTAGGAATATATATATAATAATAATAATAATAATAATATTCTTTATTTTCTACAATAATGGAAAACTACAATGAACTTATTAAAAAAAAAATGATATGAACAAATGAAATATTAAGATTTGGAGCAATAATTTTACATATTACTAGAATAAAAAAATGGATCAAATTTTGGAAATTTATAGAATAAGTGAATCGGTCATCTTGAAAAGGGGGGTCATCTACTCATCTAAAAAAAACATTTTCCAAAATACTTTTTCTTAGCACCTCTAAGGAAAAATGTAAACAGTTTTGGTTAAAGCGTTTAAAGATAATATATAATATTGAGCAAAACTACACGAAATAGAGCCACTATTGTGCGAAAATATGATGGAAAATTTCCTCAAAGAATAATTTTATGTAAGAAAAGCTAAGGCTGCTAGTTGGCAGATATGTTGTTATTCCATTATTAATCGCATAGTTTGTGCTTTGTATTGAAACAAAAATATCACAACATTTTTCAGGATATTTTTTTTTATGAATAAAAATTAAAGCTCTTGTTAAAACACCCTTTATCTGCATTTTATTTGCAGCTGTAATATCAGTAGTTAATATTGAAATTGTGCTATTTCCACATGCTTGTTATGTACTAAAATATCGCGTGTCGAGTGCGGCGTTTTGTTCCGTTTTTTTGTATATAATTTCTATTCATAACCGCCCCCGGATCTCGAGTGGCAAAACAAGGCATTTCCGCGTAATACCGAGCCCTGCCGTTTTAAAAGGACACGACCACAATGTGGGTCATATTCGATCGTATATTTATTTACACCGTGTGCACTGCAGATTGCAGCTAACTGAAACCCTGACCTACCTGAACGTAAACCACATTGCACATCGTTCCCACCGTCTGAAATAACACCCATCTCGAATTAAACACCAATTAACATTTCGGACCGCATTGAACGAGTTATAAATAAACAAATTGCGAAATAATTAGTTACCACAAGAAGGATGTGTCGATACCACAACGTAAATTTAGCTAGATTAGATGGGATACATTGGTTTCAACAATTTTTTTTTCTGTGTCACAAAATAATAATTCAGCTCAGTTTTTGATGTAATACATTGATAATTGTCTCAGGTCAAAAAATGTGCATTTAACAAACTTAATAAATCGATAGCGCGACCCACGAAAAATTTTCTACGCGGGGCTTTTCTAAACTGGAAATTTTACTTCATGCTTAGTCTGGGAGTGAAAACACTTGTTCGAACTTTAAATGTAACTCTTTTATAAAATCGACGTATGTAATATAATAAATCATTCATTGAAATCATAGAAAAATATGCAAAATTTTACCCAAAATCAACTTTTAGAGTTAACTTTATAATTTGCTCTGCTCTTAATGAGTTAATACTCTATTCCTAAGAAAAACAGTATTTATGCTGTGAATAAATCAACAAAAATCTAGAAATATCGAAAATCTCGATATGTTGAAAATCCCGACGGTCCACTCCCAGACTAAGCATGAAGTAAATTTCGAGTTTAGAAAAGCCCCGCGTAGAAAATTTGTCGAGGGTCGCGCAGCGACCCGAGACAAATTTTCACGGGGCTTTTCTAAACTCGAAATTTACTTCATGCGCCACGCGTATAAAACACTGAAATATTGTAAAGTTTACAAAATACTAGCCTTTATTTTGTTCAGATAGGGTAATGGTAAACACTTGTATTGTTCCATGTTTTTATTTTCAGTTGCCTGACACGTGTTACGATACGTTACGATCATTTTAAAAATTAAAACTAATTTGAATTTGACAAATGTTACAATATATATATATATATATATATATATATATATATATATGTATATATATATATATATATATATATATATATATATATATATATATTGTAACATTTGTCAAATTCAAATTAGTTTTAATTTTGAAAATGATATATATATATATATATATATATATATATATAAATATATGGGCACTAATTGATGGATAGATAATAATTGTGTTGAATTTTCTAAGCTGATTATACATACTAACTCTATTTATAAATTTTGATCAGTATTAAAAGTCCAATTTTGTTTCATGGCTCACTACATTTATTGCCAAAAAATCATGTGACCAAGATTTGTTATAAATTTTTTCTTGCATACATATTAAATTAAAATCAACATATCGAGCATAATTGGATTTAGAAAAACAATGTCCAATATAATAAAAGGATATGCAGCTATTTAAAAATTTAAAATTGACTTTTATTTGGCAATGAAGTAAATTTTGAAAAAATATATAATTAATGTCAATTTATGGTATTGAAACTGCGATTGACTTTGTTTTTTAGTTCATTGAAATCGATCAATAAACGCGTTGGGCGTTTTTTATCTAACACCCGGTATATCGACATGTTGAAGTATAGATATTTCCACGCAAAATAATCGATATTTATATCGATATTTCCATGCAAAATAATCAATATTTATATCGATATATGAACGGCGGGCACTTAAAAATAGTTTAGCGGGCATCCGTTTTGAAACGGGGTTAATCTTTATTTGTCAAATATATTATATTTTATTTCTTCTCTATACTTTTGTGGAACTCCTCGTATTTTCGTTTCAATTTTAGCAACAACGCCATTCGTATGTACTCTATCGATTTCCAGAAGGTCAACGTGTCCTGCGTAAAAACTTACCCTTCCTACACGTCCTTGCCGCGGCTGAATCCCTGAAACGCATTTGAGTATTTCTTTTTTTGCGCGTATAATTTGATTGAGGGTTAAAACGGGGCACCATTGTAAATGTAAAGGGTTTAATGCGCCGTCGGCGACGACGGGTCACGCGGCCTCTAATCCCATTAGTCTCTACGTTTGTATATAATTTCTTGTGCAACATTCATGAAATGAAATGGGCGAGGACGCAAAAAAATGCGCTTCTACTGGTTAATAGCCTTTTAATATGCACACTCCAGGACTCTCATGTGTTTTGTAATTGCGCATTCATTTGCAAGTGTATTCAGAGTGTTTTATTTTTATAAAAGTGGAAATACATTTAACATATTAGCATTTTAATTCCTCATAAATAATCTATCCATAAAGATGATAATTTGTATAAATTTATTAGATTTTTCCGACTAACAATAATAGGCATGACTTAGGAATTTTTAGACTTTTCTAAACTCAAAGTTTTCCTTTATGCTAAACAAGGAGTGGAAACACATGTTAGAAGCTTCAAATTGTATGTTTTTTTAAAAACGACGAATGTCTGAAAATAACCAGTGTATCTATACATCGGGATATGTATACCGAAAAATAAAAGCAATGTATGTCATGTCAAGATTGTGTATATTCGATATAGGGTCAGGTGGGACAATTGTAAGTGTTAGTTAGATATACGCGAACATCCATTAAAGGCGACTATCCAGTTTCACCCACGGCTATTAAATACTTAGACGGTTGGGGTTCTTGCAGATAACCTCAAGATTTGCGGGGGATCTGCAAGGGGTCGCAAAGCTCTGTTGGGTAATTTATTGGGGTAAAGGAGTAGGTAGTTTTTGGCACTCAGAAATTATGCTAATACAAAACATTCAGAAAAATACCCAACAACCCGCGCCATCATTAAATAACTCGAATACATTGTGTAATTAAACAAATATCCGTTTCAAAAGTTGTTGGGTATTCTTCTGAATGTGAACTAATATAATTTCTGAGTGCCGAAAACTACCTACTCCTTTACACCAATAAAGTACCCGACAGAGCTTTATGACACCCTGTAGACCCACCGCAAATCTTGAGGTAAACCGCAAGAACCCCGACCGTCTAAGTCTTTAATGACCGTGGGTGAAACTGGATGCTATTAGATATACAATTAATCCTATCCAAACTCTCTTTTTGAGTATTAACTACAACGAATCATTGAAGCATCATAATTAATAGCAGGGGCCCGCCGTGGCCGAGCGGTTGAGCCGCCGGTTTCGCCAATCGGTCACGGAGGTGATCTGGGTTCGATTCCCAGCGGAGGCGAGTAATTTTTCTAACGAAAAATACTCGTCTCCGGTTCCATGGATGTGTGTGAATGTGTTGTGATGTCCAAATATATAGTAATAAAATAATATAATCATCGTTAGTGGCTTAATGGCTAGAACCTATGCCAAACAAACAAAAAAAAAAATTAATAGCAGATTGTTTGACAAGTTTTGCAAGCTTCGTAGGTTTTAAGGGGAATTAACCTACTTTTCGTGAAGTGCAACAGATTAAATCCGGGAATTAGAAATACATTTACTGACATTCATAATGCATTTTTGTTGGTCTTGTGTTTAAAAACGGATGAAAAAATTCCAAATTTCTTCTAGAGCTTCAAAACGTGGAATTTAATCAGAATTTAAGGTGATATAAGTCGAAATTATTCCCGGGAATTTAATATAATTTGAGTCATTCACATTGAGATTTTAAGTGAAATTATTATTATTGTTCTATTTACGAGTGTGTTTGAAAATTGGTAAAAAATAAAATGTTTGCCATAGAGTTTTAGAAGTGTTGGAATTAGAAAATTAATTAGAGTTAAGGATAATAAAAGCAGAAATTGAATCCGGGAATTAAAAATATATTTACAGCCATTTACATGGATATTTTAAGTCGAATTATTAATTTTTTTGTTGGATTTATGTTTAAAAATTGGTAAATATGTGCAATTATTGCATTAAATGTTCCAAATTTTTGAGTTAAGCGTAGAATTAATCAAAGTTTAAGACGTTGCAACGATAGGTACGGGAGGTGGCAGGTGTATAGGAGAATGCCAAGGTATTTGGTGGAGGGTGGATGGAGTAGGGAGGAAAGGGTGGTGATGGCGAGGGCGAGGTGTGGGTCAGGAGAGAGAGGAAAGAAGGTATGGATGGGGGAAGAGTATGGGAAGTGTGTAATGTGTGAGCGGGGAAGGGATACGTAGAGTCATTTGGCGGAGGAGTGGATGGGAATAAGAGGGAATAGAAAGGTAACGGATTGGATGAGAGAGGATGGGGCCGGGGTAAGGACGCTGGAGAAGTTGGGGGAAAAGAGGGAAAGCAGGAGAAAGAGAGGGGGCAGCGATTAGTGTAGATGTAATGTAGTATTATGCCAGTAAAGGTCTTTTTTTTATATTTTGAATTGTGGAGGCTTCTACTTCGTTATGCATGTTAATTTAACACAATAAAACACTTTTAACTTTGTTTGTATAACACAATTTATTTTTATGTAACTGCAGTTTCGGCAAATTCAGCTTGCCATTATCAAACATGAAGTGATGTTTGATAATGGCAAGCTGAATTTGCCGAAACTGCAGTCACATAAAAATAAATTGTGTTATACAAACAAAGCTAAAAGTGTTTTATTGTGTCTTTTTTTAATTTTTTTTTTTTTCGTATCATAGACGTATAGAAAACAAAAATTATCAACTTTTGTTTTCTATTTTGCCCAACGCATGCGTTTATATAAAAAGTCGATAGTTTTATTGTAATCCCAAATTTTTTTCAAATAGCATTGCGGCGGATCATTACGATGTTTAAAAGGTTTATATACTGGGTGTTTAATTAAGCGTGGCCACCAGATGTATCTCAGAAACTATGCAGCGTAGAATGTTGGGGTAAAAAAATTCATAATAAAAGTAGAGAAGAGAAAATGCTGAAAATAAGTTAAAAGTTCTAATCTCCGCCGCCAGAGAGCTTAACATCTATCAGCAAATACAAAAACAGGTTTTTCGTAAAAAAAATCCTAATTAAGCTAGATTGAAATTAATCAAATCGTAATCTACGCTGAATTTTACTAAATTTTAAGTATTTACTTGTTTCTTTATCTCTCATATTTAAAGTACGGGGCGCGCCATATTAATATATATATATATATATATATATATATATATATATATATATATATATATTATAAAATCTAGTAGGCCTTTAGGCTCTTTTGTTTTATGTTCAAGATGTTAAAACCGAAAATTGAAAGAATTCAAAGAATAACATCGAGTACATTTCCTAATTTATATGTTTTGTTGAACGGATATATAAATAAATCCAAAATTACTTAAAATCTTAGAATCTAGTAGGCTATGAGATGACAAAATAATAACATTGGTTTGTTGATACAATACATCTATTAAACCTACAACAATTTTTTTTGTACAAGTTTTTAACTTTAAAAAATAAAATGTCATATACTAACAAAGAAGCATACTATATGTTAAAAATATATTTTGAGTGTCAAGAAAATGTTGCAGTCGCGTCAAAAGTATTTGCCGTAATAATAATAATTTTTTTTTTTTTATTGTGCCATAACAAATAGGAGTTATTAGTATAAACCCTCCAAATTTCAAATTTATATTTCAAATAATAAAAAAACTAAAGGGGGTGATCCTGTTTTGTGTTACACCCGGTATATTGACTGTCATTTGACTGGACAGGCCACATTTTGATTTTTTTTGTATTTAAATCACAACCAAATGGTTAATAAATTGACAAACTTTATTTCAATTGTTGATTTGTGTTTGTTCTAATATTACGCCCATGAATTACGTCATTGTAATATTTTCGAAGATAATAACTAGTTAATTTTAAAGTACAGTCGTTTGTTGCAGCACTTATTTTCAAGGCTGATTTTTGTGAATTCCCTGAAAATGACTGTATTTTCTGGCATACTAATCCGAAAATAGTCGTAAATTATTAATAAAGTACATGATTTAATTTGCATGGCATGCATCCAGCGTTGCGCCGAAAATAAGACGCGCAGAAGAGTCTCCAACGTCATAGTTCTAAAATAAGTCGCATAAAACTCCTTTATAGCTGCATCTCGCACGTACATACAATACTTTTTTATTTTGCATGCAAAAAATTATATTATATTCTACAGATTGATAAAGACGACAGACATTGATTCACAATAACCAATTAAAGCTAGGAAGTGATACTTTGCATATTACAAAATATACACTATACAAGTGGTATACAAAATTAAGTGTTTTCCTTATTGTTCATTACATTTAACTAGGCGAAGTATTCCATATTTGTATCTCTGTGGAGTTTATCTGTACAACTAATTAAGTGATTTCCCTAAAAATAGCGTCATTTTGTTACTTTAATTCACTTTTAATAAGTTAAACAAGTCACATTTTATAACTTTTGTGTTATGAGCACAAAGGTGTTCTGATTTCTCGCCTAGTTAAATGAAATAAGCAATACCTGAATTATTCCCACTGAACAAACACATTAAAGTAATGTTTCATCAACATTAAAATAACGTTTAATGTTGCTACAATGTAGATATGTCGTGATTTGTTTGTTTTTTGCTCAGTGGGTTTAGTTTGGAAAATAAACATGATTCGTCTAAAATTGTGTGTAGTCTACCAGAGCTGGGCAGGATTCGAATCATTCAGGATTCGAATCCTGGATTCGAATCCTTTTAGAGGATTCAAAAGAGGTATTCAAATACTTTAGTTTAACTGGATTCGTGATCCGGATTCGTTACACTTTTTTAAAAGGATTCGTATTCGAATCCAAATGCTGGTGATTCGAATCCTTATAAAAGGATTCGAATCCTCATAAAAGGATTCGAATCCTCATAAAAGGATTCGAATCCTCATTAAAGGATTCGAATATTTATAAAAGGATTCGAATAGTTACAAAAGGATTCGAATCGTCAAAAATAATTCGAATGAATCGTAAGGATTAACATGAAAAATTTGTTTGTATGTTTTTAAATTTCTCGTTAAATCACTGTTTTATACGCGTGGCGCATGAAGTAAAATTTCGAGTTTAGAAAAGCCCCGTGAAAATTTGTCTCGGGTCGCTGCGCGACCCGAGACAAATTTTCTACGCGGGGCTTTTCTAAACTCGAAATTTTACTTCATGCTTAGTCTGGGAGTGGACGACACTCGTTTGTAAGTGATAAAATCAATTAAATTAATGATTTGTGTCAAATTTGACATTTTGATAAATTTTGATGAGTTTTGCCAGATTTAAGATTTTTAATTGTTTTTCGGTAATTTCGCCAAATAAAACATTTTGATGAATATGAATTGACATTCCCAATCAAATTTTCACACTTAACATGTCGATTTATAATATTTTTATAAGATTTTTAACAAATCGATATTTTCATAAAATTATCATCATTTAGAGATTTTCTTCGATTAATCAAATTTTTATCAGATTTTGCAAAATTTCTTCAATTTTTCTTAATTTATCGAATGTTGATGAAATTTTCAATATTTCGAGATTTTTAATTAATTTATGAAAATGTTTATCATATTTTCAACATATCTTGATTTTTGATATTTTGTCATTTTTATCGATTTATAAAATTTTGATGAAATTTTCGATATTTCGAGATTTTCTCGTCAAATATATAAAATGTTTATATGTAAGATTTTCAATATTTTTATTCAGATCTGTAACGATTTTAAAAAATTATTGAATCATTATTTGAACACACAAATTTGAGATTTTTTTTTCTACAAGACATTTAATCATTTTTGACATTGGATGATATTTTTGATATTCTTTACCTTTTGAGATGTCATTTTTGACAATAGATTATATTCTTGATATTAGACTACGTTTTTTGACATTAGATGACATGTTTCACATTAGATGTTACTTTTGATAAACAATGAAATTTTTTACTTTTTTACTATTTCTGATGTTGACATTAAATGACGTATTTGACAGATGGCAGTTCTGACATTTTATATTTTTTTACTTTTTTGACATTAGACGACAATTTTGACATTTGATATTTTTGATATTTCATATTTACTTGTTTTACATTAGATAACAATTATTATATTATTAGATAACTTTTTTGACATTAATACTGATTATAACAGAAATTATCGTTCTTGTAAGAACTTTTTTGTCAAACTGTCACGTACTGACATAAAATGATAATTTTGACGTAAATCGATTTTGTCAACACGAAGAATTTTTGACGTTTTTGATATTTTTTTATATTTACGAGATGACATTTTGGTCATTTTGATGTTTTTTGGCAATTTTAAATAATTTTGACATATTTTAATAACTTTTAAAACTGAAAACAGTTTTAATATATTTTTATATTTTTAACTCTACTTGAAATCAGTGTTATATACGTGTGGCGCATGAAGTAAAATTTCGAGTTTAGAAAAGCCCCTCGAAAATTTGTCTCGGGTCGCTGCGCGACCCTCGACAAATTTTCTACGCGGGGCTTTTCTAAACTCGAAATTTTACTTCATGCTAAGTCTGGGAGTGGAGACACTCGTTCTTAAATTTTCGAATTATCATAAAATTGTCATAAAGTTGTGTATTTATTTTCAAAAAAATCTTTCTCGGTTTATTGAACAAAAACAAAAGAGCTGAGGTGAAAAGTGTTTAGGTAAAAGTGTTTTATTTTTTCGTTGGCTACAACTTTTGTTTGAAACATTTTTTGATTCAGACGTCGAAAGCCATAATCGGCGACTAAAAAATCTAGTGGAGATCAAGAAATCTCCACTAGATTTTTTAGTTTCTAATTCAAAAAGAAGAGCTGACGTGAAAAGTGTTTAGGTAAAAGAGGTTTATTTTTTCGTTGGCTACAACTTTTGTTTTAAACATTTTTTGACTTATACGTCGAAAGCCATAGTGAAAATTGTTTAATAAAAAAACATCTAGACTTTTAGACATTTGATGGTATAATTAATATTGAATTACTGAAATAAGTATTTATTTTTAATATATTCGTAAATATACGGTAAACAATGTAAATATATTTATTTAATTAAAATACAAATACAATAAATTTTATATTATTATTATTATTAAACTGGGTGTCCGTATTTCAACACAATGTATGGGGATCTCGGTTATTTAAAGAGATAGAGAGGCGGTTGAATTGGGGCAAAGTTGCATAATAATAGGGCCCAATAATAACCCAAAAACAAGTTTGAAATATCTTATTTCCTTAATGAGATATTGTCAAAAAACTTATTTTTTGAAAATTCGTTTTTATTTTTTTACTCAAAAACTATTGAATCCTGACATTTACAGCACTTTTTAACGATAAATCTAGTAACATATTTTATTTTAAAATAACTATAACATTTACCTAGGGACCATAGCTTACTTTTGTTTTTCTTATGGGCGCCATTTTAGATTTTGATATTATTTAGAAGAATATTTTGTTACTGAATTCAATGATGTAGGGTCAGGTAGGGTAAATGTAAACACGGGGTAATTGTAAACGGTACACCTGTGTCTCTATTATCGGCAATATTCGGGTCTCATGCAGTTGTTCGTGTTTCCTATTATCTCGCATATGTCCGGACGCATCAGGCACCGATCGGTCTCAGCTGTGTTATCGCCAGTCGAAAGTCGCGTTGTTTTGTGCAAATACACGTGTTTATAAATTCAGCAGGAGTTTAATAAATTAACATTTCTAGTAATACAGAGTGAGTATTTATTTCTTTTAATTTTATTAGCATGTTAATTATATACACAAAGTGAACGTATACTGGTCTAAGCTAGAAAATATTAAGGTAAACAAAAACAGTGAAGTGTTTACAATTACCCCTACTAAATATTGAAATGGGGTAAATGAGAACAAGTTTTTGGGGTATATGTAAACAAAAATATAACTAGAAAAAAAAATATGATCATTCTCTTCCAGAAACAACAAATATGCCGAGAAAATATGTAAAGAAGAAAACTATCGAAAAATATTCAAAACGTGATCTTTCTGCAGCAGTTGAAGATGTAAAAAATGAAAATTGCACATATCGTCAAGCATCTGCGAGATACAACGTCCCTGTAGCTGTAATATATCACAGAATTAAAGGAAGAAAGGTGGCAAATGGTCGAGTGGGCGGCGGACGATCAACTGCGCTGACAATGGAAACAGAAGAGCTGATAGTCGAATGTTTAAAAGCACGAGCAAATATGGGCTACCCCTGCAAGAAGAGCTTCAAGACTTGGTAGCAATTTACTTTAAGGAGAATAACATCAAAACTCCCTTTAAAAATGATCGCTCAGGAGTTGATTGGTACTACAATTTTATGAAACGGCATCCTTCACTTTCATTCAAGAAACCTGAACATCTACAGAAAGCAAGAAAAACCCAACGAAAACCTGATGTCATATATGGCTTTTATGATGAACTGACTAAAGTTATTTTGGAGAAGAAGATAAACAGAACGTCGTTTGTTTTTAACGCTGATGAAAGTGGCTTTGGCAATGATCCCTCACGCATTAAAGCCATTGGTGAACGGGGTAAGACTCTCTCAAGGGTTTCTGGTGGCTCCGGTAGAGAGTCCACAAGTGTGCTGGCATGTATAGCAGCAGATGGATCATATTTTCCCCCATTCATTATTTTTAAAGGAGCAGCAGTACAGGCTCGATGGACATCGGAGAATTCATATCCTGGGACTGTTTATTCAGTTTCAACAAATGGGTGGATGGAGGAACCACAATTTTTCACCTGGTTTAGTACAGTCTTTGTTAAATGGATCGCAGAACTAAGGAAGAAGCTGAACCAGCCAGGAGAAGAAGCATTATTAATGTACGACGGACACAAAAGTCATATAAGCTTGAGAATAATCACATGCGCTATTGCCAATAAAGTGACTTTAGTCAAATTTCCGAGCCATTTAACCGATAAACTTCAGCCTTTAGATAAATGTGTTTTCGGCCCAGTGAAAACTTGCTGGGAGAAGATACTAATTACACATGGAAAGAAACAAATGGGACGAAGCACAGGAAGACTGAAGAACAATGAATTCACTGAACTTCTAGGAATAGTATGGAAAGAAGCGTTTACTGTAAATAATATAAAAAACGCATTCGTGAGTACCGGTGTCTTCCCAGTAGACCCCACAAAATGCTCAAGAGATGAATTTGATCAAATTGAATTGAGGAAATACGAAGAAAGACGTCATAAAACATCGCAGGTAGTTGATGGTCAAACTCTGGTAATAATTGGAGATACTCACGTCACTCCAGAGCCACAAGCGAGCACATCTGGTTCAACTTCCACTAGAGATATTGTTACTGTATTTCAATCAGCACTTATTTCAAACCTAAGTAAACAGAATGATTTATCTACTAAGTCAAAAACGGTCACGCCTAGATTGAAACAACAACAATATGGAGAAGTCCTTACAACTGATGAAGTGAGGGAACGTCTGGAAGAAGCTGAACGTTTAAAGGCAAAAAAGAATGAGCCAAAGACAAGAAAAAAGGGAAGAAAGTGAAGGGACCCAGGAAAGAAAATGTGAGAGATAAGGAACGTAATGAACAAAAATATTCGGAGAGAGAGAGCTCTGATAATGATGATGAAAATGATTGGAGCCAAGAAGTAATCAGAAACAATCTTCCGGAGGTTGAATATATTAAACCGGATTGGGAAACAATACAACCCCAGATGTATATTTTGGCAAAGTTCCTTGGCGGGCCAAGAAATAGCACAACTTTCAAATATGTTTGTCGGGTGAATGCTGTTGATTCGTATAATGGAGATATCGAAGTTGTTGGGTATAAGCGGAACGATGAATACTCAATAGAATTCGTAGAAAACAGTAAAGACATCTCATATATAAGCATGGCAATGATTGAAGCCGTATTGCCAAATCCACAAGTTATGGTCAAGTCCAGAAAAAACGTATTCGTCTTCCCGGGACCAATTAGTGTTTTCGAAAAGTAAATTTATTTATCACTGTATTTCTATCTTTATGCAAATAAAACTGTTATTTGTATGTTTTGATTTTTTAACCCTCATAATCTTATATAGGGGTAAATGTGAGGATGGTTATACAAACTTGAGGACGCAAGAAATTTAATCGAATACTTAACTAATTCACATTGCCCCCAGAAAAATTCCTATTGACGCCCGTGTTGCAAAATACACGTGTTTACAATTACCTCTCGTGTTTACAATTACCCCTAGATATTGTAAATGCAGCTTTATATTACGGTAGTTGTAAAAACTTAATAATATTTTAGAAAATTGGCAAGGAATCCTGGAAACAGGTAATATATAGTTTAAACATCTTGCTTCCATAATTCGTTATAATTAATACTCAAAAATACAGTTTGGGTAGAATTAATTAAATATCTAATTCACTCTTGCAAAAATCGTTTACAATTGCCCCACCTGACCCTATCACACTTATAGTTTATTGTACATTTTATATGTAAAATTTTAATCTTTTGGTTTTTCAAAGAGTGCCTTGGTAATAGTTGAGTAACTCACCTATTTGGCAACTCCTAGGACCCATAATTTGCTTACATATCACCTCTGAAGACGGGCATCCGACGATACATACTTTAACAGTTGTGACATATTTTAAAGTAACGAGTGTCTTCCACTCCCAGACTAAGCATGAAGTAAAATTTCGAGTTTAGAAAAGCCCCGCGTAGAAAATTTGTCGAGGGTCGCGCAGCGACCCGAGACAAATTTTCACGGGGTTTTTCTAAACTCGAAATTTTACTTCATGCGCCACGCATATAAACCATTGATTTGAAGTGTAGTTCAAAAACACACAAATACATCTTTAATCAGAGTAACACAGAAGTTTAGTCTGTTATCAACGATGTTCAATGTTAATAATAAATAATTAGGTTGTGAATATTATTGTTAAAACTACTGATAACGATATTTATATGTTAGTGGTTGTAAAAAAATAATAAAATCAAATTTATTCTTAAACCATTTGTATTCGTGATTCGAAAAAGCAGGATTCGAATCTTTGATTCGAATCATATTTATCTCTAACGAATCCTTTATTCGAGTATTCGCGATTCGAATCATATTAGGTGATTCGGATTCCTAATTCGAATCCTTTTAACGAGGATTCGTCCCAGCTCTGTAGTCTACCAATTTCTATTAAGAATAAAAAAAATTTAAACTCGATTTTTTGCTTATAAAACACTGAAATATTGTTGAATTAAAACTATACTGCTAAATAAGTATTAAAAATATACTGCTAAAGCCAGATTTAAAATATACTGCTAAACAAGAATATTTTAAAATTCACAATATTTCAGTGTTGTATACGCGTGGCGCATGAAGTAAAATTTCGAGTTTAAAAAAGCCTGAAAATTTGGTTTGATCGCCAAACCAAATTTTAAGGCTTTTCTAAACTCGAAATTTTAGCGTAGCCTGGGAGTGGAAACACTCGTTCATAACTTCAAATTGAACTGACTAAAAAACAACCAATGCCTCGATATGCATACGCTTTTGAATTTGTCCCACTAATAAATATTTTCACTACCCGCCACTGGTATGACCATTCAACTGGTTACTAGATGTTAAATTGTAATAATTATCTTAGCATCTTAATGCGCTATAAAGAAAATCTACACCACGGGATTTTACGTATTCTGTTTATCACATTTGAATCACCCTGTACATGTCTGCATTTTAATCGTATATTTCTTTTCTAGTCTCTTTGTGAAATCTTGAGCACATATGTGGTAATTTAGAGAAAGCTAGCAACTTAAATAACACAAATAGTCGCGAGCTGTGCGCAATGCAGCTTGCAAAAATGAAGGCGATTTCACCAAATACTTTTTCTTCACTTCACCTCATTGAAAAATGGCGTATAATTATTAACACGAGACTGCAAAGTTTACGAAAGACTACCTTGGGGCTAAGTTTTTGTCTTACTTCACACGCCTTTAAATATGATTTGCGAAATGCACACACGAGCGATAATAAAATATTAATTACAATCAGAGAAGTGCCTCGAAATGCATACGCTTTTGAATTTGTCCCAATAATAAATATTTTCACTACCCGCCACTGGTATATACATTCAACTGGTTACTAGATGTTAAATTGTAATAATTATCTTAGCATCTTAATGCGCTATAAAAAAAATCTACACCACGGGATTTTACGTATTCTGTTTATCACATTTGAATCACCCTGTACATGTCTGCATTTTAATCGTATATTTCTTTTCTAGTCTCTTTGTGAAATCTTGAGCACATATGTGGTAATTTAGAGAAAGCTAGCAACTTAAATAACACAAATAGTCGCGAGCTGTGCGCAATGCAGCTTGCAAAAATTAAGGCGATTTCACCAAATACTTTTTCTTCACTTCACCTCATTGAAAAATGGCGTATAATTATTAACACGAGACTGCAAAGTTTACGAAAGACTACCTTGGGGCTAAGTTTTTTGTCTTACTTCACACGCCTTTAAATATGATTTGCGAAATGCACACACGGGCGATACTAAAATATTATTTACATTCAGAGAAGTGTTCGTTTAATCTGCCAATCATTTGTAATATAAGTTAAAAAAAAATAGTGGAATATGTAAATAATATATTTCGAGGATAATAAAATTACACACACTTAATAAAATATTATTTACATTCAAAGAAGTGTTCGTTTAACCTGTCTATCATTTGTAATATAAGTAAAAAATAATTAGTGGAATATGTAAATAATACATTTCGAGGATAAAAAGTTACACTCGTGTCAAGTTTAATAGAAAATATGGATGTCAACAACGAATGTTTCTGATTTGTACATTTACGAATAGTGAGGAATATAACAATCAATCGAAATACATATCTCAAATTTTTGAAACCGGTGGCATTTAGACATATGCTGTTTTTTTATTATAAAATAGTTTAATTTAAAACTTGTTACAACTGTTTTCACTTCTTGATTAGGCATGATGTAAAATTTAGAATACTTTTTAAGAATTCGAAAGGAGTCTTCTAATACTTTTTTTGAAAAATGTACGTGATCGGGATTCGATAGATTTCTTTGAAAGGATTTGTATTCGAATCCAAATATAGGTGATTCGAATCATTCTAAAAGTATTCGAATCCTCAAAAAGGATTTGAATCCTCAAAAAGGATTCGAATCCTCTGAAAGGATTCGAAGTCCCACAAAGGATTCAAATCCTCATAAAGGATTCTATTCCCCACAAGGAATTCGAATCCTCACAAAGGATTCGAATTATCGGTATTACTCAGCAGAGCTGGGCAGTATTCGAATCATTCGGATTCGAATCATTCAGGATTCGAATCCTGGATTCGAATCCTTTTAGAGGGTTTAAAAGAGGCATTCGAATACTTTAGTTAAACTGGATTCGTGATCCGAATTCGTTACATTTGTTTAAGAGGATTCGTATTCGCATCGAAATGCGGGTGATTCAAATCCTTCTAAAAGGATTCGAATATTTATAAAAGGATTCGAATACTTATAAAAGGATTTCAATCGTCAAAAATAATTCGAATTAATTGTCAATAAGGCTGGATCTGGCGGTCCTATTTATTATCTTTTTTTTTAAAGTACAATATTCTTTATTTACAAATATTTACGAACATTCATTACAATAATACTATATTTATAATAAATGGTATTGTAAAAATTGAAATTTTTCTTTTTTCCTTCCCTACTTCTTCGCCGCGGGATCGTTGGGTGATTGTTCCCATCTCGGGCTACTGGTATCCAGGCATATATGTTTTGTACATTTTCTGCTCTGATGTATTTACTTAATTTATTTTGTTGTTTAGTATTAGGTTCTTAATTTTTAATTTATATGTTGTATAATTTAGTTCTTTTATGTAAGGATTAACATAAAAAATGTGTTTTATGTGTTTTTAAATTTCTCGTTAAATCAGTGTTTTATACGCGTGGCGCATGAAGTAAAATTTAGAGTTTAGAAAAGCCCAGAAAATTTGTCTCGGGTCGCTGCGCGACCCTCGACAAATTTTCTACGCGGGGCTTTTCTAAACTCGAAATTTTACTTCATGCTTAGTCTGGGAGTGGACAACACCCGCTCTTAGAAGTTTCAAATTAAAGGATTACTAAGTTTATCACCATTTTACAGAGGCTACAGCTCAAAGGACCAATCATGGTGTTCGGAGACCGAAGGACTACAGGGATTTGAAGTTTTTTTTACCAGAAAACAACGAATGTCTGAAGGTTTCCAGCATGGATAGGAAAGAAAACTTTCAATTTTGAAAAACTATCGAAGTTGGGTTGCTTTTTAGTGCATTTTAAACTTCACTTGAAATCAGTGTTTTATACGCGTGGCGCATGAAGTAAAATTTCGAGTTTAGAAAAGCCCCATGAAAATTTGTCTCGGGTCGCTGCGCGACCCGAAACAAATTTTCTACGCGGGGCTTTTCTAAACTCAAAATTTTACTTCATGCTTCTTAGTCTGGGAGTGGACAACACTTGCTCTTAGAAGTTTCAAATTGAAGGATTACTAAATTTATTACCATTTTACAGAGGCTACAGCTCAAAGGACCAATCATGGTCTTCGGAGACCGAAGGACTACAGGGATTTGAAGTTTTTTTTACAAGAAAACAACGAATGTCTGAAAGTTTCCAGCATGGATAGGAAAGAAAACATTCAATTTTGAAAAACTATCAAAGTTGGGTTGCGTTTTAGTGCATTTTTAACTTCACTTAAAATCAGTGTTTTATACGCGTGGCGCATGAAGTAAAATTTCGAGTTTAGAAAAGCCCAGTGAAAATTTGTCTCGGGTCGCTGCGCGACCCGAGACAAATTTTCTACGCGGGACTTTTCTAAACTCGAAATTTTAATTCATGCTTAGTCTGGGAGTGGACAACACTCGCTCTTAGAAGTTTCAAATTTAAGGATTATTAAGTTTATTACCATTTTACAGAGGCTACAGCTCAAAGGACCAATCATGGTCTTCGGAGACCGAAGGACTACAGGGATTTGAAGTTTTTTTTACAAGAAAACAACGAATGTCTGAAGGTTTCCAGCATGGATAGGAAAGAAAACATTAAATTTTGAAAAACTATCGAAGTTGGGTTGCTTTTTAGTGCATTTTTAACTTCACTTGAAATCAGTGTTTTATACGCGTGGCGCATGAAGTAAAATTTCGAGTTTAGAAAAGCCCCGTGAAAATTTGTCTCGGGTCGCTGCGCGACCCTCGACAAATTTTCTACGCGGGGCTTTTCTAAACTCGAAATGTTACTTCATGCTTAGTCTGGGAGTGGACAACACTCGTTCTTAGAAGTTTCAAATTAAAGGATCACTCTAGATCACTAAGTTTATTACTCAAGGGACCGTTTTACAAAGACTACAGCTCGAACCACCAATTGCAGTCTTCGGAGACCAAAGGACTACAGGGAGTTGAAGTTTTTTTTACAAAAAAACAACGAATATCTGAAGGTTCACAGCGTGCATATGAAATAAAAAAATCCAATTTAAAAAAAAAATCGAAGTTGGGTTGGGTTGGGTTGTTTTCAGTACTTTTAACTTCAATTTAAATCAGTGTTTTATACGCTTAGCGCATGAAGTAAAATTTCGAGTTTAGAAAAGCCCCGTGAAAATTTGTTTCAGGTCGCTGCGCGACCCTCAACAAATTTTCTACGCGGGCCTTTTCTAAACTCGAAATTTTACTTCATGCTTAGTCTGGGAGTGGAAACGCTCGTTCGAAACTTCAAACTGAATGCTTTGATTAGAACATTAAATTACTGAAAATGTTTTTAAAGACAATAATCTAGTTTTCAAAATTTTGTTTGATATTATTTGAAGTAAAGCTGACATAGTAGACAGAATCTGAAATGTTAAATTTTTCCGACATTTACCTGATTCAAAATTTTTTCCCTGACCTTTTAATATAACTTTTTTTTCTGTGGGAAACCCTCATTTTGTTAAATTGTTTTCATTGTTTTTGTCAATTTTTACGTGTTTTGTAATTTTTATAATACCCGTTGATTTTGACTTCTTTAATAATATCGTATGACTTTATTGTTAGTGTTTTGGTCAATTTGAATAAAATTCTATGACTTTTCTCTGACTTTCCCAGTTTTAATGATATTCAGTGATTTTTTTTATTTACGTAATTTTCAGGCATTCGTCAATTTTATAATAAAGTTCAATTTGAAGTTTTAAACGGGTGATTCCACTACCAGGTTAAGCATGGAGTAAAATTTCGAGTTTAGAAAAGCTTGAAAATTTGGTTTGGTCGCGTAGCGCGAAGCGCGGAGCGACCAAACCAAATTTTCAGGCTTTTCTAAACTCGAAATTTTACTTCATGCGCCACGCGTACAAAACACTGATTTGAAGTGAAGTTAAAAAAAACACAAATACATCTTAGATCAGAGTAACACGGAATCAGATATTTAGTCTGTTATCAATGATGTTTAGTTTTGATAATAAATAATTAGGTTTTGAATATTTTTGTTAAAACAACTGGTAATGATATTTGTATGTTAATGGTTGCAAAAATAAAAATAGAAATTATTTCTAAACGATTTGTATTCGTGATTCGAAAAAACAGGATTCGAATCTTTGATTCGAATCATATTTATCTCTTATGAATCCTTTATTCGAGTATTCGTGATTAGAATCATATTAGGTGATTCAGATTAGTGATTCGAATCCTTTTTACGAGGATTCGTCCCAGCTCTGTTACTAAGATAATATACGGTTTTAGAACCGTTTTTAGATGTATAATCAATAGAAACAAATGAATAATAAACTAAAAGGTTTTAAAAGCATATTATACCACGATATATACATTATACATTTCGTGGCATTCGTTGTTATTAAAACGCGTTCAGTTTGAAGCTTCTAACGAGTGTTTCCATTCTCAGATTAAACATGAAGTAAAATTTCGGGTTTAGAAATGCCTGAAAATTTGTTTTTTTTTCGCGTAGCGAAGTGGAGCGACCAAACCAACTTTTTAGGCTTTTCTAAACTCGAAATTTTACTTTATACGTCACCCGTATAAAACACTAAAATATCGTGCAAAATATACTGCTTAAGGAGTATTGTAAAGCAATATATTTTAAACTTCACTTGAAATCAGTTTTTTTCGCGTGGCGCTTGAAGTAAAATTTCGAGTTTAGAAAAGCTTGGCAATTTTAAGGCTTTTCTAAACGGGAAATTTTACTTCATGCTTAATCTGGAATTATTATTTTAAATTCGAAATAGAGTATTACTTTAGAATTTAAAATGAGAATATAATCTTTAATAAACCACTGAAATTCAAGCATGTATTTTTAGAATAAGTTAAAGATCATCAGTACAAAGGTACTAACTACACTGGCGAAAGAAATTAACGCATCACATTAATTTTTTTAATTTAAAAATAAAGTTTTGATGTTTAAAAACAAAAAAAAAATAACAACAAAACCAACTGAACTATAATAATGATTTTCAACACATTTTCTTTCATTAATGACTAAAATAATGTCATAAATAAAAAGAGGAGAAAAGTTAACATGTGATTATAAGACTTAATATCTAGTGTTTCCTCCTCTTGTTCGAATAACTGCTTGACAGCGACGGCTCATACTGTTAATTAATGATCCAATTTCATCCTGGTTAATATCTTCCCAAATTTCCTGCAATCTTTGTCCAAGCTCTTGTTGATTGCTTGGACGCCGAGGAAGTGCTCTAAGGCGTCTGCCCATCGCGTCCCATAGGTGTTCGATCGGATTAAGATCGGGACTCCTGGCTGGCCATTGCATTGTGTTGATACCCACTAGATCAAGATACTGTTGTACAATTCGAGCACTGTGTGGTTGTCATGCATAAACAGGAAATCGTTTCCTCCAAAGAGAGCAAAAGGCATTACGGATGGTTCTAAAATGTTTGCAATATAAGACGCTGCCGTGATGCTTCCTCTTGGTATGACCACCAACTCCGTACGAGCCTCTAAAGTGATACCACCCCACACCATAACAGAGCCTCCACCAAACATAACAGTCGGAACAATGTTACACTGCGCATAACGTTCACCTGGCCGTCTGTACACACATAAATTAAAACCACGTAACCTTTTTCTGATGGTAACGGAACTTACATGAACATTGTGGATCTCTGCGAGCATATTTTGTAGCCTAGGAGCCGTAATAAACCGTTCGCGTAACGTCTGCATCATTAAAAAACGGTCTTGAACAGCAGTTGTGGCCCTTTTTCTCCCTTGTCCTGGCCTTCTTCAGTATGCCTGAGTTTCCCGATGTCTCTTCAAGATACGGGATACGGTCGATTGATTAACACCAAGATGCTGACTGATGTAACGCTGACTCCTACCTTCTTCTGCAAGTGTAACCACAATCACAGCTTCTTCACTGCTTAAATTAAGATTCGGACGTCTATCCATATTCATTCTTCACTATTTAGCACTTCATTTTAACAATTACTTGAAAACAAACTCAAAAAGAAAATTTATATGAACCTTTCGTACAGTCAGAATAATGAAGTGCTTCATTTTATTTATTGACAGAAAACCATGAGAACAAAAGACAAAACACAACATGTAAAACAGCATGCTTGATAAGATTTCTTATTGTAAAAATATGTTTGTGTTCAAAGAAAACTCGATTCCAAGATATCAAAAAAAATCACAAATGATGCGTTAATTTCTTTCGCCATTGTACATGTACACATCACAATAAGTTTATTTCATTCTTTAAGAGGCTATGTAAAATTTGTCTCGAAAACTTGTTATAAGATAATATTTTACAAATTTTCTTTTACAAAGATATGCATTTAACCTTTCGTAACAAAATGGCGAAAACGGATTTTTTTTAACTTTTTTTATTTAACGCAGAAATATTTGCTGTTTAGAGGTGTATTTTGAAATAAAGTAATTTATTTTTTATATAGAAATAAAAGATCATACAAAGATCCTATTTCCACCATTTTATTATACAATGGTTACTCTTGACGTGTGAAAGACATAAAGCAATACATCAAAGCGATTATCTCTCTGGAATCAGAGTAGTTTTGCTTCTATAAAACTAATTTGAATATTCCGCCTTAATGACGTTGTAAAGTTACATAAGAAGATTAAGTGATAATTGAAAGATGGCGCTACTCTATGTTTAAGCCAGAATTGGCAACCGAGCACCTTACTCCCTCTTAATTTGAATGTTCTGCCATCTTACATGACGTTGAAAAGTGCCAATTTGAATATTTCGCCTTATATGACGTTGAAAAGTTACATAAGAAGTTTAAGCGATAATTAAAAGATAGCACTACGCTATGTTTAAGCCAGATTTGACAACCGAGCACCTAACCCTCCTCTTAATTAGTCATTTAAAACTATGATTTGACGATGTTATTTATTTAATAATAAGAATTATATTAAAAAGGATTTGTATCCGTGATTCAAAAATTATGTTTCGAATCTTTTGAATAGGATCATATTATATTATGGTTTTTTAAATTTTTTTTATTTGGGAGATTTGTGATTCGAATCACATTAAATTAAAGCTGGACTCAACATTTGTGCTCTTAGTACTTTTAATGTACTTGGTACTCGGTCCACGAGTACTTTATTTTCCAAGTCCTTGTACTCGAATCGTTTTCAGATTGCAAAATGAACTCGAAAACTTTTGGATGTGCCTATTTAAGTTAATTTAACTGTAAATGTCAAAACAAGCGCGTCGAGGCGCTTCAAATCTTGAAAACAATTTGTAACCAAGGTGATATTTTACCTTTAACTTGACATCATTGACATTTCTCTACCAATTTTCAAGTTCAATGCCAATTTTGTCAATAAACATAATTTACACAACACAAACTGTCAGCAAGTGACTTTATCAACGTCAAAACTGACATTCAACTAATACCGTCAACTGTTGTTATACAAAATCGTCGCGGTCTTCGGCTGACGCCGGCTTATGTGCTCTATGTTTTGTTCTGACATGTGTATGATCTGTGATCCGTAACATCAATAAATCATTCTATTCTATTGCATTCTATGTCATCTGTCACTTTTGACATGTGTCCGGTTACCGATAAACCTAAAAAATTCTACATTGAGCGTCATTTATGACGTAAAATATCAAACCTGTCTAAAATATAAGAAATGCAATATCGAATATCGTTAGTTTCATGGGTCAGTCGACAGTATTAGATTAGAGAACTAGAGAACTGTCACTAATATTAGGTTAAAGATTGAGTATTATTTTTACCTTAAAACTACTATGATTAGGTTATACGAGAGTGACTAATGTTAGGTTAGGATCGTTATTGTTTAACTTGATCAAAATATATCTAACCTAATATCTTCAATTTAGTTCACTTAGTTAATCACTTGATGAAACATGTTTACAATATTGATAATTAAATAAAAGTCACTTGGTTTGTTTCACTACTATAATATATTCCATTTGTTTCTGGATCTCGCCTAGCCATGCTTTCGTGTTGTTATGTTGCAGTATCAACATTTTCATTTTTTATAAATTGGCACTCCGGATTCCTTATTTTAACAGTGTTGCAATAATTTATGATATCATGAGTAATCCTCTTTTTAATTTTCAAGAGGTTTATTGTTAATCTTGCAACAATTATTTCGCCACGCGGTCACTTCTTCGAGCATTTTATTATTAAATCAAATTAATCTAGTGTTGCAATGCTGTGTCAATGTCAAAGTGAAAAATAATTTCAGGCACATATTAAATATTAACATGCCAAAGATTATCTCTGAATCAAAAAGGTTACAAATTCTGAAATCCTACAAACATTTTAGGCAAAGTAATCCAAATCTACAGCATCACAATATTATTACGATTTTAATAGATATTTTTGGGGTATGTCTAGTATTTTAATTATCATATATATTTAATTAAAGATAATTACGTTTCAGGTAGGGAGATCTTCATTACAATTAATTTTACGACAAAGACCTGACGAATTGAAATCTACTACTTCTGGCAAACGATCTAAAAACAGCCATTTTTGGAATCACCTAGCTAGAAAAGATCTGCAACAAATAATTTGGCAATATAACTCTAGAAATCAGTATTTTACTTTGAGAGATCTTTTGAATGATATGAAAGAAAATTATGAGTTCCATGGGAGTAGAACAACACTTTATAGGGTTGTTAAAAGTATGGGGTATAAATTCAAATTAATTAATAGGCGCAAAATTCTCTGTGAACAAAAACATGTTGTTGCAGTTAAAATATTTTCCTTAGAAAATTTTTACAGTATCAAAATTCCAGTGAAGATATCCAATTCGTATACCTGGATGAAACATGGATATATCAGAATGGATCCGTGGTTCGACGCTGGGTACATGAAACGGATATAAAAAGTAATCCAACTAAATTCAAAAATGAAGGCAAACGCTTCACCATTCTACATGCTGGGTATAGGGGTGGGTTTTTGGATGGGTGCGATTTTTTATTACATTCGAAAAACAATGACCGAGATTACCATGCCACAATGGATGGTAATACTTTTCAAAATTGGGTGGTTAATCAACTTATTCCTGCTTTGGCTAAGCTTTCAGGGAAATGTGTAGTTATTATGGATAATGCTGCATACCATTCTGTGCAATTAGACAAAACTCCTTCATTTTCTTGTAAGAAATGCGAAATGCAGGAGTGGTTGGTTAAACACAATGTAAAATTCAATCCAAAATTAACCAAAAAGGAACTATGGGCTTTATTTATACCTTTTCGATCAAATTACAAAATTTACGTAGTTGATGACATTTTGAGAAAGAACGGGCACGAAGTTCTTAGATTACCGCCATACCATTGTCAATACAATCCAATTGAAATGGCATGGGGGTTTTGTAAGACTTACTACAATAAGCACATAAATTCTAAGCAACCATCTAAGGATCGTGTTCAGAATTTATGGCTTGAGTCTCTCTCAAAATCTACATCCGATATGTGGCAAAATTTCTGTGATCATTGTGAAAAACTTATTTAGGATGACTGGACAAAACACATGGGGAACCTTTCTTTTGAAACCATTCCTCCTTTTATTATTTCGCTTGGGGAATCTGGCTCAGAACAAACATCAGAAGATTCAGATGCAGGTTCTCTTGACTAAATAATAAAAGTAGAATGAGGGCTTAAAAATTGATTGACATGAAAATTATCAGTATCACAAGAGGGTGGGAATAAATTTGCAATTCTACAAAAAAATACTGAGGGCCAACAGAAAAGAGAATGACCAAAATTAAGGTGGATGGATGGAGTTGATCAAAATGTGTTAACGGGAAGACCCAAGCGAGAAATACAAATGGATGACGAAATAAGTTTGTAGAGCCGAATTCATTATATTTGTTACATACAATATTATTGCTGTGTTTGTATGTACAAAAACCAAGTAGTAAATTTTGTTAATCTTAAAACTGCATATTATTATCCTTTTATATCTGAAAATTTGTAAAACAGGCAACAGTGTAAGATCACAATAGTCAGAAATTATAACCTTAAAATCGAACATCTGACAGTGACATTTAAAAACCCTGATTTAAAACACAACCAGCCCCATTTACAATACTTAAACTGTCACTTTTCCATAGCTAGGCGAGATCCAGAAACAAATGGAATGGTGTATATTTTTTTATTCTCTCCGACTAGTTTCGACTTATCATCATTACTCCTTGAGAATGACGATAAATCGAAACTAGTCGGAGAGAATAGAAAAATAGTAGTGAAACAAACCAAGTGACTTTTATTTAATTATCAATATCTAACCTAATCTTTTTAGATGGGCAAGTTATCCGATCCATTTTTTTTTTAAAGTAATGACATATAAATTAACGTTTTAAATTGAAATAACAACACCAACGTAAAATAACATTATCGTTTTTTATTATTAAATATCAATTTAATAGTCTAATAAGGCAAATTACGTTGAAAATGTCAATCTATGCTAATAATGTATTTTTATTTGTTTGTGTTGTTATTACTGTCGGTATGATGACAAAAAAGAATCATATTTTACATCGAAATTTATATTTTTTGATTTTGGAATGAAAATTGAGAATATTGATGTTCATTTGGAGCAGGATTTAGTTTAAATGTCGTGGAGTTGGGTTATGCGTCATTTCGTGGAGTTGGGTTACGTTAGATGTAATTTTGTGGAGTTAGGTTAGAATTCATTTTCTGAAGTTAGGTTGGGTTTAGTTAGGTTAGATATATTTCATGGAGTTGGCTTAGGTTACTTTAGTTGTAATGTTATGGGGTTAAGTTAGAATTATTTTGTGGAGTTGGTTTTAGTTAGGTTACATGCCACTTTGTGGACTTGCCTTAGATAAGATACTATTTGATGGAATTATTTTAGGTTAGTATTCATTTTGTGGAGTTGTATATGATTTTGATGTCATGTTGTGGAGTTGGGTTGCTAGGTTGGTAATTTTTTAAATCTTCCACATTTTTGTTTAAGTCTATCAGAATTCCAATGAGTGTTTCCAATCCTAGACTAAGCATGAGTTTAGAAAAGCCTGAACGTTTGGATTTGGAGGCGTAGCGTCCAAATCCAAATTCACTTAAACTTAAAGTTCAAAATATATAAAAACACTGAAATATTCTAAAGTTAAAAATATACAAACACATTTTTATTCGACTGTGTACACATACAGTCGTTTTATTGCACTTAGTACTTTATACTCATATATGTACTTAAGTACTTATGCTTACGTACTCGTACTTAGTACTCGAGTATATTTTGTGTAGAGTACTTGTACTCAGTGCTCGAGTACATTTTTCTTGTGCTCGGAACAGCTCTATATTAAATGAGAGGATTTGGATTTGTGATTCGAAACATTTTTTTTTAGGATTCCTGCCAGCTCTGGCACCACACGTATAAAACTCTGATTTCAAGTTAAGTTTAAATTATTACAAAAAAAATAACAGGAAGACAAACATATCACTTCTTATAATTCATAGCCCTGATATGTTTCAATAATTATGGATTCAACAATTCATCCATCCTTTGAATCTTTTTGCATGAAGGCATGTTAAGGGAGTTCAAAAAATCGCGAAACCGGTGTTAACCGGTTAGGAAGAGGCTCGGCCGACAACAATGATCGGGCGGAATGTGTACTGCTTCTCTTGCCCCTCATTCCCCCATTCTTCCTGCGGGGTACGCGAAGTGAGCAGTGCAAATAAATTGCGGCATTCCGAGACGAAAAATCGCGTCCGCCTTAGGTTATACGACTCTTGGCGTCATGTTTCACTCGAGTCGAGTGAGACAGCCGAGTCGTCGATAAGGAAAAATCAATATCAGTGACGTCATTCGACGTGACGTCCTTTTCCGATCAATTTTTGTTATAAATCGTGATTGGTCCGCCATCTAGTGCCGGTGCTTGAATACTGAACAAAAATTCGCCACCTAGTGTACGTTCTGTGAACTGCTAATTCATTTAATTCGTAATCACTTTAAATGCTAGAGACATCTAGCGTAGAATATATATATTAAATATGAATATTACTGTCTTGAGATAAAATTGAGACACCATGCTGGAACAAAGCTAGAATGAAGGTGCCTTTATGTAAAAGGTAAACATTATTAAGTGCGCAGTCACACTTAAAGACTTTTACCTTTAAATGAACAATATATTAATATTTCTTAATTTTTTATTTATAGAGCTACAAATAACATAAACAAAAACACATAACTTATGAAGCTAAATTATAAAATATAACTATTTCGGAGGTGTAAGATGTTCAGGCAAAGCTTGTATTTCCACCTGGAATATTTAACAAACAATTTATATAATGTAATTTTTCTGCTCCCTTGTTTGAGAGAATATTCTCTCTATTGTATTATTATATAGCAAAAATTGATAAACAAAAGAATAAAAGAATTACCTTAGATGCTTTCAAAGCCACACCCTCTGGCAAGTTCCTCTCTAAATATTCAAGTAAAGTATCGGCTGTAGATCCCGTAAGGTGTTTGAATTGCACGAAAGTGAAGTACGTTCTGATTTCATACTGGACCAAATGTTTTTTGTAAATATGGACTGATTTTAAAACTGTATATCTTTCGTGGTTTGGCTTTCTCAAATTCCAGCTAGAAAAATTGTAAATCAGTAACTACATTTGTAACAGCTTAATCAAATCATTTTTGTTTGTTTTCGCATTTACTCAAAATCACAACTTACAATCATAATTTACAAATTATTAATATTTTATGATAGTTCTTATAAAAACTGCTTTGTTAGTGTTGTAAATGCGTGCCACGGTGCGAAACTGATGGCGGGCCTCTATTTCAAAACCTAGGGACACGAAATGAGCAAAGTTGTTGTTGCGGGTGATTCATATCCCGAAATCGGCATCTCGGCTCTCGCGGTCTGTGTACATTAATTGTTCCATCACACTTTTTCTATTCTTAGACGCTATTTCACACTTCACACCACCTCTGTTCCTACGCGTACTTTGGATTTAATGAAATATAAGAAACATTATCACGAGGTAATGCTTATTTAAACAAATTAATAAAATAATAAATAGTGATTTATTTAAAATGTTTTCTTTAGCATTCACTCATTATATTTAAAGAAACAATAATTAAATTAACCAACTTTGTATTACCTACCAAATCCTAATTGTAAGCATTCAAAAATCGTTGTGTTTAATAATATTTTTGAAATATGTAAAATACATAGAATTAAATAATATAAATAGAATCGCTGTGAATATAAATAAAGGTAGTCACATCTGGTATCGAGAAAATTATGTCTGCTGGTCGCCTGTTTGAAATTCTTAATATGGATTGGTTTTATTTGTGACTTTTTTCAAAACCCATAAATCTATCGCGTAAAGTGTTTGTTATGAAGTGTTATCACGGTTTACACTGCCAGTGGCAAAAATGTATAAGATCTGTGATGGTCCTTTTAGTTGATGGGCACCGCGACGAAAATTAAACACTACATTATATAAAAGAAAAAAAAAATCACGTTGCTAATACCTTTTCAGTCCCCTTTTAGTAGTAATGAGTATATGATAAAGCAAACGTTTAAAATAAATCACTATTTATTATTTTAATAATTTGTTTGAATAAGCATTACATTGCAATAGTAACGTAAAGACTGCCCCGAAGTATATGTAGGACAAACCGGAAGGTCGTTCAAAGAGAAGATAAAAGAACACCGAACTAGCTTCCAACAAAACAAAACCAACTCTACATACTCTAACCACCTCATAGAAGAAAAACACCACTTCGATGAAAACTTCAAAGTCCTACATCAAGAAAGAAAAGGCCGGAAACTCAACATCATGGAGTCCATGGAAATTAATAAAGAAAATACACGGGACATCTTCTCAATGACCAAACAGACTTAACAAATTCGCCCCTCTTAAATATTAATTTTTTGAAAAAACCCACCCCCCATAAACATTGTATATATACCTGACCCGACAAATTTTATTTATCATTTCTTCGCCTGAAGAAGCACAGTATGGCGAAACAATTGTAGCGAATGCACAATATATATTTGAAAGTGTTTAAATTGTTTTATTTATATAAAAGTGAATAGCAACGTTTCTGATATTTCATTAATTCCAACATGAGTAAAGGAACAGAGATGGTGTGATGTGCTGAATATCACGTAAGAAAAGGACATTTAATGTGTACACAGAACGCGAGAGCTGAGATGTCGAATTCGGGATATGAATCACCCGCACAGCTTTGTGCATTTCATGCCTCCAGGTTTCGGAATCGACTCGCACCATCAGTTTCACGACGTGGCGCGTATTTGCAACACGCATTTGTAAAGTAAAGGAAGCTTAATCCATTTTTAATGGAAAATATGATCCTTTTGTATGTTTGAAAAATTATATTTGATTTAATTAAGACCTAAGATTTTAAAATTTCTCCTTCAAGCATGTGTGGAGTGTTGTTAAACAACTTAAACACTATTTTATGTAATTATTTTTAACACAGTTTAAAATGTCAATGATTATACTGCCGAACTTCAATTGTATTTATGCTGTTCAAAAAACTTTAAAAGAAATTCAAGGTATATTATTATAAACAATTTTGAATTTGTAATACATGTTAAACATATAAGTGCTTTAATAATGTAAAAACCATACAGCTGAAATGTTTTTATCGATTTTTAGAAATGAATTGAATACTTTAGTGATTACTAAACTTGTACTTACGATTTTGATTTTAAATTGAAATGATTCCCAGCGGTCGTAGCAAACTTTGCAAAACTATTCAAAACAGCCGGATCGTTTCCTTTCAACTCCAATTCCACAACTTTGTATAACTTATCCAATTCCTCTCCACTTTCTTGGGAAACTTGAGCGTTTGTCGCTGTGGAAAATCTCAGCGCTTGTGCTAAAGGATTCAACTTGATCCTATTGACACTGTACTTTAACACATTCTAAAACGACCAAACTTTGAATTTATCGAATATTTAATTAAAACCACATTCCAATTACCATTCTAGAGAGTATTGTGACAAAATTTTGTAGAAAATTAAAACCTGAAAAATGTTGAGGTTATCTAAATCAAAGATAATTTGATAGAATAGCTACCAGACCCAGTCGACTCCATATGATTCTATAAGTTCACATATATAGTTGACCGACCCACTCGATGGGAGGGCGCATATGTCGGAATTTCAAATTTCCCGCAATTTCTAACGGGCTCGTTTTCATTCAACAGCTGTCAGATCCGTCGGATCTGAAGGCACAAAAATGCTGATAAGACGAAATCGTCTCGAGATGAGCGTTAATAAATATAAATAATTACAACCGTAAGTATGTAAAATATTTATAGAATTTAACCTATTGTGTATTATTTTAAATAAGTGTACAGTCAAACAAATTTAAAACCAGGGTGTTACTACATTATTTCTTCCTAGTACATGTGGATGATCTTCAAGTATACTAAATATCCATGGTCGTGGATATTTTCATCATACTGAACTAGGAGCATTTTTTCATGGAGTAGATCCCAGTTATTGTTGGATTAAGCAATTCTGAATCTTTGGGGATGGGCGTTAACATTAATAATTAAAACCGTAAGTTTATGTAATATTTTAAGTTTTTAAGCCATTGTCTATTCTTTTAATTAAATCTGCAGTAAAACACATTTAAAACCAGTGTGTCTACATTATTTCTTCCTAGCATTCGTGAATGATCTTCAAGTACTATGCATGAAACAACCACGGACGTGGAGATTTTCTTCACACCGGGCTAGGAGCATACTTCCATGGAGAATGTTCTCGTTGCTGTTAGATCAAGCAATTCTGAAATTTCATCTAGTCACAAAGTACGATCTCAGAACATAAAATAATGTCTTAAATTCAATTACATGGTTTTTCTATTGCATTTCACTATTGATCAAATGAGATTTACTATATCCCAAATATCTTTCACCTTGTCAAATATAAGTCAACAGATTTCCCGATTTACGAAATAAGTTTCACCATATACCAAATACTTCCCTTTAATATTTTTGCTGAACATTTTTGCAGTAACAATAAGTTTCTTCTGGAAATATTTTATTTGTATTTATACATACAAGGAGTTTTCTTTTAAGTATACGTATTTCAAATTTAACCTATTTTCTGTAAAACTTTAGATATTCCTTGTTTTTTTTAAAGTTCAATTTGAATCTTTAAATGAGTGTTTTCCACTCCCAGACTAAGCATGAAGTAAAATTTCGAGTTTAGAAAAGCCCCGTGAAAATTTGTCGAGGGTCACGCAGCGACCCGAGACAAATTTTCTGGGCTTTTCTAAACTCGAAATTTTACTTCATGCGCTACGCGTATAAAACACAGATTTCAAGTGAAATTAGAATATACATAAATTTTACAATATTTTAGTGTTTTAAACACGTGGCGCATGAAGTAAAATTTCGAGTTTAGAAAAGCCCAGAAAATGTTCACAGGGCTTTTCTAAACTCGAAATTTTACTTCATGCTTAGTCTGGGAGTGGAAAACACTCGTTTAAAGCTTTATATTGAACTCTTTTGAAATACAACGAATGTCGGAAAATTGACAGCTTATGCATATAAAGAGAAATTCACTGTATGGAACACTACTTACGCCAACATCCTTATCCGGATAAGGAGACCTCTTATTTCATTTCTAAGATGCATTTTTTGACGAACTGCAGACATTTTGTTGAGAAGTGAAATGTAATTAGGTTTTGACATGTAGCGAAATATATTTGTAATAACTTTTTAAATATACATTTAACATGTTCATTAGGTCTTTGGTATTTTTCGCATCGCACGGTAATTTAATACCGTGCAATGTTCTCCGCACCGACCGCACCGCACCCACCATTCAATGTTAAGGTGGGTGCACCGCACACCCCGCTTAGCAAGAATCCCGCCCGCTCCCCGCGCCCAAAGACGTCATTTGCGATTGCCGCGCCGTCTCAACGAGTGGGTCGGTGAACTAAAATCATGATACGTGGAGCCCCCTATGAGTTATCAATCTAATTTAATCTATGATAGCTACTTCATTTTGAGACCCACGTTTTGCTGCCAACTTGATTTATCACGACAGAATATGTATAGCCGTGACTGGCTATAAATGATTCACGTAACCGTAATCGGTCAAATATTTTCAACCATAACATTTTTGGTGACGAACCCAATTCTAAAATACCACTCGCGTAAAAAGTTTACTAAATAAAAATTATTCACTATACAGCTTATAAAATGGATTTTTAATTCAATAGAATAAAGTCAATTTTACTAAAATTTAAAGAAATAATAATTATTTGAAAATACATTTTAAAATATGATTTTAAAACTATTATAAACAAAGCCAATTTGAACTATTTTGAAAATATTTTGATTTCGTAAAATTTTTATTATATTTTTTTAGCTTTTCTACTTTTAAGATCACATCATTTTTAAATTATTTCAAATGCATTTTGCTTTTCAATAAATATGTATTTTTCGGCATACACGTAATCGGTGCTCACCGGACGCGGGCAGTGCCGTTATTCAGCGGTCTTTGTTTTTAAACCGTGTTATTTTGTCCGCCAAAATAACTGCACTGGAAATAAACTACACTTCTGTGCAATAAAATTAAGCACACAAAATATGTTATAGTTTAAAACGGACGTGACGAGTTTCCTGGTTACAAAAATATGTAAATATGTCAATTTCCTTAGTGTCAAAATGCTGCGTCATTTAGACAACAATTCAAAAATTCGAATTCTAACTGAAATAGAAGATAGTTTTTCTATTTCGGCTTTGTTTTATTTATTTATTACAAAGGATTTTTTTAAAGGTCATAGCTTTGGTATTTTAATAAAGCTGTTAGTTTCAAGTTATGGTGTTTCATCATTTATTGAAACTGCTGCTAGGCAATTAACATAGATCCGAATTATACAACTAAAATATTGTGTAAAATAGTTATAAGACTTATACTTAATTTTATTGCACAGAAGTATACATCGACCAGTGTCGCTTTCTTGTGCAGCACTAATGCACACTAGGGCCGTAAGCAGAAAACGCTATTAGTTTAATTAATTAAAACTAATATTAGTTAATAATAGCATATGGTATTTTAATAGTTTGGAGTTTATTTGCACTAATTGATATTCTATCACAAAATGAAACTAAATTATGTCTGTGTTTTGAACTTTACTTTAAAGCAGTTTTTTATACGCCTGGTGCTACGCGACTAAACAAAATGTTCAGTCTTATCTACGTTGGAAATTTGATTTCATGCTTAAACAAAGCATGGAAATAATTGGGTTTTGTCTCATACAAAATAGTACATTTTGTTGGAACATCAATGTCCTAACATATGCAACTCAACGTACTCCCTGCAGCCAACTTCACATACCTCATTTAAGTTGGCAGCTCTCGCCCGGTCGGCCTCCGTCTCTTTTCAAAGTGTCCTTTTCCCGTGTATCCACCAAAATGGCAACCCAGACCATTTCAAAGAAACGCAAGGTAATTACGAAAAACGCAGTGAAATCCTTATAAAAACCGAGAAATATTATTGTGAAAATATAGTGCAAGTAATAGCGAAACAATTTTTACCAAAATTATACGCGGAAAACGTAGGATGATTTAGAAAATCACGGATTGACAGCTGCATAACCTAAATTGTGTTTACATGTATATAATTAATTCACACACATTTTTGGTTTATTTAACGTAGTTATTTATTAAGTGAAGGGTAACCATTGATGCGGAAAGTGTAGTTTTGTTAAATTCAGTGAGAATTTAGTAAAAGTTGAAGTGGGTGTTTGTTTTCGTCATAAACAAGTTGCAAGTACTTAAATTTTAACATGTGGCTAATTTTTAAAGAGTAATTTTTGATCTATAAATACGAAATGCAATCCAATAATGTGCTTGTTGATCCGATGAAAATTGCTGAATACCTTGAATATTTGTTTGCATAATTAGAACAAATTTTGTTTACAAGAATTGATACGAATTGTTTTCTCCACTTTCGTTTCAGCGATCCTTACCTTTTCACTGTTTTATTTTTTTAAATAATTTATTTATTTGGCTCAATTCCATGAGTTTAGCTGTAAATGAAAATTCAACAACTTTTTAAATAACATGAATTGTATTATGATTGTAATATTTAGGCCCAGTTGCTCCAGAAACGTTGAACTGGGTTCACCTCTGAACTCAAGTTCAAAATGACATTTTTTATTCTTGTACTTTGAATTCGAGTTCAGAGATAAATTTGTTTGGGGCAACTGGCTTAAGTAAATATATCAATTTTAGAAAAGATAAAAAGTTGGATTTGATCTGAAAACAAACAAAATTACTCAACCTCAATCATACATACATAACCTTTCAACAACAAACATAACCGTATTATTTATATAAATAGTTTGTTGGAGACGGTGTCTTCAAAGCTGAATTAAACGAGTTCCTCACCCGTGAACTCGCCGAGGATGGTTACTCTGGTGTGGAGGTGCGCGTCACCCCGACCCGTACTGAGATCATCATCATGGCTACGCGCACCCAGAACGTTCTGGGCGAGAAGGGACGTCGCATCCGCGAGTTGACCTCTGTCGTCCAGAAGAGGTTCAACTTCCCCGAGCACACCGTCGAGTTGTACGCCGAGAAGGTGGCCACTCGCGGTCTCTGCGCTATTGCCCAGGCCGAATCCCTCAGGTACAAACTCATCGGTGGTTTAGCCGTGCGTCGTGCCTGCTATGGTGTTTTGAGGTTCATCATGGAATCCGGAGCCAAAGGTAATTTTTATCATTTGTTTTTAAATTGCTTGTAAATGATCTTTTCAGCCACCTTTAATTTATCTTTAATTAATTTCTCACTTAACCCGTGGTGAAACATTTTTGAATATAATTCTGCAAGTGTTTTAATTAAATATCCAGAATTATCACCTTTAATTTCTTGTAAATTAATAATTTTTATCTGTGAACTATCATTAGGTATTGTCTACAATTTTATGTTGGGTCCATTAAGAAAATCATAGCACTGAAAAAATCATAGAAATTTGAATTCAAGCTGGAAATGTTAAAATTGATTATAATATTCAATATGAAGAATTTTAACTATAAATAATGACTAATGAAGTAAAGAGGAATACATTTAAATTTTGAAGAATTTTTGTGTTACTGTTAAGACGAATAAAGTGTTTCTAAAACTCGACACTAAATCAGTGTTTAGTACGCTTGGCGCATGAAGTAAATATTTTAGGTTTTTCTTAACTCAAAATATTTACTTCATGTTTAATCAAGGAGAGGAAACAATCGTTAGAAGTATAAATACAATTGAAATAACACAATGCTCAGATTTGATGGTTAAAACTTGGTATGCACTCAGAATAAAAATAATTTCTAACCTATTTAATTTCATCTGTTAGTTGATTATGGATATTTTTCTTTATCTAGTAGTTTGTATTTATATTTCATTAAGTTTTTCTTGGTTCTCATTTGCTTTAAATACATCTTGATAATTTCTCAATAATTTACAAAACTTGAGAATATTAGAAACACAATAATCTTAAGATCGAGATAAACTGTTTTTCAGTATTTTGAGTTTAAAGAAAAACCTCACAAAATAAATCTTTATATTGGTTGTTAATAAAATTATGTGATTTTTGCCTTGAAACCAATGACAATGTTATACTTTTTATCACAAATATTGTATCCTTCAATAGAGGTATTCCGTCAAAATATTTTTTTAATCACTCATGCCAAACAAGCCATTATCAATCGGAAAAGACGGAGCTTGAATGAACGATAATGATAACACGTACATACACACACTCTCTCTGATAGACAGTTAAAATATTTACATCCGTTATCTCACCACCGTCTTTTCTTTTTCAAAGAATGCAGCTCATGAAAAAAAATAGCTCGCACTTACAGAAGAAGACCCCGCTCTTTTTAATCTTATCTCGTTAGTCGATTTGGGGTTATCATTGTACAATAACCTCTCTGGGTGCTAGTAACGTACATCCAGTCTAAAAATAAAAATGATTCAAGCCGAACGTCTTCAGTGACAGTCGACCACCGGCCGCAATATGTCCATCTCAGTGATTCTGTTGGTGTTAACACAATTTGTTTTGATTAATTGCGAGTGCGAGTATCCGACTTTTCACAATGTTTCTGTTACCGTCGTAGGGGTGCGTGGTGTTGATAAAATTGCCGGTTGTTTGGAGCCCGACGGTTCCCTAGAAAAAGCTTCCTACATCCAGATTATTAATCAAAGTGTGCCGGCTTTATACAAAGGTGCCGTGCAGAATTTACCTAATTTAGCTGATGTCATTTTGGAGACTAATGGATTAATCGATTTGCACCCTGGTGCTTTCGAAAACCTTCCTAATTTCCGGCTATTGCGTTTAAAGGACAACAAAATCGAAATAATAAAAATCGGGATTTTCAATAACCTCACTTTATCCGAGCTTAATTTAATGAACAACGCTATTTCGAGCATAGAATCCAGTGCTTTCGACAACATGCCGAAATTAACAATAATCAATTTGGACAACAACAAAATCTCCGCTTGGAACAGTGATTGGTTTCTGCAGAGCCCGCAGATCTGCGGGTTGAGCGTGAAAAACAACCAACTCTCCCGAATCCCCGCAAAGGCCTTTAAAAACCTGCACGGGCTGCACGTCGTCAGTGGTCGAAACGTAACCACCAACATCTATCTGGATGAAAACATGATTGAAATCGTCGATCCTAGGGCCTTGGAAGGCCTAGATATGCTCGGCTGGTTGTTTTTGAGTAAAAACAGGATCGAGCATTTGGATGAGAATTTATTGGATCCCCTTAAACAAATCGATTGGCTGAAATTGAGCTTCAATCAGTTGACCTGTGTGCCGGATAAGATTTTTCAGAAAATACCCACTGTTTCGCATTATCTGGATGGGAATCCGCTGAGTGACGAGTGCAAAGAGAAGATTAACAAAAAGATTTGATGATGTACTTTAATGACTTTTAGGTTTTAGTTTGTTTATTTATAATTGTGTATAGTGTTAAATTGACTTGGATTAAGTATTTTATTTTATGGGGGATGGTGTAGCGACATTTTGGTAATTATTATTATTGCTTTAATTAATTAATTATTAAATTGATATTAAACTGGGAAAATTCAAAGTAAACATCAAATATGCATTGAAAATGTAAACAATTCCAAGAAATTTGCATAAATGCTTCAGTATTTAATTATAGCTTACCCACTTTTAGTAAATTAATCAAATTCACTTTATTAATATTTTGTTGTTTCGTAATCGGAATATCTTTTGATAGAAATGAAACAATCTGTACAGACTTAACACAATTGATTTTTAATACTTTTGTTGTCTATGAATTACAAAGTACATTTATTATTCATCCAAATTTACTATGAAAACTGATTTTATTTTATCGAAAATCATCTTTAGCTATTAAGCACATTTTCACATCAACAACATTTTGATTGTAGCGTTTTAGGCTTGGAAAATCCACATGTCATTCACGAACATACACTTTATCCTAAAAAAAGTCACTGTTTAGCGTTGAAATTATCGTAAATAGGCCATTACAGTGTAATCTGAATTGATTGAATGAGTTACATGAAGATGAAATTAAATTAACGAAGAAAGGTTGCTAGTACTTTATTCGTCAACATTTTACAGCCGTAATTGGACTAATTGAATGAGCTTTGGCTTCAACAAGACAACTCCACAGTCACACAACACGTCAAAACATCAATTTGTTGTGCACTATGTTCAGTGATCGAATAATCTCACGAACTGCTTATGTAAAGAGGTCGCTAAGATCCTGCGAATTGACACCGTTGTTTTTATCTTTGGGTTTATTTAAAAAGAGAAGTGTATGGCAATCATGGAAGAATAATTCAAGACCTAAAGTATAACATTTAACAAGAATTCGAGACCATTAATTCACTTTTGTTGGGAAATCAAAAATGGGGTTATCGAAAATTTCGACGTTAGGATGCCGGCCTGCAAGCTGAATCATGGCGGTGATGTAAATCATACATGATTGTAACTTTCATTTTCATAAAAATGTTGGATGTTTGCTTATGATATGTTATGTGACCTAGTGTCACATAACCTAAAAGCTGGAAAATTGACAAACACTTGTTCAATTCCCATTAATCTTTACTGCTTTTATCTTTAACTATGTGATTGTTTTTAGTTGTGTACCTTCATTATTCATATTTGAAGAAAATATTTGTAAAGAGTTTTTCTTTTTTATTCATTATTTCTTATCGTTTATAGGATGTGAAGTAGTCGTTTCTGGCAAATTGAGGGGTCAGCGTGCCAAGTCGATGAAGTTCGTCGACGGTCTGATGATCCACTCCGGAGACCCGTGCAACGACTACGTTGACACTGCCACCCGTCACGTTCTCCTGAGGCAGGGAGTGCTGGGAATTAAAGTAAAAATCATGTTGCCGTGGGATCCCAACGGCAAGATTGGACCCAAACGTCCTCTTCCCGACAACGTTTCTGTGGTGGAGCCCAAGGAAGAAATCATGCCCACCTTCCCCGTCAGCGACATCAAGCCAATCAAGCCCGATGCGCCACCAGTAGCTGTTGCAGTCGCATAAGTTATAAATTAATACATTTTCAATAAAAATTTGGAAAAATTTATACACTCTAATTTTTCTTAACAGAAACTACACATAAACAACAAAGAATAATAAATACTTTTATATAAATAAAACACTTTCAAATATATATTGCATATTTGCTAGAATTGTTTCGTCACACTGTAACTTCTTCAGGTGAAGAAATGGTGAATAATAAATAACATTTATTTACAACCACTAAAGTAAATGCTAGATACATAAACTAAACTGGAAAAAACCAAAACCATAACTAACGATCTCTTACCAAAAAAGTAAAAGGTACGAACTTGTGACCCTAATCACAAAATGCAAATATTTTTTTGTCTTTATCTAATAAAATATGGTTTGATTTCCTTTCTTCACTAATTTTACTTCACGTAACTTGGCACAAACAGTGAATATCTTTTTTATTTGTTTCAATACTAATTAAATGTGATCATAGATAAAGTATAGTACAAAACTCGAGTTGTAAAGCAATTACGCTTTCGTGTAATTGCACACTTGCCGCTACGTGACTCGTGCGTAACTTTTTCCACTTGTGTAATATGCTATTTACAACTCTTGTTACGTAATATACTATTTCCCTGTAAATAACATACAACTGACACTTGTCATTTCACGTTTAAAAAAACTAAACAAAAAATTAATTTAATAAAGGAAACATAAATACTGTACTTTTACTTCATTCAGATTCAAGTGACAGTGATCAAGTGTTAAAATCGCACCGATAAGACAAGCCAGTTGTGAATCCTACCAAACAACCAATGCATGGTTGGTCAGTGATAAGGTACAGGAAAAAATGCATGATGTTTTAAAGGTTTACTAATTTACTTTGTTTATCATAGGAATCTTGATAATTAGAAAAGTTACAAAAATATAAAGTTGGATTTATTTACATTACACTATTACATTATTTAAATTTCTATTATCTTTGTACCAAGATGATGAAAACTCGTAGGTAATTTATACATTGATTAATTGTTGCAAAAATATAATGTAAATGATAACGGACATAGGAGTTTTGTTCATTGACAACATTGCGTGTTGGGAAACCTTGTAAAAACTATAACCTTGGCGCTCATAGATATAACATTCGTAGAGGAAGCAGCAATGCAGTTGAAACTCTGATCGCGTGTGGCGCAAGTAGTTCGAGACTCAAACACTAGCAGCGCTAGTACTTCAAACGCGGTAATTTTAAAAACATGTAAAAATGATGGTTCAAAACAAATGTGCAAATACAAATGCAAATCTCATATTGCATTTAGTAAATATGATACTGCACATCAAGATAGAATTATATTGTGCGCTTATAATTGAAATACTAGTATAATCATGGTGAAAAAGAAATTTGAGTGTAAGAAAATAAAATAAAATCTGCCTTATTAATAGACGTTAATGGATAGATTTAAAATTCACATGAAATCATGCCTGGCGCATGAAGTAAAATTTCGAATTCCGAAAAGCTTAAAAATTTTGATTTTTTCTGTCTAAGTATGATCTCTCGTTAATAAATATTATAGGTTTTTATTTCATATTGCTCTACATTGTATTTAATAATAATTTGTCATTTTAAGAACTTTCAGCTATAGTTTTGTAAATAACAAAAATTAGACCTATGTTATCTGTTGCTTTTAAATAAACAAGATTTAACATTTGTTTACACTTATTCTGAATCACTGTGTGTATTATTTAGTAGCATCATAAATCACCTATTTATTAAGACAGATAAATATAATATACTGAATTTCTTCTGTAGAATAATTTACAAGGTTTATAAGTTTGCATACAATGTAAACCTCAATCAAAATATTTACGATAAAAACAATTAATAAAAAGAACGAAGAAAAACATCAACCTTTTCCAATTCACGCAGATAAATACTCAGTCTGCAATTATACTCGAAGCAAACATGTGCGGTTGATAAGAACGTAAATAATGCGATAGGTCCAGATAAATCCTTTTAATCAGTGAGAATGTGGACGTTCAAGAATCTCCTCCTGTTTCTATGCTGTGTATTCTTAATTTTCTTAGCAGTGCCAATCACGATTAATCCCTACGATGATGAGTTCGAGATGTATTTAAAAGCTTTTAACAAAAGTTATGCGGATGAGAATGTTTACAGGATTAGATTACAAGCATTTAAGGTATTTTAAAATTTATAAATACAATTCTCACATCAAAAACGTTGAACTGGGTTTATCTCTGAATTCGAGTTTTAAATGACAGTTTCTATTGTTGTACTGTCACTTTCAACTCAGTTCTTTGAACTCAATTCAGTGATGAAGCCATTTCAGCGTATAACTGAGCCTTAGAATCGTTTAACTGAGTTCAAAATGACATAACAACAATAGAAACTGTGTTTTGAATTCAAGTTAAGAGATGAACCCAGTTAAACGTTTTTGATGCAACTGGACTTTTAGTTATAGAATACAGGGATTTTTTTTTTAAGTATACATATCCCAGTTACGTGTTGTAGATTTTTTAATATTCGTTGTTTTCTTAAAAGAGGTCAATTTGAAATTTAAACGAGTGTTTTCCACTCCCAGACTAAGCATGAAGTAAAATTTCGAGTTTAGAAAAGCCTGAACATTTGGTTTGGTCGCGTAGCGCGAAGCGCGGAGCGACCAAACCAAATTTTCAGGCTTTTCTAAACTCGAAATTTTACTTCATGCGCCACGCGCATAAAACACTGAAATACTGTGAAGTTTAAATTATACTGGTTTATTATACAGGGTGTACAAACAGTAATGTAACAGCTTTATATCTCACTTTGTGATGAGTTTAGACAAAAATGTTTTTTTATGAAACTTGTTACTACTAATTTGAGGTACTAATAAATAATAATTGTTAATATACAGGATGATTCATTTTCAAAATACTTACCTTTTTTTTAAATAGAACGCCCTATATATTTCGTTGGTATTTGATAACTTGTTAAAATAGAGACATACTAGTGAAAACCACATGTTTTTAAGTTACTTGGATCAAAAGTTACAAGAAAAAGTACAAACGAAAATAAAATATCTATTATAATCAAGTGTAGGTGTCTCAAAATGTTGAAACAATTGCTATTGACATTAGGTATTATTAAGTTATCTGTTATTGTTGGGTTTTTTCTAAAATACAAAAAGGTATGCTTACTAAACTCAAAATTGTAACAATTTTAATGAATTATAGAAGAAACTGAAAAAATATTATTTGGAAAGTTGCATATTGTTTAATATACTAGGATGGAGTCAAATTAAAGGAGGAAGTATTTTAAGCACCTGATCTAATACTGTTTTATTAAATCAGGTGCTCAAAATACTTCATCCTTTAATTTGAATATTTTGTTATTAATATTGTAGATCTTATCAATAAAGTATGTTTTCATTAATATCTAACTATTGAAAGGATCAACTTGAAAACATGCGGTTTTCACTGGTAACTTTCTATTTTAACATGCTATACCAAATATATAGGGTGTTCCATTTAAAAAAAGGTAAGTTTGATGTTCATCATGAAAATGAATCACCCTGTATTTTAAATGTTTTCAATTAGTAGCTTAAATTAAAAAATATTAAATTAAATGTTTGAAACATTTTTTCTATTGCATTAATAGTATATTTTGAACTTCACTTAAAATCAGTGTTTTATACGCGTGGCGTGGCGAGTTTAGAAAAGCCTAAAAATTTGGTTTGATCGCTCGATCAAACCAAATTTTTAGGCTTTTCTAAACTCGAAATTTTACTTCATGCTTAATCAAGGAGTAGAAATACTCTTTAGAAGCTTCAAACTGACCGATTTTCAAAAGCAATGAATGCATGAAAAATTAGAGGCTATTATGGAGATATGTATACCTGAAAGAAACACTCTCTGTATCTAAAGTATCTACTTTAATTACGTTACATTCAACTGAAAATGTTTTATTATCTTGTAAAATATTACAATAACCTATTTTATTATGTTAATATATTGTCCGTTGTATTTTGACAGAAATCATTGGAAAAAATAAACGAATTGAATTATGAAAGAACATCAAACTCGAGTGCTTTTTATGGTCTTACAGAATACTCGGATTTACCAGAGGAGGAATTTGTTAAAGAACGCTTATCTTTGAGCTTGAAACATAAACGAACAACAAGGAAAATTACTGATGGTTCAAGATACGATATAAAAGAAAAAGAGAATGAATCAGAGGTTTATAACCTGTACACAATAGTAGATAGAAGGAAGAACGTGGAAATAAATAAAAAATTGTCATCAGTGGAAAGTTTTAAGGAAGAACAATTAAGAAACAATTCTGTATCTGACGTGATTAAAGTAATGAACACTGCTGATACCAATAAATTTGAATTGAAAAATATAATCGATCAAGATGTTCTAACCATTTTCCAAAAATACTTCAACAACAAACAACCCTACAAAAACACAGACATAAATTCCCTCCCGAGAAAAATCGATTGGAGGGAAAAGGGCGTAATCACCGAGGTGAACAATCAGCAATCTTGCGGTGCCTGTTGGGCTTTCAGCGCAATAGAAATGATTGAAAGTATGAGCGCAATCAGAAGTGGCGTTTTGAGGAAACTTAGCGCTCAACAATTAATTGATTGCTCGAGGAATGGGAATGCGGGTTGTAATGGTGGAGATGTGTGTTCCGTGCTTCAGTGGATTGAAGATGAAGATGTTGGTTTGTTTTCGGAGGAGGAATATCCGCTGCATTTGAAGACTGAGGTTTGCAAGTTGAATCAAAATGGGAGAAGGGGAGGGGTTAGGATTAAGGATTTTAATTGTGATACGTAAGTTTGTGTAAATAATATTTAACAAAAAACTGTAAAAAAAAACTTCGTTTTTTGACTATGCAAGTAAAATCGGTAACATTTTAACTCTGGATCGACACATGCGTCTACAAATATCGTTTGATAGCCTATCAAAGTTTTGCTCTGAATCGACACAAGAGCTTACGAATATTCTTGTATCGTACGATTGTTTGATAGCTAATCAAATTTTGCTCTGGACTGATACATTCTTCTACGAATATTCGTGTATTTTACAAATGTTTAATTGCCTATCAAATATTTGCTCTGGATCGACACACGCGTCTACTAATATTTGTGCATCGTCCAAATGTTTAATAGTCTATCAAATTTTTGCTTTAGATCAACACATGCATCTACGAATATTCTTGAAACGTACGAAGATGCTTGTATTTTACGAATGTTTGATTGCCTATCAATTATTTTTCGACACACGCGTTTCCTAATATTTGTGTGTCGATTGAATGTTTGATAGTCTGTTAAGTTTTTTCTCTGAATCGACACATGCATCTACGAATATTCGTGTATCGTACGAATGTTTGATAGACTATCAAATTTTTGGTCTGAATCGTCTCATACGACTATAAATATTCGTGTATTCTACGAATTTTTGATAGGAGTTGCCTTGAAAACGTAAAATTAGGTTACACGAAGTAAACATTTGTGAAATGTATTAACGTGAGATTAAACATCATATCTAAGAGCAGTGTATTTTGAACTTTACTTTAAATCAGTCTTTTATACGCCAGGCGCATGAAGTAAAATTTCGAGTTTTTTTTTACGGGAGTGCTACGCCTTGCTCCGCACCTGCAAATACAAATGTGTAGAAGTGAAACACTTTTACATTGTTTGTATAACTGATACTTTATTAAATCATTATGCTTTCGACAACTTAAACTTGTCATTTTCAAACTAAAAAAACTTTTAGTTTGAAAATGTTTAAAGAAACGATAGTCAATGTATAACGGAAGTAGAATTCGAAATGTCACTTCATGCTTAATCAAAGCGTACAAACACCTGCTGGAAATTTCAAATTGAACGCGTTTAAAAAAATAAAATAAAAATAAATATACAATTTTTTATATGATTTTCTACCCACTTTTTCTTGATAGATTGCCAATTTTCAGAATTTATCATTTTATTTCAACCCCTTTTGACATTTTCAAAGATTTTGTTCTGCCTGGGTCTTAGATAAATTGAAGTTCTTGCAGGCGTTAGCAATTCTGCCGCCTCAAGCGGTAGCTGACCTATAATGCTCAAACGGATTTTAAAATATTTTTTTTTTTCTGATTGATACAATAATGAGTAATATTGCCTTGGTTACGATATGTCATAACATACTCATATCTCCCTAGGGAAATATGAAACTTTTTGACAATCCATATTTCCGTAGGGCTATAGATCCCTCCGGCTTCGCCGTCGGGATGTAACTAGCCAATCTCGGGAAATAATCTCTTCATATTTCGCTAGAGCTAATAATAATTATTGAACAACCAACAAAATAAAAATTTTATATCTCGACGCAGGATCGGCGCTAGCAGTTTCGCCGCCCCAGGCAAAGAGGTAAAATGCCGCCCCTTTATAACAAAAATTAAAAGAGATAACCTAAACCCTTTCCACGCTTAGTAGTAAAATAAAGCGTAAGCAAAAAAATTGGTAATAAAAGTGTTGAATTTGGCAAAAATACAAATTTCTTGATTTATGATTCTGGCACTATATTAAAATTAATGTTGCACTGAGAAAAAGAATAGACACAAATCTAGAATATAATTAAAAAATGCATTTATTAAAAAGACAGTAAAATAAATTATAGAACCACTAAAAATTAAAACCTAATTATTTTATTAATTATTGTGAATTTTTCTTTGAAATACACATAATGTATACGGAGTAAATTTTCAGGCATTAGTCGATTGTATATAAAAACGTGCAATATGAAGTTTAGAACGCGTGTTTCCACTCCCAGACTAAGCGTGAAGTAAAATTTCGAGTTTAGAAAAGCCTTAAAATTTGGTTTGGTCGCTCCGCGTAGCGGAGCGACCAAACCAAATTTTCAGGCTTTTCTAAACTCGAAATTTTACTTCATGCGCCACGCGTATAAAACCACTGATTTTAAGTGAAGTGAGAAATATACTGCTTAGGTTTAATCATATGTTCATTAATTTTACAAATGTTTATATGGAATATATGAAAGTATACTTAAAAGAAAAAATCGCTGTATTTATGTTTTGCTTATTAGAAGTTTCACGATTATAAAAATAGTCCTAAATTGTTTTTCTTTTTTATTTTTAGATTTGTTGATAACGAGGAATTTATCTTACACACATTAGCGAATCGAGGTCCTGTTGCGGTCGCCATCAACGCGATTCTTTGGCAAAATTATTTGAAAGGAGTCGTCCATTATCACTGCAGTTCGCATCCGAAATATTTAAATCATGCCGTTTTAATCGTTGGATATAATTTGGATGCTGAAATTCCTTATTACATTGCTAGAAACTCGTGGGGGAAGAAATTTGGGGAGAACGGATATATTTACATAGGAATCGGGAAAAATATTTGCGGAATAGCTAATGAAGTTGCTTACGTGGATGTTTAATATTAATATTTAATTAATAAATTGTTGTAGATAATTTTATTATATTTACATAGGTTTCCGTCACAACAATCCGTGTGTATACGACTTGAATTACTGAACTCAGAATCGTTTATTAATGCATCCTATAAACGTACTACTTTTTTTATTAATAAACGATTTTACCCCCGCATGTATTTTTTGATGCTGACGCTTTGAACGAATAATAATGGATTGCAACACGGATCACATTGCGATTTAGGTCCCAAGCGGGGGTCTGAGTTCATTAAAATTTCGTGTCTAAAAATAGTATTTTGAGGTTGTGTAGTGCGAACCCACACTGACAGTAGGGATAGTAGCTTCATACTCTCACTGGTTGGGGGGTTAGACATCAAATGCGACGGATAACTCGATTTATGTAAGACTACGGTCGATGGAAAATTTGTGTAATCAACTTGTTTATTAAAAACGATTAATAACAATTAGAGCACTGCACGGGCCGGGCTTTGGCTCGGCCCGATACCGGGCTGTGCCGGGTCTCGTATTTTTTTAAGCGGGCCTGGCCGGGCTTCCAAACCAAAATGTGAAAACGGGCTGAGACGGGCACATTTTTTTAAAGTTTGTTTTTATTTTTAAATGTTAGATTTTCTATAATCAAGTAAATATATATTGATAAGTGTGATAAATATCTTTATAAACTAGTGTTTTGAAACTTCATAAAAATGTTGAATTATTTAGACTAAAATATTGGCTGGGCCGAGCCGGGCCGGGTCGGGCTTGTTCTATTATTTACTCGGGCCGGGCTCAAGTCAATTATTTCATGACCGGGCCGGGCTTGCAAAACTGCCAGCGGGCCGGAGCGGGCCGGGCTCTAAAAAAACGGCCCGTGCAGGCCTCTAATAACAATTAAGTTTTAATACACAAGATCGTGAAATATCTGTTATTGTGATAATACTAATTTCATTTAACTAGGTGAGAAATTAGAACACATTTGTGCTCATAACACCAAAAGTCATAAGATGTGACTTGTTTAACTTATCAAAAGTGAATTTTAGTAACGAAATGGCATTCGTTTTAGGGAAATCACTTCATTAATTGCACAGATAACCTCCACACAGATTCGAATTTCTCGCCTAGTTAAATGAAATGAACTATAAGATTGATTTATTTTATTAAATAACTTGAAATAGCATTTTTATACAATAAATATACAAATGGCCATCGATCTAAATATATCTATTATTATCTACTTATTTTATTGATTATGTTTGTAAGTTGTGCAATTGAGAAAATACTCATTTCTAACAGCATATCATCAGAAGATAATTGTGGATATTTCGCTCATAATATAAAAATAATCGCTAATTTTATTAAGAACATACAGGATTGTTTTCTTTAAAGTATACCTACATATCTTAAAACACGGTAAAAATTTGAAAGAATGAAATAACCATTTGCAAAATGTATTAATGTGAGATGAAACATAAGCAGTATATCAAAACTTCACAATATTTCAGTGTTTTATACGCGTGGCGCATGAAATAAAATTTCGAGTTTAGAAAAGCCTGAAATTTTACTTCATGCTTAAATTGGGAATGGAAACACTTGTTCGAAACTTCAAATTGGACACTTTTATAAAATCGACGAATGCCTAAAAATTTCAAAAAAATCTCATCGAAAATTTGGAAGTTATGATTGACCAAACCAAATATTAAGGCTTTTCTAAACTCGAAATTTTACTTCATGCTTAGTCAAGAAGTGAAGCACTGTTAGAAGTTTCATATTGAACAGTTTTATAAATCATCGAAAAATTACTCGGAAGAAAAATTCCATGTATTCTTTAACTATTACAAACTGGATTAATTTTATTTGTTACCTACTATTTTTGTTTAACATTCATTGTAAATATTGTATTACTTATATTAATTTCAGTAATTGTGAGTTAATTTTTTATTTACCAATAAAACTTTTATAATTTGTTTAATATTTACACGTGTCGTGTGTTTAATGAAATGTTTATTTATTTGCATATATTTTTGGGTCATTGACGATCTATTTTTGGTAATTCGGACTAAGTTTAGAGGCTTTAATGTATCGCATATAGAATTTACACATTTGCAGTGCGCTCCATTGAGGCATGTAGCTGGCACACATGAATGGTTCCTTGGAAGATTTGGCAGAGAGTCGGAGTGGAAAATAAAATTGCAGGTAAATAACCCTGAGGTGAAAATGTCAAGATATATTATTTTACAATAAATAAACCAAGACAAATTTAAAAGAAATGATTTGTAAAAGAAAACTAGCACAAATAGTTTTCTCTTTTAAATTTTTCTTAGTTAAATTAGAAATGGATTAAAAATTGTGGACTTTATTATCAGTATTTTACAAGTTTTCTGAAATTCTTTAGGTTTTAAGTTAATTTACAGTTTCTCGGTTATGCTCAAAGTACAAATTAATTTTGAATTTAAACATTTAATTTTTGCACGGTTGCCCAATCCACGGGCCGATGAGACCTAAAGCAAGAGTAATTGCGGCCGAAGCGAAAGAAATATCAAATGTCAAATACAAAGATAAAAGGTAATTAGTGTGTGAAGTAAGGCTTTTGGGTACGATTTGCGAGTTTGGGGCAAGAGCCGTCAGGCGAATGACCTAGGCCCATCGGTGATGGATGTTTTATACGCCTATCGCATGAAGTAAAATTTCGAGTTTAGAAAAGCCTGAATATTTGGTTTGGTCGCTCCGCACTTTGCGCTACGCGACCAAACCAAGTTTTCAGGCTTTTATAAACTAGAAATTTTATTTCATGTTTAACCAAGGAGGCTTTGAATTAAGCTCTTTTGAATAACAACGAATATCAGAAAATTTACAGCGTATTCATCGGGATTACTTGAAAAAAAAATTCCCTGTATGTTATAATAATTCAATTTTAAATAAAGCTCCAGATTTTTCTATTGTAATATGTAAATTATTATTACTTACCTTTATTAAGCCTGCATACTTAAGAAGTTTAACGTTCTAAGGACCAATACATTTTTGCGCCTAAAACGGAACTAACTAAAATATCAAATTTGGCGCCCAACGCGGAGCCTAAAATGGGGTTTGGCACTCAATTCGGGGCCATCTAATGTAATCATGTTTACTACTCGACTAATAATACATTGTATAAATGGCCGTAGCTAGGAAAGGATATGGAGGTTTAAACATTTATTATTTTAATTTTTATGAAAGGGAATTGAAAAAAAAAATACAACAAAACATTCAAGCAAACAAAATGCTTTATTAGATACACCACTGCAATAAATACACGCTTGTAACAAACTGATATGACTTAATCATCAAATATTGTACTCAATTAGACAGTTTTGTTTAATACTAAAATAAATAAATAAATATAGTTAATGGTCAAATTTAGTAAATAACGAGATGATTGTGTTGGAACATACGAGAGAGCGAGTCAGGGGCGCGGCGGCCTCCCCCCAAGGGAAAACCGCCACAATCGGCTGTGTTTTGTTTTTATTCTTGTGTGTACATGTGTGAATGTATATGTTTTATTTTCATGTAAATGTGTGTTTGAGTTTGAGAGAGAGAGAGAGAAAAAAAAATCCGCATACACCTCAATAACAAATCCAAACAACTTGGTCTCTTACATAATACTATCGATGAAACTCCACAACATCTCTATTTAATATTAAATTACTTCGTAAAATTGACCTGAACTCTATTGACTAGGCACACTTAGTTTATATAATAACAAGAAACTGTCCTATTAAAAATAGAAACCTCCGACAATAAAATGAAACAGATAAAATAAATTAAAGACCGGCGGCAATTTGCCCCACGGATCGACAACGGTTTTATTCATTTTTTTTTTTCGATTTTTAAAAATAGTTTTTTTTCATATCATTACAACATATAAATTAAGATATTCTCATATTGTAACAGGACCAACAGTGTATACATGGAATGCTTAGCTTAGCCAGATAATGTGCTCCAATATAATCAAGTGACATTCACACCAATGTAACGATCATATCAAAATAAACTTCATCTGTCGGAATGTTCGTAAATATTCCAAAAAAATTCAACCGAGGGATATTTTTAATTTTACATTTTTTTAACATTTTGATTTAACAACTTTGAAAATACTTGATTTTTTCTTTCAGTAGTAGCCAACAAGTGGATGCTATTTAACATTATTGTCCACTGCCGCATAGACTTTAAGGGGATTTGGGTGGATTTTTTTTCACATTTTTTTTTTGTTCAGGGGTGCACTTGGTCTTAGGGTGCAAGGAGCATGCAATTCTAGGCCCACAGCGCGCTTGCTGCGTAACAAATCATCACTTGACTATTTATACATATATATAAATTTTATCAGTTTATTTTTTTGGATTTTCTTTTTTTAAATTTAATTTCACTCGTTTTTTTTTTCGGTTTTTTTATTTATTTCATATATATGTAACAAACATAGCTCAAAAATATATTGCCATGATTCAATTTCGCAAATATAGACAATACATCAGTCTTACAGTTGAGAGAAGTATAAGCTTAGGCTAACTACTAACTAGCTGTAACTACTACCCTTATGTTTACGAAAAAAAATTCTAAGGCGGCAGCACATCACAAGCAAGCAACGGAGAAGCACATTATCGGGGAAGGTCATGTGATTAATAGCTAGCTAGCTAGGATATGTTAGCTAACGACACATGTGCATGATGAGTTATTCTTTTTATTTTTTTGAGTTTATTTTTTTACACGGATACCTTTTTTGTTTAATATATATTTAACACGCACTATTGCTATCAAATATAGAATTTGCGATTTGTCTGCGCGACCTATGGCAGGAACAATGACGGACAAAGCGACTAGGCTAGAGGGTTGTTTTTTTTTTATTTTCATTTCGGCACTCGCGAGACCGTTAAGAGGCAGGGGCGGGTTATTTGGGGGGCCCGTGGCGTCCTGACGGCCGCAAACGCACGAGTGCCGTGGAATGTGCGGCCTCACAACAAGAAAACACTTAATATTAAACTCGGTCAGTTCTAACAAACATACCTACATACTATCGTAATAATATATAATACTATATGAATTATACAAAGGGGCACGCGCCGCGACGCTCGTTCAACTGTTTTTCCTTCTTTCTTTACAAAATTCTGTTTTTTTAATCAGAGATCGGCATCAAAAGACAAAACTTACAGACACAAATTATATAATTTATTTACCAACTTGATGGGTATCTAGGATCTTGTATTTTGGCGCCCAGCATGAGGCGACTCAATTTATCCATTTTTTCTGTCCCAATAAAGAGCTATCCAATGTATAAATGTTAATGTACAATACGCACCTCAATAAATAGATTTTGGCGTCGAATTATTACATACATTTTGGCGCCCAACACGGGGCTATCCAAAATTTCAGTGTTGGCGGTCGACGTGGCGTCAAGACGACACTAATTGAATTTTTTTTTACAAAAATCCTTCAATTGAAGATTTTTTCCAAATATCCTTTAATTAATGTCCCGGATTAGGATTTGTGGCGAGCAACAATGGGCCACACATATAAATTTCTGCCAAATCTCTTTGCTTTTTGATGAAGCGAACATCGGTTAGAGTTTTTTTTGCGTAAAAATCCTTTAATTGGAGTTTTTTTTGGACAAAATCCTTCAGTTATTATTATCAGAATTATTAAAAATTATATTTTTGGCGCCCAACAAGGGGCTGTACATGAATTTGTGGTCTCTTTACTATTTGATGAAGAAAATGCACAGAATGGAGGTTTGTCCCTCTAAACCGGGTATTTTTTAGTAATAACTGAATGCATGCAGAAAATCCTTTAGAGTATTTTTTGTACAAAATCCTTCAGTTGCTATTATCAGAATTATATAGAATTATATTTTTGGCACCCAACAAGGGGCTGCATATGAATTCGTGTTATCTTTGCTATTTAATGAAGAAAATGGAGGTTTGCCCTTCTAAATCTGGTATTTTTTTTAGTAATAACTGAATGCAAGCGTAAAAATCCTTTACTTTGAGTGTTGTTTTGTAATAAATCCTTCAGTTATTATTATTAGAATTATATAAAATTATATTTTTGGCTCCCAACAAAGGACATGAATTCGTGATCTCTTTGCTATTTGATGAAGAAAATGTACAGAATGGAGATTTGCCCCTTTAAATCTGGTATTTCTTCAGTGATAATTGAATGCAAGCGTAAAAATCCTTTAATTTGAGTTTATTTGTACAAAATCCTTCAAGTATTATTATCAGAATTATATACAATTTTATTTTTGGCGCCCAACAAGAGGCTACACATGAATTCGTGCTCTCTTTGCTATTTGATGAAGAAAATGTACAAAATGGAGGTTTGCCCCTCTAAATCTGGTATTTTTTTATAATAACTGAATGCAAGCATAAAAATCCTTTAATTTGAGTTTTTTTTGTACAAAATCCTTTAGTTATTATTATCAGAATTATATAAAATTATATTTTTGGCGTCGGCACACGAATTTGTGCTCTCTTTGCTATTTGATGAAAAAAATGTACAGAATGGAGGTTTGCCCATCTAAATCTGGTATTTTTTTTTTTTTAGTAATAACTGAATGTAAGCGGTAAAATCCTTTAATTTGAGTTTTTTGTACAAAATCCTTCAGTTATTATTGTCAGTATTATATAAAATTATATTTTTGGCGCCCAACAAGGGGCTATACATGAATTCGTGCTCTCTTTGCTATTTGATTCAGAAAATGTACAAAATGGAGGTTTGCCCATCTAAATCTGGTATTATTTTTTAGTAATAACTGAACGTAAGCGGTAAAATCCTTTAATTTGAGTTGTCAGAATTACATAAAATTATATTTTTGGCGCCCAACAAGGGGCTATACATGAATTCGTGCTCTCTTTGCTATTTGATTAAGAAAATGTACAAAATGTACAATAACTGAATGCAATTCTTTGTTTTTGTCTTTTTTTTATCCAAAAACCGATCTCTGATTTTAAACAAACTTCATCAAAACAGCTCTTTAAATGTACATATTTACATACATATATTTGTGTTTCTTGTAGGTGAAAGAACGGATCGCCAGCTGCCGCGACAAGTATAGGACGTACAAAGCACATAAAAATACAATTTGATATAAAACGACTAGAACTAGAGATACTTGGTAAGCAGCTACTTGGTCGGTGGCGCGGGCCGCGCTTGCTTTGGTCCGCGAGTTCCAGCCAACAAGCAAGGAGAATTGGTGTGATCAGTACAGTCATGGTACAACACAGTACGGTACAACGTTTCTCTCAAATCTCAAAAAACCGATTAACCGGTAAAAGCTTTCTTTTTTTTTTGTTTAAATTACAGTTATGTTTTTTTTTGCTTTTGGTGTTCGTACTTCGAAAAAGAGGAGGGAGCACTCTCAGACGACTGGGTGAATACAGGAAACAGATTTTAAGAAAATTTTCAACACCATCAAAAAAGTAAGAGTTAATGACGATATATACAGATAACCAGTGGCGGATCATAAGAATGTTTATTGGTGGGATTGCAGACATATACATACAGAAAACTTTTCTTTCATGTATACATATCTCGATGCGTATGCGTTTTGAGGCGTTCGATGTTTTGTAATGAGTTCAATTTGAAGTTTCGAAGGAGTGATTCCACTCCTTCGTTATGAAGCATGAAGCAAAATTTCGAGTTTAGAAAAGCCTGAAAATATGTCGATTGATTGAGTTACGTGAAGATCAAATTAATTTGACGAATAAAATTTTATTCGTCAAATCCTGAAAATTTGGTTTGGTCGCATAGCCACCAAACCGAATGTTCAGGCTTTTTTAAACTCGAAATTTTACTTCATGCGCCACGCGTGTTAAACACTGAAACATTGTGAGGTTGAAAAATACTTTACTCACTTTTAATCTTTACATTATTAAGAATTAAATAAGCTTTTACTTAACACGTTGATCGCCACCTTTATAACAATAAAAATATTACCTCAGACCGCTGCTTAAGTTTTTGTTCCAATTATAAAGAATAATAAAGCAAATATTTAAAGGGACATAAACGTTTTTAAACGTTCAGTCCACCTAGTTTATATGTCTATATAGTTATACTAGTTCCGCGGTATGGGCAGCACGATGCTTTAAAAGTTGTTTCTAGATGCGGCACAAGGTGGCATGTACCTTGTGCCGCATCTAGAAACAACTTTTAAAGCATCGTGCTGCCCATACCGCGGAACTAGGCAGGGCCTAAACGCAAATTTAACTGCGGCATAAGTGAATGCCGCGCGATCAACGTGTTAAGCTCTTAAAACTTATTCTGGCGTAGAAATTGCGTTCAATTCAAACGCTCAAAGTTGAAAATTATCTATTTTTTAAATTGAGAAATGTTCAACTTCGTAAAAAAGTTGTTCTAAATTAGTTTTTTGTTTGTTATTAAATTAAATTTTTTTGTAGTCAATTTAAAATTAAATGCGCTTTTATTTAATCTCTTAAAGCTTATCCCGATGTGAAAAATGCGTTCAATACAAACAAGCGCTCAAAGTTGAAAATCATCTTTTTTTTAAATCGACTAATGTCTACTTTTTAAGAAAAGTTTTTCAATACAAACGCTCAAATGTGAAAATCATTTTTTTAAATCGAGAAATGTTCACTTTTGAAAAACGTTGTTGTTTTCAATATTTACATTAATAAGAATTACATGAGCTTTCATTTAAGCTCTCACAACTTATTGTGGCGTAGAAATTGCGTTCAATTCAAACGCTCAAAGTTGAAAATCATATTTTTTTTTAAATCGAGAAATGTTCAATTTTGAAAACAGTGGTTATAAATTTGTTTTTTTTTTTTACTAAATTGCATTTTTTTGTAGGCTATTTAGAATTAAATGCGCTTTTATTTAAGTTCTTAATGCTTATCCTAACGAGAAAATGTGGTTCAATACAAAGGCTCAAGGTTGAAAATCATCTTTTTTTTAAATCGACAAATGTTCACTTTTCAAAAAGAAACCATGAGATGACCCACCCTTTAGTCTAAACAATGCTAACTTATTTAGTCAAATAATTAGTCATTACTAATTATTATTCTAATCAATAGTCGATTATTGATTGATTACTCATCAAATAAAAAAATAAATTCATGACTCAATTACTGAAAATTTGTCAAAACAATGCTAACTTATTTAGTAAAATAATTGGTCATAACTAACGATTATTCCAACCAATAGTTGATTACACTAAAAAGAGTGTTATTCCTTACTTCACTTTTTATTTGTATCGTTAGATGTACATTTTGAGACACAAAGTGCTTATTATCAATAAAAAATTAGTTTGTTATTGATAATGAGCGCCTTGTATCTCGAAATAAATAAAAAGTGAAGTAAGGAATAACAGTCTTTTTTAGTGTATTAATCACTTAACGTAAACTCAAAAACATACAGTTATCAATAGTTGATTATTGATGCATAATTTTAACATAACTCAATGACTAAAAAAATGTTTATTAATCATGTCTAACAACTGCAAAATTGGTCATTAGTCTTAGTCATCAATCGACTAAAAATGTTTCCAATCAATAGTTGATTATTGATTGATTACTCATCAAAATAAATTCATGACTCAATGACTAAAAATTGTTCAAAACGATACCAACTTATTTAGTCAAATAATTAGTCATAACTAACGAATATTCCAATCAATAGTTGATTATTAAAGCATAATTTCAACATCACTCAATGACTAAAAAAATGCTCAATAAGCATGTCTAACAACTGCAAAATTAGTCATTAGTCTTAGTCATCAATCGAGTAAAAAAATACCCAACTCTGTTTTTAATTAAACTTTCTACCAACAAAGAAAATGTATCCACATTTTTGAATTTAACGCTAATATAAAGTAGGGATAAATATTAAGGGGTTAAATAAATTCACTCATTTAGAAGCTCTTAATATTTATCCCTACTTTATATTAGCGTTAAATACGAAAAAGTGGATACATTTTCTTTGTTGATAGAAAGTTTAATTTTTTACAAACATAAAAAATGCCTCATGGTAGAGTATTTAGAATTAAATGAGCATTAATTTAAGCCTCCGACGTTTTATCCCACTTTCGCTCAGTGCAAACGCTCAAAAGTCGAAAATTTATTAAATCAACTTTTCTTTTTAAGGAATTTGGATTTTAGCCGTTGATCTTGAGACATTTTTATTCCTCCAAAAAGGAGGATACATTTCTCATTTGATAAGTTACATTTTTAAGAAATTTAAAATATGCTTTATGGTAGACTATTTAGAAATAAATGAACTTCAGTTTAAGCTTCCGACGTTTTATCACAGTTAAAAACGCGCTTCGTGCAAACGCTCAAAAGTCGAAAATTTATTAAATCAACTTATTTTTAAGGAATTTGATTTTCAGTCGGAGGTCTTGATACATTTATTTAAAACTGTTATATAATAATAATAATAAATGCCTTTATTTATTGAAACGAAGACATCATTATAATTTATTCTTTTTTTAATTTTTAAAAACCTTCTTTTCTATATAAAAATTATTGTATTTTAATATGGCTCATAATTCCAACACTCGTGAATTTAAAAAAAAATGATATTTGTTTTGATTAAATCTTAACTGAACCACATGTAAATGACATCTCGTTTTTTGTTATTTTATTTAAGCTCCAAACACTCGTGAATTTAAAAAAAATAATATTTGTTTTAACTTAATCACATGTAAATGAAATGTCGTTTCTTGTTATTTTATTTGAGCATGAGTTGTAAGGAAGTTAAGAAAAAGAAACGTTTAGAAGAGAAAATCTAGTTTATTCTATCTGCAATTAAGAATATATAAATAATGTCCCCTGTTAATAAAAACAACGCCACCAAATTTTCACGCGTATAAAACATTGAAATATTGTGACATTGAAAATATACTGCTGAAAAAGAATATTTTCAATTGCACAATATTTTAGCGTTTAACACGCGTGGCGCATGAAGTAAAATTTCGAGTTTAGAAAAGCCTGAAAATTTGGTTTGGTCGCTCCGCTTCGCGGAGCGACCAAACCAAATTTTAAGGCTTTTCTAAACTCGAAATTTTACTTCATGCTTTCCGGGATTGAAAACACTCGTTCGAAACTTTAATTTGAACTCATTAAATAAACAACGTATGCCTCAGCATTTATACGTATCGGAATTTGTATACTTAAATGCAAAATGTATGCGTGTATCTTTTAATTTATATTGTTTATTTAATGACGAGCCGCCACTGCAAACAACTCCATAGAAGGAACTAAAATTACGATTACGATTTGCATGCATACACAATCTATAAATGAAGAGTAGTTTTGTTTTTGGAAATCCATGTTAGCTGCGCAGTTGAATTTGAGTCTCAATTCCTAACGAATCGTCTTGTTTAATCAGATTTTTTTTTTCATGGTGAATTTTTCCTTTAAACAGTTTTATTTACAGCGAGTTTTTCTTTTAAGCATACATATCCCGATGTGTGTTCTGTGATTTTTCAGGCATTCGTTGTTTTTGAAAAGCGATCAATTTGAAGCTTTTTAAACGAGTGTTTTTCACTCCTAGGTTAAGCATGAAGTAAAATTTCGAGTTTAGAAAAGCCTGAAAATATGGCTTGGTCGCGTAGCGCGCAGCGATACGCGACCAAACCAAATTTTCAGGCTTTTCTAAACTCGAAATTTCACTTCATACGCAACCTGGGCAAAACACCGACTTATTGTGAAGTTTAAAATAATATACTGTTAAAGCTTGTATTGGACGACACTATTTTCTTGTACAAGAAAATAATATACTATTTTCTATCATGGTATATAACACAAAATATGACCAAACCAAATAGAACATGTCCTATTTTCATTATACAAAATTGTACAAGATTCACGTTTGGTCATATTTTGTGTATTACATCATGATAGATAGTACTATACTATTTTCTTGTACAAGAAAATAGTGTCGTCTAATACAAGCGTATAGAATTGTATTTTGAACTTCACGTTAAATCAGTGTTGTATCCACTTGGCGTGCATGCAAGTAAGAATATATTAAGAATTTTCTTTACTGATTGAGCAAACCAAATTTTCACGCGTATATAGCTTGTATTAGAAGACACTATTTTCTTGTACAAGAAAATAATATACTATTTTCTTGTACAAGAAAAAAATATACTATTTTCTTGTACAAGAAAATAGTATACTATTTTCTTGTACAAGAAAATAGTATACTATTTTCTATCATGGTATAATACACAAAATATGACCAAACGCGAATCTTGTACAATTTTGTATAATGGAAATAGAACATGTTCTATTTGGTTTGGTCCTATTTTGTGTATTACACCATGATGGAAAAGATTATACTATTTTTTTTGTACAAGAAAATAGTATAATAATACTATTTTCTATCAGGGTGTACCAAATAGAACATGTCCTATTTCTATTATACAAAACAGTACAAGATTCGCGTTTGGTCACATTTTGTGTATTACACCATGATAGAAAATAGTATACTATTTTCTTGTACAAGAAAATAATGTCGTCTAATACAAGCTTAAAATATTGTGAAATTAAAAAAATAAACTGCTAAACGAGAATATTTCAGATTTCACAATTATTTTAGCGTTTTATACGCGTGGCGCATGAAGTAAAATTTCGAGTTTAGAAAAGCCTGAAAATTTGGTTTGGTCGCTCCGCTTCGCGGAGCGACCAAACCAAATTTTCAGGCTTTTCTAAACTCGAAATTTTACTTCATGCTTAACCTGGGAGTGGAAAACACTCGTTCGAAGCATCAGGTTGAACGCTTATATAAAAGCAACGAATATAAATTTATAGAATTTACGAGAGTTGATCAAAAAGTAAAGTTAGAAAGTGTACACGTTTCATTGCATCTCTCGTACATTAAGATATGTATACAAAAATAAAAAAAATCCCCGTAAAAAGTATTTGAATGCGAGAAGCGATTTTGAATTTCGTATTAATTTTAGAATATCTGGATCAACATTAAATAGTTTTTTTTTTTTTTAGAAAGTACGACAGGTCACCAGAGGGGTGCAAACTGATAACTTATCTGGGTCTGGGAAGGCATTTCCGTTAATCACAGTCTGTTAGAGGTTCTGTTCGAGCGCGATACCGGGTATTAATTAATTTTTCTTCATCATTAATTCTTCATTATTAAATACTTCTTTAATAATTAAGGTGCTCGGAAGTGTGGACTCTGCGGCGTGGCGCAATAACAGTGCACAACAACAATTCTACAACATGAGCAATTTGCGAAAATGTATAAAAATTTATAATCTGGAACAATTTTTTTTTTATCAATTTTCATGCAGTAAATATAACAAGACATTGTGCGACGGGAATGTGTGACCCCCTTATTTTTAAAAAGGGATTCTTTTTTTTCTTCTTCTTTTCTTGTTTTTTTTTGTTTTTTTGTTAAAGACTAGAGTTTGCACATTGCAAAATACCAAGCGGACAAGGGGGAGGACTACTTGTTAAAGTTATGTACACTTCACGAGGATAAAATAGATAAATGTTCCCTAGAGTAATTGACATGAAGGTAAACGCAACATATTGAAGTGATAGACCGGGCGCGGCTTGAGCCGGAGTTGTTTTTTGTTTTTTGATTTATCAATAATTTGGATTCGGTGGTTTGTTTTTGCATCAAGTCGCGGACGGTTTTTTGTACCTAATCCATTCAACCACAACATGGATTCTTACAGTTTTTTTTCCGCCCCGGCTGAAGCCGCGACTTTTTTCAACCACCGGGCTTTTACTGCATATCACTAAGTTCGTTACCAGAAGAAATGTGTTGTTGAATCAGTCTTACCGAAAAATGCTTAAACAGAAAGTGCGGCTTGGTCCGCACGCATCACTAGACTGCTTACTATAAGTATATTCTCAAACTACAACGCTACTAAGTATTTTTATTCATAATATATAACTAATGACTATGATACCATTAAATCACACATGCCTATAACTATATATAGGATCTGCTTAGTTGGGCCCAGGAAGATTGTTCAAATAATTATACAAGCTGCTGCTTTCGCAGGAGATTATCGTCACTTATAGCCTAAGTATAAAAGGTAATGTATGTTTTTCATTTCTTTTCTTTTTTAATCAATAGGCTGCATCACAGCCGTGCCGTGCGTCCGGCTCGGCTCATTTTTTTGCGTTTCTCACGAAAGGATTCACATTTCACCAAACATAACCTCCAGTTATCACCAGTTTTTTCACTACGGTGCAATCTAAACTAAAAAAATAAAATAAATAATAATAGAAAGGATAATACAAAGGTAAAGGGGGTTGGGTATTCAATAATACAAAGACAAGGGGGTTGGGTGTTCAATCATCATCATCATCATCACTCACTATTCTTATTCTGGAATTGTTAAGAAATAAAAATTCCAAAACAACTTTTAACCTCAGAATTGCAAATTAATGTCAGTTCCTTTTAACTTCAACAGAAGAGATATTCAACATTGATCTAAAGATCAGAGATAAACTACAGTTTGAATATTTATGCAGTTAAAGATGATCCAAGCTTTCCGTCTGGTATTTCTAAAAAAAAGCTAAAATTCCAACTTTAGTCACAATTTTGTATTAAAGATATTGAAGGTATCAAAGAGTATATTTATAAATTCAAATTATATTAAATAAACTCTTGTGATATTTAATGGAAGTTTCTTACAGACAAATATCAACCTTAAATAAGTTACGCAATCTTTTTAACAGCTTTATTACGAGACAATTGATTATTAAAAGAGTATGAAGATTGGAGATTGTCAATTTAAAAACTTTTTTCAATTAACTGTTGTAAATGGACATTTCTTACAGAATAATATTACGGTATGAGTTACGTGAAGATATTAAATTAAATAAAACTAGTAATCCTTTTTCTTCACTGGTTTATTTGTAACACTAAATGTACATTTTGTTCACCAAGTGAACATTTTCAATAGCTGTACTAAACTATACTACAGCTATTGAAAATGTTCACTTGGTGAACGAAATGTACATTTAGTGTTACAAATAAACCAGTGAAGAAAAAGGATTACTAGTTTTATTTAATTTCTTACAGACATTTATAGCTCAAAGCTCAAATAAGTTAGGATATCTTCTCAACATCTGTTCATGAGACAGTTGATATTATTAATTAAGTATTAAGATTAGGGATTGTCAATTTATCAACTTTTTTAATTACCGATAGATAGCAAGAAGCCAAAAAGTGGAAATGTTACCTTTTGTTCGAACACTCCTCAACTTATTTATTACTTTTAATTTATTGTTAGTATTAAGCATTAACTGTATTTTTAAATAACTTGCCTTGGATAAATTGAGCATTATCAATTGACGATTTGCAATGATAATAATAAATAATTAGGATTCCTTAGTAAAAGCTGGTAGCCGTTGGTTTTTCAGAATTATTGAAAACCTGTAAATCACAATATCGTGTTAGGAATAAAAGTCATTAAATACAGGTAAAACTAATGGTATTTAATGAATAATCTTTATCAAGGGTTTAATCCTTGATTAAGCATGAAGTAAAATTTCGAGTTTAGAAAAGGCTGAAAATTTGGTCGCTCCGCGTAGCGGAGCGACCAAACCAAATTTTCAGGCTTTTCTAAACTCGAAATTTGACTTCATGCGCCACGCGTATATAAAACTGAATTAAAATAAAGTTCAAAAACGCATATTCCATCAGATATTTAGTATATTATGCCTTTAACTATATTATTAACTGAAAATGGCCTAACTCCATTTCTCAATTTTTGTTGTTGACTGTAACAATCTTCAAAATATAAGGGTTTCTCTCATAAACAACAATTTGTTGTTAAATATATGCAAAATATGTAATATATACCGTGCGATTGTTTAAAACATGATTTAGAGTAGGCTATGAGTTTTAAATTAGATTAGCAATACTAACTGTTAACACATAGTTTAGCATAACCTCAAATTTATTCCATCATTCAATTAGCAAGCAGTCTGGGCAACCGCACAGAAGAAATGCCGCCTACTCTAAATCATAATTTAAATTTAGTTTAGTTTAGTTTATTGACGGATAATCTCCTATTACAAAAATATACACAAAAGAAAGAGTATCAGTAAACAATATACAAAAAATGATCGCACTGTAATTTTAATATACTTAATTATTAATTGTTGTGTATCACTGAATACCTAAAACTTTAAAGATTATTAAAGTCAACAGCAAACAATTGAGAAACGTAGTTAGGCGAATTTCAAAATAACCTGCTCATATAATTTATCTTTTTAAAAGAGTCCAATTTAAAGCTTTAAACGAGTGTTATCCACTCCCAGACTGAGCATGAAGTAAAATTTCGAGTTTAGAAAAGCTTAAAAATTTGGTTTGGTCGCTCCGCGAAGCGGAGCGGCCAAACCAAATTTTTAAGCTTTTCTAAACTCTAAATTTTACTTCATGCGCCACGCGTATTAAACACTAAAAACGCTGAAATATTGTAAACAAGTGAACTTCACTTGAAATCAGTGTTTTATACGCATGGCGCATGAAGTAAAATTTCGAGTTTAGAGAAGCCTGAAAATTTGGTTTGGTCGCTCCGCTTCGCTACGCGACCAAATCAAATTTTCAGGCTTTTCTAAACTCGAAATTTTACTTCATGCTTAACCTGGGAGTGGAAAACACTCGTTTTCAGTTTCAAATCGAACTTTAAAAAAAGACAACGAATATCTGAAAATATACACCATATAATCGGGATATGTATACTTAAAATTAAAAGAAAAACTCTGTTTTCGTAAGACAAACTAAATCATTTTAGTTTTAATCGATTTTGTTTGTCTTTTTTGTAAATTGTTTGTGATTTTATGTTTTAACTGAGGAGTGTTCGAACAAAAGGTAACATATGCAATTTTTTGAGAAATCACTAAAATATGAAAAAATTTTCCTGTTTGTTTGAAAACGGAAGTTTTGACTCGGTTTTTCTATGGAAATTGTTACTATTTGCGTATCAAATTCAACCAAAAATCAAATCAAATTTAACCAAAATGTGTAGTTTATAAATTTACTTACAATTCCTCAAAAAAAGCAAGAAGCCAAAAAGTGGAAATGTTACCTTTTGTTCGAACACTCCTCAACTTATTTATTACTTTTAATTTATTGTTAGTATTAAGCATTAACTGTATTTTTAAATAACTTGCCTTGGATAAATTGAGCATTATCAATTGACGATTTGCAATGATAATAATAAATAATTAGGATTCCTTAGTAAAAGCTGGTAGCCGTTGGTTTTTCAGAATTATTGAAAATCGTTTTCATATAATTGTTTAAAAAAATATATACTGTATGAAATTGGCTCAACGAATCTGAAGCCTAATTTAATTTAACAAAATTCCGCTAAAAATCGATTTGCATTTTTATTACCTTCGATTAACCGGTAAATCGGTTAACAATCCCTAATTTAAATCTTCAACAACAGAACATTAAATTTATCAATTTTGACGCCCAACGCAGGCCAATAAAAAATGTAAAAAAGTAATCGATTTTGAGCATTTTAATTCTGAGTACCAATGATTTACCGGTAAATCGGTTAACAGGTTCTGGTTCTTTGGGGAGTGCGCATTTCTGCACTGCACTTAGGCCTCATTAGGCCCATTGTGCTAAGGTTAACAGGTACTGTATGAAATTGACTCAACGAATCCAAGGCGTAATTTAATTTACCAAAATTCCGGTAAAAAATCGATTTGCATTGTTATTACCTTCGATTTACCGGTAAATCGGTTAACAGGTATTATCCCTAATTTAAATCTTCAACAACAGAACATCCAATATATCAATTTTGGCGCCCAACGCGGGGCAATCAAAAATGTAAATTTAAGGGACAACTAAAATGATCCATTTTCAGCATTTTATTTCTGGGTACCTACGATTTACCGGTAAATCGGTTAACAGGTTATAATCCCTAATTTAAATCTTCAGCAACAGAATATTCAATTTATCAATTGTGGCGCCCAACGCGGGACAATCAAAAATATAAATTTAAAGAACAACCAAAATGATTCATTTTTCGCATTTTAATTCTGAGTACACTAATTTAACTTAATTCTTAGCCCATTTGTTTTATTTTTGCTTATATGTATTTCTTCTGAGAATGTTATCAATTGTCAACAAATTTAAATAAATAAATGCAATTGAAAATTCTTGTATGAGTTTTGATAATTTCCAAGATATTATTAGGAATTTTCATTTAAAAATCTCATAGATTAAAAAAGTTCATTTAAAGACCTCGTAGTTTAAAAAAGTGTAGAATTTAGTCTGATTTTTTTTAAATTAAAAAAAGTTTTAAAAAGCCAAACTGTTTTTTAGCAAGCTTAAAATCATTAACATTTTTTTAGAAACACCTTTCAACAGTTCTATTCCTCATAGATTACAAAAAGTTTATTTAAAGACCTCGTAGATTGAAAGAGTGTAGAACTTAGTTTTAAAAATTTTAAATTTAAAAAACGTTTAAAAAATGCCTAAATTGTTTTATGAGTAATGCAATTGATAATTATTGTATAAGTTTTGATACCCAACTTAATATTTTATTATGAATTTACGTTTAAAGACCTCATAAATTAAAAAACGTTCATTCAGAAGATCCCATAGTTTAAAAAAAGTGTAGAATTTAGTGTGATTTGCTTTCTTATTAATTAAAAAAAAGTTTTAAAAATGCTCAAATTGTTTTTAGCCAGTTTAATTAATAATCATAACATTTTTTTTTAGAAACAACGTTAATTTTAAACACCGTAAACAGTCTTATTTTTTTAAGAAATAACATTATTTTTAACGATTAATAAAAAATAATTGAACGTTTAAATTTAATGTTCATAAAATACATAAAAATATGAATAGTAAAGTTTTATATTTGATAACACTTTTAAATATTTCAACCGCGCAATTTAATTATTGGGGTAATTTTAAATGTGTATAGAAAAGAAAATCGCTAAAGATGATTAATTTTAAACTTAATGAAATTTGGGTTTATGAGCAATTTTACATTGAGATCGAACTTTCTTTGGTTTCAGAAAACACTACTTACTTAGCTTAAAGAATTCTTACTTAACTTAAAGAACTGTATGTGTAATCCTTCTTTAACGTTTGCTGTTAAAATGTAACTTAGATATGTATCTGAATGTTTTTTTAGGCTATAAACAAAATACACGGACCGGCAGAAAAAACCGGCCACCATAACATATTTTCAAAACCGAGTGTTAAGTTTATATATCTTTTTTCGGTTAATTTCTATTCAATAATGTTCCTTTCGATTAATATCATTATTAAATTATACAAAGAATTATATAAGTTATTTTGTGATTTTTTCTTGATGGCCCGTTTTTAGATGCATAAATCCAAAACTTCAAATAATTGTTATCCTTGAATTATGCATCTAAATTTCATTAAAAGAAAAATATAAAAATTCGAAATTGTAATACTTCTGTTACATATTTGTCGATTGATTAATATTGTTAATCTTGAGTTAGAAATGACTTAGAAATAATTATGTATAAATTTCGCCAAAAGAAAAATATAAAAATTTAAAATTGTAATACTTCTTTTACATATTTGTCAATTGATTAATATTGTTAATCTTGAGTTAGAAATGAGTTAGAAATAATTATTTATCTAAATTTCGCTAAAAGAAAAATATAAAAATTTAAAATTTTAATATTTCTGTCACATATTTGTCGATTGATTAATATTGTTAATCTTGAGTTAGAAATACGTACTTATTAAAGGATATTTTGATATTAGACTAGTTAATATTTTGTGACATCTTTGTTTTATTTTCTGTTACCACTGTGATAGGTGAATACACGTTGACATTTAGAGTATCGGCATCTATTTTTTTATTTTTTTAGAAATACCTTATAAAATTGTGAGAAAATTGCAGATCATCTTTACCTGTTTATAGATTCCAGAATAAGAACGGCTCGTCGTCGAAATAAATAAATACAAGAGAAGAAAAGTGAAATAAATAAAATAAAACAATAAAATTAATGAAAACTGCAGAACTGGTATTATTAATTAAAAAAAGCATTTACAACAAAAATTCAAAAACAAAACAATGTACATTTAATTTAAGAACAATTTACCATTAAAATTAATATAATAATAACAACAAATATCTAAAAAAAAAAACTGCATAACTGGGTTCCTGTTCCGGGGCCCGATCTGCACCGCATCCGCGGTGCCCCTCCGAGGTAGTCTTAGAGGAACAATAGAAAAAATAGAGTGTACTCTGAACAAGACACAAAACAACGCAACACTTGTCGGAGGGGCACCGCGGATTATTTTTTTTTTCAATATATCAAAAAATGCATATCAAGCGCCATCTTTCTTTCTTTTTCATATATATATATATAATATTTCGATTTCGAATTCCTCGTCATCGGGGGTGTAACTATATATTTTCAATTCTTTTTTCAGTAATAAGATGAGATCGCTCAGCCCCCGCGCGCTCATGTGATAACAACATAAATAAGACATAAATAATAATAATAATAAAAAAATAATGATATGGTAAGTGAATTGAACGGGGTAGTTAACTGGTTTTTTTTTTCATCTTCTGTTTAACTTTACGCTACATCAACACGAGGGGCAGTTGAATACCCGGTTCTACCAACTAAATCAAAATCCTATCTAATAGTGTTCTTATTACTTGTTTTTTTTTTTTTTCATTGATTGGTCGAGATTCGGAGAGCGGTGTGTGCGGCATGAAACAAGACATGCATGGTGTGAACAACCCGCGCTCGCTATCTTAAACATTGGCAGCATTAACAAACAAATCAAATATATTACTACTTACTACAAAAACTAATAATAATAATAATAATTAAGAAAGGGGGAGAGGGGGTGTGAAAATATTGCATGCACCATACAATCCTTTTCACTAACTTAAATAGACAATAGAATATAACAAAACTAAAATGAAACAAAATAATAATAATAATAAAAAATAATAATAATAAAAAATTGGGGCACGGCACATGGTGTCATACAGTGAGAGTAATAAGATTATATATTGTATATAATGATACAACCATAGGCGTCGAATCTTTGCTTTACATCACTCCAAAAACTAGGACCTACTCATTTCGTCCACACCGGCTTGTCACAGAAGAGTCGGTATAAAATCATTAGTTTGGTAGTTAATAATTAATTCTACTAATTTTTAGAACTTGCTATTCGTGTTTTATTCATTCAATAAATAATATACAGTAAATTTTTGTTTTAAGTATACATACAATTGTATACGCTGTATATATTTAGATATTAAAGCTCAAAACGAGTGTTTTCCACTCCCAGATTAAGCATGAAGTAAAATTTCGAGTTTAGAAAAGCCTGAAAATTTGGTTTGGTCGCTCCGCGAAGCGGAGCGGCCGAACCAAATTTTCAGGCTTTTCTAAACTCGAAATTTTACTTCATGCGCCACGCGTACTAAACACTGATGTGATGTGATGTTTAGAATACACGTTTTTAGCATACTGCTTTAGTAGATATTTTAAACTTCACCTAAAATCAGCGTTTTATACGCGTGGCGCATGAAGTAAAATTTCGAGTTTAGAAAAGCCTGAAAATTTGGTTTGGTCGCGTAGCGCTACGCGCTACACGACCAAACTAAATTTTCAGGCTTTTCTAAACTCGAAATTTTACTTCATGCTTAATCTGGGATTGGAAAACACTCGTTTAAAGCTTTATTTTGAACTCTTTATAAAGACAACGAATCTGAAGATTTACAGCGTATACAGTATATTATGATATGTATACTTAGAAGAAACACTCTTTGTATTTTGATACAGATTTTTTTTCGAGTTACATTAGGAACATGTTTATTCAAATTACTTCAAATTGTGTTATCAACAGATATAAGTTAAGTTGTTAAGATAATTGCAAGTACTGAGGAAATATTTTTAGTACACTTTAATTAAAAAATATGTGAAACAAATAAAGTGATTTCATTTCTGCTATCGTTTATTAATTAGGAAATAATTCACTACCTAAAATTAAATTTCTATAAAGATCAAACAGTATGGACAAGATTCTGAAACTGAAATTAAGTTCTTAATGCAGATGCGGACAAAATGAATAAGTCGCCCAAGAACTAAGCTAATTTTTCATAAATCACACCGACTAGACTAAGGGGTGTTTTCAATTACTGTAAACTACTACTCTACGGAGGTGGATTGAAACACTCAAATTTAATACCCTTCATTTTTTAAATCACTCAACACTATATTCCTATAAAGTATATATTACGCAACTTTTCAAATTTTCAAAGTGTAAATTAAAAATTATTTAGTCTTGTCAACAGCCATCAGCCTTACACCACCTGCAATTTAAAATCTAAGGTCTAAATAGAATTGCGTATTTCATAATAATCAAGATACATTTTCTTTTAAATAGAGTTTGAATGTTAAGTAAAAATGGGGCAAATAACGGTTAAACTAAAATTTTAAAACTGTTTGCATCAATTTTCAATAAATATTCAAGCTTCACTTTAAAGATGAGTACAAGAAAAATCAATCTCTTTTAAGTAGAGCTTAAAAATCAAGTTAAATCAGCACAAATAGCTGTTTCATTAAAATTTTAACAACTGTTAGCACCATTTTAACTCAACATTAAAACTTTACTTAAAATCTCCGATTGATAAAGAAAATCATTTGGAAATCAGAAATCACCCGATTAATCGAAGCAAACAATATGATGAATATTAAAACAATAATAACAAAGTTGTTTGTATCAACTTTATTTTGGCTAGTTTCGCTATTTTCGGACATTATTAAATGGAAGCTGAATAGGAGGAAACTATGGGCCTAATGAAGGCTTAGTGCAGTGCAGAAATGCGCACTCCTCAAAGAACCAGAACCAGGAGGAAACTAGTCATAATATAGTGATGCCAGCACAGAGTCTCAAATGTTTCAATAAGCGAAATAAGTGAAAAAATATGCTACAAATTTCATTAATTATCCTTCCCCAATGTTTTAATATGTATCACAAAGTGATAATTTTGCTCATCATCAACAAACTTTTGATTAACTGAAGCAAACAATTTACAAATCAGCTGTTCCTAATTGAAATTCTTTAAACCCAGAAAAGTAAACTTGCTTTGTTGTATCAATGGTGTTCCCATAGTAATAAAATTGTAGAAAACTCAAATATAAACTCTAATAAACTCAGTCTTTTATGCAACAAATAAATATACTGCTTGACAAATCCAGGTCGAGGTTAGTATTTATGGCAAAAAAACAAAACACCTTGCTGGATTTATCAAATAGTCAAATACAAGATAAAAATCTAGTTTTCAATCCACCCTCGTATTAATAATAATAAATTATAATAACAATAATAACACACACATCCCCGTCAATTCGGGTACTTACGGAAAAATCCTAGTCGCCAGCGGTTTCTTTCATTTATCCCTCTCTTTCTTATATTTTTCATTCGACGCCTATGGTGATAAGATTTAAATATACATATATACACAAGGGGAGGGGGGCTACGGTGACTAGGGGTAGCTAACAACGCGGCTTCCCGCAAAAACAACAACGCGCTATGCTACGGACATTCACAACACCATACACTCATATTAAAATATAGATATATTAATATATATTATATATGGAAACTTGATGCACAAATTCTTTTTTTTTTATAATTTAAATACAACAATGGCCCAGGCACCGCTATGCTTGGTTAACATTTCTATTTGATAATATCCCTGTTTTAATTTTTTACACTTAAGTAATTGATAGGTTTTGGTCATACTGTGGGCCGATGCGCTCGAGTTTTGGAGCGCGTAACCGAAACATTTCGCGCGCGCGCTTGCGCGCACCGTTCGTTCGCAATTTTATTTTTTAAAAATATCAACATTACAAAACTAACAGTGTTTCTCTTTTTTGTTTTTATGTGTGTGTGTTTCTTTTGATGAAAAAATTATTAAATTACGCCCTAGTAGCGAGACCATTCCGTATTATTTAAAAATGCATCAACAAAAAGTGTGGGGGAATGGAATCTGCTGAGCGCGGTCTCAACAAGAGTAACTGAATGTGGTTTTTCGGTTTGTAAATTTCGATTTAAATTTTACAAGCCGATCGGTGGGACTTGCACGTAGCGGTAGATGTAGAGCCTGTAATCTTTACTGGCCAAAACCACGGAACCGTCGTCCATTAAAGCAACGTCGAAACACTGCGCGTGCTTGACTTTGCTCTCCAACGCGGACACTAGTTGCCCGTCCTGGGTGAAGATGGTTAGGTTGAAGTTGTTGTGGTTGTCCGCGATTAAAATCTCTCCAGCAGCATTAATTCCAACTCCAATCGGGTAATTGGTGATGCCCTCACCTCCAATTTGCCGCAAATACACACCCTCGTAACTAAAAACTTTAACGCAATGCGCGCGGTTGTCACTAATAAAAATCTCCTGCTTGTCATTAACAACGACTCCATTGGGGAACTCCAGATGCTTAGAACAGCCGAACTTTTGCAAGACCGTGCCCGTTTGATCGAAGATGATAACGCGCATCACTTTGCATTCAACGACAACGATACGTCCCTTGTTATCAACGGTTACGCCGCGCGGGTGTTGCAAAATGCTAGCCCCGAATTTCCTCACGAATTGTCCATATTGGTTGTAGATCTGTATTTGGTGTGTTGGCGAGCGTTCAGTCACGATGATATCCCCAGAAGTGCGCACCACGGCAACCCTGTTCGGATACAAGAGTTGCCCGTCGCGTTTCCCGCATTCGCCAAACTGGAACTTGAACCTCCCTTCCTTATCGAAAATCTGAATGCGGTGGTTATTAGTATCAGCGACAATTATATCGTTTTGAGCATTAACTGCTACACCGCTAGGTTCGGTGAACTGCCCTTCCATAACACCAAACTCCCCGAATTTACAATGGTAGATCATCTTCTGCCGCTTAATCTGCGATTTCGGTGGGAATATAGTGGTAGACATCAACTTTGAAGTTAAATCCAACATGGAATCCGTATTCACACCACTACCAATAGCATACGGGTCGGAAACCCCATTCTGGAAGATGCTGTCTGAGCCCCCGTTCGACCACTTCTCGTAAGGATTAATTCCGTTCAAGTTCAGATCCCCGATAGTCGCGGAGAACGGGCCTAAACTGTTGGCACTGCTGAAGCGTTTCGAAATGATATTCGATTCGAAAGGAGAGGTTGATTGGCTCGAGCTCGAGATAGAAAAGGGGCAGTGGATGCCGCCGTTGAGGCTGCCCGAACTTCCGTTGACGCTGCTTCCGCTACTGCTGGAGCCACCTCCAATTGGGCGCGCGATCGGGGGTTGCTTGCTCGGCCCGACGACTGCCTCAGAATTCGACCTTACGTAACCGAACGTGTTGCGCACACCCACTTGTATGGCCTGATAATTCGAAACGAACTCCAACTCACACGCGGATTGCACGCTTTGATCGATATTAATGTTTAACAACGACTGTAGTTTAGTATCCAACAATTTACGCACCATGATTATTTCAACAACGCTCGCGCACTTATTCAACTTCTCAACAAACTCGCACGTCTTATAAATTTGCTCGACGGCATCCTGTCCTTTCTGCGTCGCAACCGTTAAAGTAATCTGCTTCGCCGAAAACACACTCTCCAACTCCTTTAGTAGTTCCTGCTTCCTCTCATCCAGCATCGACCGGTAGAACATGAACGTATCATTAATCTCGTTCTGAGCTTTGTGATATTGCACCTGTAATCTACTAGAAGCATGCTCGACGTTCTTCAACACATTCCTAATATCTGTGGCTTTAGTCTTAGCCTCTTGAATAGCCTGTGAGATGGCTTCGATCTGCTTGGGCGCAGCCTCTGTGATATGTTCGCATTCATGCAACCCGGCTGGGTGTTCTAAGCTAATGCAATCCTTGCAAATTGGCACCGTGCATGTGCGGCAGTAATACTTAAGCACCTCGTTTTTGTGTTTGGGGCACGACATGTTCTTCTCCCCGTTGTTCGTGAACGTCCCGTTCTTATGCTCCTCTTTCACATCCGTCAAATTCAACACCCTATGCCCTTCGAAGCAGTGCATAAACTGATGCGCCATGACGCAGTTGGGACAAAGGTAATTGGCACAGTCGACGCAACGCGCAATAGCGTCTAATTTCTTAGTTTTGCAACCGGTGCAGCGGACCGCTGTCGAGATCAACTCGCTGTTATCTGTCGCGTTGTAGAGGATGTTGTTTAAAACACCTTCGATCGTATCTATTTGGCACCTAGGACACGAAAACTTGTTCTTCTCGTAGCAGTTGTTGCAGACTTGGTGGAAGCAGCTGAGTAGTTTCAGATCGTTGACTGGTTCTCTGCAGTAGATGCACTGGTTGTTCAAGTCACTATCCCTATCCGCTGAATCGCTGACTGGAGGCGATGAACCGCTTACAGTCAACGGGGAATCGGCGAGCGACGATAACGATAGGTAATCCGCGTGATCTCCAAAGGAACCAATTGAGTTAGCTCTCGGCAACGATTCAATAGAAGGAGTTGGTGAGGCCATCTTCAATTAACCGTCATCCCTATAACAAATTACCCAAATTAAAATACTGCAACAACGAAATCAAAACAAGATATCTTTAAGCATAGACGTCGTAAAGATATCAAAGAGGATAGGCGAGATTAGTCTGAGGATTCTATAAAATTTAAATTTTCCTCTGCGGTAGACATTTATAAAACCTTCATATTCCATAAGTAACTCTATTTAATCTTATTTATGTGAAATGTAATCAAGTTTAGTTCATCATTTGTAAGCTACAGTAATCTGGGAGTAGAGCTTTACTCTATCGTTTTTCGATATAAGCCACCCCTCATCCAACAAAATTGCAAAAGGGAATTTATTCCATCAACCACACTTTCTGTAAACCAAGCAAAACGTCCTTTGATACTCAATCCATCTCTCATTCCCCCCATCAAATTAATGAAGGTGTTAACATTATCAAACCCGAACCCAGATGCTGATAACATTTCCCTATGAATGGGCGGCATTAATGGAATCTCTACGCTCCGGATTTTAATTTTTCCCACTTTTTTGTTGTTGTACTTCCAATATCGCCGGAGAGGCGGGAGGGAGAGAAAGAGAGATAGAGGTCGTTGTCCTGGGGGGCGCGCGCTTTATGCAAATATAGGGATGGTCGCGTAATTAATTCCCGAATGCACTTCACCCTCCCGCCGCCGCGTTCGGAAGCTTCCATGGCAACAGGTTGTGTGTGTGTGTGCGGTGGACTCTCCGCGCGCTTTAGTTCAGTTCGATAAAGGGGTATCGACTGCAGTGCGCCACGCATCATATGCACGCGAAACATTAGTTCGTAGACATTAGAGTCACCTTGTTGCAGCGATAATTCTACCCGCAACCCTCAACCGGTCGCCATGGCGACCCCCTCTGCACATCGATCCAATGATTTTCTTTCCTTCGCAAGGATGACTGTTGGGCTGTTCTGTTAATCTTTGTTTATGTACCAATGTAATTTCTAGAATTTTCATTTAGTATATTTTTCATAGAAAAAGAGTTCAACCAAAACCAACTGTTGGAATTCTTTGGATATTGATAGATTTAGATGCAACAACTGTTGTCCCTCGTTAAAGCATTAAGATTTTAATCTAAATACAGACTAAAACTACATTTATAAAAGATATTAGATGCACTCTAAAACCAAAGTTGCGAAAGCTTTTAGATGCAAGCTATTACAACTGCAGTTTTCACATCTTTGATGCCTTCACAACATCTTTACTAATCGCTGTAGATTTAGGGATTCGAGTCTAAATTCGAACAAACAACAAATAATTTTAATAGTTAATCTTCCTTGGAAGGTATCATTTAGAGTAAAAGACTCATGAAATTACAGACATCAGAATTTCTGGCCAGAAGATTATATCATTTTATTTAAAGTACACAATGGTCATCAAGTGTATCTCGTTTACTGTGTACTCAATCACTATTACCTTTAAACTAATGATACAAAAGAAACTACAATAGTCGCCATAGATCAAAATAAGCTACATATGAATGTAGACACTGATTAAAAAGTTATAAAGAGAAGATAATTTCTCTTTCAAACTTCCGGAAATTCCCAATCTTCATTAATGATCTACACGGATTCTTTTAATATGTTTTCAGATAAAAATACAATAAATTAAAACTTTCTACAGAGCGTTGCAATTACAATCTCCCAACTTTTGCCCGGAGGAGGAGGTGGAGAACGAACCAGAGGCGAATCGACTTTTAAAATCCCTCCCAATTAACATAAAACCGGGATTCGGACGCGAAAGGACGGATCGTATAATTGAGCCGTAAAATTAATATAACAATATTAATTGCGCACACTTCAAAGGAAGTGAATTAAACGAGTAATAATTATGGAAATGTTCTTGCTGCCGGCAATAAAACCAGAGAATTGGATTGAAGAGAGGGTGGAAATGAAATATATTAAAAAAAATAAACGAGGGACGGACCTGCAAAATTTGAACAGGGCGAGAGAGAGAAAAGAGGGGGGGAGGGGGGAAGGACAGAAGGGCTGGAAAGTAATTTTGTAGCGTAATTACTTTTGCAAATCGATAACTATGGTGAATTTTAAAAAAAAGGAGATGTTAGAATTCAACATTTCATTGTACTGATTGTAATATGCATTTATGTATCAGCTTTGATATTAATTCCTTACACCCTTTTTAATAATAGACGTACATTTTTTGAATAGCCCAAAAGTAATTAAAAGCATGTACACTTTGTTCTATTAATACTAAATGTTAGTACTGTATTTGCACGGGTTTAGTAAAAATTAATTAGCATTAAACTATAACGATATTAACGGAAATTCTATTAATAAGGCTGCTGGAAACATACAATCGTATTAGGTTATAGGCAACTAATAAAACAGAATTGTACATTTAGTTGTCTATAACACAATAAGATTGTATGTCTCGTTATCTATATCTTTGGTTCTCAACCTTATTTTGCCCACCGCCCACTATGAGAATTTTTTTCTACAGCCCCCCAATTATTTTTACTTACCATCTGTCGCGAATCTGAAACATCTATTGCCACGATTATATTCAAAGGTGTTAACAAATTCAATTTTTCTTTATGTTAAAGGGGTAATATTATACGCCCCCTAATTTTCACTAGGTTTTCTACCGACCCCCTGAAAGTCTTAAACGCCCACCGGGGGGCTTTATCGCCCATGTTGACAACCTGCCTATATTATAACTGATGAAACAGAATTGAATTTGTGTTCAGTATTGTACATAACAACGAAACATACAATCTTGTTATGAATATAATAAGATTGGTTGTCTATAATAAAAATAAGATTGCATGTTTGGTTGTCTATAATAAAAATAATATTGCATATTTAGTTGCCTACAATATGTAGAATGAGCCGTGTTCAAAATGAAATGGAATAGAGTTCTTTAATGCAGAATCACGAGCTAAATGAAATTCAGTGTAGATGGAATTCACAATTTGAACCGGGAATTGATAACGAATAAAGGGGGTACAATTACGCGAGTGTTACAAAGTATAATTACGCGAATTAAATTCCGGCGCGCTATTGTTGCCCTTGTTTTATTGTGCAATTCGCGCTAGTCGAATTGTTTACATTTATAGAATCGCAATCAGCGGAATTAATTACACTGAAACGGGAGGTTTTATTTTTGGAAGTGTCATAAATTCTTTACGATACTGCCGTCCACAATTTATCTTCACAGAGTTGCACAATGTTGGGTTGGTTATTAATTGAACAAATTTCGTAATTATTATTTCATATAATTATTGCATATTTAAAATCAGAATTTCAGGATTTCTTGTTTTTATAAACGTGTTTAATTTGAAGCTTCTAACGGGTATTTTCCACTCCCAGGTTAAGCATGATGTAAAATTTTGAGTTTAGAAAAGCCTGAAAATTTGAATTGGTCGCGTTTCAGGCTTTTCTTAACTCCAAATTTTACTTCATGATTAACCTGGGAGTGGAAACACTCGTTAGAAGCTTCAAATAAAATGCTAATATAAAAACAACGATTCCTGAACATTTACCAAATGCCTATGCTCGTGACTCTCGAAGCCAGTGCAATTCACCCTTAGTATTAAACAGACCATAAAGCCACATACACATGAATTATCGATTTCGGGATTTTCGTTTCTGAAAGAAAAAAATAACGACCCGAGCTTTTATTACTCACGGATATAAACAAATTAATGAATATTTACGACCGAAGAGTAATTATGCCCGGCGAGCCTAATTTATAGCCCACCCACGATTGGTACGGTGTTGATTACAATAAAACTTCAACAAGTCCTAATTTTGTTGTGTCTGTTAATTAATTTGTTTGTTGAATGATTCGGTTTAATTTATATAATACTGTTATTACAGTCAAATAAACATGATTTCGCGTTTTTATGAGCGCATTTCGTCGCTGATTTAATTTGGCTCTACCTAAATTAGTTTTTGCAAAAAAAATAACCTACAAAACGTAATCAGAACAGTAATAAAGCTAAAATAAGTAATATTTAATGATGGTTAGGAATACATGAGAAACAGCTCTTTAAACTTATAAAATCAGAACGGGGAAAATGTTTTAGGGAAGATCGCTACTACAGGGCAAAAATAAAATAAAAAACTTTATACATTTCAAAAATATTTATTCTTATTTTTGTCCTGTCGCATAATACGAGAAATTTGTTTATTCAAAACATCCACAGGGTCTCCCTGAAGAATGCTTAAGAATAAAACTTTAAATTTCTTGTAAAAAATACATCGTTCGTATTAGCACAGTGGGCTTTGGAAACAAAATAAATACAATTGGTTTTAAATTTAATATTTACCATTCGCATTTCATTAAGCATATTTTTCATTTAAAATTGCATTATTTTAATGGACTAACTGACTTAACGGTCAGAAAAAAATGTATGGATGTTTTGATGGGGTCTCAAAAAAAAACATCTTGTAAATGTCGCCCTCCAATATCAATACATTGGATTCAGCCTAATTAGAAAGTTTCGGTTCCCTCTTATAAGCATCCCGATCGGTATATTGACAATTTCGGCGGATTTGAGATTACTCCAGAGGTAATAATCACAGTGGATTAAATCAGGCGAGCTTAAGGGGCATCGGGGAGATCAGCCGCACGGTAAAGTCAACAAATGCATTGAAGTTCTGTGTAAGTTGTGGCCCCCCCATCTTGCTGAAACCATACACACATTGTCCAGTTCTTCGAGAGCAAAAAAAAAACTCCTAAATCATTTTCAATCTGAATTCACGATCACTGTGAAAAATAGGTCTGAATAATATCCTCTCTTCAGAATCATGTTTTAATAAAAATCTGAATTCACGTTTACAGTGAAAAATAGGCCTGAAAAATATCCTCTCTTCTAGATCGTTTTCTAATAACAATCTGAATTCACGTTTACAGTGAAAAAAAGGCTTCTGCCATAAAAGCGCGCTGCTCCCTCGACAAAGGCATTTTTTGCAACTTAAATGGATAGGAACAGAAAATTCCCATCAAGGCCCTTCCATTGACTGCTTCCCCGCATTTCTGTTACTCTCACTAAGTTCAGTGCACCCTTTTAAAAAAAGGAAGTTCCCACGCCACACCCTGTACAAAACTCTAGTAGAAAAATGCATAATTAACATACAAAACGTATTTAGGACAGTACAAAAAGGTAAAATATGCAATGTTTGATGGTGTTTAAGAAAACTTGAAAAACGACACTAAAAATATACAAATTTAGAATCTGAGAAATGTTTGAAGAAAGATCGCTACTACAAAACTCCCGTAGGAAAACGGATTTAATCGTAGCGCAATTGCCATGCTTAGTTCTCAAATTAGCTTATTCAGTAATTCTCACTTAAATCAAGCAAATATTGTGTTTGCCCAATTTTCAAGTTCTGCGTTTATAACGTTGAGTAATTTATATGATCATTTTATACGTACATTTTAGTCAATCAGTAAACGTTTTGTAATATTACCTATTCATTATACAATGTAAATATATTTTTTAATTAATTACATTCTGCGTATTGATGGTAATGATGTTTTCGTAACGAAGCAAATTTTATTCGACCGTTCGTAATGAATACAAAAGCGGCGCGCCGTTTAATTGATAAATGTTAAAACAAACGTTCGCGCAATAAATGTTGAATTTCAATTTGGAACTTAATTAGAACGAAGGCGGCGAACGTGTGTGTGTGTGTGTGTGTGTATGTGAGTGTAAAAATTACGCGTCGGCGCGCCGTGTAATTTTCCTGTTTATAACGTGATAAGTTTCGGGGTTTTTGTTTTGTGGCCACAATTTCCGAGCGCTTCCTGTGGACTATTAGGTGATAATTGGGCGGGACCGGGCCATCAATTTATTTTTCTCAAACTCGTTTACATATTAAGTAGAATTAAGTGACTAACGTAATTTATTCTGTTAGAAACAATCAATTCATTCTTTAGTTCAAATTTACCTGTTTGAATTAAAGATTGAATTTATATTTTAATATATTTTAACTAATTCGATGACTGTATTTCCATCTATTGCTAATTTGGCAGAAATTTAATTTCAATATAAAACAACTAAGTTCGATGACGAGTAAAGCTATTTTTGATTGTTCATTTGCTAAAATTCCCAATATAAAACAAATAATTCTCTGACGAGTTTTGGCATCTATTGCTATTTTGCCACAAATTAATTTTAACATATTAACTGCCGAGTAATTATAGAGTTAACTCTAAAAATTGATTTAAGGTAAAATTCTGCACTTCTTCTAATGATTTCTATGATTGACTTATTATATTACATACTGGGAATTTTTCTTGTAATATATACATAATGTATACGATGTACATTTTTAGGCATTCGTCGATTTTATAACAGCGTTCAATTTGAAGTTTCGAAAGTGTTTCCACTCTCAGATTAAGCGTGAAGTAAAATTTCGCGTTTAAAAAAGCCTTAAATTTTTGTTTTGCCAAACCAAAGTTACATAGTCTAGAAACTTGGCCCGCAGTAACACCATTGTTTCGCGTGCCCTATGGCATCTGGCACCGTCTTGTTGGAAAAACATATCCTCCACATCAATTCGATGCAATTCTGGCCACAAAAACTCGGTTAAGATACGGCGCGTTTTTGGCGAAATAGAGCCACAATTATGGCCATTTGCCCGATGTCCTATTTCATGTTTAATCGAAACTGTTCCTGTTCACGTTAAAACATAAATATTTGCTTATTTCGAAAAAAAAAGTGTTTTTCTTGAAAATTAAATCCGGCGCTCTTGTTGAGGTACCCTTTATCTCTCGGTTTAGCGATCAAAATTGGCCACCAAGATCATGCGATTTGACGCCGATGGACTTCTTTCTTTGGGGCTAGGTGAAGAAAAAGGTGTATGCGAACAAGCCTCAACAGTTGAACGCCTTAAATAAGAAATACGGCGCGTTATTGGCAAAATAAATAGAGCCACAGTTATGCAAAAACATTATCCAGAATTTCAAGTAAAGAATGACGCTGTGTCAGAAATTTTGTGGTGGCCATTTGCCACCACAAAACTATTCCTCTTCACATTGAAATATAAATATTTGCTTAATTCGAAAAAAAATTTTTATTTCTTGAAAACTAAATGCGGCGCTCTTGTCGAGACATCCTTTATAAAACAAGAATGTGTTGTCTAATCAGGGTTTCATTAATTGATCCAATGTTCAAGATCTTAACTTAAACACCAGATCAATTAATTAAACCCTGATTAGACAACACACAAAAATGTGTCTCATAATAATCACAAATGCAATTAGCAAATGATAACAAATGGATATCTTGTAAATTTAAACAGTTTCAAGACACGTAAAGTATTATTTTGTTGTAAAATACCCGCATGTGCATAATTTTCGCATCCATATTTGTCTAGTGCAGTTTTTCGAATCACTCTAGAGAGCCGTTAAGTCTGCCGGATTGACGCGTTGAGAAATTTTTAAACCGTCCTAGCAACAGCCTTTAAGCCCGTGCTAATGCCCGCTAAGCATTTCACTACCAAATCTGGTGAAATTAGCAATTTAATGCCGGCCGGCGGAATTTTACCGCCGCTACATCAAAGTTTATGCGGTAATTATTATGTAAGCTCGCAGGACGAGGCGTCGCGTCGACTTACATACTGGCTGCATGATTAATAATACACAAACTAACAGGAATTTGCGATGATGATGATGCTTACAATTTACTAGAAACATATATTATTCTCTCGTTTCACTAGCAAATTTGCAATATATCAAAATATTTTTCAAGTGCTATGAATACGAGACATATGCATTTTCAATAAAAACATGTTCATAAGTTTACAAAATTCATACCTATAGGTTTTTTTTTAAGTATACATATTCCAATGATTATAGCGTTTGGTAAATTTGCAAGAAATTCTAATGAGTGTTTAACAAGGGTTTTTCAAACTTTTGGCCTGTACTGTATGTTAAAAGTAAAATAAAACACAAATACATATAAGTATGTATTGGTTAAGTATGAATCAAAGACGGTTATTACATAGCAGTGCCGTGTTTCCTGGGGTTATATTGATACGTAAACCACCATATCTGTATGCAAAAAATAAATTTCGTACAGATGTCCACAATCTGAATCGTAAGATTCAGACATTTATTATCACCTCCAATCAGGGTTATGTTTAAAACAGTTTGTTTTAAAACAGTGTTTTAAACATGTTTAAAAACAGCAGTCGTGTTTTAAACGGTTTTGTTTTAAACATGTTTTACATACTAAATTTGTTTAAAACTTGTTTTAACGTTAATTTTGTTTAAAACGTTTTTTTATTGTCTTAAATTTGCTAAATTATATTCTTTTAAGATTTTTTGTTTACGGTTTTAAATTTTAACTAAATTGTTGAAGATATTTCAAATTACATTAATAAACTAAAATGTTAAGTTTATTAATGTAATTTGAAATATCTTCAACAATTTAGTTAAAATTTAAAACCGTAAACAAGAAATCTTAAAAGAATATTACAATAAAATATCACAACTGTGTGTGCAATAATGTGATTTTTAAATACAGGGAATTTTTCTTTCAGGTATACATATGCATGCACTGTAAATTTTACGACATTCGTTGCTTTTTTAAAAACTTTCAATTTGAATCTTTAATCGAGGGTTTTCCACTCCCAGACTAAGCATGAAGTAAAATTTCGAGTTTAGAAAAGCCTGAAAATTTGGATTGGCCGCGTAGCGAAGCGGAGCGGCCAATCCAAATTAGGCTTTTTTAAACTCGAAATTTTACTTCATGCGCCACACGTATAAAACACTGAAATATCGTATAGTTTAAAATATACAGCCTTAGCAATCTAATATATATGTAGCGAATAAAACGTAAGTCAAATTCTGCTTGTTTAAAATAGTGATTATAGGCTACCCAATAACTCTAACGTATATTAGGTTGCCTATAATCGTTGTTGTATGTGTGTATTTTTTGAATTTCATTGTAAATCAGTGGTTTTAAGCGTGGCACATAAAGTAAAATTTCGAGTTTAGAAAAGCCTAATTTGTATTGGCCGCTCGGCTTCGCTACGCCGCCAATCCAAATTCTTAGGCTTTCCAAACTCGAAATTTTACTTCATGCTTAGTCTGGGAGTGAAAAACACTCCTTAAAAGCCTCAAATTAACCGCTTTGAAACAACGAATTCCCGCCGTAATTATCAGGCTATATATACTCAAAAGAAAAATGCCTTTGACCATAATTTGTAGATCACCTATTATAAACTGTATTTTTTGTTTGTTCTCTTTAATTATTTTTTTTTAAACTTTATAGTTGTTCTTAGTCCTATTTGCACTAATTTTATTTTTAATTTCTATAAATAAGTATTAACATTTAGTTGTATGATGTATTCACATTATAAATGTAAAACTCTGGATGATTGCAAATACATTTATTATTATTATATGTTCAAAAGCGTAAACGCCATCTAATGCCCAAACACAAATTATTAAAATTTCCTAAGATTTAAATTAAGTTTGACATATTTTTTCGTCTCACATAAGTTGATAGCAAATGATAAATCTCAAGCATTCTTGTTAACTCCAAACTCATGAATTTGAATACAGTTGCTAATCTCAGTTTTAACGATTTCGTTCTTTATAATCATTTCACTGAAATTCAACTGACTCACTCTACTACTAACACATGTCGAAATTAAATGAATAATAATTAATTAAAAAAATACCTAATTCTGACTCGATTAATATGGATTGGACACGCGCCGAATTTCGAATCGGAATTATTTAGGAAACGAGTCCGCCAGAACAATGGAGGGAAAAGGAAAGTGCGATTTATTTCGGTGTGAACCAAAATTTTTGACTGGGTTAGGTAATGTTGTTCCCTCCCGTCGATTAATTTTGCAAGCGATCGACAATGAGCACATAAATTAATATCTTTAGCATTCAATTACTGCTAGCATCCGTCCTTTTTAAGCAGCGCGCAGGAATTAGATGATATTTAGCAAAATCGTCGGCTGTGTGAAAGTGTGAGGAATGCTGAATATGTGATTTCTGGTATAATTTATAACTATTAAAAGAGAAAATGATTAAAGGTGGGAAATATATTCAATATTTGTCGTGCTGAAGTTTTGATCGAACAGAATTCAATGCTGTACGTACCAGAGTACAGTTAAACTATTTTTTGATCTTACTGAATAAATAAATAATAATGTTTATTAATAATATTCATTATTGACTAAACACAAAGTTTATAAACAAAAGAAGTAGTATTAACCCTTAAACACCCAAGCAATTATAGAGTTAACTCTAAAAGTTGATTTTAGGTAAAATTTTGCGCCAATTTTTATGATTTCCATGAATGACTTATTATATTATATAATAATAATCTTAATTCACAAGTTAAATTTTTGTATACACGGTTAGAGCATTCTAGTCATATAATAAGTGAACATTAGGCGGGATTCAGTTAGACTTTCGCCCGCCTAGAAGAACAGGCGGGCGAAAGCCTAACTGAATCCATACCTAACATATATACTCAATGACATTAGAAGCGTAACACCAAGAAGGAATGATTTTATTGAATTCATATTTTAGCAACAGAGTGACTATATTTAAAGCATACATTGATAACAATTACAACCTTGTGCCTTTTATATTTATTGTGAAAAAAAAAAATCACTTTTTCTTTTTGATAAAACTATTTATATGAGCTGTTTAGTACAGATGTTTTTTGTTTTCGTGTTTCCGTTGAGTGTGTTAAGCTTAAATAAAATGCCTCGAGTCCGAAGACGTCCACAATATCACCATTTGAGCGATTTTGACCGGGGTCGAGTTGTTGCTTATCGAGATGTCGGTATGTCCTATCGCGAAATTGCCCGCCGTATTGATTCCACTGCAGCAACTGTAATACGTGTGTATCAGGTATGGACAGAAGAAGGTAGAGGAGCAAGAAGAAGACCAATTGGTCAATCAAGGCGTACCACAGAACGTCAAATAGCCCTGCGAGACCGTTTCGCTACTACGCGTCAAATCGGTGATCAATGGATTGGAGAAGAAGGTAGGCCCGTTAGTATGCGAACCTTATATCGCCGCATTCAATCCTTTGGGCTTCTTTCGTACCGTCCAAGATTAGTGCTTCCTTTAACAGCGAGACACTGCCGCCAAAGGTTGGACTGGTGCAGAGAACGGCAGCATTGGGAGGCAGATGTCGTATTCAGCGATGAATCACGATTTTGTCTAGGCACGCATGATGGCCGTAGAAGGGTACGACGCTAGCGTGGAGAACGACCTGATCTTAGGTTTGCTATTGAGAGGCATGTACACAGGACTGCTGAAGTAATGGTTTGGGGAGCTATTGCTTATGGTAGTCGATCACCTCTTGTATTCATTCGAGGCAGTATGACAGCTGCGCGTTATGTTGAAGACGTCATACGACCGACTTTGTTGCCTTATTTAGATGGCCGCCCGGACGTACTTTTTCAACAAGATAACGCACGTCCCCATATTGCTCGTCGAACTATGAACTTTCTTAATGAAGCTGGTGTTAATGTTTTGGCGTGGCCGCCCCGTTCGCCGGATTTAAATCCCATTGAACATGTGTGGGATATCATGGGAAGAAGAATATTCTCTTTGCACCATCCTCCACAGACTCTAGCACGGTTGATCGATGAAATTCAAGTTGCTTGGAACGAGATGCCTCAAGAAGACATCGACCAACTCATTTTGTCGATGCCCAGACGTCTACAGGAGTGTATACAGCAAAGGGGTCGCCAAACACATTATTAATTTTTTTAGATTGTTTTTTAATAAAATTTCTTGAAAATGTAATCATTTTATTCTTGATGTAAGACTACCATACTGGCAAAAAATCAAGTTAAAATAATAACTCCTTCTGGGTGTTACGCTTCTAATGTCATTGAGTATATAAATAATAACAAACAAAAAATAAAATTTAGATCTCTACAAAGATAAACTATAATGAACAATTGAAATAAAAACATAAGCAATAATGAAAAATTGAAATAAACAATCAACCGTGTAACAGAAAATCTTTATTTTTAATTAGTGAATCTTTTACATTAGTTTTGCTGGATTTATTTCTTTTAGCCATTAAGCGTCATTGATGTAATAACGCAACATTATTACAAGGGGTGATCAAAAAGTAAGGTTACAAAGCCTGCAATGAAACGTGTACATTTGTAACCTTACTTTTTTGTCTCCCTGTTTAAAGCTTGTATTAGACGACACTATTTTCTTGTATAAGAATATAGTATATTATTTTTTATCATGGTGTAATACACAAAATATGACCAAACGCAAATCTTGTACAATTTTTTGTAATGAAAATAGGACATGTTATATTTGGTTTGGTCATATTTTGTATATTGCACCATGATAGAAAATAGTATACTATTTTCTTGTACAAGAAAATAGTGTCGTCCAATACAACCTTTACAACTCTGTCGACCAGCTATATCAATTGTCAAGTTTTGTTCAACAGCAACTTTAGAAGAAAACAAACATTGTAACATAAACCGTCTATTCGAATTACTAACGTTGTTAATATTTTAGCATTGTTGAAAAAACATTCCATTTAATCATCACGTAAATCCATTACTCATAAAAACACTCACACAACCGTGTCACTCGCGGAAAACTCAATTTTATCACGACGAATCAAGAAAAAAAAATGACTCACAATCCAACACCACCGACCAGCTCTAGCTCTCCGGCGGAATTGTTTAGGTCGTACAGGATATTCCACTTTAACCTAAAAATAAATCGCGAACGATGCAAGTCGGGAAAATCTATCGTGAATCACTCAGCACTTCGATAAAATCGACTTCCGGAAATTCCGCGTTCGAGCCGGGGTTTTTGCCTCTGCTGGAGGTAATCAATCAGTTTTTTTTTCTGTTTTACTTCGTCTTCTACTTGCTATTATTATTAAGTCTGTGCAATCGGTAATGGCTTAATGGTTAATAGCATCATCATCGGCGGCCATGCTTACACCGGAAATTCCGAACAAACGAAAAACAAAAGTGAATGAATTGGTCATGAATTATTCAGTGGATTTTTATTATTACTTGGTGGTGTATTTGCTTGGTATTTTTAGAATGGAACACACAGGTTGATTCAATATTTAATAACGCATAAGGTGTGCAAAAATATTGTGTAATAAACAATATGTTTAAAATTATGATACAGAGAAGCCTTATTAATATACGTTAGCATACAGCCGGTAACACGGTTCTAAGAATGATATTACCATTTTCGTATTAATGATACATTTTAGAAGATTACTATTGTTAGTAAATAGAATAAATACTAAATACAATATGTTAACTAGTCTTATTTGTTTATATTTTGTTTTTTGCTTGTTGGCGTGTGTAAAACTGTAATGTTATAGACACAAAGAAACATTATTATTAGTTTACAATTAATAATTTAATAGCATTCTTTTGCTATCGCCATTAAGGTTATGTATAAGGGCACCTTATACATAACCTTAATGGCGATAGCAAAAGAATTGATTAAATTATAATGCTATAATTTATAAATGCACATACCTATCTAATCAGTATAATTTGAACTTCACTATATTTTAGTGAAGCTTGCAAATTTGGTTTGGTCGCTCCGCTTCGCTACGCAACCAAACCAAATTTTCACGCTTTTCTAAACTCGAAATTGTACTTAATGCTTAATCTGGGAGTGGAAAACACTCGTTTGAAAGTTCGATTTGAAATATTTGTAAAAACAACGAATATCTGAATATTTACAGCGTATACTGTATATTGAGATATGTATACTAAAAAAAACTCACTGTATATCTGAGATAGTAATAAATAATATGCAGTCTATAAAACATTTTTCCAGAAAAATTCCAGGGCTGAAAGAGTTATATTGAATGAACAAATTAATTGCTTTATTACATTTACTAAAATTGTGGTAAAACCTGCAAATTACAGGTATCTTTTGCAGACCACTTTTTTTTATAGTTTACCGGTATTACAATCCCTACTATTCTTCTGATATAATATGATGTTGATTTTCAAATCATTGTAAATCTTCTCTTATTTTTGGTAAGTTAATTAATAATATAAAAAATATATATACATATTAAATACTACATTTTCATATTTGTTCAATAAGACCAGTTGATGTCTTATGCCCGTTTGCACCCAAGACGATTAACTTAATCAGTGATTAGAGTACTTCTTAAAAACACGACGATTCTATTTACAAATTGTTTACACAGTCGGATATTGATAAAAGAGACGTGCTTATGATATGTTAGAAATGTATAACAATCTTATATTCTTGTGTGCAAATAGGCCTTATTGAATAAGTATGAAAATATATTCATCAACATTTCTTTTTTTGTTTTCTTCTACATATTAATACTGAAATTATTACATTTTTTATTCAGCGATATTTTGTTACACTCAGTTGGGTTCGACAAATTAGATCTGAAAAACTATGTGTTTGATTTTGATTTGAGTTTACTTTTGATATAATTTGAGTTTGTATACTTTGTTTGTTTTACAAAAGTTTGATTACTTTTATCTCTATCTCTATCGATTTTTTTTTCTCGAAGCAAGTTAAGTGGAAGAGCAATTAAAGTCATACTTGGCTGGTTGAACTTCGCCTGCTCTACATTCTATTATTTTTTTTCTCCTGTATTTTTTTTATTGGTTTTAAATAAAAACAATTTATTATTATTATTATTATTATTATTATTATAAGTAAAACTTACAGGATAAATGTTTTTTTTTATTTGTTTAAGTATAACATTTATTCAAAATTGTTCGAATTTTGACAGCGCAAGATTTAATTAGATGAAATAAACATTTGTAAAATTTATTAAACATAAGCTTTTTCAAACTTTTTGCACTGAATCTGTTCGTTACATGAACTACACCACATATGGGCAACCCCCGGCCCGCTGTAAGATATGATCCGGCCCGCGAGACATTTTGAAAAAACCCAATTAAAAAAATATTACATTAGGTACTTATACTCACGGGATTGACAGTGAGGCGGCAAACATCAAATTCTTTGATGTTTGCCGCCTCACTCTTTGATAATCGCCGCCACTCGACTTGCCCGATCAAATTCTTTGAGGTTTGCCGCCTCACGGGCGACACATCAAAAGATTTATTGCTTCTCAATTATTCTAAACTAGTTTATTTCAGATTATTCGTTCATTTTGCCTATATAAGCGGGTGGATGGCCCGAACGTTAGTTCAGTTCTATTTGAGCTACCGAGGTGATAACTTGAACAAGCGATATCCTAGCGAACTGCTCGAGCCGTCAACTTGCTTTGTGACTTTGTGTGCATCTTGAGTGGTTACTAACTATAGTTTGTTATTAAGTTTATTGAACGAAAAGTAAACAAAAATGATGCCTGGTTTAAAGAAACGAAAAGTAGATACAGAGGGTCGCCATTTTCAAGAAAAATGGACTGAAGAATTCTTTTTTATCTTGCACAATGGTAAGCCTATTTGTTTGCTGTGTACTGAATCCATTTTAGTAATGAAAGAATTCAATATAAAGAGGCATTACTCAACTAAGCATGCTACGCTGCACTCACTGACAGGACAATTAAGAACAGACAAAATCCAGAAGCTTACCGCAAATTTGGAAAAACAGCAACAAATGTTTCATAAACAAAGAACACAACTTGATAATGTTGTGAAAGCTAGTTTTATAGTTAACTCAAAATTGGCAAAGGCATTATTAAAACCATTTGCCGAAGGAGAATTTATCAAGGAGTGTATGTTAGAAGTTTGCGGTATTATGTGTCCTGAAAAGAAAAAAGAATTTGAAAAAATTAGTTTGTCAAGACGAACTGTTGTTCGACGTATAGAAATGATGGCTAATGATATAAAAACAACATTGACTGACCGTATGGCTGGTTTTGAATCATTTTCCATAGCATTAGACGAGAACACCGATTTGTCTGACACAGCTCAACTGGATATATTTATTCGAGGTGTTGATAAGGAGTTCACTGTTACTGAGGAATTGCTTGCTTTACAGCCGCTAAAAGGAACCACTACAGGAGAGGATATTTTTATTGAAGTTCAAAAGGTATTCACAAGTTTTGGCTTGCCATGGTCAAAATGAATTGGAGTATGTACTGATGCTGCACCTTCTATGGTCGGCTTACGTAAAGGTTTCATCGGAATTTTGAATGAAAAAGCAACAGAATTAAATGTGCAAAAAGATGATTTGATAGTCCTTCATTGCATTATCCACCAACAGAACTTGTGTTCTAAGTCCATTCGACTCCAGAATGTTATGAATGTGGTAGTAAAAACCATCAACTTTATTCGATCCCGAGGGCTTAAACATCGTCAGTTCAAGGCGTTTTTGGATGAAATATCAGTTGAATATAACGACGTAACATATTATTGTGAAGTCGGATGGCTGAGCAAAGGAAAAATGTTGAAACGGTTTTACGAGCTTAGAAATGAGATAGCAGACTTTATGAAAATAAAAGATAAACCACTATCTGAATTAAGTGATATGTGACTTAGCATTTCTGGTCGATCTTACAGGCTATTTAAAAGATTTAAATTTGAAACTTCAAAAACAAGGACAGTTAGTAAATGATTTGTACAGCCATTTAAAAGCGTTTCAGATCAAACTACGCTTGTGCGAGTCACAGATGCTATCTGGTAACAGTTACCATTTCAACACGCTCTCTGCGTATGAAAATATTGCTTATGCTCAATATGCTGAAGAACTCAAGTTACTGTCGGAACAATTTTCGAACAGATTTTACGACTTCAAAAACATGGAAGACTGTTTCAGTTTATTTGCTCTCCTACAACATATATTGTACAAAATGCTCCAATACACTTACAAATGGAGTTGATCGAGATTCAAGAAAACTCACTCCTAAAATCCAAATTTGAAGACGTAGAGTTGTGCTATATCTACAAAAAATAACTAGAAGAAGACAATTTTCCGCAGCTTAGAAAATTCGCAAGAAGATTGATTTGTGCGTTTGGCAGTACTTATAAATGCGAACAGTTCTTTTCATTGATGAAAGTTAATAAATCAACACATCGTACAAGACTGACTGACGATAATTTGGAAAATTCTTTACGTCTTTGTGTCAGTGGAATTAATCCAAATATCGATGGATTAGTTTCCCAAATTCAAGCTCAAGTGTCTCATTGATTTCGGTGTATTTAACTTTCGTAGTTTGTAACAATTGCAAATTTAACGATTTAATTATAATGTAGCATTTTTTTAAATTTCATTTTGTTATTTTAATAAATTGTACTATAATAACATTGTCGTATTATTTCATGTCTAATATCTATCGCAAAAAATATTATCACTACTTTAAAATGCACGAAGTACTTTTAAACGCGGCCCGCGAACGTATTTGCACGCTAAAATTTGGCCCTCAACATGTCAAAGGTTGCCCATACCTGAACTACACTATACGAGTTCAGGTGCACTGAACCTGCATTTTGGGGCCTCGGTAGTAGAATGGGTAGAGACTCTGCCCACAGACCAAGAGGTCGCGGGTTCGAATCCCGTTCGGTGAAATAATTTATGAATAGTAAATTATTCCATCCAGGTCCATGGATGTGAAGTTTGTGTTGTTTCAGGAGTAAATAGTTACTTATCGAAATAAGTATTGGTTAAATTCATTGAAATGTTAAAGTATATAAATAGATGGCCTTGGTCAATAAAAAAAAATACAAGCATTTTTTTCACCACACATCTGCCAATGTCAGTGTGAAGTTCTGTTCATTTACACTAATATGAACTAGTGACGTTATAGACCTGAACTCAGTTTAACTTAGTGCAGCACTAACGAACAAACCTATATTCATACATTTTTCAGTAAATTATACTGAAAAATAAGTAGATGTGTGAATTTTCAGAAAGAAATGTATACCAAGAAATAAGTCTACCCAATTTATCTAAACCACAAATTTAAAAACGACTAGTTCATTCATAGAATATTCTAGGAAGTTTAATTCAGTTTCATTTCGGAGAATTCGGCTGGTTCAGATTCGCACAGAGTGCTAATTCCATAAACCTTCGCTAGTGCTTTTTTTTAAATCATAACAATCCATAAAAGGCTTAATCGGGGTTTGGAAACACTCGTTAAAGGGTTCAAATTAAACGTTTTTAAAGAAACCACGAGTGTCTGAAAATTGACATCGAAAAATCGTGATATATAAAAAAATTGACAAAAAATGACAACGAAATTAATGAAAAACATCGCAAACTTTTACGTCTGTAAAGCTGGCAGGCAGTTGATAGCAAAACTACATGAAACATGTACTAACATTTTCGGCGTTTTATCGGCTATTTAATTGCCTAAAAAGATTTATTTCTGCTGCAATATATTTTTTTTAATATAAGGTTCTGCTGGCTTAACCAAAAGTGAGCAGAACCGCACAAAATTGCACTACAATGGCAAAACATGACAGCAAAAAGGATCTTTTTTGCTATTTAAATGCCCAAAAATATTTTTTTTCAGCTGCAAAAAAAAGTTAGCAGATCGCACAAATCTGCAATAAAATTGCCAAATTCAAGTCTAGGATGTTAGGAAAAAGTATCGGCTATTTAATATAGGTATATTACCTGATTTATATTATCATATATAACATATATAAAATCAAAACAACTACATTGTTCCTTACCATAAAAGAAAGATTATAAAAGATGGAATACATTATTCGGCAATTAAGCTTTTTAATGCTCTCCCAGAGAACATAAAAACGTAAAAAAAATGACCTAAAACGATTTAAGGGATCCTTAATAAATGACCTGATTGAGAAGAATCCTTACAGCAAGACTTATTATTATAACTAGTTTGTAAGTCTTTAGCATTATTATTACTCTGAGTATTTGTGTATGTGTGTGAGTATATACAGGGTCAGATTTTTTTTGTTCTCTATGGAGACCTCGGAAACTATAAGAGATGGAGAAACGGTTAAATGGGCAAAGTAGTGCAGTTTTATGAGCTGAATAAAAAGAAATTTTCGAAAAAGTCAAGAGTAACTAGAAATTACAAAAGTGCCGATTTTTTTAAATCAATTTTTCTCGGTTAATAAATAAGAAAAAAAACTGTAAAGCGCATAGTTTTAGATAATTTTACACTAAAAAATAAAATTACATCAGATTTTTTCATTTTTTTTCATTTCATTAGAAAGGGATTTTTTTTCTCTTAAAAGCTATACATCACTTGACATACTTATTTATAAATATAGCTGAGTTAATAACGATTTTCTATTTTATTTACAACAACAAAAAAAGTTGGCCAGTTGACAGTCGAATATGCAAATTCGACTGTCTTGTATGTATTGGCGAATCCCAGAAGACATATTTTTGTCCATCCACTTTCAAGGAATGCCAATTTCTGTTAATTATTAGCAAAGTTGACTTCAATAATAATACAGTATTCTACACTGTAAACCTGATGTGTAAAATTATTAAAAAAAAGGTTGTAATAATATACAAGATTTTGCGCGGCTCTGCTAACTTTACTGTTAAGCCAGCAGAACCTTGTATTAAAAAAAATATATTGGAGCGGAAAAAATATTTTTGGGCATTTAAATAGCCGATAATTTTGGCTGTCATGTTTGGTCATTGTAGTGCAATTATACGCGGTTCTGCTAACTTTACGGTTAAGCAAGCAGATCCTTATATTAAAGAAATATTGCAGGGGAAAAATCTTTTTAGGCATTTGAATAGCCGATAAAAATCCCATAATTTTTAGTTCTGCCGTCATGTAGCTTTACCGACATGCATTTTTAATATTTCTTGAAAACGTTTTACTGCTCAATTTCAATTTCATTTATGACAAATTTATATTTTAAGCTTAAGAAAACGATTTAAAATCTGTATTAGTGAATGATAACAATAACATCTCAATGGGGTTTATTTCAAGAGATAATATTTAAAAATGACAAGAAAATGAATGAAAAACATTTTAATAAAGAACTTTTCATTCATTAAAAAAACACACACTAAAATGTATTTATTATTAAACTTTAGAAAATGAGTTAACTCTTATTAAATGCACGATTTTTTGTTTAAGACCATTTCTCAATTAAAATTCTTACAAAATGCGTGTATGGTCCAGTTCACGAGAGATGTTTCGTGACATTTTAGTCCAAATTAAAATTACTATAGAATAAGAACAAGATTAATTCCAGTATAAATAACACATACAGAAATACAAAATACACTTTTGGTTGGTTATTTGACACTAGAATATCGTCAGAATATTAAATAGAATTTATATCATATGAAAGAAATTCTTCTTCTATCGCATAAGGTTCGATTTGCAGTAATATTGCATGCAAGCAAAAAAAAAATAGCTAACATATCCTTTAATATATTAAAATTAGTATATAACTCCAATTTCTTATCAATTGTGCGTTTTGGTATAGTATATTGGGGTAGTTCCTCACATTTCAATTAAATAATGATATTTAAAAACGCGCATTGAGAATAATATTAAATCTTATTTCTGGTTGAATATTTATTGATATTAATGTTTGGTATGAAATAATTCTCATTTTTTCTAATGAATATCAGACATTCTATTATGTATATAGCAACTGCTGTTAAAATATCCGTTTTCTGTGAAGTGAGTCCTGCAAGAGGCTATAGGGTTCTTGCAGGACTCACTTCACAGAAAACGGATTTTTAACAGCAGTTGCTATATACATAATAGAATGTCTGTTATTCATAAGAAAAAATGACAATTATTTCATACCAAACATTAATATCGATAAATATTCAACTAGAAATAAGAGGACTGATATACCCTATTCATAAGTTTGCAATTACCGAAAAAGGTGTTCATTACTCGTGTTTGCATTTATATTTTTACAATAGTGATAAATTACTATTAATAAAACAGTGATATTATTTTGTAATATAATAATATGAATCCCCTAAATAAGTAAGTTTAGTAGAAGTTGCATTTGAGCACACAAAAGTAAAAGAAATAATAAGAAAGTGAAAATACCTCAAAGAAAAGTTGAACCATAGATTTAAAATCTGTAACCATAGCTCTGGTGAATTGTACCCTATATTCATGAAAATAATTCCAAGTGATTTTCCTCTCATTAACTTTAAATGGTGTAATATGTTTCACTGGGGAATAAGTAAATAGTTCAAGAACAAAGAAATCATATAAAAATATACAAAAGACACACAACGCAGCCATTTTTACAACAAACTCTTAATTTTTAATAAATATATGTTTTTTATATTTATTGGAAATTAGAATTTGTTACAAATATTGCTGCATTACGTGTTTTAAAAATATTATAAATTAATTAATTTGTGTATTCATTTTTGACATAAATGGTAAAATTTCAATACTCAAGAACTTTTTAGTACTGTTTAGCTAAAATAAGTTTCCTGCTAACTGTTGTGTTTTGGGAGTGATTATTAATATAAATAATTATTAACACAAAGACACTTTTAACAATCCTTTATTTAGCACGTGTTTGACCGCAGGTAATTTTACAATGAATCTTTTATTCAATAAGAAATAAAAACTAATACTTTACAATGAGTCAAGAGATGTCGCTATGAGTATTAAATTATAATTTATTAATACATCACACCAACCATGCATCCTGTTGCTATTCGGCAAGAAACTTATTTTAGCTAAAAATGTCTATAAAGTATTTAAATATTAAAGGTAACAAATGTATTATTAACTGGTGAAAAGTAAATGTTTAACAGGATTAATTTAAGAAATAATGAATTTTGTTAACAAAGGATGAGAATTTAATTAAATTATTTCAGCGATAAAGTTTATTGATTATTCAATGCAAAAAATCAGCGGTAATAATTTATTTATCAACAAAGAATAAAAAATGATTCAATCACTAAAAAGGTTGATATTAAAAATTGTGTTTATTATTTTATTGTTCATAATAAAGATAATAAATTTTATTGTTCAATATTATACAGGGATTGTGTCTTTTATGTATACCTACATATTATATACATAACTTAAGCAAATACTTTAATTTTGGATTTGTAATTATGCAAGAATTGCATAATTATAAATTCAAAATTGTTGAAAAAACTGGTTCGAATTTTATTATTCTTTTTTGTTTTTATTTAATTAACGATTATTGTTATTACTACTAAAGAATTTATTTTTATTTTTATGATTGTTTCTTTTAAGTATACCTACATATTATATACATAACTTAAGCAAATACTCGCTTCGCTCGCGCCCCCCGGCAAGTCCAAATTTTCAGGCTTTTCTAAACTCGAAATGTTACTTCATGCTTAATCTGGGACTGGAAAACACTCGTTAGAAGCTATAAATTTTTCTAGGCAAATAAATGCCTTTTTAAATGAATATGAGAAATGTTTTTCCTCTCAATAACTTGACATAAAAGTTATCATTTTATTTTAGATAAGGTTAAAGAAATACTTTGTGTATTTAAATTATTGTGTGAACTATTTAAGAAGAATAAGAATATTCTAAAACTTATAGGTTTTCCTCTCAATAACTTTACATAAAAGCTCTCATTTAATTTTTATATAAAAGTGTGTATATTATTTTAGATAAGTTTCAAAAAATACTTTGTTTCCAAATAAATGTGTAAAAGATTTATTAAGAAGAAAAAGAATATTCTAAAATTTATAGGTTTTACAATACTAAGTGTTTTTCCTCTCAATAACTCTACATAAAAGTTATCATGTGATTTCAGATAAGTTTAAAGAAATATTTTGTGTTTTTAAATGAGTTTTTCCTCCCAATAACTTTACATAAAAGTTATCATTTTATTTTAGATAAGTTTAAAGAAATATATTAATAAATGTGTGAACTATTTAAGAAGATTGAGAATATTCTGAAACTTATAGATTTTCCTCTCAACAACTTTATATAAAAGCTCTCATTTAATTCTTTTTATAAAAGTGTTCATATTATTTTACAGAAGTTTCAAAAAATACATTGTGCTTTTATTTTAGATACGTTTAAAGAAATACTTTGTGTTTTTAAATTAATGTGCGAACTATTTAAGGAGATTGAGAATATTCTGAAACAGATTTTCCTCTTAATATATAATAAAAGCTCTCATTTAATTTTTCTATATAATAGAGTTCATATTATTTTAGATTAGTATCAAAAAATACTTTGTGTTTTTAAATTAACGTGTGAACTATTTACGAAGATTAAGAATATTTTGAAACTCATAGATTTTCCTCTCAATAACTTTATATAAAAGCTCTCATATAATTTTGTATATAAAGTGTTCATATTATTTTAGATAGGTTTCAAAAAATACTTAGTGTTTTCAAATGAACGTGTAAAATATTTATTAAGAAGAAAAAGAATATTCTGAAATGTATAGGTTTTACAATACTAAGTGTTTTTCCTCTCAATAACTCTACATAAAAGTTATCATGTGATTTCAGATAAGTTTAAAGAAATATTTTGTGTTTTTAAATGAATGTTTGAACTATTTAAGAACATTAGGAATATTCTGAAACTTATAGGTTTTCCTCTCAATTACTTTATATAAAGGCTCTCATTTAATTTTTTAGATATGTTTCAATAAATATTTTATCCATCTGAATGAATGTGAGAAATATTTAAAAAGATTGTGAATATTCTGAAACGTATCGGTTTTTACGTAAAGTAAAAGTTACAATTTTGATGAATGAATTATTAAAACAACTTTTTATTATTTGCACATTTCAAAAATCCTTTCTATGTCATATCTTGAAATAATTTTCACCTTTTTTTTGTATAGAGTTCTGATGGAAAAAATATTACCCCAATTAATCAGTGTAAATTTCGTTTGAGCGGTAATAAATTATCAACAATATTAATTATACCAAAATCGAGTATCCGATCCGTAACGTAACAAATTTTGAAGTTTCACCACATTCACGTCGATTCGTGAATATTAAAATAATAGGCGTTTATGTCACCGGCACCCGGCGCATTTCACTTTCATTCAGTTTCACTTCGCAATTTCGTAATTTTCGCACACAACACTCCGCAATAATACAACAAGAAGCAAGAACAAAGTCGGAACGTAGTAAAAAAAAATCCAGAATCCTTGGATGGTGCATGCCCCCACATGTCGCCAGACAACAAAGAGAAGCCCGCACTCGAAAACACAATGAAGAGAGACTCAGAGATTTGTAGTAGTTAGCGTACTTACGGATTATTTTAGGTTTGGTAAATTTGTTATTAATATTTTTTATAAGTAAATCCAATGGAAGTGTAGACACTAAAAACGAAAACATACTTAGCGAGATCGAACTCCGGGCGCACATTAAAGTCTAGCGAACGCACGGACGAACAAAGGACGGTATGTGTGCGTGTGGTGTACTGAACTGAACTGAACCCCGACTACGACTGAAGCACTGCACACCCGAACAACGTACAGTTCACGTTCTGTTCTGTCTGCGTCTGTCTCTTTGTGTGTGCGTGCGTTTGTTGCACCGCACCGCGAACACTGAACTGAACCGAACAAGAGCGAATGATCCGGAGGATTTTTCTGAAGCCCTAGAAGAAGTGAAGCACGCGCGCGCGGTTTCAGACCGGACTTCTAACTCATACCCGTTGCAGTGTCGTACTAAAACTAGTCGCTCCTCTCCCGTGTGTTTCGCCCTGCACTGTTGGAAAAGGAAGGGTCCTATCACCCCTCGCACCCTACCCACCCTTGCTCGCTCCGTCTCTCTCTCGCTCTACCCTCCCCGTTTTGCGTTTCGTTCTATTCCGTTCCCTCCTGCCGAACGAACAGGCAGCTGTTGAGCTCATGTCGAAGAAGGGTCGAGGAGGGGGGGATATCTGCCTATAAGTAAATACTAACCCCCCTTGCACGTAGGCACAGGGGTTATTAAATACCGTTGGGCTTTTGCACTATTCTTGCAACGGAGGCGAGAGGATCTTTCTTTGTGCTTCACTTAACCTGTCATTGCTTGCCAGTAATTGATGTAATTAAAACTAAACTCTTGCATTGAACGAAACTTTTAGCACAAAACGAGCTTTTCTACAACAAAAAGGATCAATACAGGGCTAAGCTGCTTTCGCAGTTTTTGCGAGAAAATCCGCTATTAGCATTCAACTTGTTGGAAAGGACTGCCTGCTTGTTACCCTCGCCTAGATCAAATATGGTGAGATCAAGGATGACTGGTTTAGTTAACAATATGAAAACTTGTTTGAAAATGGTAACACAACAATTTTAGCAGATTCTAAAAATCACCGGAAGTACCGGCCCCATATGTGCCGCACAATATAACTTGGACATTTTTACAAAATTGACGAAAATCACCGCAAAAGTTATCAACGACACAAATCCTTTAGAATATGCATATCATTGAACAACATTTTTATGCTGATTTCAATGATGTGCCACTTGTATACCTTTGTAAAAAAATATTTTTTGTTATATACGGCAAGCAAACAAGTACTTTGTGTCAATCAAAAGTGTCTATAAAACAAAATATACCACATCGATAGTAATATTTTCAAACAAATTACATGCATTACCTAGTAACGAAATTGTTTAATGGTTGTGATGGCAGCTTTGAAAATGGCATTTTTTTGACAAAAGTATGCATGTGGTACATCTTTGAAATCAGCGTTAAAAATGCTGTTCAATGATATGCATATGTCTATATGCGCCAATAAAAGAAATGTGATTTTGATATAATAAAACAGGTACGTCATTTAAATAGGCGTAAAAGGTTGGCATGAGAAAGTTTTGTTATAACTTAAAAAAAAAAAAATGAGCTACACTAACTTCGTAAAAACTACATTTTATCAATTTTCGGTTATAGAGTTCAAACTTAGAGATAGATCAAATTTTATTCACTTCGCCGTTGATGAAAACACGAAAAAGAGACTCTGGTTCACAGAAACGGTTTTTCAATATCCCTTTAAATAAACAAAAATTTCCATATGTGGCACCTTCAAAATGCACCACCCTGTATATTTTACTTATACTCGGAATGTTTAGAGCAGTGGTTCTCAACGGGGTCGGTACCGGTGAAGAAATTGAGTCTTTTCTTGTTTGTTTGTTTACTGGCATATTCAGCCACTAACGCTTATTTCAAACAGGCGCGCACCCAGAAATTTGTCACGCATCTAGAAGGATCCCCATCCCGGTCTTATTTAAATCTATGTATATAATACATGGTACGTAAAAAGTATCGTACCAACTGGGATCATATGGAAACGGTTTGACATTTAGATTTGACGTTTATTGGTTTAAATTAGATATAATTTATAAGTTTAATTTGTTTTGCACGACTTGCTTTTGTCAGAGGCCGCCATGTTGAATTGTTCTAAATAGCAGCCTAGGTTTTTTGTGCGTGTGCTATTTAACTAAAAATACAACGTGGTATAACATTAGCATGTTTATTCTAAAATAACGACTAACATAAATAATTTAAAATAACTTAAGTATCGTGCCAAATTAGTTTAGGTGGAAACGTTTTGACATTTAGCTTTGACATTTGCGCGTCAAACGTAAGCTAAGACTGACTGGATTTTTTCATGTGGGGGTATTTTTTAAAAGTGTTGCGTATCGAAATATGCCAACAACATTAGGTGAGTTGCAATAAGAAACATTCCTCTGCCATTTTTGTAAAATACATTTAGCGCTTTTGTTAATAGACTTTCTTATTGTCGAGAAGTGAATGGACAACAAGTTGAGCATCTATTGCGATTTTCTTGGGTTCCTTGTTAATTTCAGATTTTGTTTAAATTATTTATTTTCGTCATTTTAGATAAACCTGCTAACGTTTATTTAAATTTTGACACTTTTTCATTTACATTTAAAATAACACCTTTTAATTTAAAAAGTAAATAAATATATGCATAAGTATTTGATAATAATAATATCTTTATTTATCATCTTACACAATAACATAGACATATATATGATTAATCACTCCCGATTATAAAAAATATTTTTTTATGCAAAGTTTATTATAGAAGCGTTGAATTTTGAACTTTTAACGAGTGTTTCCACACCCAGATTAAGCATGAAGTAAAATTTCGAGTTTAGAAAAGCCTGAAAATTTGGATTTGCCGGGGCGGGCGAGCGAAACGAGTCGCGCCCCCTGAAATCCATATTTTAAGGCAATTCTAAACTCGAAATTTTACTTCATGCGCCACGCGTAAAAAACACTGATTTTAAGTGAACTTTAAAATATATTCCTTATAAATTATTCGTTACTTTGTTTATGAAACAAAATTATGTTTTCCAGAACTTTTTTTTAAATGTAAAATCTTGCAACGCATTTTGTCTAATAGCACTTAGACACAACGCATTTTGTTTAGACAATGTGCGAAATAACAGACGAATGCAAGTTTATTCGGCTAGTGTCTAAACACATTGGACAATTCGCATTTTGTCTACACAAAACGCGTTTGTCCGTATTTCGTGTTTTGTCCGGAATATATACATTGACATACTCAAGCGGGCTCAAACCCGCGAGGCACCCACCCGGGTGTGCGCCTGATTTTAAATGCAGTAAGTACGAGTAATTTTTATTGTTTCAATATTTCGTTACACATTTTAAATATTCATTATTCGCCCGGATGAGTTTATTCATATGCATATGCCTGGATTTTTGTGATGTGTTTCTTAAACGAATGATTCAAAAGTTGTCGTAGGTCGCCACCCCGGACGATTAATACGTAATACCAGGGAAACTGATGACTCACGTAAAGGGTTGCTTTTGGACGTTTTTACTGATTACGTGGGAGACGTGTAAATTTTGCAGGGAGTGACTCACTCAACCATCGATTAAATAAACCAGTCAGTCACTCATGTTGTACACAAAACCATTATCGTTTCGATGACGTGAACAAATACCGATTTACAAAAAAAAAAACAATATTAATTTCATTATTCAACAAGTTATATACATTGCATAAAATTTCATAAACAATATTATAATCAGCCTATTCTGTAAGCAAATATGGTATTTGTCATTAAATACATACATGGAAAATTTATAGCGTTTAATGACACAGCTTTACCAAAGGTTTTTACAACTTATTGAGCATGAAGTAAAATTTCGAGTTTAGAAAAGTCTGAAAATTTTGATTGGTCGCGAAGCGAAGCAGAATTTTAGAGAAATAATTTTAAAAGTTGAATTTTCACAAATCTAAGAAATTAAAAATCAGGACTTACACTCAAAAGATTATAAAGAAATAATTCTGAAAGTTCCATTCTCGCAATTCATAGAAATAAAAGATTAGGATGTGCGAATGAAATAAAATTAAAATGCAGGATGTTCGAAAAGGAGTTTAAAAGAAATAATTCTTAAAGTTGAAATATAAAATATATTTTAATTCCTGCATCTTAGCAGGATGTGCCCAAAGGAAATTAAAAAAAAAATCTCGAAGTTAAATTTTCACTAATCTTAGAACAATAAAGGCAAGATGTGTGCAAAGGACATTTTAATTTTAAAGAGTTAATTCTTAAAGTTCAATTTTCATAGATCTCAGGAATCAAAAGATTTTAAAGAAATAATTCTGAAAATTAATTTTGCACAAATCTAGAAAATTAAAATTCAGGAAATGCGAAAAGAGAATGATAACTATTTAATTCTCAACGTTAAATTTTCACAAATCTAAGAAATTAAAATTCACTATTTGCGAACATAGAATTTAAAGAAATAATTCTCAAAGTTAGTTTTTACAAATATTAGAAATAAAAATTAGGGATCTGCGAACAAAAGATTTTAAAGAAATCATTCCCAACGTTTAATTTTCGCAAATCTAAGAAATTAAAATTTAGGATGAGCATTAATTTCGATTGTTACTCACTTTAAAAAAGTACAGGGGTTCTCAACCTTTTACAGGTTGCGCCCTCCCCGCATAACTCCACGCTCCCCCTCCCTGATTTTATTTGGGTTGTTAGAACACAATTATAGCCTTTTTTACCTTCACCAACTCTTTGGGAAATCTGTCCCGCCCCCCTAATATCTTGCCGCGCCCCCCTAATGTGGCATAAGAAAATAAAATATGTCGTATGCATAGTCCAATTTTGGACGCGATTAGCGCTAGTCACTGTCTAAATGTTAGATCATACCATACCAGTAGTTTAAATGTGACGATACGTAACCTCAAACGTCATTCGCGTAATTGTGAACGTCCAAGTTCTGTGTTTCCTAGAATAATGAGCTGTGTTTTTGTTAAAATTAGTACTGTAAAGTTCGCGAATGAGCGCAAAAATCGTGTGCTATGCCTGTGCTCATAGTAATACGCTCATTGTAGGAGGAACGAATTTCCCTAGAACGGCAGTTGGATGAAGGCCACATTCGTTCGTCCGTTTACAATTTTAAGCCTAGCAAATACAGCGTAATAATTTATCTTCATCCTACGTATAAAGTATTTTCTATTTTCTTTCGATGTAAGTACAGTATGCGCATTTTTGTGGGCACATAGAAGGCGCACGTTTTTGTGCTCGTTCAAGAACTTTACAACACTGGTTCAAATCGCTATGAGGTCTATAGCGAATAGTAACCTATAAAGAGCTATAAAAGTGAATTAAATTCCACAATTAGTAATTGAATATTGCTAATTCTACGCTGAAAGAATTTGTTATATCAATCAGCAATCCTCGTTATATAGATAAATATCGTAAAAACATCATATTGTTTTTCGTCTATGATTCCATTTGACATGGAAATGACAGAAAAAGCAATGTTGCCGATACGAGCGACTAAAGATAGGCGCTACTAACAAGTATGTATTAAAACATGACTATGCATACGGAGTACTTAGTAATACCTTAATAGCGATTAGTTAATCACACGTTAGTAACAGTTTAATCACAAGCCTATGGATAAGGCTGAATATCTTTAACTATTTATTTTATATATTAATTGCAATAATAATATATGCCGAACAACATAATAAAATAAACAATGTAGGTTTTTTGAAGCGTAATGTTCCTTAATTACGGTCTTTCTTCACGAAAATAAATTTAAAGCAGCGATTTTCGAACCGACGATTAATATTTATTTTGATGCCACTGCTTAATTAGAATTAAGCCCCACTTAATGGCCATCTTCTTAAGTGGCCCTTAAAAGAGCAGACTTACACTAATAATGTGTCCCCTTAGAAAAAAAAAACAATTCTTAATTTTTCTAATTGACTGGACAATTATACAATTTTGTAATTGGGTTACTTAGAATTATAGAATTGGAAGAATAGAGATATTTATAAGAGAAGTTCGTACATAAAATATAAGAAAACTGGAAGTTCAAACAATGCTGAAATTGTGAAGACAGTAAAGATTACTAAAATCGTAGAATTGAAAAATATTAGGGAATTTAGAACATAAAATCGTATTACAAAGAAAAGTTATAGGTTGCAAGTCAGTGCCGGAACTAGGGCGTGGCGAAGGTAGCATTTGCCACAGGCGTATCAATGGTAGGGTCGCCGCGCCACACAGTGGCCAATTTGCCAAAAAAAGCGGAAAAACGTAATATCTTCAAAAGTAATGATTGTATTGACTTGCAGCTAATGTCGTTTGATTAATAAGGAAAAACTATAATGAGAATCATCAAACCACGTAGTACACATTTCGTTGTGTAAAATAGGCGCCAATTACCGAGAGCGGCCGCCGAAAGTCGTCGATTCAGGGGAGTTTTGTAGAAATGATGCTTATTCTGGTGATTTTATTGTGAATTATATTCAAGAAAGAGAGATTAACAAAAGTAAGTGAACATATCTCAATAGTATCTAGAAGGGGCGCAAAGATGTTGAATAATTACCGTGAAAATAAGACAGCCCTATTACGCCCCAAAATACTACCTGCATGATTAAATATAATAACAATAATAGTATATATTGGTATTATATTCCATTATGTGATTGCATTATGATTTGATTGCAGTAATGTCACGGCTAGGGAAGTTCCAAAAAACTATCGATATTGAGTATCGATTATATCGTATATCAAAGTATCGATAAGTAATCAAAAGTATCGATATTCAAAGTATCGATACCTTTCGATGCCAGATATTTATTTTAGATTTTATAATTATTAATATTTAATACTGCAAATTTATTTTTAAAAAACCTTCACCTAAGATAAATAATATTTTCAGGAATAGGAACAAACAAAAATAATATAATAAGTCAATGTTTTACACGCGTAGCGCAAGAAGTAAAATTTCCAGTTTAGAAAAACGTGAAAATTTGGATTTGACAGGGCGCGACTCGCTTCGCTCGCGCGCCTAAACTCGAAATTTTACTTCATGCTTAATCTGGGATTGTAAAACACTCGTTAGAATTTCTTAAGAACTTGAAATTGAATTGTCGAGTGATCACAAATAAATGACTGAATAATCCGGGAGTTTACTTCTGTTATCATAATCGTAATTAAAACCATAAACTTAAAACTGTTGACATTTCATCATAATCACGACAAATCGTCAAGAACGTGAAAATTACCGAAAATCGTGAAGAATTTATGAAAAGCATTGATATTTTTAAATGTATATTTTAGAAAATTCACGAAAAGCGTCAAGATTAAAAAAATTACTAATAACTTCGGGGATTTACTAGATTTTCATTGATTTTAAATATTCCGCGCAAGTCAGTTTTTTGCCATGGGGGCCAGAGGACCTAGTACCGGCCCTGATAGAAGTCCAAAGGATAACAGATATAGGGAATTCCTTGTACACTGAATGTTTCTTTTAAGTATATCTTGATGCATACTCTGTAAATGGTTAGACATTCGTTGTTTTTATTAATGTTTCATTTGAAACTTCTAACGAGTGTTTCCACTCCTTGTTTAAGCATGAAGTAACATTTCGAGTTTAGAAAAGAATGAAAAGTTGGTTTGCATCAGAGTATGTATACTTAAAAGAAAAATTCCATGTATGCTTAAAAGCAAGACAGTGAAGTTGTTCAGAATTCTATTGTACTGGACGCTGACGAGGACTTAAAAGTGCGAAACACGTCCATGGTTATCCGTGATGACCGATGACGCAGCGTTTGATGAATGGGTCAATCGTCAAATTCATTAAATGATTAGTTCTTGTTCATTATTTCATTATCCATTTTTGGCATGTTTGATTATACCAATTCCGAGTAGTATATCGTGTCCGTCCTGATGGGTGGTTAAATTATTTCACGCGATTAACCCCCTGTTGATCGTCCGAAGGGCCCGGCGTTAATCCCCGGGTCAGTTAATTCCGTTTAAATTGCTCCGGGAAGACGAGAGAGTTATCGGAAAAAAACAAAAAGGGTTTTATGGGCCCTGCCTGGCCCTTGAGAAGGAAGCAGGGCATTAAAAATTTGAATAATAATCCTAGAAGAGATTTACGACCGCCAGACGTGCTTCAAATAAATATACATCGTATTATAGGACAAAATTTACAGAGGTTTACAGAATTTGTAAGCACATTAAAGTAAGCAAAAAAGGGGTTAGTTGAAAATTACTGGTAACTAGAAATTTGTTCATACTAGACAAGTGAGAAAATTAAATATTTATTTAGGCTTGTCACATTAAAAATAAATGTAAGGAGATTTACTGTTTCAGAAGAACAACAAAAATTACCAAATAAATTTAAGACGTACTTAGGCTTCTCAGACAAACAAGAAATAAATACATATAGGAAAATTGACTGCTTTAAAAGTAAAATATGGTGGTGTGTCCATCATAGCACCTCCCCTGCCATTTAAATAACTGATTATTGACATAATAATAATAAATAATAAACTTAAGGTACGATTCACGAGAGGTGTCCCATGGTTTCCTTGATTTATAGTGCTTTCTGCACCAATATATATAATACGAAAATAGTTTCATGTCATCAGATTGCGTGTGTGAAAAGAGACAGAAAATTTTGTAATATATCTACTATGGTTTTTAGATGGAACATACGAAAACGTATGTTCTGGTATGCAGCTCTAAATTTTAAGGTTAAACGTCACATTTTGACAATATCAACGTAAAAATAAATCTGCAAAAACCCAGCCACAAATCATTTTAATTGATGTGCACAATCGTTTAAAATGTGAGTTTAAGTGGTATAATTCCAATTTCCACATCTACTAAATGGTTCAGGTATAAACAGAAATAAATAATGCATTTATGTTGATTTTGTGTAAGCTACGAAGCTACGCGAAGCGCTACGCGGCCAAACCAAATTTTCAGGCTTTTCTAAACTCGAAATTTTACTTCATGCGCCACGCATATTAAACACTGAAAGCACTGAAATATTGTGAACGAGTAAACTTCGCTTGAAATCAGTGTCTTATACGCGTGGCGCATGAAGTAAAATTTCCAGTTTAGAAAAGCCTGAAAATTTGGTTTGGTCGCTCCGCGCTTTGCGCTACGCGACCAAACCAAATTTTGAGGCTGTTCTAAACTAGAAATTTTACTTCATACTTAACCTGGAAGTGGAAAACACTCGTTTAAACTTCAAATTGACCTCTTTTAAGAAAACAACAAATATTTTAAAATCTACAACACAATTGTCATATGTATACTCAAAAGAAAATCTCCATGTATAAGATGTAAAATTACCGATTTAACATTGCTTTTAAGTCGCTCAGTTTTGCTTGTGCAAGCGCGGGCTGTTCAAGCATGCATCATGAAATTTCAATCAAGCCTCAAGCCGCTTGTACAATGCTGTGCGCAAAATTCTGACACACATGCTCATGTACAAAAAGTTTGTACATGCATGCTTGTCAAGTTTGCAGTTGCTTGTGTGGCTACCTTTACAAGGGTTTCCACTGCCAGATTAAGCATTAGGTAACACTTCGAGTTTAGAAAAGCCTGAAAATTTGGTTTGGCCGTTCCGCTTCGCTACGCGACCAAACGAAACTATAAGGATTTTCTAAACTAGAAATTTTACTCAACGAGTGGAAACAATCGATAACAGTTTCAAATTGAACACTTTTTTTAAAAACAACGGATGCCCTAAAATTAGTACGTAAATGCATCGAGAATTAAAAGAAAAAATCGCTGTATTTCAAATCATTACAAATAAGAAATACAAGGTGTGTATAAATTGGCGGATAATCTACACGTGGTGATGTTTTTCGTAAAATTTTAAGCAGGATATCTTAATTCTAAAATGTTGTACCATACTTCCTAAACCTTCACGAGGTCCTCAAAGTTTGAACATCCAATCGTTTCATATGTGTTATTCGATAATAATTTACAGAAAACCCTGCAATTACGGTAGAACGACCAGTTTGAAGATTATTTGCCAGTGTGTGCAATCTTTCTATCTCAAATGTGTGTTTTTAACACTTCTTAATTAGCTTATTTTCATATAAAGTACAGCCGGCAACGTCGATTCCCGCTTACGTCACAAACAAATTTTGACACTTACTGTCACGAATTGTTTAAAATTTGCTAGTTCGAATTTTGTGTCAATTCTGTTTTTCACGTTATAATCAGGTTGTATTAGTTCCCGCCTTTTAGTGTTTTTGTGTTTCTGTGTTATTTTCGTGTTATTGTTTTGTTTATTTATAGTGGATTTTGCGTTTAATGAGTACGCCGACATGTACATGGCTTACGGTTTCTGTAATGGAAATGCAAATATGGCAAAAATAGAATATCGAGCATGTTTTCCAAATCGGAGGCATCCTTCTACAAATGTGATTCGGAGGCTGGATCAACAACTACGTGAAACGGGTATGTGTGTCCCTAAAAATACGAACAGTGGTCGGCCACGGCAGAGGCGCACAGTACAACTTAAAGAGCAAGTTCTAGGTGCAATAGAAGAAGATCCCACCATCAGTACCCGACAATTAGCTGCCACATTAGATATCCCCAGTAACAAGACCGTTCATTTGGTTCTACAAGAAAACCTTCTACACTCATATCATCTCACGAAGGTGCAGCCTCTCTATGAAAATGATAACATATACCGAACACATTTTTGCAATACCATTTTAAATAGAATTCGTGGTGACGGTGGATTCACGAAATGTATTCTTTGGAGCGATGAGAGTATGATTACTAGAGATGGGGTCTTTAACAATCGTAACAGTCACTATTGGGCTGAGGAAAACCCGCGAAAAGTTCGAGAACATGGTCACCAAAGAAAGTTTTCCGTTAATGTTTGGCTAGGCATTATAAACCACACTGTTGTAGGGGTAATTTACTTAATATATCGTCTTCATGCTAATGGTTACATTAATGTTCTAGAACAAATTATTGATGAGTTGCTTTTGAATTTACTCATTTTGCCCGTATTGTAAGAGACTGACTGGACGAGCTATTCCCAAACAGTTAAATTGATCGCGCTGGACCTATCGTTTGGCCTCCGAAATCATACGATCTCAATCCATTAGATTTTTTTGTTTCGGGCTTTATTAAAGAAAAAGTTTACTCTACGCCTCCACAAAATTCTGACGAAGTTAAAAACAGAATTGACTGGTACTGGAAATTACACCAGAAATACTGGAGCGAGTGATGAATACGATACAAAAGAGATTGCAACTATGCTTAGAAGCAGATGAGTTTCATTTCGAACAAAATACGTGAATTGCTATATGCTGTGTCAGAAGAAGAGAAGAGAAGAAGAAAAAATACCACAGTACTGCAGTAAACATAAATTACTCGACTACCGCAATCTAGACGCTTCGCCAATACCTCCCAGACGACGCGTTATTCTAGACAACTTCCAAAAGAGACTTTTTTCGACAATTTACTCATACTCTGTTTTACATTGCATATACGTCTGTAAATAAACCCTGCTCTACTATTATTACTCTTTTCAGACAACCCACATAACTAATCACGAGATTAATAAAAAAAACATGACAGCCCGTGAATGCGCTGTTGCCTAATGTCCATTTCTTTTAAATGCCTCCTGATGGTATATGAAGCATGATACAACATTTTTGCCTCTACACTTTCTATTCAGAACTTTATGTAGAATATCGTCACGTGTAGCTTATCCGCCAATTTATAGGTATAGTATTGTGCGAATTAATATGAACACGACCAAAAAAATAAGTATTTTGGTTATGGCAACACTGTTATGCCTATTCTGAGTTGTCAGTTGATGGTAAATCATGTAACCTTGATCGCCATTATTTTTAGGTTAGGTTTTAGGTTTAGGTTTAGGGCAATAATATTCGATAATTTTCAATTTTTTTACGATTGTGTGGCATTGTGAATGTTACTCCAAGGAAAAGAGAAAAGATCATCACGCCTAGTGATCATACCACAATGACACAAAGAAGCATTGCAATGGAATGTGGTGTGAGTTTGGGTGCTGTAAATAAACTATTAAAGCAGAAGAAAGACGCGATCTCTTGAAGCGAAAAGAAAAAAATACAATTTTTCAACAACACTCAGCTCCATGCCATACTTTGAAGACTATAGTGAAAGTGAAATATGTCACCATAGTCTTCAAAGAATGGCATGGAGCTGAGTCTTGTTGAAGAAGACAAGAAGATTAGCATTTTCGACTGGCCTCGAAATTCGTCAGATCTCAATCCTATTTAGAATCTATGGGCGATCTGCAATTCCAAATTACAAAAGATAGACTGTACGACGAAAATCAAAATGGTGGACGCAGTAACTCAGGTTGAGGAGGCAATCAAGAATAATTGTAAAAATCTAGTTGACTCTATGCCGAGGCGAGTTCAAGCCGCGATTACAGCAAAGGGAGGACATATTTCATATTAAATAATAATATTTAAACCATGTGTATATGTCTAACAATAGTTTTATTTCGAATGAACAATATTTACGAAAACAATCCTTGTGTTCACATTAATTCGCACAATACTGTACAAGCAAAAAAAATCTTTTTTGTTTGTTTGTATACTGGCATAGGTTTGACAATTCAGCCACTGACGCTTATTTTAAACAAGATTTTACAAAAACAAAATATATTAAAACAGGAATAAACACAAGAGCTTATCATTTTATATTTTAAGAAAGAATTAGTGATATTGTAGTGTATATTCTTTTCAAATAAGAAATGTACAGTCAAAAGGTCTTATACTTTTATATTTTAAGAAAGAATTCGTAATGAAAAATATTGTAGTTCATATTCTCAATTGAATTCAATTCTAAACGATATTTCTCATTTCCTCAATACGAAGCGCAATCATCTCCACTCTTTATCAATAACCAATTTTACGACGCGACCCTTTCCCATTCGGCCGTCAGCAGTATTTTTCACCGACTTCACTTTAAAAATAAAAAAAATCTCGCCCGTCGCGTCGGTAATGAACTTTACGAAACGGGCGAAATATACGTTAACTTCATTTGCGCTCACAATAAATATGAAAGCTCTAAAGCTCAGCACTTATTGTCCGTTAAGTGTTTCCAAGGCAATTTCGGCATGCTTCACCGCACCGAGCGTTTTGTTGTAGAGTAGGCCACTTTCCTACCCGGAGCGGGAGAGCTTTAAGCCGCTCTCTTGGTCGCCCGGTGCGGGAGATTTGAAACGGTTGAGCTTTTCACGCTGAAGATGAAGAACGGGGTGTGTATTGATTTACGTGTAATTTGTGTCTCGAGTGGTTTTAATTAGGTAATGGTAATTTACTTTTAAAATATACTTTATAAACGTATTTGCAATTAAGGCCTTATATACTAGCATTAAATGCAGCGTATTATAAATAACTATTCCAAGGATACTGCGGTGTCGGCGAAAGCACCCAATGTGCGTTGCGGGTTCGAATCCCCAGGCTGTGAGATGAACACTCATTAATTAGTATTAACTTGATGAAATAATAATTTAACTTTACTCTTAACCAGTGGCGACTAGTCCATAAGGGTGCGGGGCCGGGGCCCCACTCTAGTTCCAAAAAACCGTGGCCAACTCAGACAAATCGAATTTTGGAATTCACAGGTTTCCCTTGGCGTTTGCTTCCAAATAAAGGACTGAACAAGCCGGCTGGTGTGGTTCCCTAACTCCAGACCTCAACAGCCCAATCACAAATAAATCAACCCACGTATAATTATTGATTATTTCACTCAATAATGTATTTTCATTGATAGGATCGATCCTTCAACTGATCAATCAATTAGATACGCGATCTTGACCATCATTAGTAGAGATGATTGACACAATTAAATGTTAATAACTAATTTTTCTTAGAACAACTGAAATGAACAATACAAATCATTTCAGTTGTTCTAAGAAAAATGAGTTATTAACATTAAATTAGAAAATCAACAAGATATTTTCTTTAAACTTCTTCTAAGGATGCTCAAAACCATAATGAGGATGACACATAAAACGAATTTTGTATATTTTCGACAGTATTCAATAAAATATCTTCTCAACGCGAATCATCCCACTTAAATCGATCTTGTGCTTCATCTCCTGTAATTTGATTCGTGATAATATTAACTATTTAGTCATTGTCTGTAAACAAAATCCTATCATCATAATTACACGATTTTCATCACTTTTTCATCCACTTCTAATTACTTTTAGCTCTGTCCGGATCGAACGCGCGTGAGAAAACCTCCTCTCGTCGTCCGGCCCATAAAACATCACGTTTTATTAGAATACATGTTTTATATCATTACGATTACTTGCGGCGTTCTCACGACGTCAACGTTTCCCTACAACGCTCGCCCATTCAGAGTTTTTTTTTACTTTCCTCAAAACCTCCTTCAGAAGCTAAAGCTACTCACCACTTGTGAGTACTAATTTCGGCACTCGAGCGTTCGAGTGTTAAGGAATAAACAAACGAGTCGAGTATTTTTTTCTTCTAATTCCCACAAGAATCTTATTTCAATTCCGTTCTGCCAGTTATTTTCTTTCTTGTTTATGGTCGAGATGCAGTGGTCTGTGAAGGATACAAGGGGCTCGGCAATTATAACCACTTAACTCCGGAGGACAAGGGCCTTCCTGTTGCGGGATAAGAGTAGGGATAGTGCAGGTAAAACGATATTTTCGGGCGAATGATAATTTTCGGCACGTCCTCGTTTTGTCGCCGGCATTCCAATCTTATCGGGTTTTGATTGTGTTGCCATCTGAGGTCGGCCTTAATTTTGCTTGTAAATTAATTTTGTGCGGGGGGTAATTAATTGAAGGTTTTTAAATATGTATCTGCTGGTTCTGTTTGATGTGGGTCGGTAAATTTGGATTTTCTATTTGTTTGGGGTATTTACTTTGCTGATTGCCCGAGCGAATCCAGAGATCTTTCAGACAGTTTTAAAATTTAGGTTAAATTCCACAAATCAATTACTCGTTTGAAATTTTACATTTATGTTGGTTTAGTAAATTTTTATACATTTTTTAATTTGTCCTAACTTTTAGAGTTCTAAAATGTTTGTTAAATGTTATGATAGTTTTATCCAAATTCTTCAGGCTTTTTTAAGTCGAAATTATAAGCATCCCTTTAGAAAAACTAGTACTCAGCCATTTTACATTTTGTCAATATTTTATAAATTAATTATTTCGTATTTTTAATCATTCCATTTAATCTCCTAGTAATTCTGCCTAAAACTGCTTCTATTTGGAGAAGATTTTGGAATATCATTCTCAAAACGCACAAGTTAAATGCGATTCTGACAGTCGCTGCCAATTTGCTAGTGGTGTTTAGGTAATTGCAAAAAACAGTTGAATTTGCGCATACGAATTGAAGTTTGCGTATGCGAATCTTTTCAAATAAACCTATTATTGAAAAGTGCATAATTGCGTCCACGAATTATTTTAAATAATAACCCCCCCCCCTAAAATTGGATTAGCCTTAATCAGTTCTTGGTCGATAAGTGAATATTCAATTCACGATGAGAGTAACTTAATTTCGATTTACATTATAATACATAGTTTCCTCTGATATTCCTTTGAATTCCGTACAAACAATACGTTTTTTTGAAATATAAAAACAGGCTTGGTCGGTTCATTTTAATTTTCGCTCAATTCCAGCGGGTAATTAATCGAGGTCAGCAGTTGCATAATTAAGGGGTGCAGCCCTTCGGCAAACAAAAGCGAGACCGCGCGCTCTCGTACACATACACATACACACACTCACAAAAATAAATAAAACCACCCTATTCGGCCGCTGTCCGGTCGCATTTAAATATGTAAAGATTAAACAATCTCCGTCGAATTTTAATGACGGAGGCAAAAAGTTGAAGGGCCGATAAACCCCGTGGTAATGGTGGAAAGGGCGCGAAAAATCAGCACCAACAGCAGAGCGCCGCGCCGGGTACAAACGGTTGGAAATTAATTAAGGGTGCGCGCATGCCGCACCTGGCTTTTGGTATTACCGGAAGCCGGCCACTGGAATTATAAAATGGATACAATACGCCCCCTCTAATATAAATTACACACGTGCGTAGAAAAAAAAAAACAAAAATAGTATGCCTGTAAATTAACAAAAGTTTCCTGATTAACTAATGAAGACTCAAGGGTGGGTAAACAATGATTTTTGTTTTGCTTTTGCGATCAGAGCGTTATCTACTCGCTCATCAGAAGTTGTACTATACTTGTATGAGTGATTAGAGGCGAGTACTGCCTCAACAATGTATACAAACATATGAAGGGCTCCATTACCTTGGCCCAACGACTTTCGATAAATTCAATTTTTTATAGTCTAAATTATAGCACTCCTATAGCACCCTATAGCACTACCAAAAGTTTCTATAGCACCCCTTGCGTTTTCCGGAAAATCGAGGTAGGTCATTCTTAGGCCAGGGTAACGTTACCCTGGTCTAGCGACTTTCGAAAAATTAATTTCTAAGTAGGCTAATGTATAGCCCTTTTATAGCACCCTATTGCACCACCAAAAGTTCTTCGATACGACCATTCGTTCTCCAGAAAATAAAGAAAAGCGTGGAGACTTCAATTCAAGTCGAAGTTTAAAACCGTTTACAGTGTTATGGGGTGTTATGATAGTATTATAGATTAGCATAGTTTAATACGCAAATTTCAAGTGTCTAAAAAAAATATTTTTTTTTGAAATGTGGGTTTGTGTATACCAAACCCACATTTTAAAAAAATATTTTTTTTAGACACTTGAAATTTGCGTGATAAACTATGCTAATCTATAACACTATCATAGCACCTCATAACACCGTAAACGGTTTATCACTTCAACTTGTAGTTATTGAGAAAATGCAGAATGAAATTTTGATTATGGCATGCATTACCCTGGAACAATGACTCGAGAAATTCATTTTAAGTGGGCCAATCTACAGCCCTCCTATAGCACCACCAACAGTTTTTCGATACGACCATTCGTTTTCCAGAAAATCAAGCTCAACAAAAAATTATTGTTTGAAATATGGGTTTGTGTATATCGCTCATTGAAGTCTCGACGTATTTCTCGATTTTCTGGAAAACAAATGGTTGTATCGAAAAACTTTCGGTGGTGCTATAGGGTGCTATAGAAGGGCTATAGATTGGCCTACTTAGAAATTAATTTATTGAAAGTCGTTGGGACAGGATAACGTTACCCTAGCTCAAATAAAAAAAATCTTTTCGAGTTTTTCGAAAACCAGAGGTCGAGGAGGATTTTATTTTGCGGTGCCATAGATTGCTGTAGAGGTGGTCTAGGTTGGCCTATTTTCAAAATGCAATTCTTGCAAGTTGTTGGGCCGGGTTAAAGCTCAGGATTTTCTCGAAAACTGGTGGTCATAGAGAAAACTGTTTGCCGTGCTATTGGGTCCTATAAGAGTGCTACAGATTGGTATACTTTATCTAATCAATTTCCAACTCTAATAAAAGCATATTTTCGAATTGGTTATTTAGGTTTCGCGTGTATCGCCTGTTGTAGTCTCCATGGTTTTTCTCGATTTTCTGGAAAACTAAAGGTCAGAGAGAAAAGTTCTTTACAGTGCTATGGGGTGCTATATATTTAGGTTTCGGGTGTATCGCCTGTTGAAGTCTCCATGGTTTTTTCGATTTTCTGGAAAACTAAACGTCAGAGAGAAACACTTTTTACAGTGCTATAGGGTGCTTCTTTACATTTAAAATAAAGCAAGTAAAACATTAAAGCCTGGGTTTCGCGTCTAATGTGTGTAATTTCCAATATTTTGAGAAAAACTCTAAAATTTTAGTAGATAGGAACATATATTTTTCATCATAAATTCAAGGCTACCTCTGCTTTATTCGTTTTGACGAAGTGAATTTATTTGTTGGTGATTTAAACTATTCGCTTTGAGCAAGTATTTTTGGTAGTGCTATAGGAGTGCTATAATTTAGACTATAAAAAATTGAAATTATAGAATGTTATTGGGCCAGGGTAATGGAGCCCATATGAAGCACGGTAGAAAGAACGATGACAGAAGCAGGAATTGATTCAAAAATTCATAATTTATATTTTAGCAATACAGAGCAAATACGATTAAGTTTTTTATATAATGTGCCCAATTAGGGAAATTATGCATTTATTTAAGAAGTTAATCACGATTAACCCTCTAATTTAGGCCGTTACACTAAAAACGTTAAACTCGAGTTCAAGCTGAACTTGAGTTCAAGATTACAGTTCCTATTGTTCTAATATCACTCAAAACTTAAATTCAGAATTGAACCAGTTTAAGTATGTTGTTCATTCTTTCTCATTCTTTTTTTTTGGGCTATATGTTAAATCCATGATTGTTACCATCCTCAAAAGATTGTCTACAGCATCACAAGATTACCTACCGCCTTAATAGATTTTCTACGGCCTCAAAAGATTGGCCGTGTAGTTCCGAAAACTTGTCTACACCCTCAAGAGATTACTACAACATCAAAAGCTGGTCCAAAGCCTCCACAGTTTGTCTACAGCCTGAAAAGCTTGTCAACATTCCCAAAAGCTTGTCTGTAGCCTAAATAGTTTGTTTAAATATCAAAAGTTCGCCAACAGGTGGAAAATGGTATCTATACCCTCAAAACCTAGCCTACGATTTCAAACACGTATCTACTGCATCAAACGCTGTTCTCCAGATGCAAAATCCTGTCTAGAGCAAGAAAATAAAACATTAGGAAGTTCATAGATGGCACTTACAGCACTATCTGGCATTTTAGAATACACATCAGCGTTTGTAACATTCTAAAGATAGACGTTTCAATCCTGACAAATCTATTTCTTTCTCCCAACACATCAATTATTTATTCTCCGAGTACAAATTCAATAGCCTCCTTAATCTTGTATCAAACTATCCGACTCTTGATTAACACACGTACGCAGGACAGTACCGATTAGAAACTCGGCTCCGCCGAGGAGTCGAGCCTTCTTTGCGGCCGCGGGGGAATAGAAAACCGGTTGCGCAACGAGACGCGGTCTGGACAATGAGGTTCGGTTCGAAAAAGTATCGTACACACTGCAGTCTCGGGATTATGTAAGGGAATGTGGAACGTGAAAGGCCGTAAATCATGTCCAGGCCATATAATAATAATTAAGGAGGAGGAAATTATTATAATAATAATGATCGGTGTTCTCTTGAAGGAAATTTCGGATTTTGTAATTTTGATCGCACTGATGCTGGCAGTAAAGTCGACGACGTTGCGGCTACTGCCGTTGATTTTAATTAAGAGATGTCTTGTGGATGTGATCTCGTGGGAAGTTTTACCATTAATGTGGAAGACTGTGTGGAACACATGTTGTTTAATTAACTAGCTAACTTGTTTGTGATTAAGTGCATCGTAAAAAGATGCGACTGGCGAGGGCGAAGGAAAGGATAATAGCCTAGGAATTGAACTCTACACTCTACAATGCAAGTTTCATGACCAATTCTTCGTTGCTATCTAATTCCAGTAATTCCATAGAACCATATAATAAAAGTTAATCTTTTGTAATCAACTTGGTGGATAAATACAGGGAGGTTTTCTTTAAAGAATACGAATTCTGCTTATTTTTATTTTAATCTTAAGATATTCATTGTCTTTTTTGAGAGTTCAATTTGAAGCTTTGAACGAGTGTTTTCCACTTCCAGACTAAGCATAAAGTAAAATTTCGAGTTTAGAAAAGCCCCGTGAAGAAAAAGACCCGAGACAAATTTTCTGGGCTTTTCTAAACTCGAAATTTAACTTTATGCGCCACGCATATAAAACACTGATTTCAAGTGAGATTTAAATATACATGAATTTCACAATATTTTAATGCTTTATACGTGTGGCGCATGAAGTAAAATTTCGAGTTTAGAAAAGCCCAGAAAATTTGTCTCGGGTCGCTGCGCGACCCTCGACAAATTTTCACGGGGCTATTCTAAACTCGAAATTTTACTTCATGATTAGTCTGGGAGTGGAAAACACTCGTTTAAAGCTTCAATTAAACTAGAAAAAAAAACAAGGAATATCTAAATATTTATAGAAAATAAGCTGAATTTGGAATACGTATACTTTAAAGAAAAACTCCTGGTATAATAGATGCATAGGCATTTAGAAAAAAGCAATGTCTATACAAAATTCAACGTTTCCCCCACCCGAAACTATGTCTATATAGAATTGAACGTTTCCCTATTCTAAAACGTCTATACAGGTACGAACGCTTCTACCTCCCAAAACTATACCACTTTTACACTGCCCTTGTATAAAGTGATAAGTACCGGTGCTATGAAAGAACACGATTTTTTTTTTAAACTTTTTTGGTGTTTTTTTAACATAGTCTCCTTTTAGCTCGACATACTAAGTCCAGAAATATTTGAACTTTGTACAATCATCAACAAATATGATATGCAAAATGGGCCTCTGTTTCGGAGATCACTTCCTCATCTTGCACTGTTTCCTTCGCCAAATGTTGTTTTTCATCTAAGTAGCGTCAAATCGGTCTAACTAATCAGCATAGTACTACCCTGTGATTGTCCTTCCTTCCTCCGATGAAGATCCCAAAACACGGTGGCCAGGACCTTTCCGGCCAATGGAACCGTTTCGCCTTCTTTGGAGCAGGTTCACCGTATAAAGTCTAGTGTTTTACCGGTTTTTTTCATTTTCGGTGTGTAGTGATGGATCCAATAATCACAAAATGCCGCAGAAACTTTTCCGGATTGCGCTTAATCATGTCCAGACAGTGCTCGGAAGTGGGCATGGAAATTCGTTTTTGCTCTACTATCAACAAACGCCGTAAACATCTTGCAGATAGCTTTCTCATGTCCAATTTTTCGTGTGGGATATTTTTTATGCATTCAATATGCAATACAATGTTAGCAATCTGTCTGATCTTCAGCTGGCTGTCTGCTAACACGCTATCATCGATTTTGTTGACCATATGTTCAACATTCCTAAGGACATCTACTCATACAACAACATCTGCATGAAATCTATGTTTATGCAACCTACAGAGAAAGAGGAAGTAAGCGAAATAATTAAAAAACTAAAAATGAAAGAATCGTATAGCAAAGATAAAATAAGCTCAAATTTACTGAAACAACATCAAGAGTCTATAGTCCAACCACTAACAACATTAATAACTTCCGCTATAACTAAAGGAGAATACCCAAATCAGTTGAAAACCGCTAATCATAAAGCCGGTCTTCAAAAAGGGAAATCGAAAAGAATTGTCGAACTACAGGCCAATTTCACTAATATCCAATTTCTGAAAAGTCTTTGAACGGATACTTACCAAAAGATTAATATATTACTTTAATACTAACCAGCTCTTGAGCAACTACCACTACTGCTTTACCAAGGGCTTGTCGATTGAAGATGCAATAAATGCCCTACTCCATAAGGTCTACGCAAGTTTAGATAAGAGCAAAAAGTCCTTATGTGTTTTCCTAGACCTGCAAAAGGCTTTTGATACGGTAAACCACAGCATACTGCTAAACAAGCTAGAACGTATGGGTGCCGGAGGATTAGCGAATAATCTAATTAAATCATTTCTAACTGGAAGAACCCAAAACGTGGAAATTAATGGATTCTCAAGCATGGACAAGACAGTGGAATGTGGGATTCCCCAAGGAACTGTTTTGGGACCAATCATGTTTTTAGTGTACATTAACGACATGTTTGATATTAGATCTACGGGATCACTAATTTCCTTCGCTGATGTTACGGCCATCTTTTACGAAGATATTGGTTACCAGAGCCTTAAGATGAAAGTAGAGCAAGACCTAAAAAATATATTTCAATACCTAAATAGTAACATGTTATCAATAAATATAGAAAAAAACAAATTCTTGCCGTTTGCGTGTCACAATAACAGCCTTCCTACGTTCCAACAATTAATATTAAAAGGCAACTAAAAGGTAACTTGTATAAAACCGGCTCAGGAAATAAACTATCTAGGAGTAATTATTGATCCGCATCTAAGATAGGAAATACATATCAGCCATCTAATAAAAAAAGCTAAGGTACACATTATGTTTAATTAAGAAAATCACAGTCTTCTTGGATCCGGAACATAAAAGAATTATATATTACTCGCTTATCCAGAGCCACTTATAATATGGTCTGCCTTGCTGGGGTTCTGCTAGGAATAAGTATATAAAGCCCCTACAAGTAATTCAAAAACGAATTATTAAAGCATTGTTTACCAAACCAATTTGGTATCCAACTGTACAGCTTTATAAACATTCACCATAAATATACGTCATTTATATATTTACAAGGTTCGAATCAAAAAGTACAACAAGAAAGAAAACCTTATGAAGCCCAATCATAACCATAACACTAGAGGGATTCACGATTCAGTTGTCCCAAAAATGAAATTAAGCATAAGGCAAAGATCAATTGACTATATTTTACCCAAGGTCTACAGTATAATACAGCAACAGAACACGGAAGCTATAAGCTTGGAGCGAAAGTTTAAAAAATGTTTGAAGAACTTAAACAAGTTTCTCATCTTTGACATGGTGAAACATAACTATGACTATAAAAACAATAAACATAACTTATTTAAAAAAGAAAACACTTGGTTAAATTTCACTATTTTTTTTTTTTATTCCAACTAGTTTCAACTTCTCAAGGAGTACAGGAAATTACATTTTTACAAACATTATATACAAGAGAGAGGTTAATTTAAGTTTAAAAAACATTTTATCTAACACTTATGAACCTGACAATAGAAACGTTGTAGACATATTATTTTTATAATTTATATTTTAATATGTTATTTATATATAGTTTTAAATTTTGTAATGCATGTCTGTATTATGAAGTAATATAGATAAATAATTATTACTTATATAGAAAAACAATATTTTTTATCACCCCACGCAAAAGATGTATCCTTTGTGGGTTTTGTTTATACATGTAAATTGTATTCATACTTTTCATCTGAATAAACTTATTATTGTTATTATTATATCGTTCATAGTCACCTCAATCAGAAACGGATGTTTGGCCATGCTTAAATTTATTAAATCAAAATTTGATCAAAGGTACAAGGTACTTATACTTATGCAAGGTACTTATAAACGGTATGCAACGCTACTTTGGTTTCCTCATTCGTTTTTTCCATTAAAAAAAAAGGAATCGAATCATTGATCGATATTGTCTTCTTTTCGTTGTTGCAATCAAACACGAACTTGCTCGCTTTCAACAGCTGATAAAAAAAACTGCCTCATCAATCTGTTTCAAATTTTAAATCAGTGGGTTTTCAGGTCGCGCTGCTTATAACCGCACGCCCCCTAGCTGATTTAATTTGGGTTTTTAGTTAAATTAAAACACCAATATATTTCACTTCATTCATATGCAAAATTTAAGACAACCCTCGTAGATGCGCAATGGCAAACAAAGTACTTTATGTGTTGCCTGTTATGCATTCTTATATTTATTATCAAATTATCTTTCTTTTCAGGAGTAAATAGATTTCTTGTTACTTATTCACAAATATAATCATGGATAGTCTCTAAATACACCCTTGAGTATTGTATTCTTCATCTTAATTGGAATATTGTTAAGCCATTGAATGCTGTACAACGAAACATGTGTAATTACAATTAATCTCAAGGTCATCGGAAACAATGCGACCTCCCGCATAATCAACCTACCCCCGGTCCGCGATCATTAATTAATCTCGCAATTACCCCAACAAAGCGACCTGTTCGTCATTAATTAACCTGGCTAATTATTGTTCTCGCCCTCCTCTTCCGTGCGCCTTTTTTTTATTTCCGTGTGTGCCTATTTCATTTTTTTATCCACCCCCGAGCTCAATTCACCTTTATCATCCGCCCTCTTCACTCGTACACTTTTTTTATCATCCGAGCGCCCTTTGTGCTCCTCAAATGTGGCGTTGCGACGTAAAAATTAATCGACCGGAATCGCCGAATAAACAATGGAGGAACGGCGGTCGTTCCGATTAGGAATTGCCCGGAGGTTCTCGAGTATTGATAATGATGGGATAGGATGATGATGGAAACGAGGAGTGGGTGGGTTAAAAAAAAAACAATACTTCGGGTTTTTTCGTGCTCGAGTGGAAATGAAAATATTTAGGAGATTGGAAAGTTGATTGGGGGAAATCGATTTTTTGTTTTGGGTCTTTGGAGCTTTTTAATGGGAAATCGATTGAAATCATAAAACCATGGTTTATTGGCGTAGCTACATATGACCTGAAAAGATATGTTAAAATCCAAGAGTTACAACAAAAAGTGTATAAGTATGTTAGTGCATATAAACATTTGTAGAATGTATTGACGTGAGGATCAAACATAAGGGGTGAGTGTATTCTGAAATTCACTTTAAATCAGTGTTTTATACGCGTGACGCATAAAGTAAAATTTATAGTTTAGAAAATCCTGAAAACTTGGTTTGGTCGCTCCGCGAAATTTTACTTCAGCGCCCCGCGTATAATAATTGATTTTAAGTGGAAGTTCTATATATACCGATTAGCACAAAATATAACGCTTTATAACGCTGTAGAAATGAAGTTTATGCACGCTATTAAATTATTATACTTTGTCACAAACTTCCCGGTTTACACAGCCGAATCGCGTAATATGATCAGCTGTTTCTTGTTGTGGTCTCCTATTTTTGAGACAATTCATAGTTGCGAACTAATAATAGTAATATACTAAAACGTTTTTTAATGCATATTTAGCACTAGTATTTTTATTTGCAAATAATCTTTGTACCGTGAGATAAAAAAAATAATTCAGATCATGCCTTGACTAAAACAACACGATTGGCTACACTGGTTCTAAAATCCCTATGAATGTGACAGTGACATTTCAAATGTAAGTCAGTTTTGCAATCTTTTTCCCAGAATTATTTAAGTTTACCGATGTAATACTAGTGTAATTCTTTAAAAATGTTTTCGTTGAGCACAAAACCTTTATCCTGGATAGTTATTTCAGGAATGGCGAGAAACTGGCAAACGGACAATATTGTTGGTCTTTGTTTTGGGGAATTTAGTTTAGATTTTGCAGTGGATTATCATAAATTGTTTATAGAAATTCATGAATGAGTTGATAAGTTCCGTGAAGTGGGCAGTGTAACCCGTAAAACCGGAAGTGGCCATCCAACAAAGAGTACAGCAGAAAACATCCAAGATGTGCAACGAAGAATGAATGGTTCCCCAACAAAATCTATTCGTAGGCTTGCACAACAAACACAGTTATCATATGGTACTTGTCAAACAATTTTAAAGAAGGATTTGCATATGATCGCATACAAGATAACTGCAGTTCAACAACTTTTACCACAAGATTTTTGCAGAAGAACCGATTACTGTCAATGGTTCCTAAATCATTTAAATAATTATGATATCCTGGACAAGAGCTTCTTCTCAGATGAAGCGTGGTTCACTCTTTCGCGACATGTTAAACAAAATATGCGATTGTGGTCTGCTGAGAATCCCCACGAGTTAATAGAGAGTCCTTTGCACCCTCAAAAAGTTAGCGTTTAGATGGCGATGTCACGAAGACGCTTTATTGGTCCTATATTTTGTCGCGACACAGTTAATGGAGAAAGATATCGCAATAATTTCATACGACCTATCATTGAACAACTGAATGACGATGAACTCTGAAACGGATATTTTCAGCAAGATAACGCTACTGCGCACACAAGTCGTGAAACAATAAGGTTCTTGCGGGAATTATTTGACGACCGAATTGTATCTTTTCCGCCGCGTTCTCCTGATTTAACCATTATAGACTATTGTTTTCCCTTTTCTTAAAAAACATTTACAGACGACATTTCGTACGATATAAGAACTTATGGATGCAATTACCAATGCATGTAATTCAATTACCCCTCGATCATTGGAAGACGCATTCGATAATATGAAACGAAGAGTTATTAGTTGTATCGAAGCTGAGGGATCATATTTTGAACACCTTCTCTTACTTGTATTCATCCTAGTTTTCAATTTGTTATCTAAATATAAACATTGTTTTTTTTAATTTATTTGACATTTCTTGTATTTAATCAATTAGATAACCTCTAATCTACTGCCGCATTTGGAAAGCAGGCTTGCCAATCGTGTTGTAGTAGTCAAGTCCTGCTCTGAATCTTTTTTTTTCGATCTTACGGTACCTCAGATCAATGTACAATTTGTATTCTGTATTTCAGTCATTTTTGGCCATTTCAACTAAAAAATGACATTAATCTACAGTTCAAACTTCAACTACATTGATTATTTTACAACTGAGCCATGGTGGCATAAAATATTTGAACTGCTCTTTATCTTTGAGTTCTGGAATCCCTGTAAATAAATTTAAGAAAAAAAAAAAAAAACAATCAAAGCTTTAGTTCAAATATTTATATAACTGGTATCTAATGTTTATGTACCTGCAACATATGTAACCATATTCTAGTTCAATGTTCGTTACATCCATCACAAATTCACTTTTAATCACCCAGATTATAAACGCACGATTGAACATTAAAATTGTATGCGCATGTATGATTAGTCTTTGTGATTTAGCTAAAGAACTAAAATCATGAATACATTCACCGAATACTGAACACACACGTGCTGGGATCTCTTATTTACGATTTGCCATATTCCATCCGGCTTTTTCCATATTTTCCGGGGCTAAATCCAGCAGCGTTGATATGAAATACATCCACGGATTTATGGATATAGGGTCGGTAGATTTAATTTCACCCTTCGCAGAACAAGAAATATATATGTGTGTGTGTACGGAAGAAAAAAGTTAAATCCCGCGCTCTTTCCAAACTCAAACTCCCAAAACAATCACCGGCCGACTCGAGTCAGGGGCTGGGGGCTGACAGACAAAAGGGCTGGAGGTTCCTTATATTTTCTCCACTTCTCCACTCCCTTTATCGTCTACACTTTAAGAAAAGAAATATAGGAAATCACAAATGTCGTTTTGATTTTATTTGTGTTAAGAGAGAGGAATGGATTTATCTTTAAAATTCAGTACATAAAGTTAACGGTGAAAGAAAGTCATACTAATGTCTAAAGATCAAAAATAATGTTTTAAAAATCATTATCAATATTAACATATATATTTGTAACTTTAAAGTGTTGTATCATTCATAAAGTTTGTTCGAAGTCTCAACCGACATCTATTGCACACAATTATTTTTCTGATGAGAAATACTCGTCCAGAAAACCATGGATATATTTATGTACTTATTCATTTAGCATACAATTAACAGGGCATTTTTCTCTTAAGTATACATGTTCCGATATATATGCTGTAAATTGTATATCATCCGTTCTTTCTAAAAAGCGTCCAATTTGAAGTGTTTTTGTATGTATTGTTGCAATAGTAATTTATTCTTGCTCGTAGGACATATACAGCGATTTTTTTTTCAAGTAACCTCGTATACCTCGATACCTCGGTTAACCAAGTATACCTCGATGTATACATTGTAAATGATCAGACATTCCTTGTTTTTAAAAATCGTTCAAATTGAATTCTTACGAGTGTTTCCACTCCTTGGTTAAGCATGAAGTAAAATTTCAAGTTTAGAAAAACTGAACTGAAAACCAAATTTTCAGTTCAGTTTTTCTAAACTCGAAATTTCACTTCATGCGCCACACGTATAAAACACTGAAAAATCGTGATGTTCAAAATATACTGCATAAGCTGCACTGCAAAATCTAGTATTCTAAAGAAGTATATTTTGAACTTCACTCGAAATCAGTGTTTTATACGCGTGGCGCATGAAGTAAAATTTCGAGTTTAGAGAAGCCTGAAAGATTGGTTTGGCCGCTCCGCTTCGCGGAGGGACCAAACCAAATTTTTAGGCTTCTCTAAATTCGAAATTTTACTTCATGCTTAATCTCGTTAGAAGCTGCAAATGAAGGATTTTCAAAAACATCGTCTGAAAATTTACAAATCGAAATATGTGTTATGGATTTATTCAGATGTTTTGGAGGTGAGAATATGTCCCAAACTCGCAATTTTACTTCATGCGCCAGGCATATAAAACACTGATTTAATGTGAAGTTTAAAATATATATTACTTATATATCATTTAAATGTATTCCCCATAGCTCGCCCATGAAATGAAAGCAATTTAAGGAATTGTGAAACGTCGTGTTTTATTGTTAACACGCGAGGAGAGCATCTAATAATTTTATTAAACATTAAATATTTACACGCATTTAGTAAATGTGTTGACTTATCGCGCTAGCAAATATTTTTCTTCGGCATCGTTTGTTGCGCTTCTGTACACACAACAAACGCGCACATACATACACACATAGTGTAGCAATTTTCGTAATTTACAATTTGTTAATGTTAACGCCGCAATTAAACAATATTTACATTTCGTTCTCGTTTTTTTTTTCGTTCATTTCACTACACTTATTATAATTTCAATTCGCCGCAAAATGCATCAAAATTTAAATCTCGCTTTTAGCTTTTATTAACAAGTTAGCGAGATTTTACTGGATATTTAATATGGGGTAGTGGAGTATAACATCAAGTAGTATTGCAGACTATTTAAAAAATACAGGGTGGGTCACGGGAACCAAGTGTTTTTGGAAGGGGTTTTACTCTCTCGGTATGGAAAGGAGGGGCGTGCGCTAGGTGGCGTTGCTTTCCTTAACTCATAGCATTTTACTGTCAGTAGTGTCAGTTACCAGAACATTCGGCATTATCGGTCCCTATTTTTTCGAACAATATGGGGTTATAGTTATCTGTAACAAGTGAGCATTACGTTGACATGGTGAACAGATTTTTAATCCTTCAATTACAAAGACGGTATATTAATCGTCAGCAATTGTGGTTTCAGCAAGATGGGGCCATGGTACACACCACCTAAGACACAATGGCTGTTCTTCGGCCCCTGTTTTTGAATAATCTCATTTGGAGATGATACCAAATGGGGTTATAGTTACTTTAACACGTGAGCATAACGTTGACATGGTGAACACATTTTTCATCCTTCAGTTACAAAGACGGAATATCGATCGTCAGCATTTGTGGTTTCAGCAAGATGGGGCCATGGCACACACCGCCAGCAACAATGGCTGTTCTTCGGCCCTTGTTTTTGAATCATTTGATTTCGAGAACCCTGAACTCTGACTTTTTCTATGGGGCTACCTGAATGAACGTATATACAAGAACAATCCCCGTACTTTGATAGACTTGAAAGAAGCGATTTATCAGAAAATCACCTAAATCAGAAGAGATCTGCTTGAAAGAGTGGAGATTAATTTTCTTTAACGCCCTTAACTTGCATTAAAAAAATGGTCTCCACTCTTACCAGCAGGTCTCTATTGATTTGGGCGATTTGCTGACGTATCGACTTATTTAAGTCTTTAATAATATACGGCAGACAATTTACAAAATTAAAGATAATTTAACGTCTATTAACCCTTTGCGTCTCAGTGGCTACACAATGCTACCACCTTTTGTTCATTTTTTTCTGAACGTTCCAGTGGATATCTGTCAGAACCACTGGTATAATATGTTGCATACATATCGCCCACATTCGGACAAAACAAATTCGAGTGCTTAGTTCGGTAGCAAGCAAGTTTAAGAATCATGTACCTTTGGAAACCAGACTAACCGCAGCAGAACATATGCTTCACGGCATGGTACTTCACGTCATTGTGCACTATGCAGCACGAAGAAAGCACCACACAGAAGTAGATGGCAGTGTTCAACTTGTAATGTAGGACTTTTTCTATCCGATAAGAAACTGCTTTTTGCTTTTTCATAAAGCACTAATTTGTGCTAAATCGATTAGGTTTACATAGGAATTTAACATGTAGATTTATTAGTTTTAGTGTGCACAATTATGTGAAGCTATGGAAATTCAAAGTTATATTAACATAATTTTATCTACCAGAATCATGCTCAAAATGATATTACATTTTGGCCGGATTTTTCATCCTGCCATTATGCACACGAAACTCCATAATGGCTGAATGCTCACAACATACCTTTTGTGCCGAAATACGACAACCACTCAAATTTACAGCAGGCTCTGTCAATTAAGATGTCTAGGCCATCTTAAAAAGTGTATAGTGAAGGTTCGGAAGCCGAAAACTAGCAATAATTAACTCGGCGGGTTTTTAGAAAAAATCGAGAGATTGATGTTGAACCGGTCCAAGGCTTGATGTGAGATGTTCCCAGAAGACTGCGTATTGTTGAAGACTATGGATCTTTACATTTAGTTTAAAGCAAACATTTTGTTGTTTATAAAGCTGTCAATTATGTCTGTTCTGGAAAATTGCCATAAAACCATTTTAACTTTTTAAAATGTTCTAAAGAAAGTTGTGCCAAAACTTTTGAGACATACGTTAGGGTTTTGCCGTTAATACGGGCATTCTACAGTCGATGCCATTATTGCACTTATAGATGGGGTTCAGAAGAGTTTTATCTGCAAAATGGATACAGTTGCGTCCTTTCTAGACCTCAGTTAAGCATTCGATTGTCTCACATATGGTTTTACCGAGAAAACTATATTGCTACAACTTAAATCCTTCCAGCTGTCCTATGTTAAACTCCTACATGACTGATCGACAGCGTCGTGTAAATGTTAACGGTGATTGGTCCGGGGAATGCGTCTCAGCAAGGGCTCATCATTGTTCCACTCTAGGCCCCCTTCTGTTTATTTTATGTGTTAACCATTAAACCTGGCCATAGGGATATAGCGTTATTAAGAATTTAAATTAATTAATGTTGGTATATTTGTGTTTTATGTCATCTTCAAGTTACAGTTTTGTTTTAAAGATAAATATAATTCTATTAAAGAAAGAGTGTTCATGGTGCAAACCTTTTACTCTGGTAGGTAATAAAGTAAAGAGTGAGAGATTTCTTTGCTGTAAATTTCAATAATTGTACTATAGTTTATTAAAATTTAAAATGACTATTTTGCTTGAGGCAGATTTGGTGGTTAACACTCGGTATAAATGATCTGCCGCTACAACTCAATGCGAAACAAAACTGAATGCAGATGATACTTCTTACCTCTGCATTTGTAATGATGTATTAAAAGATTATCATTTTAGTAGTGATTGTAAAGATAGAGTAGCTGGATTGTAGCCAATAAACTAACTACCAAAATCGGCGTTGAGACTAATTCAACTAAGTTGTTAGGTGTTCAAGTAGATAGTAGGCTGAACTGGGATGTGCATGAGAGGGAGATCTTTGGTAAACTTTCTAAAGTTATTATATATTTACTACGTAACCTCTAAAATCCGCATATTCGGGCTTTTTTATTCTCGCGTAACCGACGGAATTCTTCGATGGGGACATTGCTCAATCATTAATAACTTATTCGGGTTACAAAGACGAATTGTAATCAATTCTATGTCGTATAGAGATGATTCCAAAGACGCATTTGAAATTTGGAAATCCTTTCATTACCACGTGTTTATATTCTTGAGTAGCTTACGTTTGTTCGAAAAAAAGTGTTATCTTACAATACATACGGGGAATATTTCTTTTAAGTATACATATGCATAGGCTGTCAATTTTCCGATATTCGTTGTTTTTTTTAAAGTTCAAATTGAAGCTATAAACAAGTGTTTTCACTCCCAGATTAAGCATGAAATAAAATTTCCAGTTTGGAAAAGCCTGAAAGTTTGGATTTGGATCCAAATTCAGGCTTTTCTAAACACATATTTCCATATTTCATTTCATGTGCCACATAAAACACGGACTTTAAGGTGAAGTTCAAAATATACTGCTTACTTTACAATACTTTGTGTTTTATACGCGTGGCGCATGAAGTAAAATTTCGAGTTTAGAAAAGCCTGAATTTGAACATTGCGGGACGGGTGTTCCTGATACCTGCCTACAAGGTTATTTTTTTTTAAATTAGCGGAATTTAAAAAAAATACGTATAAAATAGTAAACGACGTCAGATTTTGTTTCAGTTAGGTTGTTCAAACGGGTTTTATTATCGTCTACGGAAATTCAATATAATTAGAAAAAATCAAGATTTTGTGCGTCGATGTTTTTATTCATAATTTATTCAATGCATTTGTTTTTTTTTTCTGTGTAAATGGAAATTGAGACCGACAATTTCAAGGAAGGATGCCGTAGTAAACAATTGATAATAATGTGTATTCTCAGATAGCGAGCGTTTTACGACTGCATTTGTTTATCGACGATATGGGCGTTATTATCGCTATCTGTCGATTTTGTGTAATTGTGCGACGGCGTGAAAACATTTACAAACAATCCTCGCGAGTCTCTGTGTGCCATGAATAATCACTTTTATTATACAAATAGCGCTATTTATGAAATATACAAATTGATAACGTTTAAATCAATTAATTCAATTGATTTTTTTCAATTTTGTATGTGGATACACACAATTGAAAAAAAAAAAATCAAAGAGAAATCGATTTATAAAATTGTCAACAGGAAATGTTGGTGGTGAATATAAATATATTGTGTTCATCATAAATTCATTGAAAGCTAAAATTAGTATTTTACCCAAAAAACAAATCCTGGACTAAAAATATTTTATTGTAATTTAAAAACAATGGCAATGAAATGTTTTAAATCCAATATTCGAAAATATACATTAGACAAAATAAACATTTGTAAAATGTATTGAAGTGAAATCAAACATAAACTCAAGCTAAATCGGCTAGATTTGGTAATAAAGTTGAGTTTGAAACTTCAAACGAGTGTTTCCACACCTTGATTAAGCATGAAGTAAAATTTCGAGTTTAGAAAAGCCGGGTAAATTTGGATTCCAAATTTATGAGGCTTCTCTAAACTCGAAATTTTACTTCATGCGCCAGGCGTGCAAAACACTGATTTAGTGTGAAGTTGAAATTATACAGGTTAGATTTTATAGATACATATCAAAGCAGTATATTTATAATTTCAGATGTTCGTGCGTATGGCGTATGAAGTACAATTTCGAGTTTAGAAAAGCCTGAAAATTTGGATTGGTCGCTCCAATTTTCAGGTTTTTCTAAGCTCGAAATTTTACTTCATGCTTAATCAAGGAGTGGTAGCACTCGTTCTAAGTTTTTAAAAACGTTTTAATAGAACCAGCGAATGCATAAACAAATATTAAATTTAAAAAAAATGTTTTATTTACATGCACTAAATGTTCAAAAACGTATTGAAAACCAATTCATGGCTCTTTTGTTATGAGAGCAATGCCATACACGTTCTGCGCTCTGGTCATAGAATAAACATAACCTCAAAGTGTCCTAAAGGTTTCCCGCTCTAACCATAAAATAAACATAACCTCAAAGTGACCTATAGACATTCCACGATCTAGTCATATAATAAACATAACCTCAAAGTGTCCTATATACTTTCTGCGATCTAGTCATATTATAAACATAACCTCAATGTCATGCAATGACAGATATCGTGAATCAGCACTAATGTTGTTGCGAATATTCACAAATCAAGAATCAGCTATTACCTCTTTTTTTCTGGAATTACGTTGAAAAACATACATTTAAGGATTGAGAATAATTCCAGGTATCGGCGTGTCATCGAAATCGGGAGATTGAGCGTTACGGCTTGATTAAATCCATTTCTCGTCGGATTGCATTATTATCAGGATTTTTATCACCGGGCCCGCCGGCCTTCGGGCGCGGATTCAATGCCCGCATCGGCTCCGGCCATTGTTTGTCCGGCCAGGCCGATTTCTTAATCGCGTGCGTTTTTATTATTGCCTGACGACAAACCAATTGTGTTATTATGCAAATATCGATTTTCTTCTTTTTTTACAGAGTAATGGCCGTGGATGAAGGAAAACTTACTTGTTGAATCAAACCTCTGACAATGTTCCATGTAATGAATTAAAGATGTCTTACCTGAAACAAAAACAAGGAAAGGTTATTAAACATGAAGATGAATGAGAAACAAGAATATGCATTATTAACTGATTAATTATTACATTTTTTTTTAAATTAAATTACTAAATAAGTTAATTTGATCAATTGTATTATTTGACCTGACTTGAGAATGTGTGAAGAATAATGTAAATATTTTATTGTTTAAACATTTTGATTATTACTCATTTTAAAAAAGTATTTTTAAGTGTATTTCTAACTTCACGATATTTTAGTGTTTAACACGCCTGCGTGGCGTAGTAAAATTTCGCGCTTAGAAAAACCAAATATTAAGGATTTTCTAAACTCGAAATTTTGCTTCATGCTTAATCTCGTTCGACATTCAAATTGAACGCTTTTACAGAATTAACGGATGCCTGAAAATTTACAGCGTATACATTATGTATGTTTAAAGGAAAATTCTCAGTATGTAATATAATAAGTCATTGTAGAAATCATTGAAAGGGTATATATTATTATTATTTACCTCTGTAAACGTCAAAATAAAATCCATTTGAATAAAAGAAAAATGCAGAATTTTACCTAAACTCAACTTTTAGATGTATTTAGTTTGAGTTGCGCGAAGAGTTTAATATAAGAAACTTAATAAAAAAAAGTAACACTTCACTAAAAAATGTATTTTCATTATATGCACATTTCGAACACTACGTGCTTATTATCAATAGCTTACTCAACTTTTAGAGTTAAGTCTATAATTTCTCGCCCCTAATGGGGACGAGAAATAACAATGTACTCGATTTAGAAAGGTCAGAACAAATATTTAAAAATAATAATACTCATTTCACTTAAACATTTCATCCTGTATATTTAGAAACAAACACAAAATCCTGGTAAAATCCCGGGTTATTGAATCATCGATAGATTTATCTGGATGTTAATTAAATCAACCGTCCGGTTTGTTTGTCACAGCCGGCTTATTGTTAAATCAGTGCTGGAATCGTTAACAATAAACAATTATTAATGAAAACAAACCCATTTGATGTATCAACGCTGTAAACAACGGGCGTTGCATCGAAATTATTTAGTCACGGTGAATAATACCGACGGGGGCTTGAGCCACAGCAGTGTTGACGTTTTGAGGTTATATTGTTGTTGCTGGTAATGCTCGGAATTTGATATTGTGTGTGTGTAGGTAAATATTATAATGTCGATGTGTAGTGAATAATTATTTTACAAAAATAGTTACAATGAATCTTTAATGAAATGACGAAATATTATTTATTTATTTGTAATACAACTACAGAAATTTATTTTACAAATTTTCTAAGTATAGTTATACAGGGAGTTTTAATTTTAAGTATACATATCCCAATTACAGCGTATATACTTAAATCTTCGGATATTTCTTAAAAAACTTCAATTTGAAGCTTTAAATGAGTGTTTTTCACTCCCAGACTAAGCATGAAGTAAAATTTCGAGTTTAGAAAAGCCCCGTGAAAACTTGTCGAGGGTCGCGCAGTGACCCGACACAAATTTTCTGGGCTTTTCTAAACTCGAGATTTTACTTCATGCGCCACGCGATATGTGACTCATTTGTTTGATGTCATAAATTTGACAATAAAGACAACTGCAAAATAACTCTACTCCCAGATTGAGCACGAAGTAAAATTTCGAGTTTAGAAAAGCCTGAACGTTTGGATTTGGACGCGTAGCGTCCAAATCCAAAGTCAGGCTTTTCTAACCTCGAAATTTTACTTCTTGCGCCATGCGTATAGATCACTAACTTTAAGTGAAATCTTGAACTAATTGGTTAGAGTGAAATAAATTTAGTATGTCATGTATCTAATTACGGGGATATGATAAACACTTCAGCTAGGATGGACACTTTTCCATTTTTTTTTTTAAATTTTCTTTAATATTATATAATTTGTCAAATTCGTGCTCCGAACAGAATTACAACTTTGTCAATTCTTCAATCGTATAATTTACATATTTATTATTATTATTTTAAAAACCCCTTGACTTTTCGCTAAAAAGGCTGCATTTCCCTGACTTTTCCCGATGAATAGAATTCCCTGACTTTTAACCGACTTTCCCGATCGGTCCAAACCCTGTTTAACCTAGCTTAAGTTAACTTATTTCTTATCAAATAAACTAATTAATTTCGTTACATAAATGTAATAATATATGAGTTTCCTCGTTAAATTAGTTGGTTTTTATTTCTTATGATTCAAATTATTTATTTATAATGTAACACATATTCTAAATCTCAAGTTATGACAGAATTAATCTTAGCTCATGTCGTATTTACTTACTAAACACTCTTAATGCTTACATAAACTAGAGTTGCACCAAAAATGTTGAACTTGAGTTCAAGCTGAACTCTAGTTCAAAATGACAGTTCCTATTCTTCTAATGTCACTTTGAACTCAGGTTCAGAGTTGAACCAGTTCAACGTGTTTGGTGCAACTGGCCCTAATTATAGTATGACAGAAATATTTTTTTATATAAAATTATTATAAAAAAATTGATCAGCTTTAAGAAAGCAATTATCAAATATTTGTGTTAATTAACATGTTATAAAAATTTTTTTATAGTCTGCGTCAAATGCACGAAATGCTGCCTGCCTTCTTCCGTCACAAAATGACGCTATCGACGTGCGCAATGACGTTGGCGTCTTGACGGATGGATGAAAAACATCCGTGAAAGTTGACAATTTCGTCGATTTCTCGCCTAATCCTCGATATTTTAGAAATGTTCCGCGCATTTTGAGCACTTAACGACCGGCTAAAAAATATGGTTTACATCACGCAAATTAACGTAACAAAATCGGAAGTTCTTTAATGGCTTCATGGCTATAATTTACCATTTGGTATTTTTGTGATACAGGCTTTTCCTATTGATTTTCTCGATGTAACAAATTAGTTTCCTTGTTTATCAAATGCTTTTCTCACATGTTAAATCCGGGGTGGGTATTTCTCGTCATAAAAATGACGGGACCCTATCAAAACATCCTATTTTTTAAAGTACTTATGTAAAAACTTTAAGAAATTTAAATACCTGTAATATTTTCCAGTTTGTCCATTAAAATATGCAATTTAAATTAAAAGTAGTGTGCTTTATGTTTCGTGAATTGTACATATTTTCTATAAAACCAATCGTGTTGGATTTGTTTTCAAAGCCCACTTTGCTTAAACAAAATAATTAATTTTGTAAAAGAAATCTCTGCTCTTTAAGATTTCATTCTTAGGCATTATTCAGAGAAACTGTGTGGATGTTTTGATCGGATCCTAAAATGACTCGCCCCGCTGTGGATTTAAACCGCGATTTCGCGGTGAACGATTGGACCAGCCTTTTCTAGATCTAAAAACAAAACCCAACCGTTTCTTATTTACGTGTATTACATCTCTACCTATGAAAACAACAGAGATCTCCATACAAATCTCAAACGTTTTTTGTGCGTGTGTTTAATACAGCTCTACTTATGTAGTTTAATTAGTTAATCCACTCCAAAAAGTATAAAAAAAAGTAACAAGCCTGGCTCGTTTGAAACAAAACCCTCAACTAATTTAACTTTCCATTAATTTTTGAGCCGCCGGCGACATCCACAATTTTCCTTGTCTCTATTTGTGAATCCGGGGATGTTTACCGACTTAACCAGAAGACATGTGCTTATTAGTCTCCTAACACGCGCACCCTAACTTCCTTCCTATTTTTAGCGGATGCCGCTTAAAACCCGAACGGTGGCAAACACGATCAATCACTTGCGAACAAGAAAAATCGTCGGTTGTAATAATAATAGTGATGTAGACATTCGTTATTCAGAGAGAATTACACAGAAAAAATAACGTGTGTTAGTATATGTTTTAATTAGATTTAAATATAAAAAAGTCCACTTAATCCTCTAAATAAATCCTCTCTACCTTTTCAACTTTAAATGAAGACTAATCAGTATCAAATTGGGAATAAGCAATTTCAAATTGGGACTTCAAACAGTCAGTTTATTAAACACAATCAAATTGGAATTAAGGAATATCAAATTGAAAATAAGCAATTTAAAATTGGGACTGAAAAAATATAAAATTTAGGAAATAACCAGATTAAATTATGTAGAATAAATAACGGGAACAATATTAATTTAACATGTTACATATCTATATCTTCTATATTTAGAGTATTAGGAATGTATTTTTGTATGTAAGCGATATTTTTCACAATGTTGAGCACTTATTGTACGTGGTTTTTTTTATATGTTCCAGGTCGACTAAGTCTAAACTCGGATTGCATAATATTGGATCTGCATTTATCACCTACAATTTGTGGTATCTGAACAGACTTGTCTTCTTTGATAGCTTTAAAATTTGACCAAGCAAGTTCATGTTGCACAAAATACTTTTCATTTAAGTTACATATCCTACTGCATGTAAATGTTGAGACATTTGTTTTTTATGGTTAAATTTAAAACTTCAAACGAGTGTTTCCACTCACAGGTTAAGCATGAAGTAAAATTTCGAGTTTGAAAAAGCCTGAAATTTTGGTTTGGTCGTGTAGCGTCGTGTAGCGAAGCGTGATTTAAATCCATATTTTTAGGCTTTTCTAAACTCGAAGTGCAAACACTCGTTAGGAGCTTCAAATTGAACGCTATTATAAAAACAACGAATTTCTGAAAACTTAGCAAACACTGTAATCATCAAGATTTGTATATTTAAAAGAGAAATTTCCTATCATTTAAAACTCGAGACGATACACAATTCTATAAAAAAGTTACATTCATCTTCATTTAATACTCGAGACGATACACAATTCTATAAAAATGTTACATTTATAAATTGTTACAAAATATCCATCAATAAGAAATAAGTATACGTTATTTCTTATTGATGGATATTTTGAAACAATTAATGAATGTAACATTTTTATAAAATTTCAATATCAAGATAACTAAGAATTTATAACAAATAGAAAGACTGTTATTCCTTACTTCACTTTTTATTTTTATGTTAGATGTACATTTCGAGACACAAGGTGCTCATTATCAATAACAAAGTTTGTTATTGATAATGAGCACCTTGTGTCTCGAAATGTACATCTAACATAAAAATAAAAAGTGAAGTAAGGAATAACAGTCTTTCTATTTGTGATTAATCACTTCACGTAAACTCGAAACAATACAGTTAAGAATTTATAAGCTTATATTTATATTGTCTATCTTTTATTGCTTTAAAATATCCACTAAGAACAAATATCGTAAAATCAAGATGTGTTGGCTGTGAATATAAAAAAAAACACTTAGCTTGATTTTATGTTTAATTTTGAATTTCAAAGAAAACTTTCAGCAGTATCTAATTGAAAAAAAAATGTGTATTTTTTTTGCTTAAAACCAATTACATAAAATTATTTCCACCATCAAGGATTTTAATAACAATTTAATCTTCCACTACAAATAATCACAATTTGCTGACTAATCATCCAAACAGGCGACATTCGTGCAAAACCTCACGACCGCCAAACCAAACTGAACGTCAACAAAACGCAAAAAAACACGACTCAATCACTTCCGTTTCGGATACTGACAGAGTCTGTCTAAAAAATAACATGTTTCCAGACTTTGTAGTCATAAAAAGCTCTCCAATAAACAAAACCAAATGACGTAAATAAAACAATTTTGACGTAAATAAAACAATTTGGATTCTGTTCAGAAAAGGAACTAGTTTTATTTTCAAAGTTTAATTGTATCTTTATTTCCCAACATTACAAAATAATATTATCTAACATAACTTGTCTCAACATGTTCGCTACCAGTGTCATGTATATGTAGCACTAAATTGTTGACATCATTATTATACAAGGTGTTCAAAAAAGGTGAGTGCAGAGCGATACTGCGAGATGGTTGGGAATTTTCTAGCTTCATCTTTGCAACAGTTTGGTGGCTTTAATGCAGAAACTTGGTTTCAACAAGATGAAGCCACGTGTCACATACTAAACCCTTCAATGGGGTTCTTGGACATTTGTTTTATTGTCTTAATTAATTCTTTAGAAGCAAAAAAAAACATTATGTCCTATGAGTTTTGTTTTATTTTTTACTTCATTTTTAAATTATTAATGGTTGACGTTTTCCCGCAAATTGTACTCATAAAAAAAGATGCTAATGCCCTTAGATTTAGAAGTACCATCTATCTTGACCTCAAAATAATAGGAAAGTGTAACGGACACTTATTAAATTCGGTATTTACCTATAATTTGTTTTTATAACACAGCGAATAGTTGTTTATACACTCTCAATTGCCTGAAAAATCCGATTTTATTGGGCCCGTTCATTAAAAACAACAGTTAGGAGTTTACTGCTAACTGTTGAGGAATTCTCTGATGACCGGACTGGTAATCGTAAACGTGTTTTGGATTTTTGCAATCGTACGAAATATACCGACCGGAGTACCGCTCATTAGATATCAACATACATCACAAACAAATCAAAACGAAATAGACCGAACGGAGTATACCGCTCATTAGATATCAACATACATCACACACACATTTTGATAACGCAAGCGTTGCCGCAGGTATTTCTTGTTTGTTTACTCAAGAAAATTATTTTTATTCAATGTTTCTTTTTGGTAGACAATGTTTTTAGAACTTAAAAATATTATGTATTAAAATTCGTGCAAGAACCCCATTGGAACACTAAACACACTATTCCCCAATAAACTCATTTCGCGAAGAGATGATGTTAACTGGCCACCACGCAGTCCAGACGTAAATCCTTTGGACTATTTCTTATGGCGATACCTTAAAGAAAAGGTGTACATCGAGAAACCAAGGACATTGATGCAGTTAAAGGATAATATCGCAGCAGAAATGGCATCAATACCTCAGCAATGTGTCATTGCGTAGTAGAAAATCTACGCTCAAGATTAAAGGAGTGTCAGGAGCGACACGGTAAATATTTAGACAATATCATTTTAAGTAAATAATTTTCCAATTATCTGTAATGAAAAATCAGTAAATCATTTTTTTAAAAGATTTTTCATCTTTGATTTATTTTACTTTAAAACTGCACTCGCCCTTTTTAGACACCCTGTACTTTGCTCTACAAAATCATATCGCAAACAGATTGATTGAATTTAAAAGATGAAAAACCTGCAGGAAAATCTGGGCCTTTTTATGGCTTTTTAAGCAATTGTATAATTTAATAAACGATTATAAAGAGAACTGGTTCCGAACTTTTCTCTGAGGGCCTGGTTGCGAACGTATTAATGACAGTCCAACAACAAGTTACATTTTGGACTCTTTTCCGACTTTGTATCAAAAACTACGTAATGATTTTCGATTTTGATTTATATATATCGAAAATCATTACGTAGTTTTTCATACAAAGTCGGAAAAGAGTCCAAAATGTAACTTGTTGTTGGACTGTCATTAATACGTTCGCAACCAGGCCCTCAGACAATGGTTCGGAACCAGTTCTCTTTATAATCGTTTATTAAATTATATATATATATATACATACATATATATGTTAAAAATATACTGCTCAAAAAATGACAAGATTTTTCAACTTTACTATAAAAATTCCACAATTATTTCTTTACTCTTAAAAAGTAACTACTTTTCCCAGTGCTAGCCTCGCCGATGGTGCAGTCCAGGCTGGTTATGGACAATCTGGACGTACTGTCGACAACAGTAAAAACACGGCTAGGACCAAAGAATTATTGTACACTTGGGGCCGATTTGCTGGCTAAATAAGGGGCATCAGGGGAATGAAATCGGAAAGGAAATAATCCGACGCAAGTTAGCAGAGGAGCACAAAAAGGCATGGCACAACCAAAATGGAATGAGGCATACTCTTCCTAGGTGGTCCGGTACCTAGCAGCACATTGACGTTGTCAGGACTGAGTAAAATAAAACTACGAAGAATCACAGGACTAGTCACTGGACACTGTGACCTGAATAAGCACAAACATAGAATGGAAGTTGAGAAAAGCCCCCTATGTCGTGGGTGTTTGGAAGAGGAGGAACCTCCCCAACACATACTGTGTACATGCGAAGCATATAAAAGGCAACGCACGGAGCAATTCGGGAAGCCTGTGCTTCCTGAAATAGAATTCAAGAAAATCCCCTGGCTGAAACTCCAGAACTTTGTGATGATTATCGTTTCTGATACTGCTAAAAAAATATCCAGTTTTCTCGTCCACGGAGTCAAAATGGAACCGGTAATTAAATAACGCAACGATTGCTGAATCTGCTAAAAAAATGTTGATGTGCCCTCATAGTACTTTACCACATTTTAATAGTTAAAATCAATAGTTTTCACCTACCATATTATCAATAAATGTTTCTTATTATTTATTTTCACTCCTTGGTTAAGCATGAAGTAAAATTTCGAGTTTAGAAAAGTCTAAAAATTTGGTTTGATCGCATAGCTGCTTTGCTTTGCGACCAAACCAAATTTTCAGGATTTTATAAACTCGAAATTTTACTTCATGCGTCACGCGTATAAAACACTGATTTGATTTGAAATTAAAAATATACTGCTTAGGTTATGGAAGATTACATCAACTGATGGATTATCGCTTACTCGATTGTTGAGATACTCGATCTTGCCTACCACTAGTAAATATACTTTCACGATCTAGCAAAAATTGAATCACGATCCACAGTTTGATAAACGCTGTTTTAGACTGTCTAGTCAATGGAATTATTCCCATTTCTGGTACCATAAAAAACCGGTTGATTACGTAAGTTTGACTACAAAGTTGGAATTATTGTAGTCAACTTAATGTAATCAATCATCTTTCTGATACAGCGCAAGAAAGGAACCCGCTTATTTCCGACTTAACGCAATCATTTCCGTTTTTGATAATTTTGATACTGTCCAAAATGAAACCGGCTATTTTAAGATAAGACGTATCTGAGGCGTCACGGAGCCAGGAGAGGAAGCCGCAATTAAAGCACGTCCAAGTCGTAATTAAATAATTAACATTTACATGCATCCGTGCGCATTCCTCCGAGCACACGCATTCTCTCTCGGATGGTGTGAAGGCGCCCGGTTCACACTGGAGTAAACGAAGCGAGCAATGGAAATTAGGGAGAGAGATAAGCCTTGTCGAGAGGAAGGAAGAGGAATGTCGGGTGACTTGTTTTATCTCCCTTGGAGGAACAAATATACAGATTGAATTTTTAATTCGTAATAAATTAAATAATCTACATAATCAGTCAAAATATAGACTACTTTAGCACTTTGGCTAATTGATTCTTCATTTTCGTAACTCTTCACTGAGATCTCGTAAACTAGATCCCAGTGGCGAGAACAATAAAAAAAAGGTGATATGTCTATCATAGTACTTTCCCTGTCAGTCATATACCGGTTTGTTTTCTGATTTTCCCCAGCCTAAGATATTAGGTTAGTGCATAATTATCGTGTTTTTTTTTTTTCGACAAAAATATCAATATTGAACAAAATCATCTTTAAATGATTATTCCGGAGTTTATTCACAAATTACTTCAATTACTACTTGCCATTTGATTGGTAGCTGGTCGATTCCACGGGCGAAGAAGTTACTGTTCTTAGATAGATAGATAGATAGATAATTGTAGGGGTGGCCTCTTGGCCTGTACCACCGCGACCTTTGCAGATCTATTGTAGATCCCTGTTATCTTAGACGACGTGCTCGAGCTTTGCCTCTTTGATTAGCCTTATTAACCCTGACAGTAAGCCATGGGTGTAGCTCTCTGCGCTTGGTTTAGTGTTGCCCAGCTTTAGGTATCTAACCCTTGCTGGGGCCTCACATTGGCACAGGATGTAGAAAGGGTACTTCTCCTCTTCCTGGCAGAATCTACATATCGTATCCTCTGCCAGACCCCAAGTTGATTTTAGATTAATTTTTAGGTAAATTTTAGGTAATTCTACACTTCTTTTTATGATTTCTACGAATGCATTTTTTTTATACATAATGTATACGCTGTAAATGAAGGCATTCGTCGATTTTGTAAAAAAATGTGTAATATGAAGTTTAGAACGAGTATTTCCACTCACAGACTAAGCATGAAGTATTATTTCGAGTTTAGAAAAGTCCCGCGTAGAAAATTTGTCTCGGCTTTTCTAAACTCGAAATTATATTTCATGCGCCATGCGTATAAAACACTGAAATATTGTGAAGTATCTGTACACTGAAAACATTTTTATCAATGAGTTATAATCGAGATATTTAAATAACAAAATATTTACGTTTTTCTTTATACATGTTTCAAGTCAAGTCATATGATATAATTTATCAAATTAACTTATTTAGTAATTTAGTAATTCATTTAACATAAAATTAATAATGTTGCAAATGCATCAATGGCGCCTAATAGGTTAATTAGAACGAACATAATTATAAACTCTTAAAATAATTTCACCCTTAACACTTAGTGAAACATGGTTAAACAATTAGGCAAAAAACGAAACACAATTTTTTAGTCAGAATAAAAATAGTTCTTACATTCTTGTGGAACAAGCCACGTTGTAAAATTGTTTATCTTATTACATAATAATTTACGTAATTAAATGGCAAAGCATTTCTTTAAATAATTAAATTAAATTAATTAATAAAGTTATGGAATCGCTTATTACTAAAAGAGCCTAGGTCACATTTTGTTGATTTTGAGTTTCATATTTTTATAAATTCATTTAACTAAGCCCGATCGTTTAATGCTAAAAGCAGCTACGTCCGACCCTTTATTATACTATTAACAGAGGGTCGGACGTAGTTCCTTTTAGCATCAGAGGATCGGATTTAGTTAAATTAGCATACACAAATATAAAACTCAAAATCAACAAAATGTGAATTAGGCCCTTTTAGTAAAGGGTGTCTCAAAAGTAACTGACATTTTAAATGTTAAATATAACGCATTTTATATTTGATAACTAATAATATTTTTATTGATTTAGACAGTAGACATGAAGGTTATATGTGACACAAAACATCTGACAAATGACCGCCTCTGCTGATCTAGCACATATTCACTCTTTTAATGAAATGTTGACATTTTCACATAATGGCTGGGAAATATTCGCAATGTTGTATCGAATTTTATCTTTAACGTCCTCAGTTTTTTGTGGTTTATTGCTGTATACTCACTTTATCCTTAGGATAACCCCACAGAAAGAAGTCTAGAGGTGTCAAATCACATGACCTTGGAGGCCAATTCACATTACCTCGCTTAGAGATAACATGACAATTAACTGTTTCTTTTAATAACTGCACGATTTTATTAGCAGTATGACATGTTGCACCGTCTTGTTGAAACCATATTTCTTTCACAAACATTCTCACCATGTGTGAAGTGAATTTTTTAAACTTCTGCCCGTTGCTCGATGGTGTACTTCTCCATAACTTAACCTCAATGTTGACTGATGACAGTATATAAATATCTGTACGCTAGTTTTACCACAAAAAAAAAATGGTGCAAAATTTAAAATGTCAGTTACTTTTGGGAGAATTACAACGTGATTTAATCACTCTGTAGTTTAATTACTTAATCAAACCAACAACATCTAATTCTCTATACCAACAACTAAATTCAATCAATAATTTAGTAATTTCATTCATCACCACTGATGAATTCTCTCATCCGATTAATACAGAATCCGCAATTTCCCAGCATTCCCACGAGCATCTAGCCGGGCAAACGCAACTCTTTTAACATCATCCAGCGTATTGTTTGCACATTAGCAAACACTTAGTTATGTCTGTTATGTTGTAACAACGCGCCCGACCGTTCCGCTTCAATTTCGCAACGTGTTTGCGCCCAAAAGCCGCTGCATTATTGCGTCGTAATTTCGGCACAAACACACACACGAAATCCGACATAATACACTTGTAATTTATTGTTTAGCCAGGTATATAACAGACTGTGTATATTAGTGTTTTGTGTGTTTGCCAGGCATAATTGATAATTATAGGCAGGCCTGGGTATTGTTTAGTTTTCATTTATAAGCGTTTAATTGTTTGCCGTTTTGTTATCTTAGAATTTAATACGTGAATTATGTTTGTGTTCAGTTTGGGTTTTCAGTGGAATTATTTTTTACGCAATGTTTGTTGATAATACCGGGTTATTATTAACATGTAATAATTATTCATAGGGTTATTAATAATTATGGATTGTTAAGTTTACCGACTTTATCAATTATCAGTAATTTGATAAATTTGTGAACAATATCGGTTTGCCGATAATTCACTAGTAAATCACAATATCGTTTTAAACGAGCAGATCCATGCGGGGAATAAATTCCGTTTTTTCGTACAAATCGATCTATTAAATTTGTATATATATATATATATTTTTTTTTTTTCGAGATCCTTTTACAATGTAAGATAATAAAATTTTATAAAATAGGTATTACGATTAAAAAAAAACGTTAAAAATATTACTAAAAATAGTATAGAAATCAATAAAATCAAAATAAAGGAAATTTTCCTTTTAGGTATACATCACACATCACATTTTTTATGCAAATTTTCAGACATTTGTTGTTTTATGAAAAAACTTTGAATTTGAAGCCTCTAACGAGTGTTTCCAGTCCCAGAGTAAGAATGAAGTAAAATTTCGAGTTTAGAAAAGCCTGAAAATTTGGTTTGGGATTTAATGATTTTAATTAAAATAGTAATAATAATTTAAAATTTGTGAAGCATGCTTTCACATACAGAGAGTTTTATGTAACACCGAACATGCTAAAATGTACTCAATGTAAATGTTCCTATGTTCGATGTGTTCTGGGACGCATCAAAGCATTGAGTGAGATTTCATTGGCTCCGATTTTAGTAGTTCTAACGCAACTTACATTTAACGTCAAAATGAAATGTGTCATTTATTAATTGCCTACATCACTAATCGAATGTTAATATTAAACAGAAAAGAAGAATTAGAAAGAGGAGAACAGATTTAACTTAAATACAAAAATAATAGAAACACAGATTTCTGTTACTTCCGTTTGTTAATATTTCAAGATGAGTTTATACATTGCTTCAATTTCACTGGAGATTATTAAGAATTTCAATTCAGCGTATTGTATAAACCATTTGATCAGGAGCACCCCAAGGTACGTTGTTCGAGTGTACCAGTAAAAATGCCGTTACTAAACTGCCTTACGGCAGATTAAAATATAAATATTCCAAATTTGAAGAGCGTGGCGAGGCAGGTTAAAATGTTTGCTAGTACCACCCCTAGGTCTGCTGGCAGCACAACAACACTGGGGTATTAGGTGTGCTGCTTCATTTGGCAAACATTTCAATTTTCATTTCTTTGTTTACATTATACTCAATAAAGATAATGTAGATGTATTTATTACTTTATTGACTGCATAAGTTACAATGAATTGAAGATATGTTTCACGACAGTATGAATCTTGATTGCTTGAAATGCAGATGTTTTGCTTTGGGCAACAAAGTATGTTTCATGTTCTCACACACTGCACTTACCATAAACGCACAAGATTTAATAACTGACATATTTTATTTTGACGTTACGTGTAACCTATTTACATTAGTCCTAATTTGCACTAGAACTACTAAAAATCGTAGCCAATAGAATCGCACCCAGAAGAGTGTAAATTGGGTTGACTATATTACAATTAGAAATCTTAGATCACATCGCACTCAATGCTTTGATGCGTCCCAGTACACATCGAACATAGGAAAATTAACATTGAGTACAGTTTAGCATGTTCGGTGTTACATAAAACTCTCTATATATCATATAAACATTTGTAAAATTAATGAACATGTGATCAAACCTAAGCAGTATATTTTGAACTTCACCTAATATCAGTGTTTTGTACGCGTAGCGCATGAAGTTTAGAAAAGCCTTAACATTTGGTTTTCAGGCAACTCGAAATTTTACTTTATGCGCCACGCGCATAAGACACTGATTTTAAGTAAAGTTTCACAATATTTCAGTATTTTCAATGTTTAATACGCGTGGAGCATGAAGTAAAATTTCGAGTTTAGAAAAGAATGAAAATCTGGTAAAATGTATTTGAAGTTAAAATCGTGCAAATTACAAATTTATCATCAACATTGTGAAATTTATTGAAATGGATAAGAAAAAATAAACATGAAGTCAATTTGTAAAACATTAAAAATTATATGTTGAATTAATCATTAAAAAAAATCTTCATAAAATTATCAGTTTATTTAAAGGTTAAATAAACTGATAATTTTATGAAGATTTTTTTAATGATTAATTCAACATATAATTTTTAATGTTTTACAAATTGACTTCATGTTTATTTTTTCTTATCCATTTCAATAAATTTTACACTGTTGATGATAAATTTGTAATTTGCACGATTTTAACTTCAAATACATTTTACCAGATTTTCATTCTTTTCTAAACTCGAAATTTTACTTCATGCTCCACGCGTATTAAAATGCCAACAATAATGATAATTAATTAATTTCCAGTAAGAATATAATAAATTACAATCATTTGTAAATGGCTCAGGTACAACTTAGAATAAATATTAAAATAAAATAATAACTACAAAATTGGCTACAAAAAAATGTACTAAAGTATACATACATATTTTGATCTTTACATTATTTTCTTGCCTTATTAATAGACGTTAGCATACAGCTTTAACACTGTACTAATAATGATATAACATTTTCGTATTAATGAAACATTTCGTAGATTACTATCGTTAGTTTACAACTAATAATTTAATAACATGGTACTCCTAGTTTGAGGCACGAGATCCGTGTTATACATAACCTTAAATGTCATAGCAAAACGAATTTATTTAATTATGACGCTGTGATTTAATTAAGAGTTATAAATGTATATACCTAAGCAATATATTTTGAACTTTGAAATCTATGATTAATACGCGTGGCGCATGAAGTAAAATTTCGAGTTTAGAAAATCCTATTCAATCAAATGTTCAATCTTTTCTAAACTCGAAATTTTACTTTATGCTTAATCTGGCATTGAAATCATTCGTTAAAAGAAAATTACAATGAAATAATTTAGCGGAAGAAACACATTTTCACAAACATAAACAATGTAACATAACCTTTAAATGGTACAACTTCGAATGAACTTGTTACACATGAAAATGCGATGCTGCCACGTTAATTCTGTCAATAGTTCAAAACTAACTAACAGAGCTGGGATGAATACTCAATAACAGGATTCGAATCACGAATCCGAATCACCTAATATGATTCGAATCACGAATACTCGAATAAAGGATTCGTAAGTGAAAAATATGATTCGAATCAAAGATTCGAATCCTCATTTTTGAATCACGGATACAAATCCTTTAAAAATAAATTTAAATCTATTATTTGCAATCAGTAATATTTTATTCCATCAGTTTCTATTAACAAAAATGTTCATTTACCGACTAAATATCTGATTACATAATGATTTTAATTAATGATGATATATGTGTTATTGAACTTCATTTTAAATCTGTGTTTTATACGCGTGGCGCATGAAGTAAAATTTCGAGTTTAGAAAAGCCCCGTGAAAATTTGTCTCGGGTCGCTGCGCGACCCTCGACAAATTTTCTACGCGGGGCTTTTCTAAACTCGAAATTTTACTTCATGCTTAGTCTGGGAGTGGACAACACTCTTTCTTAGAAGTTTCAAATTAAAGAATCACTCTAAATTACTAAGTTTATTACCATTTTACAAAGGCTACAGCTCGAAGGACCAATCATGGTCTTCGGAGACCGAAGGACTACAGGGAATCGAAGTTTATTTACAAGAAAACAACGAATATCTGAAGGTTTACAGCATGGATAGGAAAGAAAAAATCCAATTTTGAAAAAAATATCGAAGTTGGGGTGGTTTGCAGTGCGTTTTTAACTTCACTTTAAATCAGTGTTTTATACGCGTGGCGCATGAAGTAAAATTTCGAGTTTAGAAAAGCCCCGTGAAAAATAAATGTAAATCTATTATTTGCAATCAGTAATATTTTATTCCATCAGTTTCTATTAACAAAAATGTTCATTTACCGACTAAATATCTGATTACATAATGATTTTAATTAATGATGATATATGTGTTATTGAACTTCATTTTAAATCTGTGTTTTATACGCGTGGCGCATGAAGTAAAATTTCGAGTTTAGAAAAGCCCCGTGAAAATTTGTCTCGGGTCGCTGCGCGACCCTCGACAAATTTTCTACGCGGGGCGCTTCTAAACTCGAAATTTTACTTTATGCTTAGTCTGGGAGTGGACCGTCAAGATTTTCTACATGTCGAGATTTTCGATATTTCTAGATTTATGTCGATGTATTCACAGTTTATTGTATTAAATGCAACTTTAATATTAAATAGAAACGGTTTTTTTAGGAATAGAATATTCACCCATTAAGAGCCGAGCAAATTATAAAGTTAACTCTAAAAGTTAATTTTAGGTAAAATATTGCATCTTTTTCTATGATTTCAATGAATGATTTATTATATTACATACGTCGATTTTTTAAAAGAGTAAAATTTAAAATTCAAACGAGTGTTGTCCACTTCCAGGATAAGCATGAAGTAAAATTTCGAGTTTAGAAAAGCCCCGCGTAGAAAATTTGTCGAGGGTCGCGCAGCGACCCGAGACAAATTTTCGCGGGGCTTTTCTAAACTCGAAATTTTACTCCATGCGGCACGCGTATAAAACACTGATTTAAAGTGAAGTTAAAAATGCACTGAAAACCAACCCAACTTCGATATTTTTTCAAAATTAGATGTTTTCTTTCCTATCCATGCTGTAAACCTTCAGATATTCGTTGTTTTCTTGTAAAAAAACTTCGATTCCCTGTAGTCCTTCGGTCTCCGAAGACCATGGTTGGTCCTTCGAGCTGTAGCCTTTGTAAAATGGTAATAAACTTAGTAATCTAGAGTGATCCTTTAATTTGAAACTGCTAAGAATGAGTGTTGTCCACTCCCTGACTAAGCATGAAGTAAAATTTCGAGTTTAGAAAAGCCCCGCGTAGAAAATTTGTCGAGGGTCGCGCAGCGACCCTCGACTAATTTTCACGGGGCTTTTCTAAACTCGAAATTTTACTTCATGCGCCACGCGTATAAAACACTGATTTCAAGTGAAGTTAAAAATATACTATTAACGTTGGATATTTTTCATGGTTAAGTAATCAAATATGCGTTCCCAAATATTTGAATTATTAAAAAATTTTGAATATTTATATCCAGATATGAATAATTTAGTGATTTAAATATTCATATTAGAATATTTAACTATTTGAATTAATCGAATTCGAATCCCAGCCTTAATTGCGATGATTCGAATTATTTAGGAGGATTTGAATCCGTGTATGAGGATTCGAATCCTTTTATAAGAATTCGAATCCTTTTATAAGGATTCGAATCATCTACGTCTGGATTCGAATACGAATCCTTTTAAAAAAATGTAACGAATCCGGATCACGAATCCGTTTTCACTAAAGTATTCGAATACCTCTTTTGAATCCTCTAAAAGGATTCGAATCCGGGAATCGAATCCTGAATGATTCGAATCCTGCCCAGCTCTGCAAACTAATAACATGTATATTCTTTTTTTTTATTATTGACAAACCAGATCTAGTGATTTTTGTATAATGTTGGATATTTGGTTAGAAACTCTCGCTGTAATTCTGAATTTTGCCTTCAAAATAAATTTGAGGTTATGTTTTCCATATGCCACGTGCTTGATTACCCTATCATAAAGATTAATTAAGTGGCGGAACATTACTTTCGGCATTTTATTACTACTTTTCTGTCAAATAATTAATCAATTGCAACATGGCATTCATATATCAATGACAAACATTAGGGACACCCAAACAAACAAAGAAGTTAAGAAATATAAATCCTAAATCTGATTGGCCAATAAGAAAAAAACGAATATAGATTTTGTTCTATTAATACGAAATGATAGTATAATGTTCGCACGAATTTCATAGACATTAATTAGCATTAAACTATAATGATATTACCGGCAATTCTCTTAATAAGGTTGTCATTTTATGCGCGTAAAACTTCTAGTTTAGAAAAGCCTGAAGATTTGGACGCTACGCTTAGCGCCCAAATCCAAATTTTCAGGCTCCTCTGAACTAGAAATTTTACCTCATACTCAATCACATAGTGGAAACACTCGCTAGAAGCTAGAATTTAGCGGTTTTCAACCGGAAGTTTTTCTTTTAAGTATACATACCCCATTTACTGTGTAAACGCTGTAAATCTCCAGATATTTGTTATTTTTTAAGACTTCAAATTAAAGCTTTAAACGAGTGTTTTCCACTCTCAGATTAAGCATGAAGTAAAACCTCGAGTTTAGAAAAGCCTGCAAATTTCGATTGGTCGCTTCGCGTAGCGTAAGTCATAGATATTCTTATTAATTTTACTTGTATATATTTTTGAAGAAAAATAACTTGAATAATAAATAAATAAATTGTGCATTTGTACAGTAAATTTTATGACTAAAATAGACCAATAAAATTTACATTAGGGAATAGTACAATGAGTATGGAATCATACCATTTCCCATGAGTACGAAACTTGCTGCACGAGTCGCAGGCGACTGCAGCAATTCATACGAGCGGGAAATGGTTATTAGATGTGAATTGTACACTATACATTTTGTATGACTGTACAGGGCAAAGCCGTAGCTAGAAAAAAAATGTCGAGGGGGATATAAAAATTTCGGGGAGGGGGGGTGTCTGTTAAAAATGGTGAACATTCATATTCCTCCCCCCCCCCTGGCTACAGCCTTGGTACAGGGTGGTCACATTTGGGTGTTACTAGAGGGAATCTCGGTTAGTAGAAGAGATAGAAAAAAAAAAGGATGGCGCATCCTCGATCTCTTTTTCTAAGACAAACTCAACGGCGAAATTTGCTATCGTCTTTTGTTTTCGAATTATAATCAAAAACTCATTACTTATAATTTTCGATTTTAATTATTATCTGTTATTTATTATTTTATTAAGATAGGATTTGCATATTCTCAAAGCACTTTTTTGAGGGGAATTGAATAGAATTAACCAAATATTGGTATCTTTACTAATCAACAAGATACAAGATAAAGTTGAGTTTTCTTTTTGATAGGTCATAATTAGTTTAGCTATAAATATAATATTTTTACTCTTTTCAATGATGTATTATACAAGGATGTTATATTTACGATTTTATAGAAATCTATATTATTCTCTTAAAACATTTTAAATATGCCTCATTGAACGTAGTGGGCTTGTTAAAATCAAATTGTTTGTTAATAAATTATGAAGAGTTTTAGTTAGAATGCCTTATTTAAGGTAATTATAATTCATATTTTTAATTCAACAAATTTTAATTGCTGTACAAAAAGATAACAGCCGAATAAATCCATGTTTAAAAAATTAAAACAAAAATAACAATAAATGTTCATATTGATGTTCATTACTCAAAATGCATGTGCTGCATTTGTTTATGACAGTCCTACGTGCAGAATACTTTTATGTATACATATGCCAATATACTGTGTATCAGAGCTGGGATGAATCCTCAAAAACAGGATTCGAATCACGAATCCGAATCACTTAATATGATTCGAATCACAAATACTCGAATAAAGGATTCGTAAGTGAAAAATATGATTCGAATCAAAGATTCGAATCCTCATTTTTGAATCACGAATACAAATCCTTTAACAATAAATTTGAATCTATAATTTGCAACCAGTAAAATTTTATTCCATCAGTTTCTATTAACAAAAATGTTCAATTACCGACTAAATATCTAATTAAATAATGATTTTAATTAATGATGATGTATGTGTTATTGAACTTTATTTTAAATTAGTGTTTTATACGCGTGGCGCATGAAGTAAAATTTCGAGTTTAGAAAAGCACCGTGAAAATTTGTCTCGGGTCGCTGCGCGACCCTCGACAAATTTTCTACGTGGGGCTTTTCTAAACTCGAAATTTTACTTCATGCTTAGTCTGGGAGTGGACAACACTCGTTCCTAGAAGTTTCAAATTAAAGGATCACTCTAGATTACTACGTTTATTACCATTTTACAAAGACTACAGCTCGAAGGACCAATCATGGTCTTCGGAGACCGAAGGACTACAAGGAATCGAAGTTTCTTAACAAGAAAACAACGAATATCTGAAGGTTTACAGCATGGATAGGGAAGAAAACATCCAATTTTGAAAAAATATCGAAGTTGGGTTGGTTTTCAGTGCGTTTTTAACTTCACTTTTAATCAGTGTTTTATACGCGTGGCGCATGAAGTAAAATTTCGAGTTTAGAAAAGCCCCGTGAAAATTTGTCTCGGGTCGCTGCGCGACCCTCGACAAATTTTCTACGCGGGGCTTTTCTAAACTCGAAATTTTACTTCATGCTTAGTCTGGGAGTGGACCGTCAAGATTTTCTACATGTCGAAATTTTCGATATTTCTAGATTTTTGTCGATTTATTCACAGTTTGTTATTATATTAAATGCAACTTTAATATTAAATGAATATGGTTTTTCTTAGGAATAGAATATTCACAAATTAAGAGCCGAGCAAATTATAAAGTTAACTCTAATAGTTAATTTTAGGTAAAATTTTGCATCTTTTTCTATGATTTCAATTAATGATTTATTATATTACATACGTCGATTTTATAAAAGAGTTAAGCATGAAGTAAAATTTCGAGTTTAGAAAAGTCCCGCGTAGAATATTTGTAGGGGTTCGTGCAGTGGCCCGAGACAAATGTTTGCTCTGATTTAAAGTAAAGTTAAAAATGCACTGAAAACCAACTCAACTTCGATACTTTTTTAAAATTGGATGTTTACTGTCCTATCCATGCTGTAAACCTTTAGATATTCGTTGTTTTCTTGTAAAAAAACTTCGAGAGACCGAAGGACTACAGGTATCCTTCGGTCTCCGAAGACCATGATTGGTCCTTCGAGCTGTAGCCTTTGTAAAATGGTAATAAACTTAGTAATCTAGAGTGATCCTTTAATTTGAAACTTCTAAGAACGAGTCTTGTCCACTCCCAGACTAAGCATGAAGTAAAATTTCGAGTTTAGAAAAGCCCCGCGTAGAAAATTTGTCGAGGGTCGCGCAGCGACCCTCGACAAATTTTCACGGGGCTTTTCTAAACTCGAAATTTTACTTCATGCGCCACGCGTATATAACACTGATTTCAAGTGAAGTTAAAAATATACTATTAAGGTTGGAAATTTTTCATGCTTAAGTAACCAAGTATGCATTCACAAATATTTGAATTATTCGAAAATGTAAATATTTATATTATGAATAATTTAGTGATTTAAATATTCATATTAGAATATTAAACTATTTGAATTAATCGAATTTGAATCCCAGCCTTAATAGCGAAGATTCTAGTTATTTGAGAAGATTTGAATCCGTGTATGAGGATTCGAATCCTTTTATAATGATTCGAATCCTTTTATAAGGATTCGAATCCTTTTATAAGGATTCGAATCCTTTTATAAGGATTCGAATCCTTTTATAAAGATTCGAATCCTTTTATAAGAATTCGAATCCTTTTATAAGGATTCGAATCCTTTTATAAGGATTCGAATCCTTTTATAAGAATTCGAATCCTTTTATAAGGATTCGAATCATCTACGTCTGGATTCGAATACGAATCCTTTTAAAAAAATGTAACGAATCCGGATCACGAATCGTTTTCACTAAAGTATTCGAATACCTCTTTTGAATCCTCTAAAAGGATTCGAATCCGGGAATCGAATCCTGAATGATTCGAATTCTGCCCAGCTCTGCGGTGTATACGCTGTAAATCGTTAGATATTTGTTATTTTTTAGAGGTCTACAATTTGAAGCTTTTAAAGAGAGTTTTTTTTGCCACTCCCAGATTCAGCATAAAGTAAAATTTCGAGTTTAGAAATGCCTGAAAATTTGGATAGGTCGCTCAGCGTAGCGAAGCGACCAACCCAAATTTTTGAGCTTTTCTAAACTCGAAATTTAACTTCATACGCCCCGCGTATACATCACTGATTTTAAGTGAAGTTCAAAATATATAACTATATAACAAATATATAAGCCAAAAACGTATATTTTTAATTTTACAATAATTCAGTGTTTTATACGCGTGGCGCATGAAGTAAAATTTCGAGTTTAGAAAAGCCAGCGATGCTACGCGATCAAACCAAACTTTCAGGCTTTTCTAAACTCTAAATTTTACTTCATGCTTAATCTGGGAGTGGAAAAGCCTCATTTAAAGTTTCAATTAGATTCTTAAAAAAAACACAACGAATGCATAGTTAAAAGAAAAATTCCCTGTATATCGGGATATGTATATTTAAAAGAAAAATTCCCCGTAATAAACTTTAATACTCGGTGTATGTTTCCCATTAATTAACGTACTTTTCCATAGAAATGTGTGTGTACTCATCACCGACGACCCAGACACCGCCACTCCCACACGCAGCGGGGCGAAAGGGGGCACACAACACACCCAACCGTGAAACCTATACCACCATGGGGGCTTTGTCTCTCCAACAGCAAAAAAACAAAAGAAAACCAAACAGACAGGAGAGACACACGAACGAACGAACGGAAGTGGAAAAGGGCCGGCTTCCTGTCCATCCGAACCATCCATCCATTTATATTAAAACGAATTAACAAAACCCCAACAACGGGCAGACGGCGTTAATAACAAACACTTTACTTTCACTCGAGAAAGTTACGAAACGAAAACGCACAGATGAAATAACGGTTCGTGAACACAGAAACACACATGTTTTATTTTTATTGCATAACGCCGTTCGCGCCGCGCCGCCGGTTGTTATTGTTTCGCACGTGCGAGAGGGACATAACCTAGAAAGCCGGCCGGCTGATTCAGGTGTTCGGATGCGTGGGTATTATCGTAGTTTGGTGATTATTACCTTGATTAGTGATAAGTGAGCGGGGATTCCGGGCGTGGGGGCCTCCGTTTGGTGGATTATCGCCGCAGGGGGGGCACAGCTGGGTGGATTTTCGTGCGCTCGTTCGTTCGCCTGATGGAACAAGCACAGGGGATCGATTGCGCCATCAGGTGGAGCCACTTTGCGAAAAGGTGGTTGCGTTCGCGCGCGTTTCGGATAATATTTATTCCTGGCACGTATTTTCCTTTTTTTAGTGGAAAAGTGCTTCTAATAAAATTTGTTGAAAGATATTTATTATTTTAATAAATAAAGCGGTATTCTTGAACATACCCTCCTGTTTTTTTTATATAATATTATTTCAAAGATAAACATCTTTTAAATAATATTGTAATTATTAATTACATCAACAATAAGAATAACAACCAACTTATTCACAGATGACATTATTATACAGTTTTATGACTTAAACCCGGCATTTTAAAACAACCATACAACATAGTATTCAAAATTACGATAATGTTCGTATAAACAGCAAACAATGAGTCTTAATTAATAAGACTACTAAGACAATAAATAAATAACCATTGAAACCAACATTCGTCGGTTTTATATAAGCGTTTAATTTGTAGTTTCGAACGAGTGTTTCCACTTTTAGACTAAGCATGAAGTAATAGGAGTTTATTTTATTTTATTTTATTATTATTTAGTTAAGAACTGACCTGTGTAAAACATGTACATTGTTGTTGCATCAATAAATATGAATATAAATACTTTGAGTTTAGAAAAGCATGAACATTTGGTTTGGTCGCCCAAACCAAACTGTACTTACTTATTTTCAGAATTTCCAGAATTTTAGTGACACAAGAATTGTTTTTTTTTCACAAATGTTCAAACAAAACACTAATTTTGTGTGTCTCAAATTAAATTAATTAAAATTCGATCAATTCCAAATTTATTTCCACAACTTTGGGCCATGATACAATTTTTTTTTATTATTTAGAAACATTGAAACATAATCCCACACAAGCAATAAAAAATCCTATTTTCAGTACTTGTAATTTCACTTATGCTTCTTAAATTTAATTTCTGTTAATAAACTTCGAAACGTATTTCCAGATATTTAAGGCTATGGCAGAATCATCGATTTTTCAAAGTAATTTTCTAACATTTTTAGTGCCTACATAATTTCACCTTTGATTCATACATTTAATTTCCATTGAATATATCTGAAACTTAATTCAACATATTTTCAGAATTTTGAAGTCATGGTACAATCATTCATAATTTTACTTTTGATTTATTAATGGAGTTTCTATACAGGGTGCCCGTATTTCGACAGAATGTATGGGGATCTCAGTTATTTGAAGAGATAGAGAGTCGGTTAAATTGGGACAAAGTTGCGTAATTTAGGGCCTAACAATAACCGAAAAACAGTTTTAAAATATCTTTTTTTGTTTCGAGATATCAATAAAAAAACTGATTTTTTGAAAAATCCTTTTTACATTTTTATTCAAAAACTACTGAATCTAGACATTTAGAACTTTGACAATATACAAGCACTTTTTAATGAGGAATTTAGTAGCATATTTTTGCTAAGATAACTATAACATTTACCCGGAGACTATAGCCAACTATTGTTTTTCTTATGGGCGCCATTTCGGATTTTCATATTTCTTGAAAGAATATTTTTTTCTAAACTCACTGATGTACCACACTCATAATTTATTTTAGATTATATATTTAAAATTAAGATATTTTCTTTTTTGCAAAGAGTGCCTTAGAAACAATGACGTCATATCTGTTAATCAATAAAATCTTGACAGCACTCAAAATTAATTAATAACTGTCAGTCTTTTGTAATAATTATAATAAGTATCGCTAATCACAAAAGTTGCACAAACTAAATTTATTCTACTTTGTATCTTGCATCTCGGTACGCCTATGATCAACGCCGCCCTTATGATGTGATATTAGTTATGTTGCTAAGATATAATAATAATAGTTTTTTCTAATAGACGTTAACTGTGTCCAGTATCTCTCTCGAATCTACAAAAAGAATTCCACACAAAAGTATAACAGAGCTGAACCCTGTTACAATCCGAAGACGTCCCTACAAGGGAACCAATACAATTATCATTCTAAGGTGTTTTACGAGGTCGTCCTCTTTTTCGAAGCGGTGTTACTGGTATAATTTCTGGTGCACCAATAAATTTTGTTAAAGAAGACACGTGGTAGGTACCATAAGTTTTCGATTCATCTGAAAGCTCACCAATTACAAAAGTCGAAGGCGATTTCTTTTCTCGAATCATGTACGGACCATCTCTACGTGGGGGAAGTTTTGAACTTAACTTCTTAGAAGCATCGCTTAATTTCTTGACGTCAACCAGCACCAAATCACCAACCATATATCCTGAACCTTCGCGTCTACGACTATTTGCAGTTTCCTGTTGGCGATCACGTTTCTTCTCGTTCGTCTCCTTAGCACGACCACAAACGTTAATTACGTTTCTTAAATATGGCGTAATTTCCGGGATAAATCTACCACCATTTGAAATAATTTTAGGATCTTGAATTACGTCATCAATTGTTCGCAATTATCTACCAAAATTCAGATATGCAGGGGTGAATCCAGTTGATTTACAATTAGCAGTGTTCATGGCAAATCTTATTGCTGGTAAATATGGTAACCAACGACTGTGATCTTTGCCAACTAAAATTGCGAGACGAGGTTTAAGATCTCTATTCTTCCGCTCCACCATATTTGACTCAGGATGGTATACAGCAGGTGTCTCCAAACTACGGCCCGAGGGCCACATCCGGCATGCGGACAGATTTTGTCCGGCCCGTGGAGAGCTAGCATATTTGAAAACTCCTTTTAGAGAACATATTTTTTATAGCAAATTTAATTTAGTTTACTGAAGTATTCTAATTGTATGTTGAATAATTATTAATATGACATCTACATTGATATAGTCATGGGCTAACTACTCATAACATTGTTGTAGGTTTATTGTTATTGTTTTTGTGATAAGTTGGATAAAGAAACACAGAATTATAATGAGTAAAGACATGTATAATATGCAGAAAATTTAACTTCAGTATATAATAACTAACAAATTATTGAAATGAATCCAACTAACATTTTATACATTTTAAATAAAAACATTTTATAACACGCATAATGACATATGAAATACTAATGAGATTTATGTAATTGAGATTTTCCACTGACAATAGTTTGTAGTTGTGGACTAATTTTACTTGTACCAATTATTAAAAGAGATTTAAGATGCTCATCAGTTAATTTAGATCTGTAAACATTTTTTGTGTACTTCATTTTGGAGAAGGTCTTCTCACACAAATAAGTAGTACCAAAAACAGAAAACAGCCCACGAGCAAATTTATGCAAATTATCAAATTGTGTCAGTGGAAGACCCTTATAAAATTCCAACAAAGATGAGTTTTGATATTTGTTCTTAATTATATCACTGCACTGTAGATCAATCATCTCCATTTGAAGTTCCGGGGCTAGGGTTTCCATGTCAGTATCAAAAGGATTCTGAAAAATCTTAATTTGATTCGCAATGGCATCAAAGTCCGAGAAACGAGTATCAAATTTTTTTTTTCAAAGCACTCAAAGTTTCGATTGCAAAATCGATAGGAAACTCAGTCTCAGTGGTGTGGCTGAATATTTCACATGTTTTAAAATGTGAAAAACATTTACTTCGTAGTTGTGATTGAAACAGTATCAATTTCTTCCGGAATGATTTGATATTTGTGTATAAATCAGGAAGATGCTGGTTTTCTCCTTGCAATCTCAAATTCAGTTCGTTCACATGTTTTGTCAAATCAACATAGAATGCTAACTTACACAGCCATGCGTTGTTTTGTAATTCAGTAAGAGGGCGATGCTTTTCATTCAAAAAAATTTCGATCACTGCTCGAAGTTCAAAAAAGCGCTCAAGGACTTTCCCACAACTAAGCCAACGTACGGCAGTATGATAAGGTAAGTCATTTTCTCCAATCTCTTCAATAAATTGTCGGAATTGTGTGATTCAGCCCAAAAGATCTGATAAAATTAACAGTTGATATGACTGGTTTCAGAACTTCAGACATATCCAAACATTTTCCGCACAAAGACTGTTGATGAATGATACAATGTAAGACTAATGGTTTTGAACCACCGTCATTTTCTACAGCCTTTGACACAAGAGCGACCACTCCTTTATCTTTCCCACTCATGTTTTTGCCTCCATCAGTTGTAATACATTTCAAGTTTTTCCATCTAAGGTTCTTTTGATTAATGGCCATTTCAACTCCTTTAAAAATATCTGTACCAGTGGTTGTGCCATGAATACTATACATATCAAGAAGTTCTTCATGCACTTCATAGCTTTTATCTACTCCTTGAATATAAATTAACACCTGAGCAGTATCTGACACATCCGTTGACTCATCCAAGGCCAAAGAAAACCACTCAACATGTCCATTTGTGTCGAACAGTTGAGAGGATATATTTTCAGCGATGTTTTCTACCCTTCGAGCCACAGTGATTGCTGACATACTGACAGTTTTTAATAAATTTACCATTTCAGGGCACATTTCTTCGGCTACTGCAATTATGCATTCTTTGATCATTTCTCTATCGGTGAATGGATTTCCACGTTTTGCAATTTCAAGAGCCACACGAAAGCTGGCACGAGTTGCAGCCTCTTGTTCAGTTTTGAGTTTTGTAAATGAAGATTGCTGCGATTTCAATCCGCGCTTCATAGCTTCGAATTTTTCTGTCTGCAAACTTCCTGTATATTTTTAGTAATTTTGAAAATGTTTTGTTTCATAATGACGTTAAATGTTATATTCCTTGAGAACGGCTATGCTTTCATTGCAAATCAAACATAGCGCCTTGTTACTGGACTCAATTATGAAATACTGAATGTTCCACTGATCTTTGAATTTTCTGCATTCACTATCAATTTTTCGCTTCTTTTCCATACTACTAAATTACACACAAAAGCAACAATTCAAATCAAAATACTGTTACAAAGATGTCTTAAACTTAAACACGCACAAACACGTTTTAAGGAGGTGCGCACTATTTTATTTCACAACAGTGTCATAGGAACTGACTTGTGGTTGCGCCACTAGCCTTCTTATATATTCCAATTACTGCCATCTAGAAGTGAGTGGAAGACACCAGAACTTTCTTGAACCAACGAGATTATTCTGTACGTGCTATTGGCGCCATCTGTTAGCGATAGAAGGTACTACCTAATTCCGCTTGTGTCCACCAGATGTCGTGTCACGTTACTCCTCATGGCTCGTACTCTACGACCAATCTAGAAATTACAGATAATGACAGGAAAATTAATAATATGCAGTGTTGCCGTTTTTCGGACTTTAGTCCGATTTGCAGCCTTTTTTAAACGTTGCGTACTTTTTCGGACATTTTTTTTCATCAGTGGACTATTTCACTTTTTACCACCGGCAACAATGATAATATGGTTTTGGCCCTCGGAACTTACTGGAGTAATTAGTATGGCCCTAAGGCTGGAAAGTTTGGAGACCCAGGGTATACAGGAATCAATGATTGCTTAATACCCAGTACAAAGGTAACTTCTTGCATTATGTTAGAAACAAACTGAGTACCGTTGTCTGAAATTAATTTACGAGGTAGACCAAATCTTAAAAAAACCTCATCAATTAGCGTTCGAGCACATTCTATGGCTGTGGCTTCTTTGAGAGCAAACAGTTCTACCCATTTTGTAGAAATATCTTCGACGAGAATCCATCGCTCCCCAGATTGTGCAGCTGGCAGTGGACCAAACAAATCGATTGCAATCGTCTCAAAACGCTGCGCATAAGAAGGTGTTTGAATCAAACCTGATGGCTTCTGGTTTGATGCCTTATACCGTTGACATTCTATACAGCACTTAACATCATCTGCAATTTCTTTCCTCATACCAACCCAAAAATATCTAGGTAAAATACGTTGAATTGTACGATTCACACCATAATAACCAGCAGTTGGCGAATCATGGTACTCATGTAGAACTCGAAGACGTTCATGTTTTGGCACAACAAACGCAGCACATTCTTCATCAGAATCGGGAGAGTAGCGATACAGCACACCATTAGTAATAATGTAACCTCTCTCGGTCCATTTTGAAAAATCTACGTCAGAGCCATCCTTCTCGAAACAGTTAATTATCTAAACCAACTCAGGATCCTTTAACTGTTCATTACGAAGATCAGAAAAAGATCTAGACGGGACTTCTACAGCAACTAAGTCAAGATTGACGATGCAGTCTGCTTCAGTCGATCAAGGACGTGACAACGTGTCAGCAATTACATTACTCTTACCAGGTATGTACTCTAATTGTAGATTGTACTGCTGTAGCATTAATGACCATCGTGCTAGGCGTCCAGAAGGCGATTTCAAAGACATCAACCATTTCAATGGCATATGGTCTGAAGCGACAGTAACTTGAGATCCTTCAATATACCCACGGAATTTTCCTAATGCCCAAACTATGGCTAGAGCCTCTCGCTCGGTAGTTGAATAATTAAGTTCAGCAGATGTTAACAAGCTGCTGGCGTATTCAATTGGGTGTTCTTCTTCGCCTTGACCTTGTAGTAACACAGCACCAAGGGCGTAACCACTCGCATCAGTTCGAACAACATAAGGCTTTTCAGGATCATTCTGTAATAAAATCGGAGCACACATTAACAAGGATTTCAGCTTTTCAAAAGACTTTGAAAAGCTTTTGAAAAGCTGAAATCCTTGTTAATGTGTGCTCCGATTTTATTACAGAATGATCCTGAAAAGCCTTATGTTGTTCGAACTGATGCGAGTGGTTACGCCCTTGGTGCTGTGGACCCCATTCCCATGCAGCATTTTTCTTCGTCAGGCTGTTCAGCGGTCTCGACACTTCGGCAAAATTCGGTACAAATCTTCTATACCAGGAGCAGGTTTGTAAGAAGGAAATGACTTGTTTTACATTCATTGGAGAGGGCATCCGTGAAATCGCAGCAGTCTTTTCAGGATCAACTTGGATTCCTTGATCTGTAACTAAATGACCTAAGTATTTTACGGATTTACACGCGAAATGGCACTTGTCACGATTAGCAGTCAATTTAAATTGTTTTAATCTCCGAAATACTTGTTTTAGATCACTTATATGTTCATCAAAGGAAGCAGATATTAAAATTATATCGTCTAAATAAGATAAAAGTTCAAAGTCTTTAAAACCACTTCTAAATCTATCCATCAGTCTTTGAAAGGTAGCGGGGGCATTGCGCAAACCGAAGGGCATCCTAAGGAAACGGAATGTACCGAAGGGCGTGATGAATGCTGTCTTGTCTTTGTCACACTCACGAATTTTCACCTGATGATAACCGGATCGAAGATCAATAGTAGAGATGTATAGAGAACGCTTTGTCGCATGCAGTAAGTCGTCTACTCGAGACAGCGGATAAGTGTAAATAAATGCATCTGTCGAAGTATCTGTTTTCTGCTCCTCGGCAAATAATTCTCTATAAACTCGATAAGCAGGCTTCTGAGGTCCGAACGTACATCGAAGAAGGGCTACAGCTTCATTCTATGTACCTGTGGTAGCTTTTACTCCTTGCCACCATGTAGACGCAAATCCATTTGCGGAAACGGTGCTTGTATCCTATGCAACAGTGCTTGGAATTGCTCATCAGTAAATGATATCATGTTCGATGCTACTTCTTGACCACTCGCTGCTTTGTTTTACCCATTAAAACAATATACTATACGTATACAAATAGAAAACGTTGACACGACGACTGTCAAGTACCAACTACCAACTACGCAGAGGGTCTGAAGAGATACTTTTCAACGTACGGTGAAACCACGATGTACAAAACTATTAATCTTCACGATGCGACGACAACACTTAATTTGCAACTTGTTAACTTGCTCAGCCAAATCATACGAAAATACACGGCCACGAGTTGGGCGCCAATTGTAACAGGGTTCAGCTCTGTTATACTTTTGTGTGGAATTTTTTTTGTAGATTCGAGAAAGATACTGGACACAGTTAACGTTTATCAGAAAAAACTATTATTATTATATCTTAGCAACATAACTAATATCACATCATAAGGGTGGCGTTGATCATAGGCGTATTGAGATGCAACGACGTACGTTACAACGTTTATTATTATTATTTCAAAACTATTCACAAAAAAAAAAGTTTTGCATTTTTTCGCTACATCTCCTTAAATATTGATCACCATCACATCTAAGCATTATATATTTTTAACTTTACCGTAATTAGTGGTTTGTACGCGTGGCGCATGAAGTAAAATTTCGAGTTTAGAAAAGCCCAGAAAATTTGTCTCGGGCCGCTGCGCGACCCTCGACAAATTTTCACAGGGCTTTTCTAAACTCGAAATTTTACTTCATGCTTAGTCTGGGAGTGGAAAACACTTGTATAAAGCTTTAAATTGAACTTTAAAAAAAACAGGGAATATCGCGTACGTTACAACTTTTATTATTATTATTTCAAAACTATTCACAAAAAAAAAGTTTTGCATTTTTTCGCTACATCTCCTTAAATATTGATCACCATCACATCTAAGCATTATACACTTTTAACTTTACTGTAATCAGTGGTTTGTACGCGTGGCGCATGAAGTAAAATTTCGAGTTTAGAAAAGCCCAGAAAATTTGTCTCGGGTCGCTGCGCGACCCTCGACAAATTTTCACGGGGCTTTTCTAAACTCGAAATTTTACTTCATGCTTAGTCTGGGAGTGGAAAACACTTGTATAAAGCTTTAAATTGAACTTAAAAAAAAACAGGGAATATCCGCAATTGTTGTATCAATTCCATGGTATGTCATTATTTTTATAAAATCACATTACTTTTTCTTAATTATTTTAACTTAGAGAAACGTGAAGTGTTGAGTGTGAACATTAATAAATTTAGAATTTTTCCCTCTACAAAAAAGTGCAATACATTTTGTCTCTAAAATAAATAGGGAAGCCAATATTTGAACACTTCGAAATTAACATGCGATTTCCTATGTTGCGTCCGCCAAGTCGACACCCGGTATATTATATTTTAGTTTTTGTAATAAATAAAAATTAAAAAAACTAGTTTTTATAATTGTTATTATGTAGTCTCTAAGTTAGTTGGTGTTTATTTTGAATTTTATAAACAAATTATATGAAAACATAATTATTTATTATTGATTTCTAAATATTTTTTACATTATATTTTGTTTTAAGAGTAGATATAAAATTATTTAAAATTGCCGCCAAATTTATCTGGTGATTTTTTGATGACTTTTTATAGTGTAAATTGGGCTTTGGCACTTACTCCTTCTAGTTATTAAACAGACTTTAGGAAAAAAACCAAGTAATTGTTTTTTGCTGTAAAATCTGTACATTCCTTGAAAATGACTGTTAGTCGGAACTAGTCGAAATATAGTAAATAAATAATATTAGTGAAACAAACCAAGTGATTTCCCTCTCTATTCATTTTCACAAATTAATTTACATATAATTGTTTTTGATTTGCAAATATTCAATCTTATTTAATGAAGTGATTAATGAGAACCAAATTAAAGATATAGACGGAACTAATTTTAGTTATTAGGTGTCATCAATAATTAATAACACATAATAAACAGTAATGAACGATTCGTTATTTTTATTCATGAATAATGAATAACAATTTATTTCCAATTTACATGTTCGCACATGAATGATATTGTTTATTTATATCCATTATTTACGTAAAATATCCATTTTAAATTAAACTAGGTGTTTAATTATTTAATTGTTGTTTACTACTTTAGTAAAACGGTATTATCAAAAAACAAAAATTATTGCATACAATACGTTTGCGAGCAATTGGTTTTTAATGTTATTTGTTAATTAAGTAATATTACAAATAAGTAAGTTATTCAAAGTTTTGATCATTTGATTATTCATTTCAAGCTTTATGCACATAATAATGTACATTTCAAATAAATTATTATTATAGTTATTATATATTACATATATATATATATATATATATATATTAGTTTTTCTGTTAATATAATTATGCGAAACGTAAATGAATTCTATGTAAATGTTTTTTTGTATGTTTTTAAGTTCATTCATCTATGAATTCTAGATTTCAATAAGTATTTATTTGTTTTTTTTTCAGATTTTCATTTTAATTTAAATTTTTATTATAGGTTTTATTTATTGTGAAATTACAGGGTTTATTCTATTGCATTTCACTATTGATCAAATGAGATTCACTATATCCCAAATATATTTCACCTTGTCAAATATATGTCTGAAGATTTCCCGATTTTCCACATGAGTTTCACTATAAACCAAATACTTTTCCCTTTAATATTTTTGTTGAACATTTTTGCAATAATAATAACTTTCTTCTTGAAATATTTTATTTTTATTTATTCATATGTAAGGTTTTGATATATAGGGAAATGTAGTGGTACATAGGGAATGCATTTGATAAATAGGAAATACATTTGAGATAAAGGGATACCCATTCGATATAAACTGAAATGTATATAGGGATTTTTTCTTCTAAGTATACATCTTTCAATGATAACAGTGTTCCGTAACTTTTCAGGAATTCGTTTTTATAAAAGCGGTCAATTTGAATCTTTTAACGAGTGTTTCCACTCCTTGGTTAAGCATGAAGTAAAATTTCGAGTTTAGAAAAGCCTGAAAATTTGGATTTGACGGGGCGCGAGCGAAGCGAGCCGCGCCCCGGCAAATCCAAATTTTCAGGCTTTTCTAAACTCGAAATTTTACTTCATGCGCCACGCGTATAAAACCCTGATTTAAAGTGAAGTTCAAAATGTACTGCTTTATCATACTGATTTAGAAGTATATTTTAAACTTCACTATATTTTAGTGTTTTATACGCGTGGCGCATGCAGTAAAATTTTCAGGCTTTTCTAAACTCAAAATTTTACTTCATGCTTAATCTGGGAGTGGAAACACTCGTTACAAGATTTAAATTAAGGCTTTTATAAAATAATTGAAATGATTGAATATTTACAACGTATAAATCGGGATATGTATACTCAAAAGAAACATTACCTGAATGGTCGTAAAGTCGATTATTTAAATTTAGTGTAAATGAGTACATTGCTTGTTTTCGTTCTATTTAAACAATTTATATTATTTATAACTTTAAAAAAATGGTAATACAGTTATATAAATAAAGGTGTTTGACCTAAAACTGTATCACAAATCAAAAATAAATTTTACTTCTAAATATCGTTCTCGGGGCCAGCCTGAGGCGTGTGCTGTCGCACACGTGTGATTTTGAGAGGGGCATCGAAATGAAAATTAAAAAAAAAAAAAATGGTAAAAATTAAAATTTGTATGTAATTTTGAATGTAAAAATGCATTCTGTGACTGGAGGCACATTGGATCTTTACAGAGACGTTATAAAACTTCCCCTAATCACTTAAAATATTATGAAAGGTGGGTGGAGGCGGAAAGGAGACTGAGCACCGGTAAGACAATTGATGATGAAAACCAGAAAATAATTGCCCAGGAAAAAGAACGATGGAAAAATGTTCTTAAACGCCTTTTTGCCATAACACAATTTCTTGCCCAGCACCAAATAGCTTTTTGAGGAACAAATGGAACCCTATACAAAAAGGACAATGGAAATTATTTAGTTGAAGTAATTGCAAAATTTGATCCTGTAATGAAAGAACATATATATTATTATTATATCTAGAATATTAGCAAATGAAAAACAAAGGTGTTTGCCATACTAGGGCAAAACATACAAAACGAATTATTGACATTAATGGGAGACAAAGTATGAGAGGAAATACTAAGCAGAATTAAAAGAGCCAAATACTATGCATTGATTCTCGACTGTACACCCGATTTAAGTAGGAAAGAACAGCTCTCTGTTGTTCTGAGGTACCGTTATAGAACAAAAGAGAAAACAGTTGAAATTTCTGAAAGTTTCCTAGATTTCATTGAAATAACGAACACTTCACTAAAGGGAATGTCAGAAACAGTCTTATAAAAAACTGCAAGAGTACGACTTGGACATTTCTAACTGCAGAGGCCAGGGATATGATAATGGTTCCAATATGAAAGGAAAACACTGTGGACTACAAACACAAGTTTTAGGAAATAACAAGAGCGCTTTTTTTGTACCATGTGGCTGTCACAGCCTAAACTTGGTACTAAGCGATGCCACAAAAACCTCAGTACCAACAGTTACCCTTTTTGTGTTTTTCAACTCATGAACAAAACGTTGGTGCAAATTATTAAAGAGTCTGTCACAATCATACGAGGCGTCATCAGTATTTGGGTCTTCTCTCACATTGAAAGAATTTTGTGTAACTCGCTGAGAATCAAGTATTGAATCACTCAAAGCAGTAAGATACCAGATTGTTCAAATCCGACAAGCACTTTTGGACCTGCGCGAGGATGCATCATTTGAAGACGAGGTTAGAAGTGAAGCCGATTCCTTGTCCGAAACAATTAAACACTTTGGTTTCTTAGTATCATTGACTGCATGGTGTGACGTCCTGTTTTAAACAATCATTGCTAGTAAGATATTGCAAACAAAGACCGTCAACTTACCTCAAGCTGTAGCTATTTTAAAGTTCGTTGGGGACTTTTTGACGAACTTTCGAGAAAATGAATTTGTTAGTTATTTAGTGAAAGCTAAAGAGCTGTCTAAAGTATTAGATGTCGAAGGAAAATTCAAAACACCCCGGGTTAGAAGGAAGAAAAAGCAGTTTGATTATGACGCTAATGATAAAGCACCATGACTGTTTGATAGTTAATTTTTTTATACCACTTGTTAAAACTGCTCAAATGGCTGTGCAAGAAATGTTCGAACAGCTTAAGGCCAAAATGTCAAAAGTTGAGTTTCTTTTTAAACTTGATGAATTGCCCAACAGAGAGAACTTGTTAGTTCAATGCAAAGACTTAGAAGACCTCCTTTTAGATGGAGATGATATGACATCAAAGGAGCTATGCGAGGAGTTGATCTCTATCAACAGGGCCGGCTGGAGGGCGGTGCTAACGGTGCGACCGCACACGGCCCCGCGCTTCAGCAGGCTCCGCGCCGGTGAATTTGGAAATAAATCTCCCATTTCCCAGACGATCCTCGCTTATTTAAGGCCCCGAAATTTAAATTTGCACCGGGCCCCGCTTTTGTTTTGTCTATCAAGGATCTCATGATAAATAATGGTACGTTTTACTTTTACGTTTTAGCTATTCAAAATTTATCTTCATTTATTGTTTGGTCACTTAATTTATAATCGTTTTGGACTCAAACAAAATTAGTTTTTTTAATTTTCAAAATTATAGAGCAGTTTTTTTAATTCATCTTTGTTTGATTTTAGGCAAGACAACGCCTCTGGACGTGCTGAACTTCCTGTTGGATCTGCAGACGCTTATGCAAATGTGTGAGTTGCTTTGCGAATACTTCTGAACTTACCGGCGGAGCGAAGTTTTTCAAAATTAAAAATAATAAAAACTAACCTTAGGTTTACTCTTTTGCAAGACAACATTTTAATTTTGTGCACCAATGAAAACATTTTCGGCTGCTAAAGCTAGGAAGGTCCTCTGCTAAGGGTGTAATACAGATTATTTTAATCAGTTTTCTGTAATATTTTCTCTACATTAATATTTTTTCATGTATATTAAATCAAATAAAACCTTTGTTGTAGTTAAAAAATGTGTCTGTTTTATTTACTATTTATTACTGGTTATTAGTTTCAGTTTTTGGTCCCTTTAAATTGCAAACTTCAGGTATTACCATTTTAAGTGGATTTACTATAGTCATTTTCATTGTAAGGGGCGTCAAAACTATTTCTTGCCCACACAGCATGTTGCTCTTAGGCCGGTCCTGATCGTTCTACATCATAATTGTTTATCAATAAAAGATATAGACCCAATATTTACCTTACAAATACTTCTTAAAAAGCATTTAAAAAAATAGATGCTGTATTTTGAAATAAATGTGGGTAAGACAAAAATTGCATAAATATTTAAACGAACTGATCTGAAGTTCATTCAAATATTTATGAAACTAATGTCTTAACCTACATTCAGTTCAAAATACAGTAGTACTAATTGTATTCCATTAAAATAACAAGAAATTGACATTGATTTAAAGCTCTTGAATGATTAACAATTTAAACCTGGGCCCGAATTCACAGTACCGATACAATTTGTCATCGGTGAGAAGTGACATCATTTTACTCCATACGGTTTGGTAAATTCTTCACCAAATTACGTCATTTTAGTGCGATTCTCACCGGTGACAAATTGCATCGGTGCTGTGAATAGGGGCCCTGGTCTTTAATCAATACTTCTCTTTAATTTTCATTAAAAATAGTAAAATATTTAAGAATGTATATTTTAAAATGTTTATACAGGGTGTCCCATTAGTGCGGTCTCGGAAGATATCTCAGCTCTCGTTAAAGATAGAAAAAAAATGTTTTCACAAAATTTGCTTGATTTTAAGAGCTGCATAACTTAAAATTATTTTCAAATATACAGGGTGTCCCATTATTCCATACTTAATACCAACTTTGTTATTTCAAATGGAACACCCTATATATTATTTTTTTATTTGATCCGCCTTTAAATAACCTACACAAAGATATATCATTATCGGCACTTTAGGTAATTCGTTACTTAAAAAAAAATATTTTTTGAAAATTTTGGCAGTTTTAGTACTTTACTTAAAAATTCACTCTGTTCGTATTTTTTAAGATACCAGTCTGAAATTTTACACACATATGCAGTAAAGAATGCTCTATCCATTGACTATAACACATTTTAATATTACTTATAAAACCTAGTAAAAAACTACCCTCGAATATTTAATATTTAAAATGTACATTACTTCATTTTTTTAAATGGGACATCCTATATTTTTTTATTTTATCAAATCCGCAATAAAAAAATGCTTTATTTCTTGTATATCATACCCTTTATCTATTTTCATTAGTTTTGGAGATATTAACATTTTTCTGTCAAATATAGGGTATAAAAAAAATAAAGCATTTTTCATTTCGGATCTGATAAAGTAAAGAAATATAGGGTGTCCCATTTAAGAAAATGAAGTTATGTACATTTTAAATATTAAATATTAGAAGGTAGTTTTTTATTAGGTTTTATAAGTAATATTATAATGTGTTATAGTCAATGGATAGAGCATTCTTTACTGCATATGTGTGTAAAATTACAGACTGATATCTTAAAAAATAAGGACACAGTGAATTTTTAAGTAAAGTACTAAAACTGCCAAAATTTTCAAAAAATATTTTTTTCTGAAGTAACAAATAACCTAAAGTGCCAATAATGATATATCTTTGTGTAGGTTATTTAAAGGCGGATCAAATAAAAAAATAATATATAGGGTGTTCTATTTAAAATAACAAAGTTGGTATTAAGTATGGAATAATGGGACACCCTGTATATTTGAAAATAATTTTAGGTTATGCAGCTCTTAAAATCAAGCAAATTTGGTGAAAACATTTTTTTTCTATCTTTAACGAGAGCTGAGATATCTTCCGAGACCGCACTAATGGGACACCCTGTATATTCTATCTTGATTTTAATCTATATGTTAACATTTTTTTTTAATACATTTTATCTTTTTATTGTAATTTGTCTATACGTATCGTATCTTTATACATTTCGATATATTCATTGTTAATACATAATTTCTCTTCGTTTTTCTTTCAACACAATAATCTTTTGTTTTTTCCCTCCTTGTTATTTCTCTAGACATATCTTTCCCATTGTATCTTTGCTTTCAGTATAAAAATCCCTTAGGAGAGACACGCCCGATTGTGAGTACATCCTCGTATTGTCAGGCTTTATCAATTGATCAGTCTTCTCTCCCCCAGACGAGACTAGACAAGACAAGACAGACACGGCATTTGTATTAATTTAGCGGCCACTTTCTGTGTGTGTGTGTGCGCGCGTTGGTGAGCAACATGTGGTGTTGAATTATTAATTTACGTCTTTATAAAACCAACAAGCCGAGCCGACTCTATACTCACATGTTTTTCCCTCTCGTAACAAGAAAAGGAAAGTGTGGAAAATTAATAATTCCCTCTTTACAATAATTGCACTGAACGAAATTAACATAGAATTAATTTAATTATAGAAAATATTAGAGCTGGACAAGATCGAAAAGTTCAAGGATCGAGCTAGCGCCGATCAATTGAAGTATCGATCAGATCTAGCGGATAGATCATTTGCAAAAATAAAGTAGGCGTTTTTTGATTCATCTTGTAAAATATATGCTCACACATAAATAGTATATTTTGAACTTCACACCAAAACCATGATTTATACGCCTGACACATGAATTAAAATTTCGAGTTAAGAGTTCTAAATTCGAAATTTAGTATTGTGTGGATACTCTTGTTGGAAGTTTTAAAATTAACGCTTTTGTAAACTAACCTAAGTGACCGGTGACTAACTTAACCTGACCAATTGAGATCCAATCAAACCTAATAGCAGCTACTTATAACATAACCTTTAAAATCTAGGCAGTGCTAGATTATATGATAGACTAACTTGACCCTATATCGTGGGTGTTTGGAAGAGGAGGAAACTTCCCAACATCTACTGTGTACATGCGAAGCCTATAAAAGGCAACGCACGAAGCAATTTGGGAAGCCTGTGCTTCCTGAAATAGAGCTCAAGAAAATCCCATAGCTGAAACTCCTGAACTTCATAGAACCACTGGAGTACACAGGGAGTAAACCATCCAGAAACGCACAAAAGGACCACTGAGACCGCAATACAGGGACGCTAAGCGACACCACCTCATGTGACAAAAAAAACTTTACCCTAGCTAGATTAAGCTGGCAATCAGTTACTGAAGTGAGTTTAGTTAAAGATAGATTATCTAAACTAACACTTGCTAGATTAGGCTGGCCACCAGCTCCTCAAGTCAAATTAGTTGATGGTTACTCAAATAAATAGTGTCCTACTTAAATAAAACAATTGGTAATCTAACCTAACAACAGTTAGACATGGCATAACTTAACTTCGCAAAATCTAGCTTATGTGCTGGTTAGTTAGATTAATTGCTGATGGTACTTAATCTTACTATCACTAACTAATCAAATTAGCTGAAGGCAGATTATCTAACCTAACACATGCTAGAATACGTTGGCTACCAACTCCGCAAGTAAAACAAGTTTATGGCTAAAAACAGTATTATATTTTAATGGAATTTGTTAGTAATTTTCATTAATATTTTCTGAATGTGTAAAATAGTAATAAACCCAATCTGCAGAACTGTTAGAAAACATTTTTTAGTTAATTTAAACTATTTAAAAATGTAGAAATGAATACATTATATTTGTACTAATTATTACAACCTGCAATAAATCTAAGGATTTTTTTAATCTATTTTACAAAATAGGTAATTGCAGCGTTTTAAAATTTATCTCACCAATTAAACGACATGTTTGTGTTTAATTAATTGAGTCGCGAAAAGAAAATCTCGCGGTTTGCTTTCGATTTCGATTCCGAGTGTGCTTTTTGCATTTCACTTGCACCCACGAGGCTCGATCAGACGTTATCAAATTGATACGTTAACGCTGTTCACGAACTAGGCGAAAGTTGTCCGTCTGCTGGACGTGTCCCGTTTGTCCTGATCGTTTATGATCGTTTTTGATAAGAACACAATTTTCGTTGAAACTGGGCCGAGAGAGAAAGCTTTCGAGAGTTATTTAATATTATTTCACTCGGAGATTCCGGCCCTGGATTACTCGTACGAGCGCCTCAGGTTTTGAATTTTAATTATTTCTCTTATGTAATGATAATAACAAAACATACGCTTTTTAAGTGCAGAAATATTTGCAATTATTTAACGAAACAACAAAAATTAAAACTCGTTTCAATCAATAAATGCATTCGCGTATCACCAAACACGCGAAAAACACATGCAAAAATTAAAGATAATTGCACCTTTTCAACTCCAGTTGAGGTCGATTCTTCGCGTGGTGTACTTCGTGTTTTCGTTTTTTAGAAAACACTGATCGGTTTTCAAGTTTGATTTTGAGTTTTAAGTGTTAGTTTTACTTATGCATCTACGACAGTAATTGCTGTAGCTGGTCTACAGAGCTGAAAAGCTAAGGCTGTTAATTACGCAAGAAGAAGTGCTAGTGTTTAGGTTCATTTGATTCATTAGTAAAGGTTTGCTTAAGGTATTACTAAAAAATAAAATCCAGCAGTAGAAATTTGGATTTAAATGATCGTCTTTTATTAATTAGAAGGTTAGTGCGATGGTTTGCTTACTTTCTATTTAGGGATGTTGATGGGTAGGGCTTTAAGCCAGAGGCCATTTTAGAAAAACTATAGAAGCTTTGAAACAGAAAATTACCGGAGTACTTAAAAATTCATCAGATTTTCCTTGTTTGTCTTTGTCATCAGAAAGAATAAATACCATTGGGCTCGTTCATCAAAATGTTCAATATTCAACATGTTTGAATTTGTTTGTGATGCATGCTGGTATATGATGAACGGCACTCGGCCATTTTGAAAACTTTAACTCGTCAACACAAATCACCAACACCAATCGGTCTATTTTGTATGATTGCAAAAATCCAACACACGTTCACGATTCACAGTCCGCTCATCAAAGAATTCCCTAACAGTTGGCAGTAAACTCCCAACTGTTGTCTTTTATGAACGAGCCCATTCCTTTTTACCCTCATCATTCGGTGTCATCTGTTTCCATGTTTTTTCTTCGACTATTTAGGAAATACATAATTCTATTTTTCTACTTTTTTACTATTCAGGAAACCTACAAATGTATTTAAATTCGTGTACAATTTTTGTTTTAATGTGGGCACAGGACCCGCTACCAGGGTGGCAAAAACTGTGTGGGTGTTTTCATGTGTCTCCAATACTACCATAACTTAATCTGCTTGAGTCAAAATTAAATTTGTGTTCAGTATTCATCCAAGTTATAAATAGACAGAAAGATAGGCCCAAGAAATCAGAAACGCCACTGATTTCTTGGACCTTGTCAGTGTGGTCTGACCCAATGCAATGTGTCAAAACAATGTTTGTGTTGGAATCTTTAAGCCTATGTATAATCAAATTAATTATGATTACTTCTTGAGTCGTTCTGTCGATAAGTTTGGCTTCATGTAACTGTAAACAAAGAGAGTGCGTTTGTGATTACGTACTCCATTTGTTTGCAATTACAAATTTTGAAAATTATTCTTCACTTCAATGATTGTTACAATTATATTCTTGTTTCATTACAAACAATTATGTTCTCGTTTTGTTGTGCAACCTTTCAATTTCACAACATCTCTGCTAGCAGCATCGTGGGCAGACGGTCTAAACTTTTCAATTAAACTATCTAAACTTTTTCTTTTGTGAATTTCGCAACGCGGTCGAAATTTGCGCAAATTAAAGACGGCCAAGATTCTCGGAAAACAACAGCACTGAATTCAAATATATATCTTTGTATATTAAAATCTTAATTTGAATCCGGCTTAATTAGTCTCACCTTGTTTGCCATAAATCGGGCTATTAATTATACCGCCTTGTTATAATTTTGACACTGAAACACACACACATACAGCGATTTTTTTAAGTATACACACAGATGTGTATTCTGTTAATCTTCAGAAATTCGATGATTTTGAAAAACGTTCAGTTTGAAACTTCTAACAAGTGTATCCACTCCCAGATTAAGCATGAAGTAAAATTTCCAGTTTAGAAAAGCCTCAAGATTTGGTTAGGTCGCGTAGCGACCTAACCAAATCTTAAGGCTTTTCTAAACTGGAAATTTTACTTCATGCGCCACGCATATAAAACACAGAAATATTGTGAAGTTTAAAATATACTGGTTAATCAATATGCAAAAGCAGTATACTTTGAACATTCGTTGTTTTTATTAAACCTTTCAATTTGAAGCTCCTAACGAGTGTTTTCAAGATTAAAAATGAAGTAAAATTTCGCGTTTAGAAAAGCCTGGGTTTGGATTTGGACCCTTCGGCTCCAAATCCAAATTCAGGCTTCTCTAAACTCGCCAAGTGTATAAAACACTGATTTAAAGTAGAACTCAAAATATACTGCTTTGATCTTATGTTAATTAATTTTACAAATGTTTATATGGAATATGTAAAAATATAAGTGAAAGAAAAATTGTAAATCCCTATATTATGTCATACTAAACTAGTTTGGTAAAGACTCATCTTATCATACTCTTCTTAATTTTACTCTCTATTCAATATTCTTCTTTTAGTTACGTGAAGTGTTTTAATAATTATTGTAGTAATTCCTTGCTTCACTGATTAGTTTTATTATAAAAAAATGTACTCTCTATTGATTAAATTATTAAATCTTTAAAATTTACCTACTTTAAATATTTGTTCTCAAATACAGTTTTTGACCGAATTGCAATAAAAATGTTGTTTGATCTCTGCAGGAATGAAAATGACAAACGCATTTCAAACTTCCTGGTCCTCATCCGCGCTGTCTAACCCCACGTGCAAAGCGCCTCAGCGAGATTACTTCCCGGATTTTAATTACCTCAAACATTGAACATTATTTATAGAAATATTGATATTTACAAAACTGGTTTAGTGAGAATGCGCGAGTACAAGCTTAAATAAATATCCTAGTTGTATGTGGAATTAGAAACGAAATCGAGCGCGCGCGTTTTAATGTTTATGCAACAAAAGGCACGGATCAAATCAAGGTGGCCGCGTGGAGCAGAGAGCTAGATGTGCACTTTCACTTAATGGGAGTTATGCTGGACTCGTTATCTCGTTATGCAATCGAGAGTTTGAGAACAATGCAGACTGGATGACTGGATGGATGCACGCGAGCCGGATGCCTCCTTCGTTTTTTCTTCTTCTCCTTCAGCGTTCGAGAAAGACTTGGAGGAATCCGAACGGTCACGAAGTTGACCCCAACTATTTCTATTCTCTATTCTCTTCGTCCTACCCACATTCAGACGCTGAAGTTTAATTGTTGATTGAAATCAAGTTTGAGTTTAGCTTATTGAAATTGTTTAATATACAGGGAATTATTTCTTCTAAGCATACATATCAACAGAGATGGGCATAACTGCCACTTTTGAAACACGTTGCCACTTGTGATTGCTAAAAAAATCCTAAGTGGACGCTACTCGACACTATGATTTAATTAACTTCAAATATTGATCACCGTGATGATGGTCTAAGCGTTATACAGGGCTATTCAAAATAAAGGAACAGATTTCAAGCATCTATTTCTTCCAAACGACAAAAGATAGAAACACAATTCTAACGTTCCTTAAAAGAGAAAAGTTCACATTTTATGAATTTATATGACCACCATGTGTTACACGATAAATATCAAAACGGTGGCACATTTCTTGCCACACACGAATCACCTGGTCTCTAGTTATCGAATTTTCAGCTTCAACAATTCGATGTCGCATATTTTCAAGAAAGGTTTTCGGGCTCCTTTTCGTAAACTGTACGAATACGCTCGACATTTTCATTCGATGTGCGTGGACATCCCGTGCTTTTCTGTTTGCAGATGCAACCATCGTCTACAAATTTTCGATGCCACTGGTAAATCTGCTCATGACGAGGCAGTTGTTTATTAAACTGACGGCGAAAAGCACGTGTAACTTTAATAATAGGCTCTAGTTTTACTAACTGCAGCACACAAAGTGATTTTTCTTGTTGTGTCGCCATTTTACTACAAACAATCAACATGACAAATAACAGCGCCAATGCGGCCGTGGTTGGAACTTGGAATTATGGTTCTAACTTTTGTAGTTTGAAAGAAATAAACGTTTGAAATCTGTTCCTTTATTTTGAATAGCCCTGTATATTTTTAACTTTACTGTAAATTAGTGTTTTATACGCTTGGCGCATGAAGTAAAATTTCGAGTTTAGAAAAGCCCCGTGAAAATTTGTCTCGGGTCGCTGCGCGACCCTCGACAAATTTTCTACGCGGGGCTTTTCTAAACTCGAAATTTTACTTCATGCTTAGTCTGGGAGTGGAAGACACTCGTTACTTTAAAATATGATGACACTAATGTGAGTATGATAATTGTCAAAACGCACTTTTTATTTATGTTCATTAACTGTGCGTAGGGATTAAAGCGTCCGCATTATAACCCGCAAACTGGGCTTCGATTCTAATCTCAGACTTTTATATTATTTTTGTTTTTATTATTTTTAATCATAATTTCTCACAAAATACACAAACAGAATGAGGTGGTCCACTCCACATTTGCTTATTTGTTTAATAGAATATAAATACAAGCAGCTTGGGGTAGTCTACTCCGAAATTGTTGATTTATTTAATAACATTTTCTAAAACCTTTTAAACGCCTTGGTCGGTATGAAATTAATTCAAGACTGGTTACACTACACGGCGCGGATGTGTTGAACAACTTCACTTTCCCGACTTAACCTTGTTGCGAACACATGTTCGTTTCGATTGAATAAAAACGGCACACGAAACCTTTGATGACGTTTATTACACAATCCTAAAACAAAACTTCCTTACATGTATCTAGCACATCTTCCTTGCGTCATTCAATTCACCACAAAATAAAATGAATACAAAAAGACGTTACAACCAACTATTGTGATAGAGAAATTACAAAACATCTGGTCAAAATAATTATGTGTATTTATTAATTAAGAGTAAGAAGAAACTAGTTTTAAGCTTAGTTGCATTAAGAAAAGATCGAAGTTAATCTATGAACTCCAAAATGAGATCAAACTGTCTTTAGTTTGGTTTTTATTTATCACTTAATGAAACATGATTTAAATATATGTAAAGCAATTTGTCAAAATTAATAGAAAGGGATATCACTTGGTTTGTTTCACTAATATTGTTTATTTATTCCGACTAGTTTCAAACTAGTTTGATAATGACTGTTAGTCGGAACTAGTTGGAATAAATAAATAATATTAGTGAAACTAACCAAGTGATTTTCCTTTCTATTAATTTTTACAAATTAATTTACATATATGAGATCAAACTTACTGTTAAAGTAAAAAAATTACAAAACATCTGGACAAGATGAGTACTCATAAAAATGTATAGAATAAATGACTGTTAATATTAATAATTGAATAAAAGTCACCTGGTTTGTTTTCACTACACTACGGTAGTGAACAAACCAAGTGATTTTATTCAATTATCAATGTTGTAAACATGTTTTATCAAGTGATTATTAGGAACTGAATTAAAGGCAGCTGTTAAATTCTGTAGCATTCAAAACGAACAAGCTCTGAACTGAGTTTAAAATGAAATAAAGCCCACTATTGTTATAGAGCAATGGTTCTTAACCTTTTGAGATGACTGAACAAGTTTACACGTTTTTACAATGACTTTTGTTTTTTCGTTTTTTTTTTGTTCGTCTTAATAACCCAGTTTCAAATGTTACTAGAACACGTTCTTTTAGTTCACAAAGAATTACTGCGCTAGACTGTGGACTCTAGACTCTAATATCTACACATTGATGTATATACTAGAATCTGGCGCTGGTCATAGATTCCAGCCTTTACTTTCTGTATTTTAGAATCTCTGAACTCTCGACTTTAAGCACGAACTAGAATGTAAACTGGAGTCTCTATATAGTTTAGTGTAGAGACTAGAGTTTAGGCCGTTTATAAACTAGAGTTTAGGCCTTTTTAGAGACTAGAGTTTAGGCCGTTTAGAGACTAGAGTTTAGGCTAGTCTAGTCTCTAAACGGCCTAAACTCTAGTCACTAGACTAAACTACAGTCTAAGCGCTCTAAATTTTAGACTAGAGTTTAGGCTACTCTAGACTTTAATCGGCCTAAGCTCTAGTCACTAGACTAAACTACAGTCTAGGGGCTCTAAACTTTGGACATCAGGTGGTCAATGTAGACTACATTCTGGACCCTACATAGTTTGAATTCTATAGTTCTAGCGTTTGTCTCTAACGCTAGAATGAAGACTTGTCTCTGGACTAGTAGCTAGTTTCTTGGACAGTAGTCTAGATTCTAAACACTTAACTAAAGACTCTGATTTCTTAAGTGTACAGTTTATACCTAGACTTTAGGAAAGCGACCTAGACTCTTAACTCTATGCTCTAGACAGCCTAGAATCTAGTAAACTCGTCTTTAGACTCTAATCTCTAAGCTCTGTACTCTAGGCACACTAAACTCTATACTTTAAACCAGTGGTGGGGAAACTTTTTTTAAGACGGGCCATTTGTAATAACCAGACAATCGTAGCGGGCCAAAGAATAATGCTTAATCGTAGGTAGGTAGTTTTTATGCGGGTCGTCACATTACGAAGTAAGAACGCGTTCAAATATTCTCACGACGGCACTCTTAAACAGGCCGGATTAAACCTTTCCGCGGGCCGGACTTGGCCCGCGGGCCGTAGTTTCCCCATCACTGCTTTAAACACTTCAATATCTAAAGCTGTGTACTCTAGGAGATCTAAAATCTTGAAAAGAGAGGAGGTAGACCTGGACTGTTTTCTGGACCCTACACAATTTAGATTTTAGACTGGAATGTAAACTGAACGCTAGAATAAGGAGTCTAGATTCTAGTTTCTAAACTAGTTCCTTGGACGGTAGTCTAGATTCTAGACACTTAACTAAAGACTCTAATTCCTTAAGTGTACAGTTTAGACTTAGATTTTAGGACAGCAACCTAGACTTTTAACTCAATTCTCTAGACAGCCTAGAACCTAGTAGACTCGTCTTTACACTCTAATCTCTAAGCTCTGTACTCTAGGCACACTAAACTCTATACTTTAAACGCTTCAATATCTAAAGCTGTGTGCTCTAGGAGATTTAAAATCTTGACAAGACATTAGAAGGTAGACCTGGACTGTTTTCTGGACCCTGTATAATTTAGATTCTAGACTGGAATGTAAACTGAACGCTAGAATAAAGTCTAGATTTTAGTTTTTTCAATAGTTCCTTGAACAGTAGTCTAGATTCTAGACACTTAACTAAAGACTCTGAATTCTTAAGTCTACAGTTTAGACCTAGATTCTAGATTCCATGAGTTTTTTTTTAGATTAGTTAATGGGCTCTAATCTTTAGCACTCTGAAATCTAGACGCGTCATTATAGATGACTATATTCTTGTTTTTAGACAATTTAGATTCTAAACTGGCACTAAATGCTAAAATTAAGAATGTGTAAATTTTAGTCTATATTAGTTTCTAGTTTCTTTCTATAGACTTCTGATTCTGGATGCGTAACTAAAGACTCTAATCTGCAAAGTCTGCACTCGAGACATAGACTTTGAATTTCAAGCGTTTGTCTCCAGATTAATTCATTATTTTGGTGATGAAAAACACTTGTTTTGTTCCATAATTTCATTTTCAGTTTCCTGACATGTGCTTCGGTCTTTACAGATCATTATCAAAGGTTAAACTGCATTCTAGTTTAACCTTTGATTATGATCTATAAAGACCGAAACTGAAAATAAAATCATAAAACAAATTAAGTGTTTTTCTTCAATAAATTTGTATATTTCTTGAATAATTTTCTTACTTATCACTTGGTAAAACATTTTTAAATATTGATAATGAAGGTTTAAATTAAATTACACTTGGTTTGTTTCACAATTTTTTACTTTACTATTTACTCGACTAGTTTCGCGTTTTACAGCATTATCAATTTGTATATCCGGCTCCACCAAGAGTATAGCGCAACAAGCATTAACTATGGTTTATTATTATTAAATCACTAGCACTAGATTAGTTATGTACTCTAATCTCTAGCACTCTGAAATGTAGCCGCGTCATTATAGACCTCTACCCTATATTCTTGCTCATAGACAATTTAGATTCTACACTGGAATGGAAACTAAACGTTAGAATAAAGGCTCTCTAGATTTTAGTCTCCACTAGTTTCTAGTTTCTTGGACACTAGACTTTTAGATCTGGACGCTTAACGAAAGATTGATCTCCAAAGGTGTAGACACAGACTAAATTCCATGCGCTTGTCTCTAGATCAGTTTATAGATTTTAATCACTAGGAGTCTGAAATTTAGACGCGTTACATTCTACACCGAAATGAAAACTAAACGCTAGAATAAAGGGTCTCTAGACTTTAGTCTCTTCACCAGCTTCTAGTTTTGTAGACTTTAGACTTTTTATTCTAGACACTTAACTAAAGTCTCTGATCTACAAAGTCTACACCCATAGACACTAAATTCCATCCAATTCTCTCTACATTAGTTAGTAGTCCCTAATTTCTAGCTTCATAGTGCTAGAGATTAGCACTATCTCGTCATTATAGACCACGACTCTAGATTCTAAACGTTAAAAAAAATTAATTTTACACTGGAATAAAAACTAAATGCTAGAATGAAGGGTCTAAAAATCTATACACCAGAACTAGACACTAAATTTCATGCAATTCTCTCTACATTAGTCAGTGGTCCTTAATCTCTAGCACTATAAAATCTTGTCATTATAGACCTCGACTCTAGATTCTACACATTAGAAAAATTTAATTTTACTTCGGAATAAAAACTAAATGCTAGAATGAAGAGACTGGTGTAGGGACTAAAGTCTTGTCTCTGCATTAGTTTCTAGTTTCTCGGACTCTAGACTTTTGATTCTAGACGCTACTAAGTAAAGGCTCTGTAGGTACTCTAAAGTCTACTCTCTGGTTTCAACGCATTTGTCTCTTGATTAGTTTATGGACTCTAATCTCTAGCACTCTAAAATGTAGCAGCTACGACTTTTTACTCTGAAGAGTCTAAGCTCTAGTATCTAGAGAGTCTAGATTATAGTCTTTACATTTTCATCTTTAGTTCTGCAGCAATAGTTCTTAACCTTTTCAGACTCACGGACTATTTATTTTTTTTATTTTTCTATATTGTCTTAATTGCCTTTTTCTTATCTCACCGAATTTCAAATTTGGCTCTTCCATTTATCTTACAAGACTACTAAATTCATCTTTGAACTGACACTTTAGTTTATTTTAATACTATATATTTTAGACTGAAGTACAAACTGAGTTTTTCTATTGTTCTAATGACACTTTGAACTGCATTCAAGTTTAAAATTACAGTTTTCATTATTATAATGTGAACTTGATTAACCTTTCACCACCTTTTGTATTCAGTGTGGAGATAGGCTAATATTAATCAACTACAGTGTCTCAAATATTTTGAAGCATTTTGAACTTTGTTAGTCTATGAACTGAGACAACCTTGTTTACAAAAATATGAAACTTGGTTTTATATAATTTTATAAATAGCAGACACATGAATAATTGAACTGTAGTTCCCACCAAGCCAGTATTGTTTGTTTCTTTGATTAAAATGGAAAAAATTGATCTAGGGTTGAATTTAAAGCTTCTAATGAGTATATTCACTTTTTAATTAGGCATGAAGAAAAATTTCGGGTTTAGAAAAGCCTGAAAATTGGAATTAAACAGTAATTCCCACCAAACCAGTGTTCTTTGTTGGTGTTATTGAAACGTCAAAAAATGATCTAAGGTTAAATTTTTAAGTTCCTAACGAGTGTTTTTACTCCTTGGTTAAGCATGAAGTAACATTTCGAGTTTGAGTATACATATGTCAATTATTTATGCCTGAAATAATTAAACAGTAATTTCCACCAAACCAGTGTTGTTTGTTGGTTTTATTGAAACGTCAAAAATTGATCTAAGGTTGAATTTTCAAGCTTCCATCGAGTGTTTCCACTCCTTGATTAAGCATGACGTAAAATATCAAGTTTAGAAAAGCTTGAAAATTTGGATTGGTCCCTTCGCTTCGCTGCGCTTCGCTACGCGACCAATCCAAATTTTCAGGCCTTTCTAAACTCGAAATATTACTTCATGCTTAATCAAGGAGTGGAAAACTCGTTAAAAGTTGGAAAATTCAACCCTAGATACATTTTTGACGTTTCAATAAAACCAATAAACAACATTGGTTTTCTGGGAATTACAGTTCAATTATTTCAGGCATTAATAATTGATGTGTGTTTACTTAAAAGAACAAATCCCTGTATATACTTAAAAGAACAAATCCCTGTTTATACTTAAAAGAACAAATTCCTGTATGTACTTAAATGAAAACACCCCTCTATGTATCTTAGTAATTGTACGAAATAAACTGTACATGAAGAAAATAACTATAAAAGCACACATATGTTACTTTATAACAATACCCACACACTTTTACTCTTTACACTCAGACTCGACAAGAGCAAGTTTCTTGTAGTAGGAACAAGCATGATGTCACTTTCGACTTACTTGTGAAACTCGGTCCAAATATAGGGTAAAGATCCTTGGTAACGTATTTCTTTTAAAAAACCCGTTTCACACAAACACCATCTTTTAAATGTTTACACACAAAATCAATTCTTCTCTTGTTTTTCGTACAGGATAATCCGCGAAATCCGGGTTCCGGAGCGCACGTCGTGGCCTCGCGGAGTTTCGTGTCGTACTGACAGACAGTCTCCTTTCTCATTATCATTCGCCGCCCGCCATTTCTAATTCGAATCGAATATTTATCCTTACATAATCCTCGCCAGTGTGTGAGAGAAAGAGAATCTTGTTTTTTTTTAAATGAAAATGAGAACCGAATTAATCTGCTCGACTCACACGTGCATGGGTTTAATGAATCATGCTGGTGTGGAAGAAATACAAGGCGAGAGTCTTCGTCATCAATGCTGGTTTAGGAAATCTTTTGATTTTTCACATGGGAAAATGCTGATGGTTTAGGAAATACTTTGATTTTTTTCCCACAGGAAAATATTTATAGTTTGGGAAATAAATCTTGTCGATTACTTCAATATTGGTGATTTAGGCAATCTTTTACTATTGAAGATTAGTTTGGAGAAACGTCTTTAACCCATTAAGCGCCATTGATGCACTAACGCAACATTTTAAATTTTTTGCTAACTAAATTATTAAATAAGTTAATTTGATACATTGTGTAATTTAACCTGACTTGAGAATGTGTGAGGAAAAATGTATTTATTTTGTTATTTTGATTATTACTTACTAGACTATTGACTTTAATCTAGATTTATGTAATATGCTTATATGTACTTAATATCTTATTCATATGTAGTAAGTACAGTTGTTTTTTATTTTTATATTTAAAAATAAAGCATTTTTATTGTGAAAATGTGGAAATTCTTAGAGCATTGAGAAAATGGATATTTTCTGTCATTGGTTCGATAATCTAAACATTTCGATAACTTGGATCAACTGGTGCAATTATTAGTTCGGATTAAAGAGGTCCAGCTGTATTCACATATGCGATTAAAAAAATAGACCGCATTTAGACAGCATTTTTTAAAGACCACTTACCTTTTTCATGAAATTTTAGGGTTTCAGATGAAAATACGAGAAAGAGTTGTTGGTTTCCTATGTACAGGGTGCAGCATTTTTGATGATTTCCTCCAGTAAAGTACCATAAATATGAATGGTAGACAAAAACGAATATATAAATATATACCTCCATAGCTCTTTTTTACATCTGCCTAATCAAAATTTGTCTATCTTTAATTGTTGTCGAGATATACGTCAAAACATTAATCATTTTAAAAAAGTATTTTCAAGTGTATTTATAACTTCATAATATTTCAGTGGTTTATACGCGTGGCGCATAAAGTAAAATTTCGAGTTTAGAAAAGCCCCGTGAAAATTTGTCTCGGGTCGCTGCGCGACCCTCGACAAATTTTCTACGCGGGGCTTTTCTAAACTCGAAATTTTACTTCATGCTTAGTCTGGGAGTGGAAACACTTTTTAGAAACTTCAAATTTACGATTTTATAAAATCGGCTAATGGCTCAAAATTCACAGCTACATATACATTATAAATATTAAAAAAATAACATGTCCAGTATTTAATATAATAAGTCATTCATGGAAATCATAAAAAGAAGTACAGAATTTAATCTAAAATTAACTTTTAGAGTTAACTCTATAATTTCTTGGCCGAAAACGGGTTGATAGACTTTGTTTTATATTACTTTTGTAGTCACTTATCACTAGTCTACCTTTTAATTTTACTTAATCAACTCAAACAAACTACTATCTTAAAATTATAATTTTTAGTATAAAATCTTCTTCATTATTATATTTTGTTGTTTTCCGATTGAAAATGTGCTTGTGGTTTAGGAAATCTCTTGATTTTGATTTTTTTCCATAGCTCTTTTTTGCAGCTCATTACATCTGCCTAATCAAAATTTGTCTATCTTTAATTGTTGTCGAGATATACGTCAAAACATTACTCATTTTAAAAAATATTTTCAAGTGTATCTCTAACTTCATAATATTTCAGTGTTTTATACGCGTGGCGCATGAAGTAAAATTTCGAGTTTAGAAAAGCCCCGTGAAAATTTGTCGAGGGTCGCTGCGCGACCCTCGACAAATTTTCTACGCGGGGCTTTTCTAAACTCGAAATTTTACTTCATGCTTAGTCTGGGAGTGGAAACACTTTTTAGAAACTTCAAATTTACGATTTTATAAAATCGACTAATGGCTCAAAATTCACAGCTACATAAACATTATAAATATTAAAAAAAAATAATATGTCCAGTATTTAATATAATAAGTCATTCATGGAAATCATAAAAAGAAGTACAGAATTTAATCTAAAATTAACTTTTAGAGTTAACTCTATAATTTTTTGGCCGAAAACGGGTTGATAGACTTTGTTTTATATTACTTTTGTAGTCACTTATGACTAGTCTACCTTTTAATTTTACCTAATCAACTCAAACAAACTACTATCTTAAAATTATAATTTTTAGTATAAAATCTTCTTCATTATTATATTTTGTTATTTCCGATTGAAAATGTGCTTGTGGTTTAGGAAATCTCTTGATTTTGCGTAGAGGGGAAATGTTGATGGGCTCGATCCTGGAAAATCTCCTTCTTTCAAGGGGAGATTACGTCTCGGTGAATGGGTGCGTAATGAGCCATTCTTTTCCTTGGCTGCTAATGGATACTGTACATTTAGAGAGAGAACTGCAAATGATGATGGGCTACGAATATTCTTGCTGTTGCTTTGATTATATCTTCCCCCCCCTCTCAAATTTTCAGATAAAAAAAGACGAGAAGGCTGAAGGCTGTGAATTCTGCAGAAAGCCCTTATACTAATTTCTTATCAACAAAATGCCCTCATGATATTTCAAAATGTTGGTGGGTTTGGTATTTTTCTATTATTATTTAAATCAGAAGAAGCTGGACATAATTTTTTTCTTGCGTAAAATAATTACACACATTGTTGCTAATGTATTTGTAATAGTGTCTTTTTTAAATAATTACTTTGCTTTGATATCTGGAAAATTATGTGTTTATGAAGAATATTATCATTATATTTATTGGTGTAAAAGTCACTAAATGATGGTTTCCTGATTTTTACTTTTATTCAATGAACTTAACTCTACCTAATATCTACGTACAAAATTGGTAAACTAAAATCAGACCACATTTTTTTAAAACTACTCATTTTTTTTTAATAAAATTTTGGGTTTTCAGATGAAAATACGAGAACGCGTTGTACGTTCTATATGTACTTAATGACTTTTACGTTTATTACTTTAAGTAAAACACTTTGTTTATAACTTTCAAAAATTGTTTATTTTGTATTCACAACAAATGTTTCGCCACACTGTGGCTTCTTCAGGTGAAGAACAAGTGATTAACTTAACCTAATTACAACGTATATATAGGGCTAGCTGATAAGTAAGAGGGGTGGGGGTTACAGTTTTAAATTGAGCAATGGGGAGTTATTAATATCTGTCTGATCGTTTAGTAATTTATCACTGAATTTTCTTTTGTTTATTTCGGTGCTTTCCAGGATGTTTAATTTTCTTCCTTTCTTCTCGATGTGTAGTATTTGGAAGTCTTCGTTGAAGTTGTGGTCTTCATCTAGCAAGTGGTTGGAATAAGTCGAGTTGTTTTTCTTTTTCTCGAAGCTGGTTTTATGCTCGTTCATCCTTTCTTGAAAGGCTCTCCCAGTTTGGCCGACGAATACTTTGGGGCAGTCACCGCAACTTAACAAATAGACACGGCTATGTCGAGCCCTGGATATTCTATCTTTATTATTTTTTATGTATTTTCCTAATTTGTTGTCTGTTTTATACGCAATTTTAATATTTAGTTTTTCCAATTTTTTAGTGATAATATTAGTTTCTTTGCCTGTGTATGTGAAAGATGAATTATTTGTTTGGGGGTTATTTTTTATTAAGGGGTAAATTGAATTTATTATTGTTTGTTTTTGTTTTTTATTTAATATTTTATCTATTATTGATTTTTTGAAACCATTACTAGTTGCTATTTACGTTTATATTGGTAAAATGAACTTTATCCAGTATTTACATATGAGATTAGAAAAATAGACCGCATTTTTTAAAGACCACTTATCTTTTTGATAATATTTTGGGTTTTTTTATCCAATACAGTATAACCTCTTAATCCGAACGTGCTTTAATCCGAACCTTCAGTAATCCGAACAGCGACAACTCGGAGTCATAATCCGAACAACGCCTCGGTAGTCCGAACAGTAAAGTGATTCCTGCTACATAAATGAGGGAATCACTTGGTTTCATGTTCTCTGTTACCTAAATGAGGGAATCCCTTAGATTCAGGTATTCTGCTACCCAAATGGGGAACCTCTTGATTTCATATTTTCTAAGCACTGCTTTGTTTACTGTTCATTGCTCATTAGAACTGTTATGGAGTTAAGTTTGCACTGCAAATTAAAGCTAAGAAGGCTTCCAACAGAAAACACGTTACTTTATCGATTAAAGAAAAGATCGAGATTGTTAAGAGTTTAGAGGTGGGTACTACAGTGACCAGTTTATCGAAGAAATACAATGTGGGAAAATCAACGATTTGCGAGTTCAAAAATAAAAGACGAGTATTGTATCCTATTGCACTATAGCCAGTTCTTTGGCTAATAAACAAAAAATGTTGAAAATAAGTGCATATCCCGAAGTTGATAATACAGTTTATACCTGGTTTTTACAGCAAAGATGTATGATTTTTTAACACAAAATTGAATTATTTTAGGTGTGCCCATATCGGGAGAAATTTGTGTGAAAAAGCACTATTCTTTTATGGTCAGACGACTCACAACGATGACAATTTCAAAGCTAGCTCTGGATGGCTAGATAAGTTCAAAAACAGATACGGAATTCGACAACTATCAATTACAGAAGAAACATTATCAAGTGATAAGGCTGCTGTTGAGCCATTTAAAAATGCTTTTCAAAATAAAATAGCAAAAATGCTTCTGTTCAGATCAAATGTTACAATACCGACGAAAGTGGATTTTTTTGGAAATGACTTCCTCAAAAAACACTTGCTTACCAAGCTGAAACATCAGCTCCAGGTAGAAAAATTGGCAAGGAACGAGTTACATGTATGCCCTGCTGCAATGTCTCCTGCATAAAATAAGATTGTGTGTAGTAAGCAATTCTCAAAAGCCACGAGTTTTTGGAAATGAACCGCTGTCAGTGAGATACCAAGGAGAGAAAAGAGCCTGGGTTACCAGAGAATTTTTCTGTGTTTTACACAGATTTTGTTCCAGCAGTGCAAAAAATGCATCAGCAGAATTAAGAAGCCAAGGCACTTTTGATTTTAGACAATGCCCCAGGACACCCTGAAAACTTAAGTTCTAGAAATAAAAAAAAATTGTAATGTTTTTACCGCCAAATGTAACTCCCTTAGTGCAACCGATGAACCAAAATATGATTTAAGCGATCAAGTTAAATTACCGCAAGCGGCTTTTAACAAAAATGATTACTTCCGAAGGTGCAGATATTTCTGCAGAAGTGATGAAAGTTCATTTGAAATATGTTTTTATTGGATTATCAAGAGAATGGGAAAATGGAGGCGGAAACTTATCCAAAAGTCCTGGAATAAACTTCTTACACTACTTTTTTATGATAGCTAGACTAAAGGCGATAATCTTCCACTATTACAGTGAAGGGACAGAATGGAGGGTATAGAAAGGCAAATAAACAAGGTTACTGCGCTAATAAACCAAATTTCTGAAAATACAACATGACAATAAGCTCTTGAATGGGGCACCGGACATGAAGAATCATGAAAATCCACAAATGATATGGATATTTTGAAACATATTCAGAATGAATTAAGCTCCAACGAAGAAGTAGAAGTGATACCAGGACATGTAAAGCACAAAGAGGCAGTCAAGTTTTGAAACGTATTTAAAGTGGGCTGAAGAAAATGATAAATCGGAACATCACATTCTAATTCTATCGGAAATGAAAAAAAATAACAAGCCAAAAAGACAGAAGAAGCGAACATTAAACAGAGCAAAATCATCGAATTTTTCAGTTTCTTAGATTACTAGACTATTGACTTTAATCTAGATTTATGTTATATGCTTATATGTACTGAATTTCTTATTCATATGTAGTAAGTACAGTTGTTTTTTATTTTTATATTTAAAAATACAGCATTTTTATCTATATATTCAGGTATTCTGCTACCCAAATGGGGAACCTCTTGATTTCATATTCTCTAAGCACTGCTTTGTTTACTGTTCATTGCTCATTAGAGCTGTTATTGAGTTAAGTTTGCACTGCAATTTAAAGCTAAGAAGGCTTCCAACAGAAAACACGTTACTTTATCGATTAAAAAAAAGATCGAGATTGTTAAGAGTTTAGAGGTGGGTACTACAGTGACCAGTTTATCCAAGAAATACAATGTGGGAAAATCAACGATTTGCGAGTTCAAAAATAAAAGACGAGTATTGTATCCTATGGCACCATAGCCAGTTCTTTGACTAATAAACAAAAAAATGTTGAAAATAAGTGCATATCCCGAAGTTGATAAAACAGTTTATACCTGGTTTTTACAGCAAAGATTTATGATTTTTTAACACAAAATTGAATTATTTTAGGTGTGCCCATATCGGGAGAAATTTGTGTGAAAAGCACTATTCTTTTATGGTCAGACTCACAACGATGACAATTTCAAAACAGATACGGAATTCGACAACTGTCAATTACAGAAGAAACATTATCAAGTGATAAGGCTGCTGTTGAGCCATTTAAAAATGCGCTTCAAAATAAAATAGCAAAAATGCTTCTGTTCAGATCAAATTTACAATACCGACGATTACTAGACTATTGACTTTAATCTAGATTTATGTTATGTGCTTATATGTACTTAATTTCTTATTCATATGTAGTAAGTACAGTTGTTTTTTATTTTTATATTTAAAAATACAGCATTTTTATTTTAAAAATGTGGAAATTCTTAGAGAATTGAGAAAATGGACATTTTCTGTCATCAGTTCGATAATCTAAACATTTCGATAACTTGGATCAACTGGTGCAGTTATTAGTTCGGATTAAAGAGGTCCAGCTGTATTCATATATGCGATCAGAAAAATAGACCGCATTTAGACAGCATTTTTTAAAGACCACTTATCTTTTTCATGAAATTTTAGGGTTTCAGATGAAAATACGAGAAAGAGTTGTTGGTTTCCTATGTACAGGGTGCAGCATTTTTGATGATTTCTTCAAGTAAAGTACCATAAATATGAATGATAGACAAAAACCAATATATAAATATATACTTTCATAGCTCCTTTTTGCAGCTTATTCCATCTGCCTAATCAAGATTTGTCTATCTTCAATTGTTGTCGAGATATACGTCAAAACTAAAAAAAATTCAATTTTGAAATATTGAAATAACTTCTTTATTTAAAAAGATATTGAAATACGGTAAACACTTTCTTAAGGGACTTTTTTAAGTAGAATATGCCATATCAGATTTTGTTTAAAGTTTAACTTTTATGAGATATAACATAAAGTTGTATTATTTGTCAATATCTTTTTAAATAAGGAAGACTTTTCATTTAGAAAAATGGTACTTTATGTCAAAATACTATCGAAAATGCTGCACACTGTACTTAATGACTTTTACGTTCATATTGATAAAATAAAATTTATACAATATTCACGTATGAGATTAGAAAAATAGACCGCATTTAGATAGTATTTTTGTTAAGACCACTTGTCTTTATCATCAAATTTTGGGTTTTCAGATGAAAATACGATAATCCAGCGTTGATTTAATATGTACTTAACGACTTTTATTTTCATATTGACGAAATTATCTTTATCTTTTATTCACGTATGAGATTAGTAAACTGAAATTAAACTAAATTCAGAACAGAAAAATAAAGTAGTATTTTTTTTAAACAAACCAAAAAAACAATCAATTAACTCGTTAAATAACTTGGAATAAAAACACTAACACTTTCTTCACAATATTTTTTATTTTTGCTAGATGTACACTTTTGTGTAAAAAAATTAAGCACACAAAATATGTTATAGTTTAAAACGGACATGATGAGTTTCCTAGTTACGAAAATATGTAAATATGTCAATTTCCTTAATGTCACAATTCTTCAGAATTTAAACAACAATTCCAAAATACAAATTCTAACTATAATAGGAGATGGTTTTTCTATTTCGGCTTTGTTTCTTCAAAAGGTCTTTGTTTTTTTATAGGGGGGTTATTTCAAGTTATTTTTATCATTTATTGAAACTGCTGCGATGCAATTAACACAGACCTAAATTACGCAACTAGAATATTGTTAAAAATAGTTATGAGACTTGTGCTTAATTTTATTGCACAGAAGTGTACTACTATGTACTCATTTTCAATAGCTTACTGACTTGTTTACAAAATATGCAGCGTATTTATACCTAAACAATAAATCTGAAACTTGCTTTGAACTTAACTTAAAACCAACCAAAAAGAAATATTCTAGACTCATTTACACACTCACAATCAAAAATAAAATTAATAAACCGTTTAAAAAATGCATTTTATATAGGACAAACACAAAGAAATTTAGCAACTAGATTTAAAGAACATATTTGCCACATAAACAAATCAGAATCCTGAGAAATCAGCGGTAGCACACCATACCATAACCACAGGTCATAAGTTTTCGACAAACAATACAAAACTTCTAAAATTTTCATCAAACAATAAATTAAAAATATTGGAGGCAATAGAAATGAAAAAAAAACAGCAAATCAATTTTCTTAATTTTGATTTAAGCCCATTAAGTAATTCTTTGTTAGATTTAATACCCCCAATTAGCCCCGACTAACACATTTGTTAATCGTATCTAAGTTTTTTTCCGATAATCCCGTTACCCACGTAATTTCGCGAAATACCTTTAGATTTACAAAAGATGCGGCGTTTACGCCGCATCTTTTGTAAACTAGTCAGTAAGCTATTGATAATGAGTACATGGTACTCGAAATGTACATCCAGCAAAAATAAAAAACATTGTGAACAAAATGTTAGTGTTTTCATTCAAAGTTGGTTGAAATCTTCACGTAACTAAAAAAACATATTCTTATAATAATCGTGTTAATGATCAAATTAATTAATCATCTTATTAAAAAATAATAAAATGAATGAATCAACTCATTAAATAATATTACCTTTATAGGAACTGTTAACGATAACATAAAATTACGTTCAGGAATGGAAAAGAAAAACAATTGATCGACTGGAAGCAAAATTACACTGAAAGATATAACTATGAACTATTATATTGGACACTTTTTTCTCATTAATCACTTGGTAAAACATTTTCGAAAATATATTGGTTTGGAAAATAAATTCACTTGGTATTGTTTTACTAATATGTATTTAATTTTGTACTAGTTTCGGTTTAATGCCATTATCAAGAATTCTTGGTTTGTAAATAAAATTCACTTGGTTTTGTTTCACTTATATGTATTTTATTTTCTACTAGCTTCGGCTTGATGCCATTATCAGTAATTCTTGATAATGGCATTAAGCCGAAACTAGTAGAAAATAAAATATATATAAGTGCAAAAAAAACAAGTGAATGTAATTTACAAACCAATATATTTATGAACTATTAATTAAAATACTTCGTATTAATTTCACTATTTATAAATGATCAAAGTTCTAATTTGATCATTTTATAGGAATAATCGAAAAGCGAAAGTTAGATTTTGATTTATTAAATAATATTTTTTTTTTATTTTGGGTTTTACGTTATCTATTTCCGCTGCTAAGGCCAATCATGACGCTGGAGATTAGGTCTACAGCTATCCGGGAATTTTGCCGAACCCGGTGGGAGTTCCAACCCACCGGTAGGGATCTTTAACGTGCACGCAACATCCAGGCAGTACACGGGTCCTACATGCATTTAATGTCATATCCGAGAAGACGGAGTGTTTGGCATTTTTATCCTAACCTATATAAATGCAGACAACTTGTTAGGCCGTTATTTGAACCCCGGTCCGTGGCGCGGCAGTACAACACTCTAACCACTACACCACCAAGCTGCCCTAAATAATATTTATAGATCAGCAAAATACATGGGCCCTCTTAAAATTTTAATTTAGTTTTTAAAGTATTGAGGGATTGTTAGGGAATGAAAATAAATAATGTAAAGTAGTGAGTGAAATAAAATAAACGAAACATAATGAAACTCAAAGTTAGAAACTTGTTAAATTCCAATAGTCATTAAAAAGTGCATGTTACGTTAAAACCTTGCATAGAAAATCACACTCAGAGTTAAAGCTTGGTAATTTTGTTGCTCAAATCAATGAATCAACACGTTAAATAACGATAAAATCAATTAATTAACTCGTTAAATAATCATAAAATTCTTAGTGACTGTTAAGGAATTAAAATCAATTATTTGTGAAATAAAATGAACGAAAAATATTACACTCAAAGTTATTGGAAAGTGAACTACTAGAAAGAAAATTAACTACTACTTAAGCCAGAGATTAAGTACAATATAAAATTGTACACAAATTAGCAACTAAGAATTCACAACTGAACGTTCAAAAACAAACTGAAATATCTAAAAAAGTGTAGCAACCAACAATTAAAACTAAAAAGATTCTCATTTGAGAGTTGAAAGTAAAATTTAAACATCCAAAGATCAGAACTGGAACGAAACCTCAAAAGTAGGATTCGAATTACGAATCCGAATCAAATAATGAAATACGAATAGAGCTGGGACCAATCCTCGCAAAAAGGATTCGAATCACGAATCAGAATCGCCTAATATGATTCAAATCACGGATTCGTAAGAGATAAATATGATTCGAATCAAAGATTCGAATCCTGTTCTTTCGAATCACGAATACAAATCCTTGAGGAATAGATTTGATTTTATTATTTTTTTGCAACCATTAACGTATAAATATCGTTACCAGTTGTTTTAATAAAAATATTTAAAACGAAATTATTTATTATTAACACTGAACATCGTTGATAACAGACTAAATATCTGATTCAGTGTTACTCTGATTAAAGATGTATTTGTGTGTTTTTGAACTTCACTTCAAATCAGTGTTTTGTACGCGTGGCGCATGAAGTAAAATTTCGAGTTTAGAAAAGCCTGAAAATTTGGTTTGGTCGCGTTCAGGCTTTTCTAAACTAGAAATTTTACTTCATGCTTAGCCTGGGAGTGGAATCACTCGTTCAAAACTTCAAATTGAACTCTATTATAAAATCGACGAATGCCTGAAAATTCGTAAATAAAAAATTCACTGAATAAACCGGGAAAGTCAGAGAAAAGTCATGGAGTTTTATTAAAATTGAGTAAAATACTACCAAAAAAGTCATATGATATTATTAAAAATTACAAAACACGTAAACATTTATAAAACCAACTTATATATTGACAAAAACAATTTAACAAAATCGAGGTTTCTCACAGAAGAAAGTTAATAGGTCAGGAAAAAAATCTTGAATCAGGGAAATGTCTTAAAAATTTAACATTTCAGATTTTGGCTACCATGTCAGTTTTACTTCAAATAATATAAAACAAAATTTTGAAAACTAGATTATCATGTTTAAAAACATTTTCAGTTATTTAATGTTCTTATCAAAGCATTCAGTTTAAAGTTTCGAACGAGCGTTTCCAGTCCCAGACTAACCATGAAGTAAAATTTCGAGTTTAGAAAAGCCAAAAAATTTGGTTTGGTCGCGTAGCGCGTAGCGCTACGCGACCAAACCAAATTTTTTGGCTTTTCTAAACTCGAAATTTTACTTCATGCGCTACGCGTATAAAACAGTGATTCAACGAGAAATTCAAAAACGCGTAAATGAAATGTTTCATGTTAATTCTCACAATTAATTCGAATTATTTTTGACGATAAGGACTCGATACACGAAATACGAATCCTCTTAAAAAATGTAACGAATTCAGATCACTAATTCAGTTGAACTAAAGTATTCGAATGCCTCTTTTGAATCCTCTAAAAGGATTCGAATCCAGGTTTCGAATCCTAAATGATTCGAATTCTGCCCAGCTCTGAATTCGAGTTTCGAATACTCGATTACCTTTAATCGAGTCTCCGTGATTCGAATTATATTATTTGATTCGGATTCGTAATTCGAATCCTTTTTTTGTGGATTCGTCCCATTACTGATCTTTGCATATTTAAATTCGTAAGAGTATTCGTAAGAGAGAAAAATATGATTAAAAAGATTCGAATCCTGTTTTTTGAATCACTGATACAAATTCTTTAAAAATAAATTTGAATTGCAACATTGAATAGCACATTAAATTAGCTTTACATTTATATTGATAAAATTAAGTTTTTGTTTTGTTTTGTTGAAAAATTGTGTTCTTAACTCTAAAGCTTTTAGATAAATATTTGATAATACATATAGTAATGTGCTAAAGTAATTACAATTTCAAAACCATACTTTTTGTCTTTGTTTTGCATATGAAGAAAAGTAAAAAAACCAAAACAAGGAAACAAAAATGTAAGCGTTTAAAAAAACATTGCAATTTATATTTATAAAATGTAATTTTTTTTTAAGAAGTCTCAATTGATTTTTATAAATTGTAATATTTTTAGGAGAAGTCTCGCAATATGATTTAATTTAATTTTACACATGTGTGTAAAAGTAAGCGTGTAAATAAAAAAATTGCATTTTTTTAAGAAGTATCTGAGTCGGGATTCGTCGATTCTCTTTACACACGTAATTTGGCGTGTAAACAAAAATTACAATTTTATTCAATTAATATATAAAATCAAGGGCCCGCCGTGGCCGAGCGGTTTAGCCGCTGGTTTCGCCAATCGTTCACGGCGGTGATCTGGGCTCGATTCCCAGCCGGGGCGAGTAATTTTTCTAACGAAAAATATTCGTCCCGGAGTCCATGGGTGTGTGTGAATTTGTTGCGACGTCCAAATATATAGTTATAGGTAATTAGCAATAAGTTAAAGAAATAAAACAAATACAAATATAAATAAAATGATGTTGGCTAATGGGCAAGTTCCCAAGGCCAGGCAAAAGCCTATATATATTTTAAACATCACTTTAAATTAGTGTTTTATACGCGTGGCGCATGAAGTAAAATTTCGAGTTTAGAAAAGACTGAAAATTTTCAGGCTTTTCTAAACTCGAAATGTTATTTCACGCTTAACCTGGGAATTTAAAACACTCGTGAGAGCTTTTTAAAAATAAAATTGCACATGCGATTTTCTTCTAACAAAATCGACGATTTTAAAAATCGTTTTTTTAATTAAAAAAAATACAAACGTTTCCATCGATATTAGAAGCAATCTGAGGTATTAATTTTCCCCAGTAAACATTTCCAAAGCACTCAGCTTCAATAACAAATTCTTAAAAATTGCGATTTTAAACAATATTCCATATAAATGTTTAAACGAAAATGATTACTTTTTTAAGATTTTTAAAAACTGTTAAAAAAATCACAGACGTTCTTATTAATATTAAAAGCAATTAGGGCTGTTTATTTTTCTTAGGAATTCTTTTTAAGGTGTTATAAAAAGAATTCCTAAGAAAAACAGACAGTTTGAATTAAAATTTCTTGAAAATCGCAACTCTAAACAATATTATAGAAAATGTTTTTTAACATTTTTTTATTTAAAAAAAATTACATATTTGCCCATCGATATTTGAAACAATCTGGGGTATTAATTTTTCCGAGAAAAATATTCTTAACGCTGGGTGCTTATAAGTTAAATTTGTTGAAAATCGTGATTCAAAACAAATTTACAACTTTGACTTTTTATATTGCAAAAATATTCTTAACGCTGGGTGCTTATAAGTTAAATTTGTTGAAAATCGTGATTCAAAACAAATTTACAACTTTGACTTTTTATATTGCACGTCGTTTTGTAATAACCTAAATTAAAGCCTCTTTATTTCCTAAAAAGCTAATGTTTGTTTATTTTTATTTTCTTTACAATTATTTTTAGACATTGTTTTTATTAAAATACTCACTTTCACGAATTTATCATTTGCCTGAATTAAATCGCTCTGATTTGTAACATTCTCATCGTATATTATTTGTTTGTGATTTGATGCTTCTCGGATGTTTTTACAAATAGAAACATTATGAAAAAATTATCAGAACAGAAAATGAGTAGCTAACATTGTTTTCAGCATTTATAACTTTATCTGTGCATTTTTGGGGTTTTTTTCAAGAAAATTTTTATTTTGGTAAAATTCGACAAAATATACGACAAAATTAATCAATATCATTTCTACCATCACAGAGAAATTCCCTGATTTATTTCAGAATTTAGAAAAATAAAAAGAACAAGACTGAAATTTTTTTTATTTTTTTAAATTCTGAAATAAATCAGGGAATTTCTCTGTGATGGTAGAAATCATATTGATTAATTTTTTTCTTAGTTATAAATTAATTTTTTTAATTTTTCACTTACTTTTTCAATCACCAGAAAATTGGTGAAACAAATTCCAACTTTTAGCGTCCATTAAGAACACAATTGTTAAATCAGAAAAATGAGAGCTACATTAATTATTTATTATTACTGAAGGGGTCAGTGGATTTATCCTTTATATATAATATCTTTATTTATAGACTTTTAACAACTTTCATTTTAGAACTAGAATAAATAATTTCATTAAATACACATATAAACGGGCTATTAACCATCGGTCTGTCAGCCTTTATTATTATTATTTGATAGTGATTAATTCGTCACTAAACCCTAAGATTTGATTTTAAAAAGATATGTCTTTCCTCTGAATATGTTCTTCAATTTTTCATTTCTTGTTTCTATGCACTTTCTTAGATTTTCAAAATAAAGATTAAATCACCTCTAGAGGTTTTTTTTAATTGAACATACAATACATTTAAAATAAGATAAATCAAAAATAAAAGTTGGTATATTAAAATAGTGAAACAAACCAAGTTTTGTTCCTGATTTATCCCTTATTATTATTTTTGAGAGTGATTAATTTGTTATTGAACTGTAAGATATGATTTTAAAAAGATCTGTTTTTCTTCTGAATGTATTCTTCAATTTTTCATTTCTTGTTTCTATGCACGTTCTTAGGTTTTCTAGTTAATACAAATGTGTTATTTGTTTCTTATTCTATATTTCTTAAGATATTACATTTACTCTTAGATTATTACTTGTTAAAAGTAGATTTTTTGAAATAAATGTTGAGTCATTTGTTGTTTGTATAATAGCATTAAATTAAAAGCTTCTAACGAGTGTTTCCACTCCTTTATTAAGCATAAAGTAAAATTTTAAGTTTAGAAAAGGCTGAAATTTTGGATTTGGACACGAAGTCCAAATCCAAATTCTAAACTCTAAAAAAATTTCTAAACTCGAAATTTTACTTCATGCGCTAGGCGTTGAAAACACTGATTTAACGTGAAGATTAATCAATGGCCAGCTGTCTGCGCTAACTAAGAGTTTAAACTAGAAAAGCTCCAAATTAAATTATCAAAAGCGAATTGTTAATATTTTTGTTTTGTTCATTAGTCTAAAAGATTGTACTGTATATTCTTGTTTTTTTTATCTTAGAATATAATATATTTTTCATTTACTTGTTTGTCCGTGTGTGTTAAGCAAAGCATATCGTGCACCATAAATTTCCTGGACGTAATCCGCTAAATTTTTAAAAGCGCCCTTATTCCAGCACAGCGGTGCACTTTTTTTAATTAAAACGAAATAAAAATTTTAAAAACCAGACCAGTGTATATTAACACAATTTACCATTTTCCACGCCCGACACACACACACATGCATGCACATATATTACACATACATCTATGAATATTTTATAGGCGCGACTAACAATTTTAATAATGAAAATCGACAAATTGCATTTTATATGTAGCAGTTAGTGCTGTAAAAAAAATCAATGACGAGTTGATTCAAATGTATAAGTTAACCCAAATACTCCCGAATTAATTTTTTTAAGAAAATTAAAAGTTTTTTGCAATTTTATGATTAATTGGTATTTCTTGAATATTTTTTAATAAGCACTTTATGTTATAAAGTTAATAGTTTACCAGATATAGACCGTCCTTTATAAAGGACAACGGGAAGGTTAATATCTTGAAAGTAAAAATATATCTATAAACTCAGCAATATTCCAAATATATTTTAAAGAAATAATCTATATTCAACAAAAAATAAATATAATTTATATATTTACAGACAAATAAAATTAGAGCGTATGATATTCCAAAAAACAGTTTTTTTGATGCAAACCTACATTGCACTTATTGCACTGAAATTGCACTTTTTTGTGGCATAATCGGCATCTAATTTGTGTTTCTTTGTATGCAATTAGATGATCCTTTCCGTCGAATCGGGAATATTCATTTGGTTGTGCACTAGGTCGTCCTCGTTTCTTTGTTTTCTTGTTGTTTTCCAAAATGCTCATTGCAAGGGATCTACGGAAGGTATATTTATCCTGTTTTCCACCATATTCTCGTTGAAGCTGCCATGCATTATGAATTGCCATATCAAGGCAATGACTTATTATGGGAAAGTACCATTTTTTGCCTCTAACTCCGACTCTATAAAGACTAATATTTTGGTCTGCCCTGTCGACACCTCCCATATTTTTGTTGTATTTTTTTATCAAATCCGGCTGAGGTACAGAAATTTTTTTCTTTTCTTTCAGGGAAAATCGAGCCACATTACATGTCGGCAGCACGCTATCTGAATTGGAAGCTATTGTAACTATATTGTTATCATTCCACTTACATACTATTATGTTTTCCTGTTTCTCCAAGGCATACACAAAGGTTCCCCTTGGCTCTTTCTGTAGTTCTTTGGAAGTTTTTATTGCAGATACATGTATTCTATTTTCTCTCAGTGTTCCAGTAGCCTTTATTTTTCTATCTCTGAGTACCAAAAGCAAATCCCAAGAAGTAAAAAAATTATCGAAGTATAAATGATACGGGTAACTACCTTATTCTTCAAGAATACTATCGACAAATGTTAGTACCACACTCGCACCCAATCCTAAGTTCTTGTATCGTTCTGACAGCTTTGTGCTGGAACCTTGATAAGGTTGAAACCATTCTATGTAACCTGTTCTAGAAGTAGCCATCCAGAACTTATAACCCCATCTAATAGGTTTTCCTCTGACGAACTGCTTGGAACCATGTTCGCCAAAGTAGGGCACCATTGACTCATCAATACTATGATATTCGTTCAGAGGGGCAAGTGAAATAAACTTGTTGTTCAAAACGTCTAATAATGGGCCGACTTTAGCAAATTTATGTGAAACATTTAAATTTGTATTATCGCTACAATGCAGATTTTGCATTATAAAATGAAAACGGTTTCTTGAAATTGCGTCATATACTATTTTGTGATTAGCATCAGAACTGTTTTCCCAATACAGTGATCTTCTTGGGACAGTAGTATAACCACTATAAATAAGGACTCCAAAAAAAGCTTTCATTTCTTCTACACTTATGTCTCCACATCTGTTATTTTGTACTGCGTAAAGATTGCTATAATCAGTTAACATTTGCCAAACATCCTTATCGAAGAATAGGTAGAAAAATTCTAAGTTTGTAAATTTATTATTAGGCTCACATGGTTGGTTCCAGATTGGCAAACGATTTGTAATGTCGCTGTGACTCCATTCATATTTTTTTGGTCTCTTCTTATATTTCATGAAATTTGATAAGGGAATTTCATCGTCACTGCTATCACTGTCGCTACTATCACTGTCACTATCGATAATATTAGTTTTGAAAGAAGGTTCAGCCATCGAATTTAAAATACTACCAGAAAGGTTGTCCATGACAACATTTTCCTCATCACCGGAGTCAACAAAGAACATATTTAATTTATTATGATTAAATAATTCTTACCTCAATCTGTCCATGACACAAAAGAAAAAACTCGATGCGCAACAAATATTTTTCTGGATGTTATACGCAGTTAAAATGTATTCAATTTTGCTAAAATGTATCACATGTACCTTATTCTTAAAGAATGTGGTGCCATCTTACTATCATTACTTAAAATAATACACAAGAAACATAGGTTTCTGTAACACATATTGGCGACCTTTTAAAAGGACAATGGAACCATTTGGGTTAATAAGGTGGAATCCACATGATGACAGAAATTTATTAATTTGAATTTTTTTCCGGTTGGGCAATAAATTACAGGTTACAATTTAAAATTATTACAAAAGTTATCAATTTTCAACATTTTGTGATAAATATAACTATGAATAAAATTGCCAATATATCAAAATATTAAAAGCGTTATTCTTTACGCAATCTACAAATAAATTATCTTACAAAAACTAAATCAAACACTCAGTGAAACAATGACGTGTTTAAGATGTCAAATTGTTTAGAGTGAACGGCAAAGCTATACTAATGAGTGATAAATCTCGAAACGCGTTTATAGATGGCGTAAATAATTTGAACCGAATTATGAAATTTGCAGTAGGTAACTATGTAACAGGAAACACTTGTTGTATGATCCAATGTCCGTCAGGGTATTAACCCGGGATGTAGTTGTTTCAATGAGTGTTTGGTTTAGTCTTTATAAGAAACATTTGTTGTAGATTGCGTAAAGAATCGCACTTTTAATATTTTTTAATAAGTTTTTTCAACTAGGCAATAAATTAAAATATTCCGAGTGTTAACCAGAGCTGGGCAGGATTCGAATCAGTCAGGATTCGAATCCTGGATTCGAATCCTTTTAGAGGATTCAAAAGAGGCATACGAATACTTTAGTTAAACTGGATTCGTGATCCGGATTCGTTACATTTTTTTAAGAGGATTCGTATTCGAATCCAAATGCGGGTGATCAGATTCCTCATAAAAGAATTCGAATCTTTATAAAAGGATTCGAATACTTATAAAAGGATTCGAATCTTTACAAAAGGATTCGAATACTTACAAAAGGATTCGAATACTTACAAAAGGATTTGAATCGTCAAAAATAATTCTAATTAATTGTGAGGATTAACATGAAACATTTGATTAGTGTGTTTTTAAATTTCTCGTTAAATCAGTGCTTTATACGCGTGGCGCATGAAGTAAAATTTCGAGTTTAGAAAAGCCCCGTGAAAATTTGTCTCGGGTCGCTGCGCGACCCTCGATACATTTTCTACGCGGGGCTTTTCTAAACTCGAAATTTTACTTCATGCTTAGTCTGGGAGTGGAAACACTCGTTCGAAACATCATACTGATTGCATTGATAAGAACATTAAATGACTGAAAATGTTTTTAGAGATAATAATCTAGTTTTCAAAATTTTATTTAACATTATTTGAAGTAAAACTGACATGGTAGCCACAATCTTTAACATTTCAAAGTTTTCTGACATTTCCCTGATTCAAGATTTTTTATCCTGACCTTTTAATATAACTTTGTTCTGTGAGAAACCTCCAGTTTGTTAAATTGTTTTTCTTGTTTTTGTCAATATTTAAGCTGGTTTTATAAATTATTACGTGTTTTGTAATTATTATGATGCCTGTTGATTTTGACAAATTTAGTAATATCATATGGCTTTTTTTGTTAGTGTTTTGGTCAATATGAATTAAATACCATGACTTTTCTCTGGCTTTTCCGGTTTTAATCATATTCAGTGATTTTTTTATTTACGTAATTTTCAGGCATTCGTCGATTCTATATTAGAGTTCAGTTTGAAGTTTTGAACGAGTGTTTCCACTCCCAGACTAAGTATGAAGTAAAATTTCGAGTTTAGAAAAGCCCCGCGTAGAAAATTTGTCGAGGGTCGCGCAGCGACCCGAGACAAATTTTCACGGGGCTTTTCTAAACTCGAAATTTTACTTCGTGCGCCACGCGTACTAGACACTGATTTAAAGTGAAGTTCAAAAACACACAAATACGTCTTTAATCAGAGTAACACTGATAATCAACGATGTTCAGTGTTATTAATAAATAATTAGGTTTTGAATATTTTTCTTAAAACAACCGATAACGATATTTATATGTTAATGGTTGCAAAAAAATAATAAAATTAAATTTATTATTAAAGGATTTGTATTCGTGATTCGAAAAAACAGCATTTGAATCTTTGATTCGAATCATATTTATCTCTTACGAATCCTTTATTCGAGTATTCGTGATTCGAATCATATTAGGTGATTCGGATTCGTGATTCGAATCCTTTTTACAAGGATTCGTCCCAGCTCTGGTCTTAACTGCCAAGCCTAGTTATAGGGAAATAGCGTTATTAATGTCCATTTGCACCCAAGTCGATTAAGTTAATCAGTGATTAGTACTCCTTAAAAACACAAAAATTTTATATATAAATTATTACAAAATCGCATAATGATGAAAGAGACATGTTTAGGATGTAAGATAATTTAAAACATTCTTATATTCTAGAATTATGACTTAATCAGAGATTTAATCAATGATTAGTGGTTGATTAAAGTTAATCAGTTGGGGTGCAAATAGTGCAAATAAGAATTTGAATTAAATATAATATGTCGCTATGGCATATTTGCGTTTTATGTCATGTTGACGTATTAGATTTTAGTTGTGTTGTAAAGATGAATATAATTCTATTGAAGAAAGAGGATTAATGGTTCAAACCTTTTACTCTGGTAGGAAATATTCTGAAGAGTGAGAAATGTCTTTGATGTAAATTTCAATAATGTTATTAAACTATAATTAATATTCAAAATAACTATTTTGCTATGGTCAGGTTTGGTGGTTTAAACTCGGTATACATTTGTGCACATAATATAATAAATATTATACATCAAGTGAATTAAACACGATTTTATTCACGAAAAGATTTTTGATTTCACGAGCGCCTCGGCGCGAGTGAAATCATTTCTTTGAGTGAATAAAGGTGTTTAATTCACGTGGCGTATATAAGTTTTTATTCAATTTTGACGAAATTGTAAAGAAAATGTACTTTACATTTATTTTTAAATAAATGTTGAAAAACTATGTAGACTGTGAAATCCATTTTCATGACGACGTATTATTTATAATTTTCAAAATTTGTAAAACTTCTATCTCGTGTCACAAAAATGTCTGAACTCACTAGAGTATTTCAAGAAAAACCAGATAATGAAGTATTTGTACCGTCTGAAGTTCTGGAGGAGGCTTTGGAAGCAGTAAAAAAAGTGATACCTGCAAAATCAAAAATTTCGTATGAAAATGAATACTCAAAATTTTGTAAATGTAGGGATCAAAAGCAAGCAAAAGGAGTAGATGAAAGTATAATTTTGGCATATATTTCGGAAAAATCCAAAAAATCTAAATCTTCATCAGTGTGGTCTTACTACTCCCAATTGAAAAAAATGTTATCTGTAAAAGAAAATGTAGACATAAGCAGATTTCATCAAGTCTCTGCTTTTCTCAAGCAACAATCAGTAGGGCACAGACCAATGAAATCTAAGGTGTTCACATTAGAGGAAATGGAACGATTTTTGGATGCTGCCTCTGATGATGAACATTTATTAATAAAGGTTGTATTAATTGTTGGACTTTTTGGAGGACGCAGAATTGGCGAATTGGTTGCTATGTCAGTTGATGACATAGAAGACAGGGGTAACGTAATTGTAGTAAAAATACCGGATACCAAAACTCATAAGCCTAGAACATTCACCATTATCAATGGATGTAACTCTGTTCCAGCTATTGACGTTTTTAGAAAATACAGAATGTTACGTCCTAAACAAGTTTCCCATAAACGATTTTTCATTAACTTTAAGAACAAAAAATGCACTGTACAGCCAGTTGGAATTAATACACTATCAAAATTTCCTAAAAAAATCGCAGAGTTCCTAGGTCTTAATAATCCACAAGAATATACGGGTCATAGTTTCAGGCGTTCGAGTGCTACTCTGCTGGCAGATTCTGGGGCAGATTTATCAGTAGTAAAAAGACATGGTGGATAGCGTTCAAATAGTGTTGTGGAAGGATATATAGAAGATTCTCTGAATAACAAAATTGACATTTCCAAGAGAATTATTGAACAATCATCAGCCGTTCTTGGTAGGAATGAATCGATCCAGAGTTCATCGAAACTGGAAATAAAAAAACAAGAAGATATACATTTGTCTAACGTTGGACCTTTACACATAAACTTTAATAACCTAAATAACTGTAGCATTCATATAAGTAAATATTAATTTACTTATATGAATATTACATACGTTTGGCATCAAGTATAAATATTATTGCTTAATGTGTGTGATAATATGTTTGTTTCTGTTTTCATTTTTGTAATATATATTTTTTTAAGTTATTAAACATTGCGTTCTGTAATGTTATTATATGATTATTTTTTTTAACTTTCTAAGAAAGTAAACGTTTACTATGGGGTTAGACAAAAGATTGCTTTGATTTTAACTTTTGAACTAAATTCGTTGTGATAAACGCACAGGTTTCTAAGATATTTTAATTGTTGTAAAGTTTAGTTGTTGTAATTGTTTATATAACAAATTTTTTAACTCACTAGTGACCTAAAAAAAAATTAGTTCACTAGTGAATAAAACCTTGTTTATTACGGTTGTTATGGAGTTAATAATGTCGATTTAAATTAACAAAATTGAATAAAAAATTAAAAAATGCGACTTCTTTGTTTAACTTATAAAAAGTATATTTTTGTATTAAAATGTCATTATGTTTGGGCAAATCACTTAATTAAACTCCATAAATATAAAAATGTATCCGCTTTTCTCGCCTAGTTAAATTGAACGAGCTTTACCTGCATATTTTATTATTCATGATACAAACACAGGATAATAACATATAATAGTCATTAAACAATCCAAACTATTAATACGATTATTATTATTATTAAAGTCGTTATATATTATCTAGTGATTCATAATGTTCTACAATGAATAATGCCTGATGTTATCATTTCGCTCATAACATATACACGTAATGTAAATATTTTATAAATTTATTCGCATATCATTATCGCGGAGCGCATAAATTAATTGCTTTGCGTAGAATTTTTAAATATTTACAAAAAAGACAGATATAAACTAAATAAAATTCATTGCTGAATAAAAACATCAAAGAAAAACATATTTTCATCCCTTCCTGCTTTAATTTATGTATGATTAAAAAAACATTTAAACATTTATTTATTTATTATAAAGGGTGATTCACAGTAGGTGTGAAAAATTCCCTCCTGGTTTAATTTACGTATGATTAAAAAATATTTAAACACTTATTTATTATACACGGTAATTTAAAGTAGGTGTGAAAAATTGCACTTTTGATCGCGCTACGCGACTAAACCAAATTTTCAGGCTCTTCTAAACTCGAAATTTTACTTCATACTTAATCTGGGAGTGAAAAACACTTGTTTTAAGCTTCAATTTTGAACTCTTTTAAAAAACAACGAATGTTGGAAAATAATTCGAATATTCAAATGATTGAAAGATTTAAAACTGTTAACGGTGGAGGCTTCTACTTCGTTATACATCATAATTCACAAATGAAACACGATTTTAACTTTGTTTGTATAACTGAGACTTTATTAAGTGACTATAGTTTCGACAACTTTAACTTGTCATTTTTAAACTCAAAAGTTTTGAGTTTGAAAATGACAAGTTAAAGTTGCTATAGTTTCGGCAACTCACTAAATAAAGTCTCAGTTATACAAACAAAGTTAAAATCGTGTTTCATTTGGGAAAGATTTAAATATTTAAAAGGGAAATCACACGAACCAATATTTCTGCGTAACTTTATTTCAATGCCAAGAAATTAATTATCCAATTGATTTCAAATTTCGGATATCGGACACAATTGTTGCGAATTCGCCACAGCTCAGTAATTGGCCAGTGGGACGTGATCAAGGCCGATCAAGAAACTCTCCAGTTTTGCCCGAGCGTGACTTCGAACAAAACGACAAAAAACAACAATCATTTTATGTATTTTTTCTCTATTCCACGCGTCTTGACACCGATTCTTACTTCGCGCTCAAATGACGCAACCGGTGATTCGGCAGAATTCATTGTTTTGATTGGCCGTTCGAGTTTTTTTTTTGCTGTCGACGTTTATTGGTACACGGAGAGACATTGACACTAGTTACGCTCGGCGATTTTTGGAATGAATCGGATAAAAGTGTTCGAGGTTAAAATTTATTATTACTTTCAATAATTGGATATTGGAAGTAACGACAAAAAATCAAAGGAATTCAAATTTAGAAATTTCAACAGTTGCCGCTGTTAAAGTAATATAAATGATCACATTTAATTTAAGTTTTTTAAGTTAAGTTTTATATAAGCAAAAAGTCTTCTAAAAGTATTTTCATCTGTCATTTGAATCAACGTTTTAGATTTATTTCCTTCTTGTAGCTCAAGCAGGCGCGGATCCACGGAAGGTGGGGGTTAATGGAGGAAATTCAACCACCCTTCCTTCCAATTTTTTTCAATTATCATATTATATTGAACATTAAATTAAATAAGGTATAATCAACACATTACCTTTCTGCCTTGACGTAATTAACTTCTATCTGTTTTGAATCAATGGATTCTGGTTGAAACAGAACATCTTCAATTGTTTGGCACGTCGAATGTGAAGTTTGCATTTCTATCTATTTTTAGATTTTGATTTTAAAAGAGAAATATTTGCCTAATATTTACACAAAGTTTCATGACGTCATTCTGAAAATGTTAAAAGTTATGGACACCTGAAAGTGGAATTTTATTAAAACTTACATAGAATCACCTTCGAATGAAGTTTAATTGAAAATTACTCAAAAACGATTGATGAGATATTTTGATATATTCATGACGCCCGCCAAAATATACAAATGCGCCATTTTTACGAAAATGCTCAAAATTTCATTGGAACTGCGACGAAACTATTTAAAGAAGACACATATCTGATTTCCAATAATCGGCGAAAGTATTGCATTAAAAGTAAATTAAATATAATTGAAATGTTAGAAATAAAGAGGATCCATAGAATTAGAATTTAAGAGGATCCATAGAGATTGAACACTTACAATTTTTCGCAGAACCAAGAGAAAATTATTGTGGTTGTAAATATATATTTTCTTAAATATTGTGACAAATACAATACTAAGCACATTGTTAATATCCAGTTTAACTGAGGTTTACTATTCTGTATTTGTCAATTCGTTCTCGTTCCTTTTTTTGAAATAGATTGCTCACTGACAGGTTTGTCAAATAAATGAAGTAATAAAATCATAGAAAAACATGGACATGCGTTTATGATACTGAGTTTTTTTTTTTGTGACGTAAGGGTAAGAGGGTAATGTGTTGACGTTAAAATATTTGGTTTTTAGTATTATTGCATAATACAGAATGCTACTAATTCTGTATTCTGTTTTTGAGACTTACACAAGTTACAAAATTGACATTTTCGAATGAGCTTAAAATCTCCAATTTTAACAAACGAATTCATTCTTTGATGATCTATAGAATCCCTTGTATAGGGAATTATTCACTCAACGTATAAACACTTGTAACATATCCGTCTAAACTTTTTGAAAACGCATTTTTCGTTTGATCTCCCGTTAATTATTTTCGGTTCCAATTTCTACTCGTGCACACATACGCACACAGACAAACCGCCGTTTTACCAAAAGTCGGTTCCGGCCATATGTTCCTTGATAGCCATGTGGTCTTTTTCGAAATTTCCGGCCGTAACTAACGCTCACTCACACGCACCCCCTCCCGCATCAGCGGCAATTAAAACCATCAGCAGCTGATTCCCGAAAATAAAAAATAACATTTGTCGAGGCGCGTGTGAATTTTCGGAAATTGTTTCCAGTCGGGAAATTGTTTGTTTTTCCAAAAACGCTCTCTCGCCGCTTTTGGCTACGGTTAAAGTAGAAAAAGGTTTATGTTTACGAGAGCCCGAGCCAAGTTATTTGCGATTATTAGAAAGGCATGTTTTTGTTTTTATAAAACTGTAAGTAATTTGTAAGTATTTGAGAAAACTGAAAACGTTTTAAAATAAAAGTTGTAAACTATTTTTTTTTTATTATTTGCCTACAGCTTTGCTGTTTCTAAACCTGTCAAAACTTAGCGAGAAAGAACTTTTGAAGGTTTAAAGTTCCAAAGCACAGGGTAGCGAGGATTTTCACCAGAGGGAGGCTAAGAAATAAAAAATATGCCGTATTTAGTAAAGAAAAAGGAGTAAAATGATGAATATCACGAAATTATTTCAAGTTTAACCCTTTCAGCCTTAGAATTTTTCTAGTGCCTAAAAAAAATGTTTTCTACACTGCAAATTATTTATTACCATCTCAGATATACAAAGAGTTTTTCTTTTAAGTATACATATCTCAATATACTGTATACGCTGCAAATCTTCAGACATTCGTTGTTTTTACAAATATGTCAAATTGATGTCTAAAACGAGTGTTTTCCACTCCCAGATTAGGCATGAAGTAAAATTTCTAGTTTAGAAAAACCAAATTTTCAGGCTTTTCTAAACTCGAAATTTTATTTCATGCGCCACACTATACACTGATGTAATGTGATGTTCAGAATACACATTTTTAGCATACTGCTTTAGTAGAATATTTTGAACTTCATTTAAAATCAGTGTTTTATACGCGTGGCGCATGAAGTAAAATTTCAAGTTTAGAAAAGCCTGAAAATTTGGTTTGGTCGCGTAAAGCTACCAAATTTTTAGGCATTTATAAACTCGAAATTTTACTTTATGCTTAATCAGGGATTGGAAACACTAGTTTATGACTTTAAATTAAACTATTTTAGAAAACAAACGATTATCGGAATAGTTGCAGCTCATGCAACTATTTTTTTAAAGAAATATATCCCGTATGTTTAAAGTATATTTATACATTACCTCAATGTTCAGAAAAAAATATTGTTTCAAAAAATAGAAAATCCAAAATGGCGTCCATAAGAAAAACAAAAGTTGACTATGGTCCGCGGGTAAATGTTATAGTTATTTATTTATTTATTTATTTATTTCAACGGGCTGCCATTTACATTATAAATACAATATACAAAAAAAAACAAATATGTACAAACACTAAACTTAAAACTAAGCAAGAAAAGTTACAAATCTTTTAAGAGGCGCTTTAATAATGAAAAAGACCCATTAAAAAAGTCAAAATTTAAAACATTTGCGTGACGCAAAACGCGAACAGAAGCGGAATATTTCGCATAATCCGTGCGCCTGTAGCCGATATGGAATGTTATGACAGACCGAAGAGAGCGCGATGGAACCCGTATACCAACCAATTCCAACAGATCAGGGCAATCCAAATATCCATTAAGTAGTTTGAATACTAACTTAATGTCAGCTTCTACACGCCTTTAAGGCTGCGAAGGCCAAAAGTCGTCAAAAGATCCAAGTAGGGCTGATCGGTACTAAATTTATAGGCAAGGTACCTTATAAATTTCTTTTATACTTGCTCAATTTTATTAATGTCGCATTCAGTGTATGGAGATCATACCGTTGAACAATATTCCAAGTGGGGGCGCACTAACGAATTAGCTTCAAAAAAATATGCTACTACATTCCTCATTAAAAAATACCTCTATATTGTCAAAGTGCTTAATGTCCAGATTCAGTAGTTATGAATAGAAAAATAAAAACGATTTAAAAAAAAATCAGTTTTTTTTGTTGATACCTCGAAAAAAAAAGATATTTCAAAAGTGTTTTCAGATTACCGTTAGGCCCTAAAATACGCAACTTTGCCCCAATTTAACCGACTCTCTATCTCTTCAAATAACTGAGATCCCTATACATTCTGTCGAAATATGGACACCCTGTATAGCGGACCTAAATATTATAAATATATAAAAATATTTTCGCACTTGAAGTATTGTAGTTCTAGTAAGTGCATTTTAAAAGACTGTGCCAACTGAGTGCGACGGGGCTCGTAAGTACTTTTCAAAATGCAAAAAATGTATGCCTATACCAAATAGAAATCAATTTGTTTAACTGAATTTGTATTTTTAAGGGTGTTAAATCTATCACTTCTTTGAATCAAATATTTAAATACACTTTTCGAAACTTGCATTTGTTTTACTTATAAAGTTATTTAAATACGGGTGTTGGAATAATCAATACATAAACTAGCAATTATATGTTGATTGACGTTGATTGACACTTTGTGTCCCAAATGTATGTACATTTGGTAATTCAAATAAACGCGTGAAGAAAGGTTATTAGTGCTTTATTCGTCAAATTAGCAATTATATGATATAATTAATTAAATATTTTCAACATGGACATTATAACACGCTGAAAATTTACAAGTTTATTATTTAATTAACTACTAAACATCCCAGAAATTAATGATCCCGGTCATAAATTTCTAATCCCATTAAACTTGAAAATGCGTGCCGTAACTTAATTCCTTGACACATGGATATTTCGTTCCGATTGTGTCACGGCGCCTCACACACACACACCGACAAAAAAAAGACAACTTTCACCACTTTCAAAACTCGATCGGGAGGAATCCATCTATTGTGGAAATGGAAATTTAAACAGGAAATTTATCTTCCTCGATATTCATAACAATATTACTACCAAGAAATCATTATTGCATCTGGTAAGAAAAACCAAGATAATACAAATTATTTAAAATATTGAAAAAATAAATTAAAATATAAACTATAGCAATTATATACAGGGTGATTTAGTTTGGTGTTCCACCCCCTTCGGACTTTTTTATTTTAAGAGTAAAGTATAACAAAATACACCGCGTGTTAACTTGGGGGACACAACATAGGAAATCGCATGTTAATTTTAAAGTGTTCAAATATTGGCTTCCCTATTTATTTTAGAGACAAAATGTATTTCACTTTTTTGTAGAGGGAAAAATTCTAAATTTATGATTGTTCACAATTAACACTTTACGTTTCTCTAAGTTAAAATACTTAAGAAAAAGTAATGTGATTTTATAAAAAAATGACATACCATGAAATTGATCCAACAATTGCGGATATTCCCTGTTTTTTTAAAGTTCAATTTAAAGCTTTAAACAAGTGTTTTCCACTCCCAGACTAAGCATGAAGTAAAATTTTGAGTTTAGAAAAGCCCCGTGAAAATTTGTCTCGGGTCGCTGCGCGACCCGAGACAAATGTTCTGGGCTTTTCTAAACTCGAAATTTTACTTCATGCGCCACGCGTATAAAACACAGATTTTAAGTGAAGTTCGAATGTACATAAATTTGACAATATTATAGTGTTATATACGAATGTCAGAAAATTTACAGCTAAAATAATTAAGAAAAAGTAATGTGATTTTATAAAAATAATGACATACCATGAAATTGATCCAACAATTGCGGATATTCCCTGTTTTTTTTTTTAAGTTCAATTTAAAGCTTTAAACAAGTGTTTTCCACTCCCAGACTAAGCATGAAGTAAAATTTTGAGTTTAGAAAAGCCCCGTGAAAATTTGTCGAGGGTCGCACAGCGACCCGAGACAAATTTTCTGGGCTTTTCTAAACTCGAAATAATACTTCATGCGCCACGCGTATAAAACACTATAATATTGTCAAATTTATGTATATTCAAACTTCACTTAAAATCTGTGTTTTATACGCGTGGCGCATGAAGTAAAATTTCGAGTTTAGAAAAGCCCAGAAAATTTGTCTCGGGTCGCTGCGCGACCCTCGACAAATTTTCACGGGGCTTTTCTAAACTCGAAATTTTACTTCATGCTTAGTCTGGGAGTGGAAAACACTCGTTTAAAGCTTCGAATTGAACTCTTTTAAAAATCAACGAATGTCAAAAAATGTACACCTAAAATAATTAAGAAATAGTAATGTGATTTTAGAAAAATAATGACACCATGGAATTGATGCAACGATTGCGGATGTAAAAATTGCACAAGATTTTGCTGTTACTTAATTAACGACAAAAAACATAACGCAAACCACTTTATTAGGAGGATTTTTTCTTGTATAGTGTAAATCATTTCGAAAACATTTACTTTAATCAAGTGACTGCGATATCTTTTGCTGTTTTGACATCCGCAATTGTCGTTTCAATTCCATGGCATGTCATAATTTTTATAAAATCACATTACTTTTCTTAATTATTTTAACTTAAAGAAACGTAAACTGATAAACGTTAACGCGAATGAATTCAGATTTTTTTCCCTCTACAAAAAAGGTAAATACACTTTGTTTCTAAAATAAATAGGGGAGCCAAAATTTGAACATTTCAAATATTACATGGGATTTCCTATGTTGCGTCCGCCAAGTCAACACCCTGTATATATTTGTAAACGGCAGGAAATTCTCTAACAACTGTCAAAATAGCGATAGTCTACTTTTTTTCAAACGACACCATGCCTATTTTTTGTTCAATTCTGATAGAGGGCACTTTCCTGCACCCGAACATTCTTCACAAATATACGCTTAGATAGAAAAAAAAAATATAAAAAAATCAATGTGGCTACGAAAATTATGAAAAATTAAACAAACTATTTCATTAAGTGTTTAATTCTAGAAGGAAGGTCATTTAAGAAATTGAAACATTCGTTATAAATAAATTAGACACAAATAAAGATAAAAAAGGGGACATTTTGGTAACTCCTCGTAGTTCTATTCTATAGACATATGATTTTTTTTATAAATTAAATCGTTTTTTGTATATATAAGCGTATAGTTGAAATAAATATGCAAATGTAGGGAAGCGCCCTCTATCCGAATTAAACAAAAATAGGTATGGTGTCTTTTAACAAAAAAAAGTTGACTATAGGCTAAGTAAGCGGCGATTGCAGCGCCGCTACGCGGTTTTAAGCCTAAGCAGCATCGGTGCCGGTTGTCATTTCGTCATACGGGAGTTCTGAGCAGAAGTGTGAGTTCTGAGCCGAAGCGAGCTAAATGCAATCAAAGTTGTTGTGTCGTCGGATGCACCAGTAAATATAAAAGTGATGGCTCCGTCTCTTTTTATTCGTTCCCATACAAACCATGGGAAACGGAGCGGAAAGCGAGGTGGATTGCCGCTGTACGACGTGTCAAGTAAGTATATTGTTATTAGTCAAAGTTAATATTTCAGCACATATCCGTTGACATTGTAATTGTTACTTTACAACAAGTTCGCCATTCTTAAAAATGATTGTACGCGAAGTTCTGCAAACGATTGAAATGTCAGTGTTGAAAGGAAGGTTAGGGTCATTAATACAAATATGAAGATGCTCGAAACTCATTGCTTCACTGAGATAATTAAAAGAAGTATATACTTGTGCCATGTTTGATTGAAGTTTGCAGTAATTTTTAAAAATTATTAAAAATTAATACAATTGTATAGAGGGATTACATAGCGTGAAATATTCGCAAATTCAACAAATTCAACTACTTGAAATGAAATTCTATTGCATCATTTAATACCCTAAATACAAAACCTCATTTGTTTAAATAAAGACATTATTATTATACATTATTCTTGTTTATTTAGCGGCGACAAAAAACCGTGGATTCCATCAAAGCACAGCAGAATCTGCAATAAACATTTCGTTGGAGATAGAAAATCGGAAGACCCCAGGAGTATATCGTACAACCCGACCATTTTCCCATCAGCATACAAAACTAATGTCCCGGTGGACACCGGACGAACCTCTCGGTTGGTGTCGAGAAATATGAAGAAAACAGCAACAATTAACGATGGTAAGTAATTCTCATGAAATTGTTTTTTTCTCATAAAACAACCCCGCGCAAGATATTATTCTCGTCTCCTCTTATTTCTTCGGATACGTCGGTTATGTGCGAACTTTCACAGAGCTTCCTACCTTTCGACAGGCTTTTCCGTCGGAAAATGGTTGTGTCAACCGTTTCAAAGCCGCAACTTATTATGACATGCATATTTACATCGGTTTTGTACGAACAAATACCACAAACAGCATTAAATTATGACGTTACACAATAAAAAACCAACTGACACCATGCAACTCATACGCAACCGACACCGATGCTGCTTATACAGAAATTCGCTAGGTGGCGGGTGCCACGGCGCGAACAGCTGTTTACTTAGTCTATTACCTTGACAGTTGTCATCGTATTGTCAATTCGTTGACGAAAATAATTAGAGAATTTCCTTCCGTTTGTTTTTTATACTTTACTATCGAAATAAAAAAGGTAGAACAGGGTGAAACACCAAATTGAATCCCGATGTATACAGGGTCTTCATTTCAAATGGAGTTAAATAACTCTGGATCTGACGTAGATAAGGTTTTAAAAAAAAAACAGGTCAATTTTGTTTTGAAGGGGAAACTTGAAGAACACTGTTTTTCGAATTATAACTTTTACCCCCTCACCCCTAGCCACCCTAACTTTATAATTTGAAACGGCAGCCCTCATTGTGTAATACCTCATCTTAATAGGCATACAAATTACTATCCAAGTGAACTGATTACAATTAATTTTTGATTGCTGAATAGTAATTTATATGCCCTTTAAAATGAGGTACCACACGATGTAGGGTACCATTTCAAGTTATAAAGTTGGGTGGCTGGGGGTAAAGGGGTGAAAGTAAAAATTCAAGAAACACTGTTTTTCAAGTTTCCCCTTGAAAACAAATTTAACGTGTTTTTTTCTTAAAACCCTATCTACATCAGATCTAGAGTTATTCAGGGTGGCTCCATTTGAAATGAAGACTGTGAATATATTTTTTATTTAAGTTTTCAATGTTTTCTATCAGATGTTTTTCCAGTTTTTTAGTTTTGAAAAGCCCGAACACCAATCCAAATGTTCAGGCTTTTCTAAACTCGAAATATTTACTTCATGTGCCAAACAATAAAATACTGATCAATGAACTGCAAGAACACGAATATCAACTTTAATTAGAATAACACGAAGTTTGATTTTCAATTATTATCGATTTATACTGTTAAATATAAATAATTAGGATTTGAACTACACAGGTTAGAAGTTGTTATATTATCTTTAAATAAAATAATCCGAGTAGTTCTTATTAATTTTTACTGTTAAATATAAATAATTCTATTGTGAACTACAAGTCTTTCAGTTCATAATAAATGGTGACAATATAAAAAATAAATTATGTAATATGAACACGTAAAAAATAAATGTATATATATTATTAATCTGGGTCTTATGTAATTCTGATTAAAGTCAATGATCGTGTTTTTGGACTTCACAATTAGTCAGTGCCTTCCTTATATCCCTGGCTCATAAAGTAAATATTACTAGTTTAGAAAGCCTGAACATTTATGTTGATCACTCCGCTTCGCTACGCGACTAATCGAAATTTTTAGGCTTTTCTAAACTCGAAATATTTACTTCATGCTTAATTAAGGAGTGGAAAACACTCTTTGGGATATTATTACGTTCTTCAATAAATAGTGAGAACGAAATTCAACAAAATACAAAAATACAAAATTGACTTAAATAATTTAATAAACTTTCACACACTTTAATTGACTTGTGTTTTCAAAATTATCGAGTCAACTTTGATTATAACTTTAAAAAAAAAAGGATAGACTAAACCAAATAATTTGAAAATTCACAAATTGTTCAATTAACTTAAAATTGATAATATTTACACATGATATTGATTATATTTCACTTAATTGATTGTTTTTGTAAATTTGGTTTTAACACAAAAAAAACATAATTAATATAGGGTGGACCAAAAGTCCGTTTAAATTTGAATCGGTAGCTGAGACGAGCAGCGACGGCGGGATGGGGCGAAGGGGTTAAGAAGCGCAAGAGCGGCCAATGGGAATTCAGTACCATGGCGTCGTTCAGCGATAAACAAGGTGCGTTCTGTGTACGCGAGTACTACCGCAACAACGATTCTTTTATTCTAGCGCAAAAATTGTGCGCTCATTACAATATACGGCGTATAAATGAAGCTCCATCGATTCAATTGATTCGATAATGGGTACAAAAGTTCGAGGAGACAGGTTCAACAATGAATCAACCACGATCCGGCCGACCTAGAACATCAAGAGATCCCGAAAACGTCGAGCGTTTAAGAGCGTCTATTCGTGAAAATCATGGACTCTCTACTCGGAAGCAGTCTAACGCCTTAGGTGTGCCCAGAACATCTTTGATTCGTATTCTTCACAAAGATTTACATTTACATCAGTGGTTTCAGCAAGATGGGGCAACATACCATATTTCCAACAACTCATTAAGTGCTGTTCGCAAAATTTTTGGACAAAAAGTGATATCCAAAGAGGTGCCATTCACTGGCCACCTCGTAGCCCGGACTTATCCTCACTGGATTTCTTTCTTTGGGGATACGTTAAAAGTTAAGTTTTCAACAGCAACCCAGTGTCCCTAGAGGAATTAAAGGAAAATATTCGAGAGGAAATGCAAAACATTTCACGAAACACTTGTGAGGCCGTCATTGAAAATTTGCGCTCCAGGTTGCAGAAGTGTCAAAATAGCCAAGGATCACATATGGATGATGTAATTTAAAAAAAATAAAATCCCTATTTGTGTACTTTAATAATAAATAGAAAGTTTTTATCTCACATAACTGGTTTCTTTCAAATCATCATTTTAAATGTAAACGAACTTTTGGACCACACTGTATTTAGTTTCTTTTTCTTCAAACATTTAAAGTTTACTTCAATATCTTAAACAAAAAATAATTCAATTTCAATGTTCTTCAAACAGATTAAAAATTTATCTTATTGAATATATTTTAAAGATTTTACGTTGATTGAACTTCTTAATCAATTAATGTGATTCATTTCTTTTTCAAATAATAAAAAAATGACCTTTAATTTAAGCCGTTGACCATTTTCGTCACTTTTAAAACGCTCGAAATTGAAATTTGATGTAAAATCTGAGTCTTCAAAAAAATTATTCGAGCAGCGATTCTAATGGTTTAGATGACAATTTACAGAATGATAATTTGACCGATATAAAAAAACAAAAGAAAAACGCTCATAATTGAAATTTGATGAAAATCTGAGTTTTCCAAAAAAAAAAAAAAATCAAGCAGCGATTCTAATGGTTTAGATGAGAATATACAGAATGATAATTTGACCGATATAAAAAAGCCTACTTTGTTTTGAACATTTGATAGAATCTTATTTCTTTACAAATTCTTGATTTTATTGAAAAACAACAATAAAATAGAACAGGCCGAAAGACCACTGGTCGATAGCCGATTTGCGGAAATATGTAAAATATATACGAGGTATTATAATATTTGTTAATGTATTTTTGTATATATTTCTGTAAATAAAGATGTTTATACATATAAAATAGAACTTGTGATTTTTCGTAATGATGTATTTCAAGTTTATTGTTAATAGAGAAGTCTACTATTAACAATAAACTTGAAATATACAGTGGTAATAATATATTTCAGGTGTTCTGTTAAAAAAATTATTATAAATATATTATTTCATTATGCAGAAAGACCTACGGTCGATAGCCCTTATTTGGGAATACATCAGAGAATATTATGTTTTATTATCATCATATTACATGTAATGTACAATTTCTCAGATAATAAAGATTTACTTATATACATTATTTCATTCACACTTTAAAAATGTTAATTTTCTTATGCCGGTATTATAACCGATTAATAAATCACTAGATAACTATTTGTGGAGTAAATTTATTTACCTAGTAAACTATGGGCAAATAGAATTGCGTATTATAAAAAAGCAAACCTACCAAATAAATAGCAATTCTAGAAATAAATAATTTAATCAGTAGATAACAGACCGAAATTATACATTTTTATTGTGGCCATAGCTGGAACCACCAATTTTTTAAATTAAATTGTCAATATTTCAAATTAAATTGTCAATCAAATTGGAAATTTAGTATAATTCCTTATAATTATGGAGAATAACCGTGAAATAAGACAGAATTACACAGAACAAGAAAAGAAAGCTTATTAGAAATTATAAAAGACTTAAACGAGTGTTTTCCACTCCCAGGCTAAGCATGAAGTAAAATTTCGAGTTTAGAAATTCCTGAAAATTTGGTTTGGTCGCGTAGCGCGAAGCGCGGAGCGGCCAAACCAAATTTTCAGGCTTTTCTAAACTCGAAATTTTACTTCATGCGCCACGCGTACAAGACACTGATTTCAATTGAAGTTCACTTGTTTACAATATTTCAGTGTTTTCAGTGTTTAATACGCGTGGCGCATGAAGTAAAATTTCGAGTTTAGAAAAGCCTGAAAATTTGGTTTGGTCGCTCCGCGCTTCACGCTACGCGACCAAACCAAATTTTCAGGCTTTTCTAAACTCGAAATTTTACTTCATGCTTAGCCTGGGAGTGGAAAACACTCGTTTAAGTCTTTTAGAATTTCTAATAAGCTTTCTTTTCTTGTTCTGTGTAATTCTGTCTTATTTTACGGTTATTCTCCATAAGAATGTTCGGATGCAGGAAAGTGCCCTCTATCGGAATTAAACAAAAAATAGCCATGGTGTCATTTGAAAAAAAAAGTTGACTATCGCTACTTTGACAGTTGTTAGAGTATTTCCTGCCGTTTACAAATATATACCGGGTGTTGACTTATCGGACGCAACATAGAACATCCCATGTAAATTTTAAAATGTTCAAATTTTGGCTCCGCTATTTATTTTAGAAACAAAATGTATTTACCTTTTTTGTAGAGGGAAAAAAATCTGAATTCATTCGCGTTAACATTTATAGGTTTACGTTTCTTTAAGTTAAAATAATTAAGAAAAGTAATGTGATTTTATAAAAATAATGACATGCCATGGAATTTAAACGACAATTGCGGATGTCAAAATAGCAAAAGATATCGCAGTCACTTGATTAAAGTAAATGTTTTTGAAATGATTTACACTATACAAGAAAAAATCCTCCTGATAAGTGGTTTGCGTTATGTTTTTTGTCGTTAATTAAGTAACAGCAAAATCTTGTGCGAGTTTTACATCCGCAATTGTTGCATCAATTCCATGGTGTCATTATTTTTCTAAAATCACATTACTTTTTCTTAATTATTTCAGGTGTACATTTTTTGACATTCCTTGATTTTTAAAAGAGTTCAATTCGAAGCTTTGAACGAGTGTTTTCCACTCCCAGACTAAGCATGAAGTAAAATTTCGAGTTTAGAAAAGCCCCGTGAAAATTTGTCGAGGGTCGCGCAGCGACCCGAGACAAATTTTCTGGGCTTTTCTAAACTCGAAATTTTACTTCATGCGCCACGCGTATAAAACACAGATTTTAAGTGAAGTTTGAATATACATACATTTGACAATATTATAGTGTTTTATACGCGTGGCGCATGAAGTAAAATTTCGAGTTTAGAAAAGCCCAGAAAATTTGTCTCGGGTAGCGGCGCGACCCTCGACAAATTTTCACGGGGTTTTTCTAAACTCAAAATTTTACTTCATGCTTAGTCTGGGAGTGGAAAACACTTGCTTATAGCTTTAAATTGAACTTAAAAAAAAAAACGGAGAATATCCGCAATTGTTGGATCAATTTCATGGTATGTCATTATTTTTATAAAATCACATTACTTTTTCTTAATTATTTTAGCTGTAAATTTTCCGTAAAATAAGACAGAATTACACAGAACAAGAAAAGAAAGCTTATTAGAAATTCTAAAAGACTTAAACGAGTGTTTTCCACTCCCAGGCTAAGCATGAAGTAAAATTTCGAGTTTAGAAAAGCCTGAAAATTTGGTTTGGTCGCGTAGCGCGAAGCGCGGAGCGGCCAAACCAAATTTTCAGGCTTTTCTAAACTCGAAATTTTACTTCATGCGCCACGCGTACAAGACACTGATTTCAAGTGAAGTTCACTTGTTTACAATATTTCAGTGTTTTTAGTGTTTAATACGCGTGGCGCATGAAGTAAAATTTCGAGTTTAGAAAAGCCTGAAAATTTGGTTTGGTCACTCCGCGCTTCGCGCTACGCGACCAAACCAAATTTTCAGGCTCTTCTAAACTCGAAATTTTACTTCATGCTTAGTCTGGGAGTGGAAAACACTCGTTTAAAACTTTAAATGGAACTAATTTAAAAAAAAGGCGTATGCATAAGTATAAATATCCCTGGTTATCTAACTTGAAAAACTCTAGGTCTTCGACTCCTTAGAATGTCTTCTGGTTCGAATTAATCACTGTCAGGGAAGATACTATGAGGGAAATTAAATCTGACACAAATGATATGGTAGACATGATAACCGTAATGAAATTAATACAAGTAGTAGAATCTATAGGAATTATAATAATGTAATAGACTTTTGACTTTTAACTGTCAAATTATTTAGAGAATAAAATTTACTTGGTAGAAAAACAAACAAATAATTTACGGAGGAGAAATAAAGTTAATTTGTGTTAATAATACCGAAATCTTTGAAATAAATTAATTTATTCCTAAATTAAATTTTATTTAGGGAATAAATCGTTTTATAATACCGGGCATTAATACCATAAAAATACGAAGTTCAGTTGTTTCTGATTTGATTATGAACCATCGTTTTTTTTTCACGTTCTTTACAACCCCGTAAAAATAAAATCACTTTACTTTGTTTACCTTCAATAATTAAAATTATATTTACTTAATTTCAAAGATGGAATAATTTTATAGAAACTACTTTACATGGTTATATAACATAATTTATTTATTTATTTATTTTCCCAACAGATACAAAATCCAATTTCAGGAGAAAAATTAACTATATATATACATGAATACTTATATTATTATATGTATGTAATAATTATTATAATCAACTTGAATTACATTACTTGTTAAGTATAATAATAACAATAAACGTTCTAATCGAGTTAACTTCTAAAACAAAAGGAAAAAAAAAACATTACATATAAAAATTACCACACAGCAGACAGTTTCTTTGAGATGGATGACTTGGATTGAATAAAAATGTCGATGTTAACATTAACTTCATTATACAGCTTAAGTATCCTGTTCAATGGTGAGTTTTGGTGAGCACGTGTATTTGACTGACAGCAATAAAATAAGTCCATAGAACGCGAATAGGTACGTGGTAGGCGAAACGATAAACTGCCTAAAATATGTGGATCATCAATTCTGTAATGTATTATTCCATGAAGAAATAGTACTGCGGCAGTGTTTCGACGGGACTGTAAAGATGGTACGTTGAAAGTATGTAGAAGATCTTCGTATTTTACTGAAATGGACGGATATTCGTGGAACATTTTAAAGTACAACATCTTTAAAAACTTTTTTTGGATCTTTTCAAATTTATTTATATAAAAATAATAATGCGGTGACCAAATAATTGAAGCGTATTCAAGATTCGAACGGACATATGCAAAATACAACTTTTTGAGGACGTTAATATCACGGAATTCTTTGGATGTTCGATTAATAAATCCTAATAATTTAATTGATTTAGCACATATATTATTTATATGTTCAATAAACGTTAAGCGTCCATCAAAAGTTACACCCAAGTCCTTCATTGTATTTCTACGTTCAAAGTGTACATTATTCAACCCATACTCGTACATGATGATATTCTTTTTTCTGGAGAAAGTAACACATTTACATTTCGACAAGTTTAAATTTAGTCCGTTAATATGACACCATCGTTCAATATTATCAATGTCGTTCTGCAAGGCAACACAATCATTCCGTGATTCAATAACGTTGAAGATCTTCATATCATCTGCGTATAGTAAAACGTTACATTTGAGAGAATCTACGATGTCATTGATGAAAATAATAAATAAAAGTGGACCAAGATTGGAACCTTGGGGAACCTCACTAGTTGCAAAATATGTATTTGAAGCATGACCCATGTATTCAACAAATTGTTGTCTGTTGTCAAGATAAGAATTAATAAGAGAGATCGAGTTTTTGGTGAATCCATAATAGTCAAGTTTATTTGCGATGACTTTGTGATTAATAGTATCAAATGCCTTTTGAAAATCTGTATGAATAGTATCTACCTGTTTCTGTTCATCAAGATGTTGTGATACATAGTTTGTGAAATTAAATAAGTTTGACACTATTGATCGCCGCTTCATAAATCCGTGTTGACGAGTTGTAATCATTGAGCTAACATGATTATACATGACCTTGAATATAATAATTTCAAATAATTTAGCAAAGTTATTTCAGACAGTGACTGGACGATAATTTAATATATCACTCTTATCTCCCTTTTTAAAAACGGGTGTCACTTTTCCAATTTTCCATTTATCCGGTATAGTGCTAGTCTGAATAAGTAAATTAAACAAATGTTCCAATGGTTGACAAAAACAAGAAATGCAGTCTTTAACAATAAACGCAGGAATCCCATCTGCACCAGATGTACTATTGCCTTTTAATTCTGTTGCTGCTTGGATAATGTCGGACTCAGTGATAATTCCCAGATTACAAACAGGAAAATTTGAACTTAATTTAATGTCAGAAGAATGGTGTACATTTTGATGTGTAGTATAAACACTCTTAAAATATTGGGCAAAACTCGCAACAATCGAAAGCTTTTATGTTATTTGTTTAGCGGACTTTTATAGCCAAGTTAGAGGCCTCTGTGCCTAAATATCCTATATTATAATTTTTTTCCGAGGCTCCTAAGAAATCCGTTGTGGCGCCCCGGGGGTCATATGGTCCACGTTGAGAATCGCTAGTATTACACCACGACAAAGAGTCACATTCTACACACAACACAGAAAACGTAAAAATTCGAGACGAAACCAGCTTCGTAGGGAGACAATTTATGTCATTTCTAATAAATATTGTAAATACGAAGTAAATATGTCCGAATCACTTAACATCCATGGAAATATTATAAATCAGCTTGATAGATATAATAAGATATTAATAAACAATTAAGACATAATGTCATGGATTATTATTAATAACCCATGAAACTGTTATTTGTTAACTGTATGTTTTTGCGTTTACGTGAAGTGATTATTACACATAAGAAGACTGTTATTCCTTACTTCACTTTTTATTTGTATCGGTAGATGTACATTTCGAGATATAAGGTGCTCATTATCAATAACAAACTATCTGTTATTTGTTACCTTATTTAACCAGATTCTTATGATTTTTAGTAAAATTTGATTACCTATTGTACGTAAAAAAAAGGAATCGTCTTGCTTACGCCCACTAATGCATATTTATTCAAGCTCCGCCTACAATTAGTCCTCAGGCTTTAATCGTTAAAACATCCCACGAATTCTTATCTCAAACTATTCTTTATCCCCAATAACTAATTACCTTCCTAATAGTGCACAGTTTTCAATTCTACGGCGATAACATACCTAAATAATCAATTACAGAACTAAAGAAAAAAACTTCCAATAAATTCCAGTATCTGGGGGTAATTAATGTTGGCTCCGAATCCAATAAAAATTCCCCTCTCTCTCTCTCTCTTCATTCCGAGTAAATAAATAAATTGATGCGGGCCCGACATCGGTGTCCCGAGATTAAGATAAATGCCCCGTGCGACTGTTGATAATGTCGTCGTCGGGGGTATATCGAACTGAAAAGACGTATCTTCTGCTCGGTTTGGAACCGGAGGAATCGGAACAGGGCCGTGGCAGATGGGGATCATTTATTTTATTGCCACTGTCGGGTTGGTTTGGGTGGGCCCGGGTCCGTAATAATGCCCCCATTGTGACGACAAACAAAGGACTTGTAAATGGGAATGGATTATTTTGACGTTCAGAACTAATTTGCTCCCTCTCTCGTGGCGGTTCTGAGGAGGAGGTCGGCTTCTTGCGTATTGTTGCTCTTTTTTTTTTCTTGCAGAGCGTGATAAATGCCATGCTATTTTCATGTAAAATGCCTTTTTTTCGGATTTTACATAAAAGTTGGATTTTGGGGGTGTGAATTAGTAAAAGTAGCTAAGGAAGCGTGAAGATCCTTAAAACATGTTTTTAACATAATTTGAATATTTAGTGCACTACGGTAATTATTTTATAAATGCTTAAACTTCCACGCCCTAAAAAGTTTCACCCAAGAGGATTTTATATCTTACCACTTAGATGAAAATAAAAATAAAATAAAATAAATAAATAAATAATAATCAGGCTTATTATGTTTAAAACAGTGTTTTAAATATGTTTAAAAGCAAATGTTGTGTTCTCAACGGTTTGGTTTTAAACGTTAAATTTGTTTTATATGTTTTTATAATCATATACATCTCATTATTAAAAAAAATGGCGATGACAGACACATAACACTTTCCCTGTTAAAGATATTACAAATATTTATGATGACAGTCAATAAGATTAGTTTATAAAACAATTGACACTCTGTTTAAGTTACGTGACAGATTCATACATAGGATAAACATTCTTGGTTTTTAATACTATGATGTTTTAACGAGTGTTTTCCATTACTTGATTAAGCATCAAGTAAATATTTCGAGTTTAGAAAAGCCGGTAAAAATCTGGATCCAATCCAAATTTTCAGGCTTTTCCAAACTCGAAATATTTACTTCATGCTCCAGGCGCGCTAACGTTGAAGTTCAAAATGCGATCGTTTAACAATTTTCAAATAATTTCAAATTTTATGAAGAAAAAATGTCTAGTAGAAATAAAACATTTTTGTTATTTATAACAATATTATCAAGGATAATATCTGTGCTTTTTAAAGGTTTAAAACTATATTAGAAATTCTAACGAAAATGCATTTCTTTTTAATAATTATCGATTTCATTTTTCATTTTTATAGATTTTATAAAAACAACTAACTTACTATCAATTGTATTTTTAGATTTCCCTTTTATTTAGAATTTTTACAATTTTTGTGATTACATGATTTGTTTGCTGTATGTGCAGTATATCTTATGTCTAAACAAAATCGAAAACTGAAAATTTGAAAAAATGACAAGGCATCAAAACTCATAAAACTAAAGTTTCAGGTTTTTTGATGAAGGCACAATTCACCCTCAAAGTTGGAACATTTCTGAAAGACGGTCGGTTCGGAAAATTAGCGTCGCATTGACTGATGCACTCATTGAAAAAAAAAACAATTATTTTCGGGGTCGGATCGATAAAAATAAGATTTCTAAACAGGGTTATAGAGGAGATATTGGCCGATTTTCTGAAGATACTGCCAGACCTCTACTTTATTTCAAATTTTATTACGGCCCAACTAAAGCTAAAATTTAGTAGTGAAAATTTTCCATTTTTAATTAATTCTTTAATTTTATGAGTTTTTAAACGTCCCTAATAGAATGCCTTAAGTTCTTTTTTCAAATTTTCAGTTTTCAATTTTGGTCCAAAAACCGCCAGTGGACCTCGCGAGCTCGCGCTGACACACTGTGCTCTGGTCTGTACTATAAAAGGCACAATTTAAAAGTTGATCATTCACAGATTGTTTAAATATGTTATAGGCATATTGAAAAACTTGATACCAAAATAATTAGGGCCAAATATTTACCTATGTAATCTTAAAGCAGATTTACTTTATTTCGTGCATTGTGTTGGTGACACGTGTAAATAATTGTAATTATTAATGTGTTTTTTCATATATCTAAAGATGACCCAGAAATATATCGATAATATTATTTAAAATTATCAGTATCCGTTTATAAAGAATCATATTTTATTATTCAATACAGAAAATCAAACAATTATTCCAAATAACAAAGGTATTGAACCCCAAATTCAAAACATAATATTGAATAAAAATAATTGATTTTATTCTATATTATAATACAAATGTTAATTAAATATTAATCTACATCTAAAATTATTTAAAACACAGCATTATTTTAAATTCACTGATTTTAATTATCTAATACCGAAAACAAAAATATTCTATCTAAATTTAAAGTTTATTTAAATGATCGGTAATTACATCTTCGTAATTACATGCCATTTTAAATGCATATTATGAATAAAATATAATGTCAGACAGATAATGGCCACTTTCTTGAATGCGATTTTTAAGCTTTTACTGAAAATCGGTGTGTATGTATGTCAAAATTTCATTGTTGTTATAGTTAATAGACAGTTTAAACACTTGATTAAGTAGTATCTATGGTTTAGAACAGTTTTCAACCTCTTTACGAACTTCTATTGAGGAGGCAGTTAATCTTTTCATCATATATATAGAACATCTTTATTCAGATAATTACAATAATATAATACATTTATATTTATTTATTTATATACAATGTAGGGTAAGTCTGTCTGGGCTATCGACCAGACGTTTTTCTGTCCTGTCTTGAATTTAATTTATTTGAAAAAATCTAATTAAATGCTAGGTTCACAAGTCTGTCTCGATAAACGGAACAAATTAATTGATGTATAGTGAGAGGAGGATGTTTATACTTGGGATGGATATATAGGTTTCTAGGAATGTAGAATTTGTTTAGGAGTTCTAGGTTATAGGTGTCTGCAGCGAATTTTTCGCTAAGAGTTATTATAAGTTGGGAGATTGGAGTTACTTGTGTAGTTTTGTAGAGAATGGTGTTTGAGAGATTAGAAGGAGGATTCGTTGGGTGTCTAAGTTTTGTGAGGATTCGTAGGGCTGATCTTTCGGCGACTTAAATGTAGTGTGAAATTGAAGGACATCCGGATATGAAGGAATAAAATTGCACCGTAATCTATCAAGAGCCGGCATATCGTTTTGGATATTTGAACTGCAGTTTTTGTGGAAAAGCCTTCCTGCTTATACGTCAGAGATCGAAAATGCCTAGCCATTGTGTTGATTTTAGTTTTTATGGATTTGGTATGTGGGAGGAAAGAACGTTTTGAATCAAATTCGATGCCTAGGAATTTTCAGGAATAGGATAGAAGAATGATGGTGTTATTGATAACTATTGTAGGAGATCGTGGAGTGATTTTATGGTAAGGGATGTATAATTGAATTTTGGCAGGATTTAATTGTATTCGCCATTTTTTGCACCATTTTTGTATGGAATTAAGAGACTTTTGAAGGAGATTTTGGGATTGTTGAGGCGTTGAAGCGTGGAAGACAAGGGCAGTGTCATCAGCAAAAAGGAGGGCATATTTCGTTGGATTGAAGTAGGAACGGTTGGGATTAAATATGTCATAGCAAAATATGTTTTAAAGTAGAGGGGATAGCGGAGAGCCTTGCGGAACACATTGTAGGAGAGGGAATGAGCGGGATACAGTTTAGCGGATTCCTACTTTACAGGATTTATTTGTTAGGAATTGGGAAATAAGGATTATTAGATGCTTTGAGATATTAAGGATGTAGTATTTGTATAGGAGGCCAATATGCCACACCGTGCCAAAAGCTTTAGTTGTATCAAGAAAAGCAATACACATTTGTTGATGCATGGTTTGTATATTGGAAGTTAAAATGGAAAGAGGTAGAAAAGTTGATTTTTTGGGGAGAAATTTGAATTGGTATTAGGGGATGGAATTTATGGTAAGCTGTAGTACTTGTTTAATAAGGGATTCAAACTGTTTACCCCATACTGGGAGGAGTGTTATGAGCTCGTTCATTAATTGAGCTTTGTATTTAATATAAACGTGTTGGACACTTTTAAGCGTTAAAAACCCCTCAAGCGCGTTTGCTAATAAATATAAAATTAGTATTACCTTATAACGTAAAAATAATGATTAATAATTCAATAATAATAATAATAAATGTCTTTATTTGTCATACAAAAAATAAATACAAATTAAATACTTATAAGCGTAGGCGAAGTTCAGTCAGCTTAACCTGTTACTAATCTAAGTGGAAGATCAGTAACAGGTTAAGCTGACTGAACTTCGGATACGAAAAATTAAACATAAATGTAATTGCATCGTGTAAGGGATAATAGACAAACATATTTCGTCGTTAATATCTCGAATTAATTCTGTAAATTCAAAGCCCATTTCGTAGTAACAGAGAGCGCAAGTGACATCTGAAGCTGTTGAATTTTAATTTTTTTAAATAATATTGGTTAATTGGCCTTAAAATAACTTCAAAACTTTCAATATTTTCACGTATTCACCATCACAGCCCGAAATATTTAAACGCGAACATATATCGTCGGATACACACTGTTTATGGTCACCTTTCTAAGCATTTAACCACACATTTGCTAGATCAATTTTTTGGATGACGGTACTTTTCTCTACAAAAAAAATCATAACTTGTAAAAGAAGTCAGTCAGAAGCAGATGATTCTTATAAAATGTTTAAGTATATTAATATACTAATAAGGGGATGTTAACACCCCAAAACGTTTTGATACGTTTTTTTTAAGTCTCTTCAAAGTTTGTAATCGCATAAATTTTATATAAAATTTAGAAGTTTGTTTAAAAATTATTTGCGGAATAAATCGTACACCAAAAGTTAAACTTTAAATTATATCTTGAACTACAAACTTTAGGCTACAGAATCCATCATAGATTATTTAAAAACATTTTGTAGCAATTGTAGTATAACGCTTAGAACAATTGATAAAATGGATGACATTAAAGACAAGTACCCGCTCGACCATTGCCTCGGTTTGAGAGTACAGTATTAAGCAATTAGCGAAACTCAGGTAGCTATTAAATGGAACTCTTGGAGTAATAGCTTATCGACTTTGCTGGGGTAATATGAAAATCCTTAAAATTAAATGTACATGTTTTTATTTTTGTCCATTTCTTAAAACATTGTGAGTCGTGTCAAAAGAATTTGCATGACTGCAAGTAATCGTAGAATCTATTGTCGTAATTGTTGTTTTGTGTGATTTGATATGTTTGACCTAGTTGATTTGCAAATGCCTGTGCAATGTCTTTATCGTCTGTTAGTATTGTATCGTCATTTGGGTCCTTTAAGTCATACATGTAGTCCTTGCAGGCCGTTAATTTTATTACAAGTTTCGATCCATTTCGATTTTTTAAACTCTTGAATAAGGTTTTTGATTTGTCTTGTAAGTCTGGTAATGTTGAATTGAACTGTCTGTATAGAATTTACTGTCTCTGTAAATTTGTCTTTTGTATTTTATAAGTCTGATGATATAGTTTGGTAAGGCATATTTGTTGTATTGTTTTTAGACTTTGGGTGTATGACGTTCTATGGACTGTGAAACTGTGGAGTTGAATCTTTTCATCATTTTATCGGGTTTTTCTAAACTTTTATACTATTCTTAATTTTTTTTTTTAATTTCTCTCAGTTTTAATTCTATTCTCATCTTGTCAATTTTCTGTACACATTCATCCAATTCGTTATTTCGTCAATTATCTGTATACTTTTATTCTGTTCATAATTTTGTTGATTTTCTCAAAACTTTGATTCTATTCGTCATTATGTCGATATTGCTCGTGAATAATATATGTTTTTTAATAAATTGCTGTTATCCCTTGTGAACAAACCACCGAACACAAAACTCCTTTTGTTTTATAATGGTAGCTAATGCTGAGGCAGGCCATAATGTAGTGATAAATAATGCAGGATGGGACATAATGAGGTGTGGCTTTGGCCCAGAGAATAATGTATGCTCGCCATAAATTATGTGACGGTTTATTAATGCGCCCGTTGAGATAATAAGGGATGGGATTGGGCGGTATTATCGGATTTTGACTAAAACTTACCCTTACAGCCCACAACACGGGCGTTTGCTGCGGTTTTCGATGAAACTTTCTTCTCCAAAAGCATCAAACAATTAAGATATTAAACCCAATACAAAAACAAAATCTTTAAAAAACCATTTGTATCTAAAATTTTACAGCACATGCATCGATATACAGGGAATGTTACTTTTAGGTAGACATATGCATATGCTGTAAATTTTTCGACATCCGTTGTTTTTTTAAAAGAATTCAATTCAAAGCTTTAAATGAGTTTTTTCCACTTACAGACTAAGCATGAAGACACGCGTATAAAAGACTGATATCAAGTGAGATTCAAATATACATACATTTTATAGTATTTTAGTGATTTATACGCGTGGCGCATGAAGTAAAATTTCGAGTTTAGAAAAGCCCAGAAAATTTGTCTCGGGTCGCTGCGCGACCCTCGACAAATTTTCACGGGGCTTTTCTAAACTCGAAATTTTACTTCATGCTTAGTCTGGGAGTGGAGAATACTCGTTAAAAGCTTCAAATTTACCTTTATAAAAAAAAAACAACGAATATCAAATGATTTAAAGAAAATAAGCTGAATTTTTTATACGTATACTTTAAAGAAAAGCTCCCTGTATGTAAACTTAAAGGAAAAAATCCCTGTATGTTTACCTTTTTCAAAATATGTAAAAATCTCAAAACACGTTATCCGTAGTGTTTGAGTCATTTTTACTTCAAGACAAAACATTAAATACTTAGGTCAACATATTTAATTTGTCATCTTTTTACTTTAAGATAAAAATATTAAATGAATGATGAATATGATAAAGTTGAAAATAATAAATATGTTGACCTAAGTATTTAATATTTTGATCTTCAAGCAAAAATAACTCAAACACTTGGACAGTGTGTTTTCCGATTTATACACATTTTGAAACACGTTTTACTTCATTTAATTTGTAATTAACCAAATCCAACTTTTCAGGCTGTAAAGTTGATATTTTGTAATTTGTTTAAAAATTACAATATTTGTAACTAAATTCCTTTTTTTGTTACCTTCTTGAATATATTCATTAGTGTCATTGTTTATTGTACAGTTCTAATTCTGGAATGTTTGGTGAATCAGCATCGAAGTCAAGTTGAGCGCGTTTATAAGAAGGAGAATAAATAAAAACCGACACATGAAAGGCTACTTTGGTCTTCACGAAGAATAACGCCCGAATGAATCACTCCAGACAAGCCAGACGTTTTCGAAACGTCTAATCTGAACCGTTCAAGTGCATCACTTACTTAGTCATTCTGATTACAAACGTCGAAAATATAATAAGTACGAGTAAATTATTTTAATCTCCAGAATGTTATCAGCAAAATGTAAATAAATACATGCGGCGTGAGATAATTTTCAAAATAATAATATTATGCTGCGTTGGGACGCTTGAAGTAAATATTTGGACTTTAGACACGCCTGCAAAATCAGAATTTCGGGTGAAGACATAGATTAGGAATATTACTACTTACTCTATGGTGAAGATAATAGAGAGTATTTTTTTGTTTCTTTATAAAGCATCTCCCAAAATTATCGCAAGATTTGAATTAAATAGAAAACACAGTTTTTAGTCTATTAATTGTTATTTTTTATTGAATCATAAAGTACTATCCTCTGTACTTTATGATTCAATAAAAAAATAACAATCTAAAGACTAAACACTATTTGTGGAATAACACTTCGGGCAAATGCCCTCCACCGCTTTGCTGGCACATACGCACTCTTTTGTCGAAATTTTCCATGACCATTCTGCATAAATATGGCTGAATTTCGTTGATGCTGCGTTTAATTTCCTTCTGTAACGCATGTATGGTGGGGTGTTGACATAGACCTTTGACTTCAAGTAACCCTATAAATAGAAATCTAATGGTGTTAAATCATACGATCTATAGGGGCCAATTCTGACTACCGAAACGAGAGCGTACACGGCCAGGAAATGTCGCTTGCAGTAATTGAATTGTTTCACGGGCTATATGGCTTCTGGCACCGTCCTGTTGAAATCACATATTGGCCACAATAATATCATCCAATTTCGACAGAAAAAAACTGTGTTATCATGTCGCCCAATTGAGCACCAGGCTGAGGCTGGTTAAGCAGTGACTGTTAACTGCTTAACCAGCCTCATTTTCATAAAAATGTATGGCCCAATGATGCCTCCAGCCCATAATCCGCACCAAACAGTTGTGGATGCATTTGTTTTTCGACAATTACATGTGTGTACATGTTTATGTCCTTCTAACAATGAACATTTCAGTGAAAAATGGTAAATTTATTGATAGTATCAAAAAACTACTTCAAATTTCTACGATAACGAAAGATACCATTGGGTACCATTTTTACCATGTAAATCCCTATAGCCATACTTAAATAAAACGCACGGTATACCAAGTTTCAACAAGATTCCGAAGCTCACACAAAATTTCTACCACTCTGAAAAAGTACAACTTTTTACTTTTGAGTAGTGTATAATTGGTTCGCTATTTTACATTTCTGACGTTTTACTAAATATGACATATTTTTTAAATTTGTTTGCGAAAATCCTGGCTACATCCATGGCCACTGTACTTAGTTCTTCATCTTGTTAATAACTAAAAAGATAAAGTAAGAAGTTTCCGAATAAAATAATCCCTACATTCACGATGTCTCCATATTTCTAAATAATAATAATAATAAATGCAATTTGTTATTACTTGTGTTTTTTTGGCAGACGCGAGTCGATCAATAAATTAATTTTCCAAGACTCGACCTAACCAAGGACGGCACATTTTGTAATTTTCGTTCAAACTGTCGATATTTTACCCCGAATGGTCCTCATCAATTATTCAGCGGCGAGCATTCATCCATTTGACACCCACAGGAAATAGCGGGAATTTTTTTGCATAAAAATTTATCGACGTCAATCTGCCCGGATAATGAAAATCTTTAATATTTCACACGCAAAAAAAGTCGACTCTTTCATCCAGGTTGAATTACTAAAAGGGTAATCGACTGAAATTCAGTCAATATAATTTGGTAATATTAAGCGAAATTCAATAGGCAATCGAAAAGATGAATCGTTTTTGAATTCGATTAAATTAAATAAATTAATCTTTAATCAATTCCTCACTTAACCAGCGGTGAAACATTTTAAATTATAAACTATTAATTAAAATACTTGGTATTGTTTCAATGATTTTGAAGTAAAACAATACCAAGTGTTTTAATTAACAGTTTATAAATAAATGAAGATTAAACAGGTTTCTTTTTTGATTTTTATTATTATTTCAGTAAATTAAATAATACAGTTGTTTCGTTCAACCAATTTAATACTACAATTTTTCTGTAACAGCAAACACTTGTTGTATAATTCAATGTCCGTCGGGGTATTAGCCCGGGAAGTAGTTGTTTCAATGAGTGTTTGATATAGTCTTTGTAAGATTAACTTGTTGTAGATTGCGAAAAGAATCGCACTTTTAATGTTTGAAGTATTCTGCAACCAAGAATTGGCAATTTCATTTATACTTATGTTTCAACGGTAACGTGACCGCCAGTCTAAGGTGTCAAATTGTTTAGAGGGAATGGCAAAGCTGTACTGATGAGAGATAAATCTCGAAACGCGTCTATAGATGGCCTGAATAATTTGACCCAAATTGTTACATTTGCAGTAGGTTACTGTATGTAACAGCAAACACTTGTTGTATAATTCAATGTCCGTCGGGGTATTAGCCCGGGAAGTAGTTGTTTCAATGAGTGTTTGATATAGTCTTTGTAAGACTAACTTGTTGTAGATTGCGAAAAGAATCGCACTTTTAATGTTTGTCTATAATTTTTCTGTATAAATTATATAAAAATCGTGTTTAATATAACGTGTTTAGTATATTGTACAACGAGCATATAATGATAGCTATTAATCACGAGAACGAGGTTTGCGAAACGAGCCGAAGGCGAGTGAAGCAAGTCATTCGAGTGATTAATAGCTATTATATGCGAGTTATACGCTATACTTTGTTCACGACAACAACAATACATAACACATATATTATATGTATTTGTCAAATACGCGTCAATCCTAATGGTCGGTTTTGTTTTATAATAATTTGACAGATAAATGATGACAGATTGCGGTACTATGATTTGAATGTGTAAAAGGGTTAATTCCACTTTAACACAAATAATAACTAGCGTTCAACAATAAATAATAATCACACAGTCTACCCTTTCGCCTAAGTTAGATAGAAACACGCTCTTCGCACAAAAAACAAACTCTTCCGTTTGGATAGAGTTTTCACGGTGTTAACCTTTGTTCCGCTTTAAAAAACACTCGCGACGCATAAAAGCACAATTGTTTAACCGATTTAAGAATGATTTCTGTTTACAAACACTTTTTCGCGGGTTAAGCTAGTGAGAACGGCGAAGATGTTGACGCGTACCTTGTACTTTAACAAAATGGCGTCGACGACGTCATCACCACCATGGTCAAATGAAAGACAAGAGAAGCTGATTTGACCAGCACAGCGCTGTTAGTACATAGCGCCAAAAAATCGATCTAGGTAATTATTTATATTCGTGTTAAAAAAAACACATTTAACACATAAATCCTGTGTTTAATCTACCTGAGTGTTAAATGTACCCCATTTATGCTATCCACACAATTAAATAATGCACATATTATAACATTATCGTAAACAAAGTAAATTTAAATAAAATTTTGAAACCTAATTATTTCTTATTAACACTGAAAATCGTTGATACCAAATATGTGATCTCGTCTTATTCTAATTCAAGATGATGTGTGTCTTTTTGACCTTTAAAATAATTCAGTGTCTTATACGCGTGGCGCATGAACTAAATTTCATGCTTAGAAAGTCCTGAAAATTTAGACCGGTCGCCTCATAACGCTATGTGACCAATCCAAATTTTCAGGTTCTTCTAAACACGAAATTTTACATCATGCTCAGTCTGGGAGTGGAAACCCTCGTTTGTTTTGTCATTATTCCAATAATTTTTCATACATTTAATAACTTTTACCTTGAATAAGTTTCTCATCTTTCACGTGATGTTTCATCACTTGCAAGATGAAAAACATATTCAAGGTAAAAGTTAATAAATGTAAAAAAATGTAACTATAATTTTAAAAAGAAAACAGTTCCTTTAGAACAATTTAAAGTGGAAACAAGTTGGAATCAAACATCAAAATATTATGTTTAATTAATTTCTCACTTAACCCGTGGAGAAACATTTAAGAATATAATTATGAATATTTAATTAAAACACTTGGTTTGTTTCACTGAATCAGTAAAACAAAATAAGTGTTTTAATTAAATATCCAGAATTAGAACCAAAACATTAAAAAAAAAAAAAAATTAATCGTTTTCTTTTATAATCAGAACTTTTACCTCTAAAACGAAGATATTGTGATTTACTGGAAAATTATCGCTAAACCGGTTTAGGTTAACAAATTTACTGAATTACCAGTAATTTAAATAGTCGGTAAATTCACAATCCCTGGTAGGTACATTCCTAACATGCTTAAGTCAGGTAACAAAAAGTAAAAATCGTAATCATTTCTGACATGCTTAAGACAGCTAAGAATAAACATAGGGAATAAAAAAAATGTTGACTTAAATTAAAAAAATTGCATTACATACAGGGATTTTTTCTATAAGTATTTTTTCTATAAGTATTAGGTTTATTTATATCCTGATGTATAAGCTGTAAATTTTCAGGCATTCATCGATTATTCAAAAGCGTTCAATTTGAAGTGTCTAACGAGTGTATCTACTCCTTGGTAAAGCATGAAGTAAAATTTCGAGTTTAGAAAAGCCTGAAAATTTGGTTTGGTCGCTCCGCAAAGCGGAGCGGCCAAACCAAATTTTCAGGCTTTTCTAAACTTGAAATTTTACTTCATGCGCCACGCATATAAAACACTCAAACACTGAACAGTTTTTAATATTTCAAAACTTAACATTTTTAATGTAATTAACAAATTTAACGAAATCATTTTTATTGCAATCGTTTTAATGTAATCATTTTAATTTTAGTAAATATTGTTGTTTTTTCATTAACATTGACATTGAGTTATCAGTAGGTAATTACATATTAATACAAAAAATCTTTTACATAAATAGAATTGGAGATTATATCCATTTTGATTATAATATGTATTTAATAGGCACCATTAAAGTTAAATTCGATAATTTTAATCCGTTTTAATGGTGCTAATATAAAATTACTCGCGTACATAATTTATCTTATCGGGTTTTCCCGGGATTCGCTTGTTGTTAATCAATTATTAAGCTGCAGTATCAATAATAAATTAATACTAATTTATTTTTAAGCGAACGCTTAATCATTTTACTTTTTTCGATAATATTAAGAAATTATCGCAAATCCAAATTAACAAAACAAAAGCCAACAACCGGATAATTTAAAATTGTTCAATTAAAATTGATTAATATTTGGCAATTATATTATTTACTATTTTCTTATAGATATGTAACTAGTTAAATTCCTTTATCTTCACTGTTTTGTTTTAATTCTAAATGTACATTTCAGGCACAATTTGCCCTTTTTTAATAGTTCAAGTTTTTAGGTGAAAAGGGGCACATCGTGCCTAAAATGTACATTTATAATTAAAATAAAACAGTGAAGATAAAGGATTTTAACTACTTACATATCTATAACTAATACTTCACGTAACTGCAACAAGAATATCATTACTACTTTCTTAATCAACTTAAAAATATGTAATTATGTTGTACTTACAGAAAATTCAAAATGATATAGTGGGTAAAGTTAACAACCGGATAACATTAAATTGTTCAGGTAAAAATTGATTAATATTGTGTAATTATATTTGTATGATGAAATATTTTCATTGCACCATATTTCTTAAAGAATGCTCAAGAAGAGAATGTTGAACGATTATTTCTTCCCAGTAGTTATCGAAAACCAACTGGAAGAATTCTGGTTCCAACAGGACGGCGCTGTGCCAACGACACAATGGCGGCATGCAAGAGCAGTTTAGTGAGAAAGTTATTTCAAGAAATGGTCCTGTAAAGTATCCAACAAGATCTCTGGATTTGATGCCGTGAAAGAAGCCCTTTCTGCGGGGTTGTGTGAAGTCAAAGATCTACGCTAACAATCCAAGAACAATTGAGGATTAAAAACCTAATATCAGATGTGTTATTTGTGAGATACCGGCCCAAATGTGTGAAAACGTAATAATAAATTTGACTGATCGACTGAGCTATTGTCAACAAAATCTTAGTGCACATTTGACCGATATTATTTTCAAAACATAATTGTAATTAGTTGATCTCTAGAATAAAAAGAAAATATTTTGGCCATGCATCAATGTTTGTGTTCTATTTCATTTTAAAATCCTAAAGCACTAAAGTTAACACATTTCCTTTCTACCCTGACTTCATTAACTTCTATCTGTTTTCAATCATTAGATTTAAATGTCCCTATTACCCAATAAAACTCATGGATTTTTTCAGGAATATATAGTTATTCCTGAAAAACTCCATTTGTACATTATTCTTGATAATAGCATTAAACCGAAACTAGTAGAAAATAAAATACATATAAGCAAAACAAAACCAAGTGAATTTAATTCACAAACCAATATACTTTTGAAAATGTTTTACCAAGTGATTAATGAGAAAAAAAAGTATTAGCAAAAAATAGATTCTGGTTGAAACAGAACATCTTCAATTGTTTGGCACGTCAAATGTTAAGTTTGCCTTTCTATCATCATGACATTCATGACATTCATGACGCCTGTCGAAATACTTTAAATTCGTCAATTTTATGAAAATGCTTACCTATTTAAAGAAGAAACATTTTGGACTTCTAATAGTGGGCGAAAAGTTTGCAATAAATGTAAGTGAAAGAAGTATAAATGATTGCCAATTCTTGGTTGCAGAATACTTCAAACATTAAAAGTGCGATTTTTTCGCAATCTACAACAAGTTAGTCTTACAAAGACTATACCAAACACTCATTGAAACAACTACTTCCCGGGCTAATACCCCGACGGACATTGAATTATACAAATTGTTTAGAGGGAATGGCAAAGCTATACTGATGAGAGATAAATCTTGAAACGCGTCTATAGATGGCCTGAATAATTTGACCCAAATTGTTACATTTGCAGTAGGTTACTATATGTAACAGCAAACACTTGTTGTATAATTCAATGTCCGTCGGGGTGTTAGCCCGGGAAGTAGTTGTTTCAATGAGTGTTTGATATAGTCTTTGTAAGACTAACTTGTAGATTGCGAAAAGAATCGCACTTTTAATGTTTGTAAGTGAATGAATAATTGAAATGTTGGAAATAAAGATGATTCCTAGAGATTGATCACTTACAATTTGTTGTAGAACCAAAAGGAAATTATTGTGATTGTAAACGTATATTTTCTTGAATATTTTTACTAATTGAATGCTGAGCACATTGTTAATATACAAATTTAACTGAGGTTTACGGTTCTGTCGGTTTCAGTTTATTCTCGCTTGTCGTTTCTTCTTATAAAATAATTTGATTGCGCACTGATAGGTTTGTCAAATAAAATCAAACAAAAACGAGGATATGCGTTTATGATACTGTGTTCTATTTTTTGTGACGTCAGGGTAAAAGGGTAATGTGTTGACTATAGTTGGATCACCCTTTACCTCACTAAACGTTCTAAGAATATAACTATGTTCACACTAACGTCTCGTAAAATTTCTGCAATTAATAAAACTTCACACAGAAACCGCATTTTCTACAAAAAATTGACTCTTCTTACCTTAACCCCCCCCCCTATCAAAAACTTCTCTCGAATCATCAACGATACAAAACCGACATCTGCTGCATTCACGCAACAACAGGAAAATAATCCAAAACCAGTAAATCATACTCGAGCAAAAAAAGGTATTAATCATTACGTATTTAAAACGGGATTTTCGTAAAATCCGAAGAGGGTGTAACTGAAAAGGCACTCACCACGCTTTTTCAAAAATGGGCGCAACATGAACACAAAGAGAGGGCTGCTTTACCTGCAACAGAGAAAAAAAATAGAATCATTAGTCATCCGTCTTTTTCGAGACTTTCGAAAGTTTTTGGTGTAATTAATTTTATTTTGGGTCGGCAGATTGGGCGATTGTTAGATGCTTAAAGGTGTTTTGGGAATGCTTTGAATTGCAATAAGGAATTTTTGAAAATTAGTAAAAAGATGTTTTTGGTGGATTTATAGGTGTGCATAGAAGTAGTTAAAAAGTTCTAAAAGCTAATGTTAACAAATTAACGGCCGAGCAATTGTAGAGTTAACTATAACAGTTTATTTTAGATAAAATTTGCACTTCTTTTATGATTTCTATGAATGACTTAGTATATTATCTAATGGGAAGTTTTTTTTTCAAGTATGCATAATGTATACGCTGTACATTTTCAGGTATTCGTCGATTTTATAAAAGCGTCCAATTTTAAGTTTCGAACGAGTGCTTCCAATCTCAGATTAAGCTCTTGAGCTAATTACTTAAATAACACTTATAAAAACATGTTTAATCAATTAGACAAAAAATTCAACAGCGTGGTTTGTTTATATAATAATACAGAAATAAAATAAAATTTTAGACAGTTTACCAATGCTTGAATTTGTTTTATGAAATAACATCTACCGTTATTTCATAAAACAAATTCAAGCATTGGTAAACTGTCTAAAATGTTATTTTATTTCTGGGAAACATTTTATTGATACATGAACAAAGTTGGCAATCCCATTAAAGTATAGCTATTTTTTCAAAATATTTCATATAAAGACAAGGATAAAGATCTAATTATGTATATACATTGTTTTTTTATAAAATAATTTAATTTTAAACTTTTCTGAATACACTCATATTATCACTCCTTGATTAATTTATTTATTCATTTATTAACCCAACAGAACAACGTTCCAATTACAGGAAAAATTTACAATAATTTAAATTCACATATAAAATATCACATAAATCATATAAACATAAATCTTACACAAAAATAACAATAAGATGTGACTAAAAATACAAAGTATATATATACACACACATGATACAAGTAAACACATACAAGTTTTAAATTATCATGATATCACAAAGGTTCACAGCGTACGAATTATATCATTTTATAAAATAAATAGTATCTATGACCTATTACGCTACAAATATTGCATTAAATTATCTAGAGATACGATCATTTCAATCATGTTTTTCTTTGAATCATGAAATATGTCGCAAAGCTGAGACACTTGGTTATAATTTGAAACCATAATTGATAAGGGTGATCTTCTCGGTTAAGCAATTGTGCTTTTATCCGTCGCGAGTGTTTTTTTTAAATCGGAACAAATATTAACACCGTAAAAGCTCCATCCAAACGGAAGAGTACGTTTTTTGTGCAAAGAGCGTGTTTCTATGTAACTTAGGCGAAAGGGTAGACTGTGTGAGTAATATTTATTGTTGAACGATTGTTCATATTTGTGTTGAAGTGGAATTAACCCTTTTACACATTCAAATCATAGTACCGCAATCTGTCATCATTTATCTGTCAAATTATTATAAAACAAAACCGACCATTAAGACTGACGCGTATTTGATAAAAATATATATAATAAATGTTATGTTATAGTGTATAACTCGCATATAATGGCTATTCATCACTTGAACGACTTGCTCCACTCGCCTTCGGCTCGTTCAGCAAAGCTCGTAATTAATAGCTATAATTATATACTCGTTATACAATATACTATTCTGAAATTCTCATTTATTTACTTCCCACGCCATTTTATGTTTAGTGTTTAAGAGTTATTTTAATGTTTAGATATCAATATAGATAATTAATAATGACAATTGTAAGACAATTGTAACAGTAACTTTATAATTCAAGCATATTTTCATTTTTTAATATATAATTTTAAAATAAATGATATCTCAAATGGACATAAGAAATAAAACAAACATCAACTCTATTTATTTTATGTCATACATTTTACAATAAAGGAAACTGAAAAATAGGTGACTAATTGATCATCTAACGAGGGTTTCCACTCCAAGACTAAGCATGAAGTAAAATGTCAAGTTTAGAAAAGCCTGAAAACTTGCATTTGCAGGGGCGCGCGAGCGATGCGACTCGAGAACCGGCAAATCCAAATTTTCAGACTATTTTAAACTCGAAATCTTACTTCATGCGCCACGCGTATAAAACACTGACTTCAAGTGAAATCTTCCAGCAATTAATTAGAGTGAAATAAGTTCAGTATGATAATTATCAATTGTTTAAAAGTGTTTTAATGGAAACATCACCATATTTTTGTATTACTGTTATTACATTTCAATAGCACAAAAACTATTGAAATGTAATTGGATTTCAATTTAACCGTGAAATGCATCAAGTTTTGTTTTTATAGCTAAAATAAGTGCTTTAGCTAAAAAGTCCAATAAATATTGATCTTTGCTTGAATATTAGAATTTTGTAATTTATGTCCAAAATCTATACATAAATGAAAGGATTTTCATATTTTTAAAACGCATAAAAAAGCTACAGCGTAGCGAAACAATTGTAGTAAAAATAAATACAAAAAGTTTAAAATCAGAAATATTTTATTTATTAATTTATTAAAGTTAACATAATGCAACCTCTTTTGCAGCAAATCGTAATTTGTAATAAATACGTTTTCCCACATTAGATTTTTTGATATTTTTCCATTAATCTGCACATATTTTGTAATCATTTCAATTGCAAAATAAGCTAAAAGAAAAATAAAGCATTTAAGGGCTAAGTGACTTAAATGTTCTTGTAAATAAGGTCTACATAAATTTAAATAGACAATCAATCAATTTCAATAAATCTCATCGTAAAAATGGATAAATATGTGGAGACATATGGACACATATAGAGTTGTAGACGATTATGTCTTAATGAAAGTAAAACTCTTACTTTCTTGATGCAGAGAAGGAAAGTGGTCACATTATGGCGAGGCAAATTCGCGACGTCCGTTACATTCGTTGCTCCATTTTCGACGTTGAAAAAAAAAAGGCAGACCCCGATGAAACGAAACCGGTTGCGAAGGCGGGAATAATAACGAAATCATTTCGACATATTCGACAGGAAGGAAGTTTATTGATTTGCTCGGAATGCCCAAAATTACGTAAATAAATTAACGTTAGCGGACAGTTCAGGATGAAAAAACAAACATTTATATAAATTCATCAAGAAAATATTTAGTATTATAATAATAACATTGTTAAGGTACTTACACTATAGTATATTTAAAGATTACAGAAATAAATGTGTGCAGTAGTTTACATTTTTTGTCAGTTAAATTACTAAATAGGTTAATTTGATACTTTGTTTTATTTTAACTGACTTGAAATTCTTACAGAAAAATGGAAATATTTTGTTACTTAAATATTTATATTATTAAAAATATTTGTATGTGCATTTATAACTTCACAATATTTCAGTGTTTTATACGCGTGGCGCATGAAGTAAAATTTCGAGTTTAGAGAAGCCTGAAAATGTTGTTTTGGTCGGCAATTCTGACTGAAGCGTAGTACCCTACGCGAAAATACACCCATTCCGTACATTTTCACGAGGTGTAATTTTCTTCAGATCTGACATAAGCCCCCAGCCGTCATGCCATGAACCCCTTTGGGGTCCATGGACCCCAGGTTAAGAAACCCTGATCTAAATGATCATTTTAAACAAAGGTATGTAATGTTACTCAAAGCTAAAACTTCGTAAGACACATCGCGACACTAAAAAAATCAAGTAATGAAGTGGATATCACGGTTTTTAGGCCTCCAAAAAATAGCCCAATTTATCAATTTAACTTCAAAGAACTGACGTGGCTAATAAAACGGACACAATATTTTGTTTTTTAATAGAATAATTCATCCCCATATTCAGATCCTTCATTATTGCAGATTGGTCTTATAAAACATGTGAAAAATTGGGAAAATGTAACTAAAACTACGTTTTTTACTTGATGGAATTCTAAATACTGTTCGATTTGATTGAAATTTAAGGAATCCTGATGAATTTGAATAGGGAACAATATACTTGATGAAGAGCAAAATAAAAAAATATCGACTTTTTCGGCACAGTTTAATATACATATATGTATATTTAAAAGGAAAAATTCCTGTATACCACTACAATATAGATAAATGACAATAGAATTAGGCCAGATATATAATAGTAACTACATTATATTTACATAAGAACAAACTCATTAGTATTATACGATTCCAATTTACACATTATCTCGAATACAGTAATTTTAAATTGTATATTATTTTCTATAGATTTTAATCTACAAGAAACATAATTTAATATCTTACAGCATTAAGAAATTAAATAGACAAAATTAAATTAAACTTATATATCTGCAATAATTAAGTGTTAATCATTTTTACCTACTTATTCGAAATTTATATAAAACTATGTAAAATATCTAACTAAAGTGTAATATAATTACTATCGGCCAAACTTGTTGCACGCTAACAGCTTTTCAGAAACTCCCTCGCAAATTCTTAACTACAGCACATTTCAGATTCCATTACATATTTCATGTACTTTATAAATGTGAGCAGGTTTATTAAGCTTAAGCAAAAAAATCTAAAAAAAATTATTATAATTTTGAAATATAATTCCTTTATTCCACAGTGCAATATAATCGTATATAAATCTTACAATTTTTATTTTAAAATCCTGATTTCATAGATGTATATGACTAACATCAATACTAATACATAATATTTCCATACATTTTATACTATAGTATACGATCATATTTATAAACAATGGATGTAAACCTTTTAATAAATGTAACCAACAAATGAGTTTTCCCTGGCAAGCACAATATATGGTAGTTTATAGAGGGAGCGTAAATGACACATAAACATGTGCACGTACCGCCATTTCTGACATTAACTGCCAGAGGCGATGCCGTAAATATTATCGGGACATTGATTCCCTGTTCCAAGGCGATATCCTCTAGAAATACTTTAACCTTTTTGCGCACAATAAGGAGGAAAGAATTTCGGGAGCGCTTCTAACGATATAATTTTTTTTTTGGAAGGATGTCAAGAGAACCGAGTTCACATGGAGAATTTTAAAATAATCAAATAAATTGCTATTGTTAATACAGTATAAACCAAAAGTTTGGATACAATTGATATATTTTTATTAATATGTACTAAATAACAATTAAATGGCTTATTGTAATAACGTGATATGCCACAAGTAAACAAAAATGAGTTATTGGAGTTTGAAATTTTTAAATAATGTGTAAAAAATATTACTATGAAATTAAAAATTAAAGCATTTTTAATAAGTTTATTAGGTATCTCTCTGATAAATATGCTTAGAAGGGAAGGGAATACAAAAATATAATTGTCTTCTGAAAAACAATTCTATTTTAAAATAATGTTAGTTATCATATTATTGCCTACAAAAACAAGTGTAAATGTTTTTACAAGAAAATATGTAACTCTATATTGTAAACATTTGCCACCACACAAATCTGTATTAACTGTTAAAAAATGGAAAGCACTGGTTTTAAATTGAAGTTCAAAATATACGTCTTTAGCATACTGCTTTAGTAGCATATTCTGAATTTCACAATATTTCAGTGTTTTATATCCGTGGCGCATGAAGTAAAATTTCGAGTTTAGAAAAGCCCCGTGAAAAATTTTCTCGGGACGCTGCGCGACCCTCGACAAATTTTCTACGCGGGGCTTTTCTAAACCCTTAAATTTTACTTCATGCTTCACCTGGAAGTGGAAAACAAAGAGTGTTGTAAAGCTTCAAATTGAACTCTAAAAAAAGAAACAACTCAAGATATCCTATTGGTTTCTTCTTTTTAGACCTTAGTCGAGCATTCGACTATGTCGATAATGAAATACTGCTCGCAAAACTGAACCTGTATGGAATCAGAGGAGTCGCCCAGCTGTGGTTTAGCTAATATCTAGAAAACAGAAAACAGTGTGTTCGTATTACCAAAAATAACTCCAAAACCTTGTCATCATCGCAAATATAAAACTTGGTGTGCCTCAGGGCTCTATCTTGGGACCAATTCTATTTATCATTTTCATAAATGACATTGTCAATATGGTACCTAGCGATATATTTATGTACGCTGACGATACATCGGTTGTCGTGAGTGATCGGAATGATAATTGATCTGTTGATTGATAAATGTAACATCACTCTACTAAACTTATATAATTGCTTTTATAATAATAAATAGTTAATTAACTCAACTAAAACTTCTTACGTGTGATCCAGAACTAAACAATAAAAACTAAACGATAACTTAAATATAAACTTGAATAATATGCCACTGAACTGCAGTAATAAAATCCTGATAATGCTGTAAAACGCGAAACTAGTCGAGTAAATAGTAAAGTAAAAAATTGTGAAACAAACCAAGTGTAATTTAATTTAAACCAAGTGTAATTTAATTTAAACCTTCATTATCAATAAAATAAAATTCTTAGGACGAGATCGATAGCTGTGTGCACTAGAAAAATCAGTGCGGTAATGTTATTAAGAGTCTGAATAAAATATCGTATCAAATGAAATGTTTAAGAACTGTTCTAAATATTGATCAGCTGACACATGTTTACTATGCTAATGCACATTCTAGACTGGTTTACGGCCTGTGTTTTTGGGGCACTTGGCATTCCGTATTTGTTGCTCAAAAACAAATTATAAGATCTATGGCTGGTATCCCAAGGACACAGACATGTAAACCATTTTTTCAAAAATTCAAAATTTTGCCATTTCCATCTTTAGTAATTTTTGAACTGTTGCTATATACTTATCGAAATAGGCAACGATTTTTAATTAACACTGACAGTAACAGTACGAGAACAGTTAAAGACATTCATTTTGCCCGCCACCGCCTAAATGTTTCTAAATTTTCTCCGAATATATTGGGAAATTATACAACAATTTACCAAGTAATTTTAAACATATTACTTCTATAAATATATTCAAAAAAACATTGAAAGCATATCTGTTAAACCATATGCACTATAACTTAAATGAAATTAAAATGTAATTATCGTATTGTATTTCTATGACGCTTCCAATGCTATAACACTATACAGAGAGTTTTGTATAACACCGAACATTTTCATAAAATACGATTTGACACCTTTAATTTTTAAGTTATGTGTAAATTGGGTTGCCTTCATGACCATTACAAATTGTAGCTAATCAATTGCAATTAATGCCTGAATGTCCCAATTACAGCGTATATGCCGTAAATCTTTAGATAATCGTTATTTTTAAAAAGGAGTTCAATTTGAAACTTAAAATGAGTGTGTTCCACTCCCAGACTAAGCATGAAGTAAAATTTCGAGTTTAGGAAAGCCTGAAAATTTGGTTTGGACGCGTAGCGCGAAGCGCGGAGCGGCCAAACCAAATTTTCAGGCTTTTCTAAACTCGAAATTTTACTTCATGCGCCACCGGTACAAAACACTGACATATTACGAAGTTTAAAACACACCGCTGAACTTTACATTGAATCAGTGTTTTGTGCCGGTGGCGCATGAAGTAAAATTTCGAGTTTAGAAAAGCCTGAAAATTTGGTTTGGCCGCTCCGCGCTTCGCGCTACGCGACCAAACCAAATTTTCAGGCTTTTCTAAACTCGAAATTTTACTTCATGCTTAGCCTGGGAGTGGAAAACACTCGTTTAAAGCTTCAAATTGTATTCTTTTAATAAACCGAGCGTGGTAAAATGTACAACGTCTGCATACGTATACTTAAAAGAAAAATTATCGTTATGAATATGTTCGGTGTTACATGAAACTCTCTGTATGTGTATTGTATATTAGTCCATGGAATAAAGATTATTATTATTATTATTTCTTTTATATTTCACTTGCTTTTTAGCGTATATGTAGGCTCACACCGGGGTATTGCTACCAACGGTGAGGCATTTGTGAGCTGATATAGCCGAAACTTTGCGTCTACGCGCTTTGGTCTTTGGTCTTCTAATTATGCTGCACGTCTTTAATATTACAGCTTTCTGCATGGGTATGAATATATTTTTGTGTAGGTTTAGTTTTGAGGTGCTGTCATGCAGTGTTTTAGGTATCTCTTCGCTTGCTTCAAGTATTACTGGGACGATGACGACGGAGTCCAATGCCCACATTTGTTTTATTTCATCTGAGAGTGGTAAGTATTTGTTGTTGTTTTCACTATGTGATCTTTTTATATTTTCAGGAAGAGGGACGACGATATCTATTATGTAAGCCTTTCTTTTGTTCTTTGAGTAGCAAGACTATATCTGGGATATTGTTAGGGATTGTTTTGTCCGTGATTATCTTTCTATCCCAGTATAGTCGTGCCACTCCGTTCTCTAATGTTGGCAGAGGCTCATACTGGTAGAATGGCACTAGTGTTGCATGTTCCAGTAGATGCATTCTAATCAGCTCTTGGTGCACAATCTTGGCTACATAATTATGCCTTTCCAGGTATGCTTGGGGCGCCAAAACTTCGCAACCTCTTATCAAGTGGTCCAGACTTTCTTCTTTTTTCTGGCATAGACGACCGTAGGGCGTCAATTTTTCTACTCCTTTTTTTCTACTAATAATTATTTCTACCTTATTCTTTTTCCTACTGCATAAAAAATTCTACTAATTTCTTTTTCTACCAATATTAATTTATTGAATTTTCGAACATTCGAAAAACATTAGAACACTGACATCTTCATGACAACTTCACGTTCATTCATAATTTGACACATTTGTAACTTTGATAATATTCTTTCAAATTCTTTTAAAATTATGGACGTGGAACTGATTAAAACATCTCGAAGTACATTGTTGCACATTGGGGGATATTTGTATTCCAAAAACAATGAAAAAAACGGGCGAGTAAATTGGAAGTGCCGCCAATATCCGGAGTGCAGCGCTCGAGCGGTGACCCGTTCTTATTTAACCCACGGTCAAGCCGTTGAACTCTTGAGGGGTCCGGATGAATCGCCTAACTAGGGACATGCACCCAACATGGAAGAAGTCGAAGCCGAGAAAATAAAGGTTGAATTAATGAATCAGGTTGGTGGTATGGTGTTCACGGGGTTTTTACCTTCAGAATCGCCTGACACGCAAAGCGGAAGATCACCCGGAAGCTCCACCTGTGCAACTGCTCCGGAGCGAATTGCATGATGTGCCTTCCGAAATATTAGCCTTGCTTCCTGATCGACCTAACATAACCAGAGCTATCCAACGCCAAAGACTCCAAAACATGCCGACCAACCCCACTGACATAAATGATTTGGAAGAAATTCCACAAAGGTATCGGGATACGGCAGGTGGCGAAAAATTTTTGCTGTACGATTCTTGGGATACGGATGAAATAGAATCGGTCGGGCGACTAATCATTTTTGCGACAAAAGAAAATTTGAGGCGCCTCATGAGAAGTTCCAATCGGTACGTCGATGGGACCTTCAAGGTAGCTTGATTGATTTGATTTAAATTTTGATTTGATTTGATTTGATTTCGGTTTATTCGGTTGATTCCGGTTAATTTTATTTTCAGGTCGTGCCTCATATTTTTTTCCAACTTTTCGCCATCTTAGCCTCTTTCCAACAAATTTGCCGTGGAGTAACCCACATTGTGGCATTACCGCTAGTATACGCCTTAATGGACGGTAAAAAAGAGGTGGCATACGAAAAAGTATTTGCAGTGGTTAACGCTGCATGTCAAACATCTGGGATTCCTCGTACTGTGCCGGTTGTCGTTATGACAGATTTCGAAATGGCCATTATTAATGCAGCTAAATCCATCGGCAACACTACTGTCAAGGCTTGTTTCTTCCACCTACGTCAAGCAGTGTTTCGACGCATTCAAGAACATGGTCTACAACAAGCTTATAGTGACCGAAATGATGAGCGAAAAATTAAGATAGCTGCCCAAATGATGTGCGCAACCGCATTTGTGCCAATCGAAGATGTCGTTCGAACCTTCGCTGCTTTTGAGCGACAAGCTGCGGAAGATTTCAAACCGATCATAGATTATTACGCGGTAATTAATGTATAATTAATATACAACTTCAGTTTTTTACACCTTTCTGATTCTGGCAGGAGAACTATGTACGCGGAAGAACTGCGCGAGGTAGACGACGCGCTACATCACCAAGATTTCCACCAGAGCTGTGGAATATGTACGATGCAACTCTTCAAAATTTATCCCGAACCAACAATGATTCTGAAGGCTGGCATAACCGGTTCCAAATTGTTGTGGGCAAAAATCATCCGAGTTTATACACATTTATGAAAGAACTTTTAAAAGAACAAGCGGACACTGAGTGTATGATCCGTGAACTGGATTTAGGCAAACGAATTAAAAAAGACGGGAATCAATCGAGACAGCAGCAAGAAGACCGAATCAGCAACGTGAAACGAAGAACGAAAAAATGAAATTTTATTGTACCTTAAAGACGTCGGACTTACATTACATTTTAATAAAAATTCAGTTTTTCATTGACGTTTGAGTATTATTATTTTAGGTAGATAATAACAATAGTAGAAAAAAATTAGTAGAAAAATCGGAGTAGAAAAAATGGAGTAGAAAAAATGGAGTAGAAAAAACGTCGTACAAACATAGACGATACATGGCTTGCACATTCTGTTTGAGGATGTGTTTCCTGTAGGATCTGGTGGGTACCACTTGGTCTTGTATAGCTATTAGTGATCCCTCTGTTTCTTTGAAGAGATTACCATCCTCGATCCATCTGAGTGTACTGTACATGTCAATGTGTTCGCTCTCAAGCATTGCCCTATATTTCCCATAAAGTGGCTTACCTTTCCATCGGCTGATAAGGTCCGTAATTTCCTCTGCGTTTGCTAGCGGTTCGTAGGCTTTGTTAGCTAGCTGGAGTGGAGATGCTCTGCTGTCCTGTTTTACTACAGCACTGTGGAGGTTACTTGTTAGTGCCCGTTTATAAAAGTACTTTCGCAGGTTATTCACCTGAGAGTAGTGTCTGGCATGGGCGCTGGGGATACCTCTTCCTCCAAGTTTTCTCGGTAAATGGAATCTCTCAACTGCGCTGTGCGGGTGGTGGGATCTGTATTTCCGGAATTCTTTTCTTGTTTTTGTGTCAATGTCTTTAAGTTCCGTATCTGTCCACTGTATAACCCCAAAGCTATATGTCAATACCAGAGCTGGCCAGGATTCGAATCCTTTTAGAGGATTAAAAAGAGGCATTCGAATCCTTTTAGAGGATTAAAAAGAGGCATTCGAATACTTTAGTTAAACTGGATTCGTGATCCGGATTCGTTACATAACGAAAGGAGTTTTGAGAGGATTCGTATTCGAATCCAAATAAAAGGATTCGAATACTTACAAAAGGATTTGAGTCGTCAAAAATAATTCGAATTAATTGTGAGGATTAACATAAAACATTTGTTTCGTGTGTTTTTAAATTTCTCGTTAAATTAGTGTTTTATACGCGTGGCGCATGAAGTAAAATTTCGAGTTTAGAAAAGCCCCGTGAAAATTTGTCTCGGGTCGCTGCGCGACCCTCGACAAATTTTCTACGCGGGGCTTTTCTAAACTCGAAATTTTACTTCATGCTTAGTCTGGGAGTGGAAACGCTCGTTCGAAACTTCAAACTGATTGCTTTGATAAGAACAGTAAATGACTGAAAATGTTTTTAGAGATAATAATCTAGTTTTCAAAATTTTGTTTAACATTATTTGAAGTAAAACTGACAAGGTAGCCACAATCTTTAACATTTCAAAGTTTTCCGACATTTTGCTGATTCAAGATTTTTTACCCTGACCTTTTAATATAACTTTCTTCTGTGAGAAACCTCCAGTTTGTTAAATTGTTTTTGTTGTTTTTGTCAATATTTAAGCTGGTTTTATAAATTATTACGTGTTTTGTAATTTTTATGATGCCTGTTGATTTTGACAAATTTAATAATATCATATGGCTATTTTGTTAGTGTTTTGGTCAATTTGAATAAAATACCATGACTTTTCTCTGACTTTTCCGGTTTTAATGATATTCAGTGAATTTTCTATTTACGTAATTTTCAGGCAGATAGAGTTCAATTTGAAGTTTTGAACGAGTGTTTCCATTCCCAGACTAAGCATGAAGTAAAATTTCGAGTTTAGAAAAGCCCCGCGTAGAAAATTTGTCGAGGGTCGCGCAGCGACCCGAGACAAATTTTCACGGGGCTTTTCTAAACTCGAAATTTTAGTTCATGCGCCACACGTACAAGACACTGATTTAAAGTGAAGTTCAAAAACACACACATACGTCTTTGATCAGAGTAACAACACAGATTATCAACGATGTTCAGTGTTAATAACAAATAATTAGGTTTTGAAATTTTTCCTTAAAACAACCGATAACGATAATTATATGTTAATGGTTACAAACAAATAATAAAATCAAATTTATTCTTAAAGGATTTGTATTCGTGATTCGAAAAAACGGGATTCGAATCTATGATTCGAATCATATTTATCTTTTACGAATCCTTTATTCGAGTATTGGTAATTCGAATCATATTAAGTGATTCGGATTCGTGATTTGAATCCTTTTTACAAGGATTCGTCCCAGCTCTGGTTAATACTGATGTGGCATATGTATTTATTGCTGTTGTAGTGTTCCGCGCCGACAGTTGTGTATTTAATAATGCTCTTACTCTGCTTATGTAGGTGTTTCTTAGAGTTTCCTTGGTTGTTTTCTGGTCGATTCTTTGTGCTTGCATAAACCCGAGGTACTTGTACTTCTCGTCCTGTTCCATGCCCACTATTCCATTTGGCTCGTCTTCTATCCCATTCCCATCATGGTTATTATTATTATTATTATTATTATTATAAGTACCGTCTCGGCTCACTTTCATGGTAACATTGCAGAAGGCTGTACCTAAGCTCATCTGTCCACTCAAATCGTCTTTGTTCATTGCGAGGGTTGTCATCATGTGGAGGCACATCTTTTACCCCGCCATCTTGCCTTTCACCTTTATCCGACTGAGGCCGATTTTGGGGTTTTTAGGAAAATGTATATATGAAAGAAAAACTCTCTATATATTGCTCACATTCAAAAATACTCAAAATGGCTACATAATTATGCCTTTCCAGGTACGCTTGGGGCGCCAAAACTTCGCAACCTCTTATCAAGTGGTCCAGACTTTCTTCTTTTTTTGGCATAAACGACCGTAGGACGTCAATTTTGGGGTTTTTAGGAAAATGTATATATGAAAGAAAAACTCTCTATATATTGCTCACATTCAAAAATACTCAAAATTTAGAAGACTGATACAAAACATGTTATATTAATATAGTTTCTGTTATTTTTGCTTATTTAAAATGGTATGGTTCCAATTCGATGTTGTTTATATTTTTTGATTGTATGGCTTATCATGTTATGACAATAAGCCTTTCAATTGGTATATGTTTATTAATAAGTAATAAATAGTAATGTTCCTAAATACAGATTGTAATTATTGATATTATTCTAATTTTGTTGTAAGTCAGATTAAATTTAAATTATTTTATTTTTATTTAATTCCAGAGGACACCACCAATTCCTCGTCGGAAACAAATACCTTCCCCTCAAAAAAAATCTTAAAATTCTTTCCTCGAAATCCAACACCCAAAGCGAAAAACATGTCCCAGGCAAAACCGCACTTCCTCCACCCAACACGATTACATATTTTTTTCCTTACCTTCCCAACCCTCCGGCCCTTCCCTTCTCCCCCTCCTAACAGCGTACCTTTTTCTCAGAAACGAGGCGCTCGCGTTTAAAAACCCACCCTCACCCCCCGCATTTCAGCGTTTTATCGAGAGGAAAACGTCTTCGCGGAAAAGAGCATCCGGCCCTTATTCATATCCGAGGCCCACGACGAGTGTCTTATTACAGTTTATTTCATAATACCGCTTTTATGCAAAGTTAAAATCTCATTTGAAAGTAAAACTCGTTTCCAGCGAGTCGGGAGGGTTTTATTGCCTACGTGAGAAGATGGAGATTCGAGTTTTTGGTGGTACTCGAGGAAGAGCGTACCTGTAATTAAATCCAGGGAATGGATGTTGAGTGTTTTTTTTACAGTGGATTCGTTTTTTGTTAAAGAGTGTCTTTACACGATTTTCTTGTAGGGTGGTCGTGACAAAGGGGTTATTAAAATAGGACTAAGGGTGATGGTTGATGGTCATATAATGAGAAAAAATGTGTAAATCAACTCATCTTACAACCCATGGACGTAGCCAAGCCCTCACCTTCGAGATCAAATATTTAATAAATTTAAATCATACATTTTAAAATACAGGATTACTACAAAGGAAATAGATACTTTCAATGTTTTATTAATCTAAAACTAATAATGTTATTATGAAATCGTTTACACTGTTTAAAAAAGTTATTCTTAAAGTTTACTTTTGATACACACAGGGTGTCCCAATTAAGCAGTATATAATTTATATATTTTATAAAAATTATCAGGAAATAAAAGAATATACAAGGATTCTTTTCATCTAATTTTCAAAGATTTGATTAGCGGTATATTTGAACTTTGCTTGACATCATTGTGTTTTCAAATTTATAAAAGCCTGAAAATTTGAAGTTTTACTTCATGATTGATCAAGGATTGGTCGCTCCGCTTCGCTACGCGACCAATCCAAATTTTCAGGCTTTTCTAAACTCAAAATTTTACTTCATGCCTAATCTAGGATTGGAAGATACTCGTTTAGTGTTTTGAAAGTGTCGGCGAATTTTCAAGTTTTTATGTAGTTTAATTTACAACGCTTTTCGTAAATTTCCCAGATTTCCCTATATTTTCAAAATTCTGACGGTTTTCGTTAATCTTAAAAAATGTTGATACTTTTCATAAAAATTTTGAAAATAAACGGAAATCTTGGAGTTTCATTAAAAACTTCAACTTAACGAATGATTAAGAAATCCGTGAAAATTATCAAGAATGTAAAAATTCAAGTAAATTTTGAAAATTTATGATAACTATCGAAATTTTTTATATTAACGAAAATTTAGGAAATTTAGAAAAAAATAAGAATTTTGAAAACTGACTGAAATCTTAGAATTTCATGGAAAATCAACATTATTTAAGTAAATAATTATTTGGCACCTTCGCGAAAATTGCCAATAATTTGAAAATTGAAGAAAATGTTAAAAACGTATGAAAAGTACTCAAATTTTGGAAATTCAGAAAATACGCCAGAATTTCGAAAATTAAAAGAAATCTTGTAAATTTTCGAAAAGCGTTGAAAATTGAGTAAAATTAAGGAAATTTACTAAAAGTCGTCACAACTTTGATAATTAACTAAAATGTTGAAAATTCATCAAGAATTTGAAAATATTAAACGAATATCTTCCACTCCCAGACTAAGCATGAAGTTAAATTTCGAGTTGAGAAAACCCCGAAAAAGCGTCCAAATCCAAATTCGGGCTTTTCTCAACTCCAAATTCTACTTCATGCGCTACACGTACAAATCATTGATTTAAAGTGGAGCTATTGGCATTTCACCTAGAAAAATATCAAAAATGCTAACTGTCATAAAAATTATAAAAATTCTAAATAAAACCATAAAGCCAAAATTTCACTACTGATGTCAGTTTAAAACGAATAATTGACTATTATCGTCACTCTATAAAGAACATTTCACTATTATCGCCACATTATAACATTCATTTGATGATTGTAGTCTTTTTGTAGTCAAAATGTGACTATTATAGTAATCTACAGTCCCGATATTGCCAATATGTGATTATTATTGTCACTTTGATATAAACATCGTACTATTAACGTCACATTATAACGATCATATTAAAGAACTGCAATAGTCAAAAGCTTAAGTCAAAATGTGACTATTACAGTGATCTATAGTACATGATAACCCCAACATTTGACTAGTATCGTCACTTTCAAACGAATATTTAACTATAAGTATAAATGAAATTGCCAATTCTTGGTTGCAGAATACTTCAAACATTAAAAGTGCTATTTTTTTCGCAATCTACAAGAAGTTAGTCTTACAAAGACTATATCAAACACTCATTGTAGTTGTTTCAATGAGTGTTTGATAAAGTCTTTGTAAGACTAACTTGTTGTAGATTGCGAAAAGAATCGCACTTTTAATGTCTATATATTTAACTATCGTTACATTGAAAAGAAAATGTGACTATTGCAGTCTTTTTTAAGTGAAAATATAACTATTATAGTAATTTATAGTCAGGATAAAGACTATTTTGACTATTAAAATGAACATTTGACTATTGGAGTCGTTTTTAAATAAAAATATGATTATTATAGTGATTGATAGTCAGGATAAAGTTTATTTGGACTTTTAAAAATGTAAATGGATAAAGTCAATATAGTTAGTACTGTCAAAATGTTCGATATAATCGATGTCAACATAATCAGTAATGTCATTATAATCAACATAATCGATACAGTCAGTACTGTCAAAATAGTCGATATAATCGATACTGTCGATATATATTCAATACTGTCAAAATTGTTAAGAAGATCGATACAATGAAATGCAAGTCTACTTATAGTTAGTACAGTCATTGTACGTGTGTTTTTTGTCATCAATATGTAAACATTTGTCAAAGTGTCATTATTAATTTTTACCTTTCCAATGTTTAACGTGAAATGACAGTTTTGACAATTTATAATTTAATAAAATTAAGTTAGGTTAGATGACAAGTAGCGATGAAACTAATGTTATTTTTCTAACCTAACTCGTCCTTTTTCCACCATGATATTTTGATTATACATGACATATTTGAATTAAGGATCATTGTGACATTACTGTGTTAATTGTTCAGTAACCATTATACAATGCTATCTTAAAATTACTTAGCCTTTTGACTGCGATAGTATTTCATCATTAAATGACTATTGTAACATTTTGACGGTCATTTTGCTATTATGGCATTTTGATAGTATTTTATCATTAAATGACTATTGTAACATTTTGACGGTCAATTCGCTATTATGTCATTTTGATAGTATTTCATCATTGAATGACTATTGTAACATTTTAGTGGTAATTTTGCACTATTTCATTTGCATTTGCTCAAAATTTTGATAGTATTTCATGATAATCGACTGTATTTTCACTATTCTAGTATTTCGATAGTATTTCATCATTAAATGAATATTGTAACATTTTGACAGAATTTCACTACTAAGATATTTTGATAGTATTTCATCATAGTTGACTGTAGTTTTACTATTCTAGCATTTGATAGTATTTCACCTAACCTAACTTGTCCTTTTTCTACCATGAAGTTTTGATTATACATGACATTTGAATTTAGGATCATTGTGACATTACTGTGTTAATAGTTCATTGACCATTATACAATACCATCTTAAAATCACTAAGCTTTTTGACTGCGATAGTATTTCATCATTAAATGAATATTGTAACATTTTGATGGTAATTGACAGTATTTTCACTATTATGGCATTTTGATAGTATTTCATAATTAGATGACTATTGCAATATTGGTATTTTCATAGTATTTCATCATTAAATTGACTGTAAATGAACTATTATGCTTTGAATGCCTTTTAACTTGTATCAAAATTGACATTCCGTTTTAACAATAAAGAACATTCTCCGTCTATAAAACGACAATGAACTTATTACGGCAATTTTCAATTATTACAATGATGTAACAAGCGAGTATCTTCCACTCCCAGACTAAGCATGAAGTAAAATTTCGAGTTTAGAAAAGCCTGAAAATTTGGCTCGGGCGCGTAGCGAAGCGGAGCGACCGAGCCAAATTAGGCTTTTCTAAACTCGAAATTTTACTTCATGCGCCACGCGTATAAAACGCTGGTTTAATGTTAATTATGAATTGTTTAGGTGATGGGGAAAGTACTATGATGGACACATCACTTTTTTTAAAAAGAAATACATCCATTCATTTGTTAAAATTATATAAAATTTAACAAACATTGCTATGTAGCGCCCCCTGATGGGCTTTTACGTAAAAATAGATATTAAAAATAAATTACCGTTCCCAAAAATCCCCGGATGCAATTAATTTATAAAAAAATACCAGAAGATACATCTAAAATATATGATACTGTTGTATAAATTATGAAGAACAGCTAAAACTGAAAATCCGGGGGCTCAAATATTTAGAGATATAGTCTAGTAGACTTTTTTTCTTAGAACTTATCGCAGAACACGAATATGACTGAATAAAAATCTAAAAAAAAAATTGACCCACATACCAAAAAAGAAAATTCCCCACATCATAAAAATGTAAACAATTTTTTCTATTTTGAAACACAGGGTGGTCATGGGATTTTATTTTAAAAACTTTGTTTCTGGACCATACAAATCTCGAGCGATATTTCTGACGTCTGCGACACATCAAAATCGACTTTTACATATTAAAATAATTACTGTTATTGTATGTGAATGAGTTAATTATCATTTATTGTACAATCATACAAATGACTATCAACCTAAGTCCTTCAGCCTCTGGTGAAATGTTATTCCTAATATTATTGTTATTATTGTATTATTATAAGGTTACTAAGATTCAACGAACTGACACCAACAAACGACAAAGAGCGATCACCGTGTCCGCTATGTCATCAATATGCACTATGTTTCGCGGTTCGCGTCTTTTCAACAAAGCCGGAATCAAACGCGTGCCCGACTGAGCGTCGCGACGCCCTTCCGCCACCCGGGCGTCGTTTCGCGTGCGTGCGGATAATTTAATTTTCCGAGCCCAATTTATCCACGGGATTTGCCAAACTCGTCTCAACAACGCGCCACCGCCAACCCATACGCAATTCAGCACGGACAAAAAAAAAGAGGGATGAATTTAATCCCCAAACGTAACAACGCAAAATATAAAATAAACCAGGAGATTTTTTTTATTGTTTGTTTGCAAAAGCGGGAATTGTTATTTTGTGTAATTGGTTTACGAGTTTTGAGGATTATTGTTATTTTTAGTCGTGATGATTTTGATTAATTTTAATTAATAGTTTTTTAGGCGTTCGCTGTATTATAAAATGGTTATTTTAAATCAAGCGATCTAATTTTTAATCAATTGATCTAATTTTTAATCAATTGTTCATTTGTTGAAATTCATCAAACTGGCCTAATCTTGCCTTACATTTTATTTTTTTCTTTAACATCTATAAAACATATTGAAAAACTAAATTAGTGGCGATGTAAAATATTCTTTTGCGACGATTTATAATTTTTTTCATTTATTTATTTACTAAAAATTAGTTTATACAATATTGCACGAAAAATAATTTTTCAAATTTATGGAAAGTTCAAATTCGTGCCACATCCCACTCAGTATTTAATAATAATAATATGAGTAACATTTTTCAAGTTTTTTTTTATAGATTGTAAACTAAACACTTTCTGCAAAATTTCATATCTTGGGATCATATTTAAAAAAAAGTATTACATTGTTTCTAGTTTATTGTTATTATAATTTAACCGTCTTCCTATGTCTAATAGCTTATGAGATCCCAATGGTGAGCACCGTAAAACAAACCTATATAATACAGTATATCAAGCACTAGGGATGCTTGATATACTGTATTATATAGGTTTGTTTTACGGTGTTCACATTTACACCGTTATTAAAAATTCATATTTTTACCAGTTAATATTTAGGCTTTCTTAAAAAAACAGGCTCTTTTCTCACAGTTTTCAATTGAACAAATTGTATTTGCTTCCAACAGAAATAAAAAAAAACCATCCTTATCACGTATGTTTACATACATAATATCCCTGCACTGACGATAAAGTGCGCACTGTTGTGTTGTTATTATTGCCGACTAGACGCGCGCTTTACTTAACATTTATTGCGTTGGTAATTGTCACAACGAGGAGTGCACGTCGAGTACGTTGACCGATCGTTCTCCTTTTCAACCTATTTATTTTGCTTCTATTTTTTATTTTCCAACACGAGCGCGTTGATTACATTTTTTTTTGTGGAAAAGCGCGGGAGGGAAATTCCACGCGAGTTTCACGGATAGTTCACGGGGCGTCGCGACGCCCGCAAATTGAGAGCGCGCCGCGTATTTATTTACGAGGCAGGCGATGATCTCATGCACTTGTGCATTCATGAGAGAGAAAGATAGAGGGGATTTCAATTATATAAAACTTGGGTTAACAAACTCTGCCAGTAGATTGATATAAAGAGGAAAATGTAGTTACAAGGAAGAAATCATAAATTTAAAATGTGCATGGAGGTATTGTTGAGTTGTAACACCTAGGCATACCTTTTAGGCAAGGCTGTAGCCAGAACATTTTTTTGGGGAAGTATATACAAATTTCGAGGAGGGGGGTTAATGGTAAAATTTTTGTTTTTCATCTACGGGGCACCAGTTACATAGTAAAATTTAACATTTTGAAAATTTCGGGGGTGTTTGAACCCCCATATCCACCCCCCTGGCTACGGCCTTGCTTTTGCTTTTTTACTAGTTTTACTAGCCAAAACTAGCACCTAGAGCAGTGATGGGGAAACTACGGCCCGCGGGCCAAGTCCGGCCCGCGGAAAGGTTTAATGCGGCCCGTTTAAGAGTGCCGTCGTGAGAATGTTTCAACGCGTTCTTACTTCGTAATGTGACGACCCGCATAAAAACTACCTACCTACGATTAAGCATTATTCTTTGGCCCGCTACGATTGTCTGGTTATTACAAATGGCCCGTCTTAAAAAAAGTTTCCCCACCACTGACCTAGAGTGTTAGTTTTGGCTAGTAAAACTAGTAAAATATCTTGTTGATGGACATACCTTCTAGGTGTTGGTTATGACTAGTAAAGAATCTTGGGGATTCTGTGATGGATTTTGTTTTGTCTAGTTCTGACTGCTGTTGTAATAATAAGTTTATCCGTACATTACGTGTTAATCTAGAAGTATAGTGTAAATCTTTTTTGGTCTATCTTCCATAAATCGTAAACTAATTTAATCCAATTAGTATATTTTAAACTTCGCGCCAGATCAGTGTTTTATACGCGGGGCGCATGAAGTAAAATTTCGAGTTTAGAAAAGCCTTAAAATTTGGTTTGGTCGCGTAGCGCTACGCGCTACGCGACCAAACCAAATTTTATGGTTTTTCTAAACTCGAAATTTTACTTCATGCTTTGTCTGGGAGTGGAAACACTCGTTAGTATCATCAAATTGAACAATTTTGTAAAAATGGCGTATACCTGAATACTGCGGAATGTGTTTACCTACAAAAATATTCCCTGTATAATTCTTGTAACTAATATCTTAGTAATATTAATTCCTATTTTTAAAGTCTAGCATTTCTATTGAATGAACAATTACCTTTGATTTTTATTGGACTAACGAATAACTCGACATTTGCCTCCTATAATCATTCTTCTAATTCTCTATTAACAAATGCTTTATCGTCAATATTTACAGTTAGGTTGTTAGAACAAATTAGGTTGTTAGAACAAATTCAACCAAGAATTAAATAACAAATTAATTTAAGAAAAATTGCACATTAAAAGCAATTGCGTAAATAAACGATTATTATAATATTATATTACATAATTTTTGCAACTACTCGATAATAAATACTTTATCTTCTCTCTGAGACTGTATTAAGTGACTACAGTTTCGACAACTTCAACGTGTCATTTACAAACACAATCTTTTAATCCGAAAATTCCTGTAATAAACGACCAGCTTGACCCAATGTACACCCCCATTTTAAAGCTGTTTTGTAAGCATAATTTTCTGTATACAGGGAGTTTTTCTTTTAAGTATACATATCCTAGTTATGTGATGTAAATGACCATACATTCGTTGTTTTTTAAAAAGGTTCAATTTGAAGCTTAAATGAGTGTTTTCCACTCCCAGGCTAAGCATGAAGTAAAATTTTGAGTTTAGAAAAGCCTTAAAATTTGGTTTGGCCGTAATTATATACAGAGAGTTTTATGTAACACCGAACATTTTCGTTAACTTGTTTCTCATTGATCACTTGGTAAAACATTTCTATTAATATATAGGTATTTAATCGAAATTCACTTGGTTTGTTTTACTACTAAATTGTTTTATTTTCAACTAATTTCGGCTTAATGCCATTTTCAAGAAATAATAATTTTATTTCTTGAAAATGGCATTAAGCCGAAACTAGTTGAAAATAAAACAATTTATTAGTAAAATAAACCAAGTGAATTTCAATCAAATACCTATATACGAACATTTTCATATCGAGAATTTTTCTGTTAAGTATCCATATGCATACGTTGCACATTTTTCGATGCTCGGTTTATTAAAAGAAACCTTTAAGCGAGTGTTTTCCACTCCCAGGCTAAGCATGAAGTAAAATTTTGAGTTTAGAAAAGCCTGAAAATTTGGTTTGGTCGCGTAGCGCGAAGCGCGGAGCGGCCAAACCAAATTTTCAGGCTTTCCTAAACTCAAAATTTTACTTCATGCGCCATGCATATAAGACACTGATCTCAAGTGAAGTTCGCTTGTTCACAATATTTCGGGGTTTTCGGTGTTTAATACGCCTAGCGCATGAAGTAAAATTTCGAGTTTAGAAAAGCCTGAAATTTTACTTCATGCTCAACCTGGGAGTGGAAAACACTTGTTCAGAGCTTCAAATTTAACTATTTAAAAAGAAGCGTATGCATATGTATACTTGAAAGAAAAATTCCTTGTATATACCCGACGACTTGTTAGTTTAAATTACTTCTAGTTTAATAATGACAAGTTAAAGTTGTCGAAACAATAGTCACGATAAAAACCTCAGTTATACAAATAAAGTTTAAGTGTCCTATTTGTCTAAAACTTTTAGTTTGAAAATGACAAGTTAAAGTTGTCGAAACTATAGTCACTTAATAAAGTCTCAGTTGTACCAATAAAGTTAAAAAGCGTTTCATTTGTGAATTATAATGTATAACAAAGTAAACGCCTCTATCGTTAATAGTTTAAACGGACTACTGCGAGGATCAGCCGTACAAGGTCCTGTTCCCAAGCAGGGACGACTGGGAGCGACACAAAATCACCCCAGAAAAGGCTGACTCCTACTGGTACACTGACGGCTCAAAACTGTCCACTGGAACAGGAGCCTCAGTCGTCGGACCAAGGACTGAACTTTACTACAGCCTTGGCAGGTATGCTACCATACTTCAGGCTGAAATATACGCCATTGAAATGTGCGCCCAAGAAATCCTTTCAAAGGGTTGGGCGGGCAGGACAATAAAAATATGTTCGGACAGCCAGGCGGCCCTTAGGGCCCTGGCATCTTCTAGATGCTCCTCGCTGGCTGTACGGAACTGCAAGGAAGCCCTCTGCCAAATGGCACAGGTAAACGGGGTCAGTCTGATGTGGGTGCCAAGCCACTCTGGCGTGAAGGGAAACGAATTAGCCGATTCCCTAGCCAGAGAGGGGGCGCGTACAGCCTACATCGGACCAGAACCCGCTCTGGGGATACCCAGATCAACAGCTAGGGACCGAAACAACGGATGGATGAGGCACAGGATTTCTGGCAAAACCGCCCTGGGATGAGACATTTCAGAGCGGTAACAAGTGGACCATCTGCGGCCAGGACGGCCTCATGGTTGAAGCTGAGCAGATCAGATGTTCACACATTAACTACTCTCTTCACTGGACATAGCCGTCTAAGGCATCACCTTAATAAACTAGGACTAAGCGACACCACTGAGTGCCGCCTATGCCTAGAGGATGATGAAACAGCAGAGCACGTCATATGTGCCTGTCCAGCTGGCGACCAGATCAGGACCACGGTGTTTGGCACACCGAAGCTAAACCTGAAGGACCTGGAAAAAACTTCACCTGACAAGATCCTTGACTTCATCAAGAAGATGGACTTGGAAGGTGAGCTGTAAGGTCGGATGTTCGACCTTAATTGTGAGCCACAATAGATCCTTGCGGTCGCAGTGGAGGGTAGCATAACTGCCCACTCACTTTCAATAGAATAGAATAACAGTTTAAATAAATTAAAGTTCAATCACTGTAGGTATATTAGTAATTGGTAAATTGATTCGACTATTTTGACCTCATTCTTAAACCCAGTGACCAAAAATAGTGTTTTCTAGATTCACAAAAAAACAAAAAAATAAACGCCAACAAACGAGGAAAATAGGGCAAAATAAATTTGAATTTTGTTCAAAAAATAGTAAACGGCCTAATATACACCAATGAATTATTGACTAGTTTAAAGTTTCTAATCCCATCTAATATACGTTCACAATTACATTTTAGAGAAACAGTTCATCGTAACTACAGCAGCAATAAGCACTTTGTCGTATGATAAAATTGTGTAATTTGGTTGGTATATCACCACATTTTGAGCTGTACGGTATATCGTTCAAAGCATTTATGAAACGATTAAAGCTAATTGATCCATCTTTATATAACCACGCCTAGCAGGGCAGGGAATTGATTGTAATTAAGTAAATCGAATATGTATGTTTATTATTAAATTGTTAAATATATATTATTAAGTGTGTAAAATTATAATTAAAAATAATGTAAAAAGGTTTATTCGGTAAATAAAGTATTATTATTATTATTAACTCTATTTGAAAAAATATGTGTATCATTAAATAATAATAATAATAGATAATAACTTATAAATAAGTGAAAATAAATGTTTTTTTTACAGGTCAAGTTTAATCTGGGTTTCAATCACACCAACAAAAAAAAAACCGATTTGTCCGTTTTAACTGATCGAGTGTAATTCTACAACAACGAGATTAAAGAAATGTCAATTGTTCAATCTTGACATTTGCATACATTTAAAATAAAAAAAGTTGAACCGCGCGCGCGACTTTCATTTGTTCCATGGCCACGTAACAACGCGCAGAGAACATTAACTTGCTCGCTTGTATGCCGTATGACTCAAACCAATTATTTAAGCAATAAATTGTATAATACAGATACACGCACATGCATACTAAAGACAATTTTCGAGAAAGTGCGAAGGCAATTTGGTTTTCTTTATGAAAATTATTAATGAAAAAAAGTGTGGATTGCTTGATTTATCAGACACTCACTTTGTCAGTATTCTCACATGAATGCTGTATTAAAAAGTGTTAGGTAAGACATTAGTTTAAGAGTTAGCGTGTACAAATATTGGGTCCTATTTTTTTTAAATTCTCAAAGCGATATTGTTAAAGTGATATTTTATATAATAATAATTCCAACTCAAAAATATTTGAATTCGAGAAAATAAGCTTACGCTTCTTATAGTTTGCACATAATTAAACATAATATATCATATATTTTTTATATATTATAATATTTATATATTTTAGTTCTTAATTTAATTACTTTTATTACCAAGTGTTGGGTAAGAAATTAGTTTAATAGTTAACATGTAAAAATTTGTTAATTAATTAATTGTTAAAGTAATATTTATTTGTTTTGGTTCCTTATTTTATTTCTTTTATTACCAAGTATTGGTTAAGAAACTAGTCTAAGAGTAAACATGTACAAATGTTTGTTCTTAATTTTTTTAAATCCTCAAAGCCATATTGTTAAAGTAATATTTATATATTTTGGGTCTTAATTTTATTACATTTATTACCAAATGTTGGGTACGAAATTAGTTTAAGAGTTAACATGTACAAATGTTGGTTCTTATTTTCTTTTAAATCCACAAAGCCACATTGTTAAAGTAATATTTATACAAGTATAAATGAAATTGCCAATTCTTGGTTGCAGAATACTTCAAACATTAAAATTGCGATTCTATTCGCAATCTACAACAAGTTAGTCTTACAAAGACTATATCAAACACTTATTGAAACAACTACTTCCCGAGCATCATAAAATCGCTCCGTTGACTGTATTTTGACTATTGTGACAAGACATTGTGATTGCTACTCACTTGGTTGACTGTCCTTTGACTATACTAGGACTTTGTCATAAAACTTCTGCATCGATTGTATTTAGACTGTTGTGACATTATAACTGTGTCACTTGGTTGATTGTCATTTGAGTATGATAGGATTTTGTCATTGGATTTCTATATTGACTGTATTTTGACTATTGTGATATTATGACTGTAAGTCATTTGGTTGATTTTTTTCTAACATATAAGCATTTTAAATAAAACACTGTTTATCACTTTGTTTGTATAACAATTGAACCAATTGTTATACAAACAAAGTGATAAACAGTGTTTTATTTATGTTCAACAATGTATAACGAAGTAGAAGCCTCTATAGTCAGTGATATAAGCATTTTGTCTGTAAATCACTCTGTCGACTGTATTTTTATTTTATTTAGTTATTTGCAGTGTACATAACATTTACATTTATCAAGAAGAAGTATACAAAACATTATAGTATAAAATGGTAAAAACAAAACGATAAACATACGTTGATTAAACTAAACATCTACATACGTTCATATGGTAGTATTTTTAAGGAACTTATCAATATTATAGATTAAATATTGGAGTAATAACTTCTTTACAGCCGTTTTAAATCTTTTGAATGGCAGCTCTCTAATCTGTGGTAATAAGTGGTTAAAGAATTTGATGCCAAAATAATTGGTTCCTGTGTTGCGAATATTTACTTTGATTTCGTTTAATGTAGCAAAGGCATTCCAGGATGTAAAGACAAGGGAATGTAAGAATGCTTAATCTAAGAAAAGCATTTCTACAATCACTCGTGTACGCAACTCCTCTCGATATGCGCACAGCACGTCTTTGCAAAGCAAATATGCGATGTCTAGACGTGGAATGGCCCCATATCAGGATAGCATAACATATATGTATTTCAATAAGCCAAAAATATGCAGTACGCAACACTTCTGAAGAGGTTTTGTTTTTTAAGTTTCTCAAACAAAAAATATTTGCAATTTCTTCTCCCATCTAGATTTAATCCTAAAAAATTGACAGATGGTTCAATTATAGCTTTACTGCAAATAGAAAACGTTGTTTTTTGGTCTTGCTTTCATTTAACATTAATTTATTATTTAAACACCAAAAAGGGGCACTAATCAGGTAACTTTTGTTTACTTTAATAGCATCGGTCTCCAAGTTTTCCACACTAAGCACTCTTGTCTCATCTGATAATAATAGGAGAAGCGGATTGTCGGTAGATGTGAGCATATCATTAATAAATATCAGAAAAAGAACAGGGCCCAAAATGGAGCCCTATGGGATACCGTGTAGTAAGGGTAGAAGTGGAGACCGATTGCTATTTGTTTCCACTAATTGTGCTCTATTAGACAGATAAAGTCCTTAAAATATGCAGTACGCAACACTTCTGAAGAGGTTTTGTTTTTTAAGTTTCTCAAACAAAAAATATTTGCCATATCTTCTCCTATCTAGATTTAATCCTAAAAAATTGACAGATGGTTCAATTATAGCTTTACTGCAAATAGAAAACGTTGTTTTTCGGTCTTGCTTTCATTTAACATTAATTTATTATTTAAACACCAAAAAGGGGCACTAATCAGGTAACTTTTGTTTGCTTTAATAGCATCGGTCTCCAAGTTTTCCACACTTAGCACTCTTGTCTCATCTGATAATAATAGGAGAAGCGGATTGTCAGTAGATGTGGGCATATCATTAATAAATATCAGAAAAAGAACAGGGCCCAAAATGGAGCCCTATGGGATACCGTGTAGTAAGGGTAGAAGTGGAGACCGATTGCTATTTGTTTCCACTAATTGTGCTCTATTAGACAGATAAAGTCCTTAAAATATGCAGTACGCAACACTTCTGAAGAGGTTTTGTTTTTTAAGTTTCTCAAACAAAAAATATTTGCCATATCTTCTCCTATCTAGATTTAATCCTAAAAAATTGACAGATGGTTCAATTATAGCTTTACTGCAAATAGAAAACGTTGTTTTTCGGTCTTGCTTTCATTTAACATTAATTTATTATTTAAACACCAAAAAGGGGCACTAATCAGGTAACTTTTGTTTGCTTTAATAGCATCGGTCTCCAAGTTTTCCACACTTAGCACTCTTGTCTCATCTGATAATAATAGGAGAAGCGGATTGTCAGTAGATGTGGGCATATCATTAATAAATATCAGAAAAAGAACAGGGCCCAAAATGGAGCCCTATGGGATACCGTGTAGTAAGGGTAGAAGTGGAGACCGATTGCTATTCGTTTCCACTAATTGTGCTTTATTAGACAGATAAAGTCCTTATGTTTGGGCTATTTGGGAGACAATTATGCCTTGCCAGTTCTTTTTATTAGTAGATCGTGTGAGACACAGTCAAAAGCCTTACTCAAATCCAAAAAAGATGCCACACAATGGGTTTTGTTTTCAAAGCAGCTTATGACTGTGTCGCATAGATCCAAAAGGGCATTTGTAGTACTCTGTTTACTTCTAAACCCAAATTGTTTTGTGTGGAATAAGTTATTTAATTTAAAGTACTCAACAATCTGCATTTTTAGTATATATTCAAAGATCTCAGAAGTGATTGGTAGCAACGATATTGGCCTATATTTATTAATATCACTGTGCTTTCCTTATTTAAAAATAGGGATGACTTTTGCATGCTTTAACACATCTGGGAAGATAGAAGATTTAATTGAGCTGTAAATTAGTTTGGTCAGTAGCTTAACGAGAATGTCCTTTAGGCCTTGATCATAGATGTATTAAAACAAGTCAATCGATGAGCTTTTTTTAAGGTTATCGAATGCTCTCTAAATTGAATATGGGATACTGTTTTAAAGTTAAATGTAATTGTTTTATCAGTTTGCATATGAGAATTGGAATAATTTGTACCTGTTTGTAGGTTACTAAATATATTTTCAGCAACCTCTGTGAAAAATAAGTTAAAATTTTCACAAGTTATGTCGCATGGACCTCTGGATATATTCAAATTACGATCCTTGTTTATAAGCGACCATGCAGCTTTTGGTTTGTTGTGTGATTGGAGTATACAGGGTGAGTCGGGAGGAGCGCACCAAACTCTAGGAGTGTATTATACACGTGAAAATAATGTAAAAAAACTCATTTGTTCTTATCCGATTTTCATTTGTTTTCAAGTTATGGCGTAATTAAAAATGTTTATCTAGCTTTCCACTTCTATCTGAATTTTAACATTATCAAAGTATGCCATGTTCGAGGCTTATAAACATTTGATAATTCTGACGTTTTGATGAACTGTCAGTGTACGGTGAACAGTAACTGAACGATTAAGTTCGAATTAATGTGATTGTTAGTGTTGCAAAATGCCACATACTTATTCAAATTTAGAATATGCAAATATGGTGTTTGTATATGGTTTCTCTAATGGAAATGCTACAGCTGCTGTTGAAGAATATCGTGAACGTTTTCCACACCAAAGACATCCTGATAAATACATATTTATTAGAGTTTTCAACAAATTGTGCGAGACTGGTAAGCTTCCCAGTGCTAACATAACATATGAGCGCGCTGCTCGACAAGGTTTTGTAGAAGTAGAAAATATTCTGCATCTAGTAGAAGAAGATGCAACTACTAGCTCACGGAGAATTGCCACTCAATTGGAAATTCCACAAAAAAGAGTGATAAACACGCTATACGAGCAAGGCTTATATCCTTATCACGTTCAGAGAGTACAGCACCTACAACCAGGGGATTACGCTAACCGTACGGAATTTTGTCGGTGGATAAATAATAATCATCGTAATGTATCGAGTATACTCTTTACGGATGAAGCTACATTTACCCGTGATGGCATTAACAACACTCGTAACTCTCATGTATGGTCTGATGAAAATCCCGACGCAACAGTCGAAAGCAATTTTTAACATCGGTTTTCTGTAAACGTGTGGTGTGGTATGGTTGACAGTTATTTAATCGGCCCTTTCATTTTGGAGAATTGTCTCACAGAAGGCAACTACCTCAATTTTTTACAAAATGAATTACAAGGCCTGCTAGAAGATGTTCCTATAAATATTAGAATGCAGATGTACTATCAGCACGATGGAGCTCCTGCACATGTCGCTCGTCAAGTCAAGCAACATTTGGACGAACGTTTTCCAGGGCGTTGGATTGGTCGTGGAGGTCCTATTAATTGGCCTGCAAGATCTCCAGACCTCACACCACTACATTTTTGTTTATGGGGCTGGATGAAAAATGAAGTCTACAAAATAAAAGTGGACACACGGGAATCACTAATTAGACGAATTGAGAATACTGCAGCCCATATAAAAGAAGAAAGAAATGAATCAACTGGGAGAGCAACAAACGCTCTTCGTAGACGAAGCAGAAAATGTTTAGAAGTCAATGGCGGTATTTTTGAACATTTATTGAAAGAACGCTATGATTAAGAAAATTTTTTTGTATAATAACTTGTTTATTTGTTAATATGCTATAACTTGAAAACAAATAAAAATCGGATAAGAACAAATGAGTTTTTTTACATTATTTTCACGTGTATAATACACTCCTAGAGTTTGGTGCGCTCCTCCCGACTCACCCTGTATAATCATCAGTTACCTGACGCTTTTTTTATTCTGAGAGCTTCTCTGTGTTTTACTCGATATTTATCACGTGACGGTTTCGAGTTTTGGGAGGATCTCATATCGTGGTGTTCTTGCAGAAGTCGCATGACCTCTCTCATATTACGAATTTCATCATCGATCCACGCAGATTTTGACTACTGTGATTTTATGACTATAAGTCACTTGATTTTGTTATTGAATCACTCTATCAACTGTATTTTGACAATTGTGACTTTATGACTGCAAGTCACTAGGTTGGCCGACATATAGTAGATCGTATCAACTGGACACAAGCCGGCGTTGGCCAACATTAGCCTATCGTATTAACTTGCATAATGAATATTTATTTAAACATTTCAATATTCAAATATTATTATTTAAATATTCAAATATTTTAATATTTAAATATTCGAATATTTCACTATTTGAATATTTAAATATTTGAATAATTCGAGGAATTGAGTATATTTTTTGAATAAATATTAGAATACCTAAATTTGAAAAATTCCCAGCCTTAATAATTTTCCCCATTTTCTTCCTGTAGATCCGCGCCTGATTACAGAAATATTTACATATTTTGCTTCTTAAATTCCAAAATTCCCCTTGGTACAGAAATATTTAAATTCATAATCTTATTAAATCTGACCATAAAAATTACATTAATTATGTTGAACATAATGTGATGCGGGAACCTAAAAATATTTTTTCCTATGTTAATGTTAAAAAATCGAGTACACGAATTCCTGGCAATATGACCTATAATAATATTAATATTAATAATCCAAAGGGCATTGTCAATGGTTTTGCTGAGTATTTTAGCAGTGTATATAAAAAAACAATCCAGTACCAATTTTAATAATTTTGATGTAACTAAAAATGCCCCTGTTTGTGTAATTAACAATATCACTCAGTCTGATATTCTTCGTGCTGTTACTGAGGTAAAAGCCAATAATACTGCTGGAGCAGATGGAATTCCGGCGTTCTTAATAAAGGATTGTATTAGCTGTTTTCTTGAGCCTATAACCCACATTTTTAATTTAATTGTAAATTCGAGCGTTGTACCGGAAGTATGGAAGTTAGGTAAAGTTACGCCAGTTTTCAAAAGCGGAGATAAGTCCAACATTCTGAACTATCGTCCAATAACAATTATAAATAACTTTCCTAAATTATTTGAAATGATACTTTATCGATATATGTACAATCACGTTAGTCCATTTATTACCACGCGCCAACATGGTTTTGTTAAAAAGAGATCAATTGTATCGTATTTATTAAATTTTACCGATTATATTTCGAATCATTTAGATAAACGAAAACAGGTCGATTCAGTTTATACTGATTTCCAAAAAGCATTTGATACAATTGATCACTGCGTAATCATTAATAAACTTTCATCTTTTGGTTTTACGGAGGGAACCGTTTCACTGATGCAATCATACCTACATAACAGACGACAATTTGTCCAGTATATGGGGTATCGTTCCAGTGAGTATACTGCAACATCTGGGGTTCCCCAAGGTACAAACCTGGGACCACTGTTATTCATCATTTTTATTAATGATATTGTTGAGTTAATTCGATGTAACGTGCTCCTATATGCAGATGATATGAAATTATTTAATATCATTGAGTCCAGGGATGATTGCATTCGGTTGCAGCAAGATATTAATAACATTCATAAATGGTGTGAGGTAAATGGATTATCGTTGAACTTATCAAAGTGTAAATGCATGTCATTTTATCGTAAAAAAGATATTGTTATATATGATTATGGTATTAACAATGTGTTATTTGAACGTATTAACTCGATTAAAGATTTAGAAGTAACTTTTGATCATAAGTTAACATTTAATGATCATATAAATAAGATTTGTGACAAAAGTATCAAACTGTTGGGCTTTTTCCATCGCACTTGTAAGGACCTCGAATTTGCCTCTGTTATTTGGTCACCTTACTACGAAAATACTGTAAGTAAAATCGAAGCAATTCAAAAAAAGTTTTTGAAAATGTTGTTTTTTAAAAAATTTAAGGAATATCCATCTGTATCCATTACATATGAAAACCTCTTACAAACATTTAATGTCGAAAGATTATGTGACCTGTACGAAATATTCAATTCTATTTTTATATGGGGTAGTAAATTACGATATTGATGACCCTAACATCCTAGGTAAGCTGAAGTTTCAGGTTCCTAGACTAACATCTCGCAGTAATAACCTATTTTTTCAACCACATGCCAATACGCTAGCTCATTTTAATTCACCCGTTTTAAAAATTATTAGAAGGTTTAATAGTTTAAATAATAGAGTAGATATTTTTGTAGATACCAGAAAATCCCTTATCGAAATAATGTCAGATTTATCGGTACCAGTGATATTGTTATAAATCTTTAGGCTTTAAGTTTGTTTTTTTTCTTTTCTCTTCTTTCTCTGCGCACTGTATGTATGATTTAAAATTATGTTACATAGCATTATATTAGATTAACTTCCCTGTAATTGGATATATGTATATCTGTTGGGAAAAATAAAGAATAATAATAATAATAATAATAATAATATTTACTTATTCTCTTGATATCCAGAAATCCTCCTCATTACAGTAATATATATTTTTACCTAATTGCAATATTCATATATTTTGCTTCTTACCCAATTAAGGGCCAAGCAATTATAGAGTTAACTCTAAAAGTTTATTTTAGGTAAAATTCTGCACTTATTTCTATGATTTCTATGAATGACGTATCGTATGTACACGCTGTAAATGTTCAGGCATTAGTCGATATTATATAAAAGCGTGCAATATAAAGTTTAGAACGAGTGTTTTCACTCCCAGGCTAAGCATGAAGTTAAATTTCGAGTTTAGAAAAGCCTTAAAATTTGGTTTGGTCGCTCCGCGAAGCGGGGCGGCCAAACCAAATTTTCAGGCTTTTCTAAACTCGAAATTTTACTTCATGCGCCACGCGTATAAACCACTGAAATAATGTAAAGTTAGAAATACACTGATATATATATTTTTTGAAATGAGTAATAATCGAAATACTTAAATAACAAAATATTCACATTTTTCTTCATACATTTTCAAGTCAGGTAAAATAATATAATATATCAAATTAACTTATTTAGTAATTTAATTAACAAAAAATTAATAATGTTGAGTGTATGCATCAATGGCGCTTAATGGGTTAATATCATAAAATCCACATTGTTGTAATAGTATTTACATATTTTAGTTCTTAACTTCTTAAAATTCAAGCATATCCTTTCTTAGAATCCAAAATAATAAATGTAGCCAACAATCAGATTTGGTGGATATTGTTTTGGAGGTGAGTCAAGAAGATTTCGTACAGTTTATTAGTGTGGACAAAAATTTGTGTGCGCAAAGACTTGAAACATACGAATCCTATTAAAATATTTACAAGGTGTAAACAATGGGTTTCCACCTTCTTTTCTTATCTACCTGCTCATTCTTGGAAGGCACCTGAGTTTTAATCCAGGCATGGGTTTTCGTACAGAACAAACGTTTCGAAAATCGTAATAAAATAATTCTACTTTCAGTATTTTCAGAGAGGAGTTTTCGATTTTAATTAAAGTACACTTAAAATTCGCATAGAATAGTATAAATGATACGATATTACGATGTGTGCGCTTTAAATTTTCAAACATTTGTTGTTTTTGTAAAATCGTTCAATTTGAAGTTTCTAGCGAGTGTTTTCCACTCCCAGACTAAGCATGAAGTAAAATTTCGAGTTTAGAAAAGCCCCGCGTAGGAAATTTATCGAGACAAATTTTCACAGGGCTTTTCTAAACTCGAAATTTTACTTGATGCGCCACGCGTATTAAACACTGAAATATTCTAAAGTGATAAATACACTGAAAACATTTTTTTTAATGAATATTAATCGCAATAACAAAATATTTACATTTTTCTTCACACATTCTCAAGTCAGGTCAAACAATACAATGAATCAAATTAACTTATTTCGTAATTTAATTAACAAAAAATTAATAATGTTGCGTTATTGCATGAATGGCACTTAATGGGTGCATTAGAAACACCTTTCACTTTTGATTAAATGAGAATTATTAACAAATTTTCACGGGGCTTTTCTAAACTCGAAATATTACTTTATGCGCTACGCGTATAAAGCACTGATTTAATGCGAAGTTCAAAATATTTTTTACTTGTGTATTCTAAAATTTAATATAATAATAATAATAATAATAATAATAATAATAATAATAATAATAATAATAGTTTATTTCTCAGCAGAATAAATTCTATTTACAGAGAAAAATACAGTTTTTTTTTTAATATATTTATGATTTACAATTATGAAATTTCAAAACCAAAACAATTTGAGCATTCTTGCAGAAAATTGTAAAAATATACACAGTGTGTTTTATTTAAGTATGGCCATAGGAATTTACATGATAAAAATTGAACCCTACGTTAACTTTTGTTTTTGTCTTACAAATTTGAAACAATTTTTTGGTTATATCAATAAATCAAACATTTTTTGCGAAATGTTTATTATTAGAAGGATACATGTTAGAATAGAATGTTGTTAAAATTCTTTGTTTTCGCTTTCAAAGTTGAAATTAATAGCACAAACAATCGTGAAAAACATAGTAAAATAGTTGGAAATCATTAAATATTTTATTTAAGTAACAAATAATTAAGCCAGAAGATCAACTTTGCAAAAATGTCGTAATGCTTATTACCAAGTAAAGGTTATAAGGTAAGCAAACATATGTTTTAAATTTGTAGGACAACAAAAGTTAACATGGGGTACAATTTTTACCATGCAAATCCTATGGCCATATTTAAATAAAACGCACTGTATAAAAAAACGGTTAAATATACAGTTGCTCTAATGATATGATATATTTTGTTTGCTTTTTAACATTTCAATGATTCAACTCTTTTGGCGCTTTTATACTTGTACTTTTTGTGATAAGACTCTTTATTGCGCAAAAAATTGTGTTTGCTTCAAGTTTTCTTTTTCATCTATCTTTATTTAATAATCCTACGAGCTTACTACAAAATTAAAGTAGTAAATATGAAAATAAATACTTTATGATTTTTATTGACCAGCTGAGCAATTCCGAATGTTTCGTTTGTTGAACAAAACCCATTCTGTACTTTGTAAAAAACACAGTCGTTAAAACTTTTATTTCGAACAGACAAGAAATTTTGTATACGAAAAACGGCCCCGGCTTTACAAACACTCCATTATTCCAACCGAAATGCCTGTTTGGTGGGCAGAGTCGTTAAAAATTTTACAGCCGCTGAAATTCCGTAAAAATTCCCTCTTTCATTACTCACTTATGAAACGGTGATAAAATACATTTATCGAATCCATTGATCAAGCAAAAGAATATAAAATTAGCTGATAACTAAATATTGGATGATTTTGCTTTGTATTTCAGATTTTAAGAAAATATACAAAGAAAAGAAAATTACTCACTTATAAAACGGTAATAAAATGCAATAATCGTTTTCATTGATCAAGCAAAAAAATATAAAATTAACCAGTAACTAAATATTGGATAGTTCTCCTTTGTATTTCAAATTTGTAGAGAATATAAATGGTGTCTCAAAAGTAACTGACATTTTAAATTTGCTGCCATTTTTTGCGGTAAAACTAGAAAGCAGATATTTATATACTGTCATAAGTAAACATTGAGGTTAAGTTATGGAAAAGTACACCATCGAACAACGGGTAGAAATTGTAAAAATTCTTTTCAAATATAGTGAGAATTTTGGTGAAAGAAATATGGTTTCAATAAGACGGTGTACTGCCAATGAAACCGTCCAGTTATTGCAAGAAGCATTTAATGGCCGTGTTATCTCTAAGCGAAGTAATATGAATTGCCCATCAAGTGAAATAAATATAGTTTTAGCAAAACGGTGCAACATGTCATACCAATGAAACCGTGCAGTTATTGCAAGAAACATTTAATGGTCGTGTTATCTCTAAGCGAGATAATGTGAATTGACCACCAAGATGTGACATGATAACGTTAGACTTCTTTCTGTGGGGTCATCTTAAGGATAGAGTATACAACAATAAACCACAATAAACAACTGAGGACCTTGAAGATGTAATTCGATACAACATTGCGAATATTAATTATGTGAAAATGTATAAATTTCATTAAACGAGTGAATATGTGCTCCATCTACAGAGGCGGTCATTTGTCAGATGCTTTGTATCACATATAACCTCCATGTCTCTACTTTCTAAATCAATAAAAAAATTATCAAACATTAAAAGTGCGATTCTTTTCGCAATCTACAACAAGTTAGTCTTACAAAGACTATATCAAACACTCATTAAAACAACTACTTCCCGGGCTAATACCCCGACGGACATTGAATTATACAACAAGTGTTTGCTGTTACATACAGTAACCTACTGCAAATGTAACAATTTGGGTCAAATTATTTATACCATCTATAGACGCGTTTCGAGATTTATCTCTCATCAGTATAGCTTTGCCATTCCCTCTAAGCAATTTGACACCTTAGACTGGCGGTCACGTTACCGTTCAAACATAAGTATAAATGAAATTGCCAATTCTTGGTTGCAGAATACTTCAAACATTAAAAGTGCGATTCTTTTCGCAATCTACAACAAGTTAGTCTTACAAAGACTATATCAAACACTCATTGAAACAACTACTTCCCGAGCTAATACCCCGACGGACATTGAATTATACAACAAGTGTTTGCTGTTACATACAGTAACCTACTGCAAATGTAACAATTTGGGTCAAATTATTCAGGCCATCTATAGACGCGTTTCGAGATTTATCTCTCATCAGTATAGCTTTGCCATTCCCTCTAAACAATTTGACACCTTAGACTGGCGGTCACGTTACCGTTCAAACATAACATTTGCAGTAGGTTACTGTATGTAACAGCAAACACTTGTTGTATAATTCAATGTCCGTTGGGGTATTAGCCCGGGAAGTAGTTGTGTCAATGAGTGTTTGATATAGTCTTTGTAAGACTAACTTGTTGTAGATTGCGAAAAGAATCGCACTTTTAATGTTTGAAGTATTCTGCAACCAAGAATTGGCAATTTTATTTATACTTATGTTTGAACGGTAACGTGACCGCCAGTCTAAGGTGTCAAATTGTTTAGAGGGAATGGCAAAGCTATACTGATGAGAGATAAATCTCGAAACGCGTCTATAGATGGCCTGAATAATTTGACCCAAATTGTTACATTTGCAGTAGGTTACTGTATGTAACAGCAAACACTTGTTGTATAATTCAATGTCCGTCGGGGTATTAGCCCGGGAAGTAGTTGTTTCAATGAGTGTTTAATATAGTCTTTGTAAGACTAACTTGTTGTAGATTGCGAAAAGAATCGCACTTTTAATGTTTGAAGTATTCTGCAACCAAGAATTGGCAATTTCATTTATACTTAAAAAATTATCAGTTATCAAATATAAAATGTGTTTTATTAAAAATTGAAAAATCAGTTACTTTTGGGCACCCTTTACAAAGAAAAGAAAATTAACTTTCCTCCCATTTTTACACACATTTATCAGTTAATAATTCTCATTCAGTCGGAAGTTGCAAGGTGTTTTTATTAACTCATTGAGTGCCATTGCTGCAATAACGCAACATTATTATTTTTTTGTTAATTAAATTACGAATTAAGTTAATTTGATTCATTGTTTTATTTGACTTGACTTGAGAATGTGTGAAGAAAAATGTAAATATTTTGTTATTCCGATTACTATTAATTAAAAAAAATGTTTTCAGTGTATTTATAACTTCAGAATATTTCAGTGTTTTATACGCGTGGCGCATGAAGTAAAATTTCGAGTTTAGAAAAGCCTGAAAATTTGGTTTGGTCGCGTAGCGCTACGCGCTACGCGACCAAACCAAATTTTCAGGCTTTTCTAAACTCGAAATTTTACTTCATGCTTAATCTGGGAGTGGAAATACTCGTTTGGAACTTTAAATTGAATGCTTATATAAAATCGACAATTGTCTGAAAATTTACAACGTATACATTATGTATATTTAAAAGAAAAAAGTGCATAAACATTTTTTTTTACCTAAAATCCACTTTTGGTGTTAACTCTACAGGGTGTTTCACCTAAAACTACCTAGACTAATTAACAAGAAGTTGTACTACCTTAAATGTGTATATTAAAAGTTCTCGAAAATATAAAAATTGGTTATAATTTAAAAACGACCAATTTAATTTAAAATATGCATATGATAAAAATGTCTTAAAATATTATATTCTGTTAGAAAAAGTCACTTCCAAAGTTCTGATCATCGAAGGACATTTTCTCACGCCTCTGATATCGAAACTGTAATTATGAATGATACCAATTCTATCTTATTTTGAAGCTTTGAATGACATCTATTGATTACATCAAACAAAACTTTAATAACATTAAACATTAAAAGTGCGATTCTTTTCGCAATCTACAACAAGTTAGTCTCACATAGACTATATCAAACACTCATTGAAACAACTACTTCCCGGGCTAATACCCCGACGGACATTGAATTATACAACAAGTGTTTGCTGTTACATACAGTAACCTACTGCAAATGTAACAATTTGGGTCAAATTATTCAGGCCATCTATAGACGCGTTTCGAGATTTATCTCTCATCAGTATAGCTTTGCCATTCCCTCTAAACAATTTGACACCTTAGACTGGCGGTCACGTTACCGTTCAAACATAACATTTGCAGTAGGTTACTGTATGTAACAGCAAACACTTGTTGTATAATTCAATGTCCGTTGGGGTATTAGCCCGGGAAGTAGTTGTGTCAATGAGTGTTTGATATAGTCTTTGTAAGACTAACTTGTTGTAGATTGCGAAAAGAATCGCACTTTTAATGTTTGAAGTATTCTGCAACCAAGAATTGGCAATTTTATTTATACTTATGTTTGAACGGTAACGTGACCGCCAGTCTAAGGTGTCAAATTGTTTAGAGGGAATGGCAAAGCTATACTGATGAGAGATAAATCTCGAAACGCGTCTATAGATGGCCTGAATAATTTGACCCAAATTGTTACATTTGCAGTAGGTTACTGTATGTAACAGCAAACACTTGTTGTATAATTCAATGTCCGTCGGGGTATTAGCCCGGGAAGTAGTTGTTTCAATGAGTGTTTAATATAGTCTTTGTAAGACTAACTTGTTGTAGATTGCGAAAAGAATCGCACTTTTAATGTTTGAAGTATTCTGCAACCAAGAATTGGCAATTTCATTTATACTTAAAAAATTATCAGTTATCAAATATAAAATGTGTTTTATTAAAAATTGAAAAATCAGTTACTTTTGGGCACCCTTTACAAAGAAAAGAAAATTAACTTTCCTCCCATTTTTACACACATTTATCAGTTAATAATTCTCATTCAGTCGGAAGTTGCAAGGTGTTTTTATTAACTCATTGAGTGCCATTGCTGCAATAACGCAACATTATTATTTTTTTGTTAATTAAATTACGAATTAAGTTAATTTGATTCATTGTTTTATTTGACTTGACTTGAGAATGTGTGAAGAAAAATGTAAATATTTTGTTATTCCGATTACTATTAATTAAAAAAAATGTTTTCAGTGTATTTATAACTTCAGAATATTTCAGTGTTTTATACGCGTGGCGCATGAAGTAAAATTTCGAGTTTAGAAAAGCCTGAAAATTTGGTTTGGTCGCGTAGCGCGTAGCGCTACGCGACCAAACCAAATTTTCAGGCTTTTCTAAACTCGAAATTTTACTTCATGCTTAATCTGGGAGTGGAAATACTCGTTTGGAACTTTAAATTGAATGCTTATATAAAATCGACAATTGTCTGAAAATTTACAACGTATACATTATGTATATTTAAAAGAAAAAAGTGCATAAACATTTTTTTTTACCTAAAATCCACTTTTGGTGTTAACTCTACAGGGTGTTTCACCTAAAACTACCTAGACTAATTAACAAGAAGTTGTACTACCTTAAATGTGTATATTAAAAGTTCTCGAAAATATAAAAATTGGTTATAATTTAAAAACGACCAATTTAATTTAAAATATGCATATGATAAAAATGTCTTAAAATATTATATTCTGTTAGAAAAAGTCACTTCCAAAGTTCTGATCATCGAAGGACATTTTCTCACGCCTCTGATATCGAAACTGTAATTATGAATGATACCAATTCTATCTTATTTTGAAGCTTTGAATGACATCTATTGATTACATCAAACAAAACTTTAATAACATTAAACATTAAAAGTGCGATTCTTTTCGCAATCTACAACAAGTTAGTCTCACATAGACTATATCAAACACTCATTGAAACAACTACTTCCCGGGCTAATACCCCGACGGACATTGAATTATACAACAAGTGTTTGCTGTTACATACAGTAACCTACTGCAAATGTAACAATTTGGGTCAAATTATTTAGGCCATCTATAGACGCGTTTCGAGATTTATCTCTCATCAGTATAGCTTAGCCATTCCCTCTAAACAATTTGACACCTTAGACTGGCGGTCACGTTACCGTTCAAACATAAGTATAAATGAAATTGCCAATTCTTGGTTGCAGAATACTTCAAACATTAAAAATGCGATTCTTTTCGCAATCTACAACAAGTTAGTCTTACAAAGACTATACAAACACTCATTGAAACAACTATGTTGGTTCTTGGTTGCAGAATACTTCAAACATTAAAAATGCGATTCTTTTCGCAATCTACAACAAGTTAGTCTTACAAAGACTATACAAACACTCATTGAAACAACTATGTTGTTTCAATGAGTGTTTGATATAGTCTTTGTAAGACTAACTTGTTGTAGATTGCGAAAAGAATCGCACTTTTAATGTTTGAAGTATTCTGCAACCAAGAATTGGCAATTTCATTTATACTTAATAACATTAGTTTTTTGTTAATTAGTTTGGGGAATTTTAGGTTAAACACCCTGTATAAATGCTTATCTGTTAATGGGTTATTAATCATCCTTTTATACGAAAACTTATCTCATATCTCCTCATTCATTCATTTGTTGCAAACAATGTTTTTTTTTATCAAGATCACCAGTCTTCTTTTTTAAATATATCAGTATTCTTTCAAGCTATTGAGAGAAACCCGGTTTTCAACTTGTCGAATTCTGAATGGAAAATTTTTCTTGAATCGACCCCAAGAGATCGTTACAGGTTGGAATAAAGGTAGCTGTAAAATTCCGACCGTCCTGGGGCCTTTCTTGCGGTTTCTTCCCTTCTACCTGCGCCTTTTTTTCGGGAAGGTAAAGACAGGTAGGAGGAATTTTGTAAATGCGTGCGTTTAGGGCCCCCAACTCGCCCTTTTTCCTGCACAATCATCGCCACAATCTAAATTGCTTTGTTGTCCAAATAATTACAGAAAAAATAGATACGATGAAGAAGAAGAGAATTTACAATACAATCTTCTATTCAATAAGGAATTTTCAAGGATTCAAAAAAATTTAAGTAGGAATTTATTCATGAATTATGTACAGAATTTGATAAACATTTTTAGCATAAAAAACGCTAGAATTGATAAAATCAATAAATTTATCAATCTGAAGTGATTTTCTTCTAAAAACAGTTGGAGAACCAGAATTCGAACCTTTTATTTATCAAAACTTTTAGTAAATAACACACTTGGTTAAGATTTCATATTATTTTAGTGTTTTACACGTGTGGCGCATGAAGTAAAATGTCAAGTTTAGAAAAGCCTGAGTTTGGATTTGGACGCTTCGCGTCCAAATCCAAACGCTTATACAACAACAATTATAGGCAACCCAATATACATTAGAGTTATTGGGTTGGAATGGTCATTGTTTTAAATAATTGGTTCAGCGCAGGATTTGACTCGCGTTTTATTCACATTTATATATTAGATTGCTAAAGCCGTATATTTTAAACTATACGTTATTTCAGTGTTTTATACGCGTGGCGCATGAAGTAAAATTTCGAGTTTAGAAAAGCCTAATTTGGATTGGCCGCTCCGCTTCGCTCCGCTTCGCTACGCGGCCAATCCAAATTTTCAGGCTTTTCTAAACTCGAAATTTTACTTCATACTTAGTCTGGGAGTGGAAAACACTCGTTTAACGCTTTGAATTGAACTTTTTTACACTGTTTGCATATGTTTACTTAACATAAAAATCACCGTATAATTATTTAAAAAAAAATAAAAATGTAATAGGTGAGGCTGTTACTTGGTAAAATTCCATATCAACAATTTTAGTAAATAACACACTTGGTTAAGATTTCACTGATTATTAGTTGACACTGCAACAATTGTTCCGCCAGACAGTGGCTTCATCAGGTAGATGAATGATGACCATTCATTCATCTGCCCGATGAATTTTACTTCATGCGCCACGCGGGTAAAACACTGAAATATTGTGAAATTCATAATATTCTTGTTTAGCTGTATATTTTTTAATCCTGCTTTAGAAGTTTATTTTTAATACTGATTTAGCAGTACATTGTTTTAATTTCACAAAATTTTAATGATTTATACGCATGGCGCATGAAGTAAAATTTCGAGTTGAGAAAAGCCTGAAAAATTGGTTTGGTCGCATAGCGCTAGTCCTTTAAACTAGATTAGGCAACATTTTAGAATAAACAATAAATTTCATTAACTACGCAAAATTTCACAATAAGCAGTACATTATCTAAACTAGAAGATATTTCAGATCAAGCAGTACATTTCATTAACTAAGCCATATTTTAGAATAATTACGAAATTTCAGAATTAGCTGTACATTTGATAGATTAGGCGAAATTTTAGAATGAGCAGTAAATGTCATCAATTAGGCACAACATCCGAATGAGCAGTACATTTGGTAGAATAGGCAAAATTGTAAAAAGATCAGTAAACTTGATTAATAAGCAACATTTCAGAATGAGCAGTTTATTCCAAAAAATTTCAAAATTCCAGAATAAGCAGAACATTTCGTACTTATAGACTAGGGAATATTTTCAAAATGAACAGTGAATTTAATTAATTAAGCGATAAATTTCATTATTGATGGAATATTAGAATGAGCAGTACATTTCGTAGAGTAAGCAAAATTATAGAATGAGCAGTAAACTTCAATAAGTAGGCAACATTTCAGAATGAACCGTACATTTAGAAAAGTTTCAAAATTTCGGAATGAGGAGAACATTTCGTATTTGTAGACTAGGAAACATTTTGAAATTAACAGTAAATTTAATTAATTGAGCAATATTTCAGAATCACTTCATTTCGTAGATCAGGCTAAATTTTAGAATAAGCTGCAAATGTCATTATTGATAGATTAGGCGAGATTTTAGAATAAGCAATAAATATCATTAATTAGGCGGAATTTCAGAATGAGCAGTACATTTCGTAGAATAAGCAAAATTGTAGATTGAGCAGTAAACTTCACTAACTAGGCAACATTTTAGAATGAGCAGTACATTCCAAAAAATTTAGAAATTTCAGAATTAGCAGAACATTCGTACTTATATACTAGGGATCATTTTGAAATGAACAGTAAATTTAATTTATTAAGCCATATTTCAGAATCAGCACTACTTTCGTAGATTACTCTTAATTTCAGAATAAGCTGTAAATTTCATTATTGATAGACAAGGCATAATTTTAGAATGAGCAGTAAATGTCATTAATTGGGCGCAATTTCAAAATAAGCAGTACATTTCGTAGAATAAGCAAAATTGTAGAATGAGCAGTAAACTCCATTAACTAGGCAACATTTCAGAATAAGCAGTACATTCAGAAAAGTTTCGAAATTTCAGAATAAGCAGAACATTTCGTACTTGTAAACTAAGAAACATTTTGGAATAAACAGTAAATTTCATTAATTAAGCGATATTTCAGAATCAGCACTAAATTTCGCAGATTAAGCGAAATTACAGAACAAGCAATCACATTACTTACATAATTTCAAGGATTTGATTTTTTTTTTTTTCATTGAAAATACTTATTGTATACAGTTTTGACATTTGACAACTAAAGAAGATCATTTGAAATTAAAAAATACATAACAATAAGAAATATCTTTAGAGATAGAATAAAAAAAATACCACAAAATTTGTGATCAAAATAGGTATGTGCTTTCATTAGTCAAAAAGACCTGAATAACACCACATACCTATTTTGATCACAAATTTGTCGGTATTTTTTTTTTATTGCGTCTGTAAAGATATTACTTATTGTTATGTATTTTTTTGTGATAGATTAATTTAGTTTTCGAGTCATTGCACTAGTATGAGAAGGTCGAGCCTCTTACACTCTTATACACTTGTGCTGGGGTTAATTATTCGAGAGATAATCGCGAATTCCTCTCAGACGAAACGCACAAAGCAAGGACACGGATTGGGGTCAACGATTTAACGACCTCTACATTTTCCTGTACACAACCAACTCTCCAGAAACAATCGGGTGTCTATCTGCCGAGAGGATCTCGAATACATGAATAAAAAAAAATCACAGCCGAAGAAACAGAAGGAGTAATGTGAATCGTTGATGGTTTGAAGAAACGGAAAGTTTCTGAATTCCACATCCAAATCGTAAACCTTTTGAAAGAAGAAATACTAAAGCTGATAAAAATAGGTTGTTCGCTTTAAAAGATTTTTATTTCAGTTTATTAATAACCATAAAATAACCAATCAAAGTAATGTTTTTAATAAAAAAATTGAAATTAATTTTTTTAATAGAAGAAAAAATGTATCAAACAACGGTTAAAAAAGTTTAAAAAGTCAACTAAAATTAATTTTCAAAGAACGATTTATATTTCAGTTTTTAATAACCATCAAATAACCAAACAAAGTAACATTTTTTTTAATTTTTTTTTAATTTTGGGGTTTTACGTCATCTATTTCCGCTGCTAAGGCCAATCATGACGCCGGAGATTAGGTCTACAGCTATCCGGGAATTTTGCCGAACCCGGTGGGAGTTCCAACCCACCGGTAGGGATCTTTAACGTGCACGCAACATCCAGGCAGTACACGGGTTCTACACGCATTTAACGTCATATCCGAGAAGACGGAGTGTTTGGCATTTTTATCCTAACCTATATAAATGCAGACAACTTGTTAGGCCGGTATTTGAACCCCGGTCCGTGGCGTGGCAGTACAACACTCTAACCACTACACCACCAAGCTGCCCAAATAACATTTTTAATAAAAAATTGAAATAAACATTTTTTTTATTAGGAGAAAAAAAAATTATGAAATAACGGTTACTAAAGTTTAAAAAGTCAACTGAAATTATTTAAATTAATAAAAATGGCATATTATTTTGCAAATCATGATTTTTAAAAGATGAACAAACATTCTTTTAATAATAGAGTCGCTCTGACCATCACTACAATGGGTCTATAATTTGGTCTAACTAAGCGCTGCCCTCCCGACTACAAATTCTTAATCCTTCCTTAATAGTAGAAAATATGAAACCAAACAACGGTTCACTAATTGTCGACTAAAATTATTTAAATTACATAATAATGGCGTATTATTTTAAAAATTATAAAAAATCAATCAAAGCAAGAATTTTGATAAAAATTGTATACAAATGAAAAAACTTTTGTTCAGTGTTGGCAGAAAAGAAATCAAACAACTAATAACTAAATGACAAGAGCTCAATATTGCCTGAAATTGCTGAGAATAGCGTCATTATTTTGTAAATCATTATAAAAATCAACCGAATAATGGAGTTTTAACAATAATAACAATAAACGTGCAATTTATCTTCCAAGTATACATATGCATACGCTGTAAATTTCCCAACATTCGTTGTTTTTTTAGGTTATTGAAGCTTAACACGCGTGTTTTCCAATAACAGATTAAGCATGAAGTAAAATTTCTAGTTTAGAAAACCTTGAAAAAAAAAACATATTTTCAGGCTTCTCTAAACTCGAAATTTTACTTCATGCGCCACGCGTATAAAAAACTTTATTTGTGGAGTTTAAAATATACCTCTTTAGCATACTGCTTTAGTAGTATATTGTGAACTTTACTTGAAATCAGTTTTACATGCTTGGCGCATGCAGTAAAAAAAAAACCGGAAAATACGGTTCCAAATTAAACATGAGTTATTAGTTATTGTATTAAGGCTGATTTAAAAATAAAAATATATTCATGCATTTGGCAAACTTATTTACCATTATGGAAAATACAATAATAATATCACACCATAATCATTCGACGAGGTCGTTGTGTTAGATTTTCCCAGAAGGTGATGATCGGCGGAATTTTTGCGCGGAATGGAGATGAGACGGCAGAATTACAATAAGAAAAAAATAAATAGCTCAAGAGTTAAAACAGCGTTACGAGAATCCGCGACCGTAAAGAGCACAACAATTACGCAACGACAAAATTCACTTTCCGCGTTTGCTTTTTTTTCATTTCGCTATGAATAACATTAAATTCACACCATTATTACACTAACAAACAAAACTAAACATTTTTAAAACAGAAACTAGTTTGAAATTACAATTGATATACATAAATTAGAATATATTATATTGAGGATACCTTATAACAAATTTCATCAAAAGCAACAGTTTAAAATAAATAAATGAAACAACAATTAACGCCTTGTTTTTCTTGTTGTAATATTATACAGGACATTTTTCTTTTCAATATACATATCCTGATCTTCCTCTGTAGATAGTCATCCATTCGTTATTTTTATAAAAGTGTTCAATTTTAATTCTGTAACGATCAAGGAGTGGAAACCTTGATTAAGCATAAAGTCAAATTTTGAGTTTAGAAAAGCCTGGTTTGGTCGTTCCACTTTGCTACGCGACCAAATCAAATTTTCAGGCTTTCCTAAACTCGAAATTTAGCTTCATGCTTAATCAAGGAGTGTAAACACTTGCAAAGACAAATTGCGAAAATTATCGCACTTTTATAAAAAATAATATTAAAAACACAAATGCCCGTTTGCACCCGAGTCGATTAAGTTAATCAGTGATTGGTACTCCTTAAAAACACACAATATCGCATAATGATAAAAGAGACATGCTTAGGTTATCTTTTAAATTTAAAACATTCTTATATTCTAGAATTAAGACCTAATCAGAGGTTTAATCAATGATTAGTGGTTGATTAAAGTTAATCATTCGGGGGTGCAAATGGGCCTTAACTTTGTTTTACCACTTTTAGAAGTAATAGAGGTAAAACAAAGTCAAGCGTTTTTAATATTATTTTTGTAAAGATGTATCCCTGTAAAGTAAATGCCAACCAAATCAATAAATCAATGTTTTAATGTTTTGAAGAAAACTTCACTAATTTCTTGAACTATATGCAATATATTTTTTTTAAATATTGCTATTATGAAATTTATTTATTTATACAACTCAGCAATAAAAAAGGTTACTTATCATTAGAGCTCGGATTTTTAAGCAAACAGCTTATGCTGAAAATTAAAAGCATCAACATGAATTAATAAAATGTATACGAATTACAGAAAGTTCAATTATTTAATACTATTTTTTTGTTGGTTTTTTTGCATTTTTTTTTTTCGTGTTTTTCGGTTTTATGCTTATTTTGCATTTATATGCTTATTTGTTGCTTATTTCGTTAAATTTTAGATCGTGGACAATTATTATCTATGCGATCAAAACACGAACTAATAATTCACTTATCCAGTTCCGTGGTTTTTAACATTTTTGGCGATTGAAAGGGTTAAAGCATTAAATATTTTACGGAGCTGCAAAATAAAATCGGGTCGCCGATTTATTGTAGATTTATTATACTTTGTGTCGCCTCATTTTATTCCGTAATTTTTGTTTACTCTTATACTTTTACTCTAAGACTGGAAGTAGGCAATTTTGACATTTTTAAGCAAATTCTCAGGGATCTCAATTTTTTTAGGAGAAAAAAAAAACCATTCGATTCTTCAATACGGCTTTTGTAATATTTTTATTGTCCTAACTTTCTAGGACTAACCGTTTTCACAAAAAACACCGTATACAAGTGCTTGGAAACACCCTGTATACAAGATGTTTAGAAATTAGTGCGCATTATTGCTAACTTTGTTATTATTTCAGTTACATAGTCGGTTAAATAAGCAAATTAGTAGGAAATATAATGACAATCACAATGGTCAAATCAGACAAACAATTAAACATCGTATTTACAAAGAAACGTGTTTTTTTAAATAGAACACCCTCTATATTTTATTACCGATCAATAAAGAAAATTATTCACATATTTCTGTTTTGTTTACTACAACCAAGAAGCCCTAAAAAAGAGGATTCTAACAAATGGTCAAAACGAAAACAAACAAATTCGAGTACAAGTGCTCCAAATTTGTACTCTAAGTACTTTTCGTGTACTCGGTACTCAGTCCACAGGTACTTAATTTATTAAGTACTTGTACTTGTACTCGACGCGTATTTAGTTCGCAAAATGCATTTGAGTACATTTGGATGTACCTACATAAGTTCATTTTCCGATCAATTTTTACGTTTAACGTCAAAATGTTAATAGAAATAGTCATATTATATCAAAATGTTAATAGAAATAGTCAAATTATATCAAAACTTGAATAGAACAAATATTTTGAATAGATAGTCAATTAATAACAACATTTTAACAAAAATAGTCAAATTATATGAAAGTTTTGAATAGATATAGTCAATTTATAATAGTATTTGAATAGAAATAGTCAATTTATATGAAAACTAGACTTTTATTAGTCAAAATATATCAAAATTTGAATAGACATAGTCAATTTATATCAAAATTTAAATAGATATAGTCAAATTATATAAAAATTTAAATGGAAATAGTCAAATTATATCAAACATTAAATGAAAATAGTCAATTTATATCAAAATTTGAATAAAATATTTAAATTATATCAAAACTTAAATAGAAATAGTCAAATTATATCAAAATTTTAATAGAACTAGTTAAATTATTCCATTATTTAAATAGAAATGGTCAATTTATTTGAAAATGTTGATGAGAAAAGTCAAGTTATACTAAAATTTAAATGTAAATATTTAAATAATATCAAAAGTTACATTAAAATAGTCAAAATAGTCCGATATAGTTAATTTGTATCAAAATTTAAATATAAACTGTCAAATTATATCAAAATTTTAATAGAAATAGTCAATTTATATCAAAACTTGGCCTTAAATAGTCAAACTATATCAACATTTGAATAAACATAGGTAATTTATATAAAACTTTGAATGAATATAGTCAAATTATACCAAAATTTAAATAGAAATAGTCAAATTATATCGAGATTTGAATAGATATAGTCAAATTATATCAACATTTATATAGAAATAGTCAATTTATATCAAAACAAAATTTGAAATAGCGTTTTATGTTTTCATGGAAACTCCTACATTTTAAAATAACGTCTTCTCATCAAATCTTCTAATTTAGTTCAAATTTTCGAAATTAGCAAATAAATTTTCTAAATATTATTGTTTTATGTCTTGAAAAAAAATTAGTCCATTTTTAAAAAAGGCTGAGGATTTAAAATTGATTTTAAATGTAGATCATTTCTTAATTCATTTTTATATTAAAGTTATACAACAAAATCGATTATATATTTTATTTATTTTCATATCATACAATTTTATATTTTGATTTTGGGATTTTATAACATTTATATTGTTGTTTTATGTATTATAAATATAAACAAAAATAGTTAATTTTAAAATAATGCTGATGATTTTAAATATTTTCAAACGAAGATAGATAATTCTTTAATCAATGTTTGTTCTTATAAGCAAAAAAAAATCATATTTCTATACAATTTAATGATTTGATTTTGGGATCTTATAACTGACATTTACCAGAATGTTCTCGTTTTTCTGAAGTGAATAATAAAATATGGTTATTTATGAATGGAATATTCGTAATTATAAATAATATCCACAATTGCTAAATTTAGGTGAATCTTTGAATGAAAGTCTACAAAAAATATCAACTTTTAATTTTGTGTATGTGTGTTTATAAATGTCCAAATATTTTAGTTTTCTGCATCAGATAATAAAGTGTTTTCCAATCCCGAATTAAGCATGAAGTAAAATTTCGAGTTTAGAAAAGCTTGAGCGCCATGTTATTGTTTTTCTTTGTGACCGTTACAATACATATTTTAACAGCTGTGATGTATTTTAAACTAACGATTGTCTTCCACTCCCAGACTAAGCATGAAGTAAAATTTCGAGTTTAGAAAAGCCCCGCGTAGAAAATTTGTCGAGGGTCGCGCAGCGACCCGAGACAAATTTTCACGGGGCTTTTCTAAACTCGAAATTTTACTTCATGCGCCACGCGTATAAACCACTGATTTACAGTAAAGTTAAAAATATATAACGCTTGGATGTGATGGTGATCAATATTTATTGAGATGTAGCGAAAAATGCAAGAATTACTTTCATAAATAAGACACTTAAACTTTGTTTGTATAACTGAGGTTTTTTTATTGTGACTATAGTTTCGACAACTTTAACTTGTCATTATCAGACTACAAGTAATTTAAAAATAACAATTTAGCAGGTATATATACAGAAATTATGGATACAAAATGGGTTTAAAAATGGGGGTGTATATTAGGTCAAGCTGGTCGTTTATTACGGGAATTTCCGGATTAGCGCGCGCTCTGTGTATTTCCAGAGACTCCAGGAGGTCCATCTTACGACCCTTTTCGGCGAAATGGATTACTGAGAGTACATCCTCATCAAACGTATGATTGTTTTCAATCATATGTCTCGCGAATGACGACTTATCGATCAAGTTAAGCCGAAGATGTTCCTTAAGTCTGATGTTAAAATTACGACCAGATTGGCCAATATACACTCCTTTACAATCACTACAAGTCAGATTATATATCCCTGATTTATGAATATTAGGTATTTTTGTTTTCGGATTAAAAATGCTATATCTAATTTTTGTGAACGGTTTGAAGGCTATTAAAATGTTGTGTTTCGATAAAATATTTTTGATTTTTAATGAAGTACCACCAAAGTATGTAAGGGATCTGTATATTTGCTCTTTTTTAGAAATGCATATATATATTTATTTACTTTTTTTAATCTATATTTTTTAATTAATTAATCTATTAATGATGAAGTATATCCGTTTGAGACTGCTATGTTTTTAATTAATTAATTAAGAATTACTTTTTTTGTGAATAGTTTTGGAATAATAATAATAAAAATATTTGGTATTTGGTAAAAGTAATTTGGTATGGTCACTCTTCAGGCTTTTCTAAACTCGAAATTTTACTCCATGCGCAACGCGTATAAAACACTGATTTCAAGTGAAGTTCAAAATACATAAAAAAAAATTTGAATTATAGTTTTTCGTAATTTTATTTATCGTACTCAGTACTTTGTACTCATAAATGTACTTAGGTACTCGTGGTTACGTACTTGTTCTTAGTACTCGAGTGTAATTTGCGTGGAGTACTAGTACTCAATACTCGAGTACATTTTTACTTGTACTCGGAACAGATCTGTCTCTCAGTAAAATTTAAAGTAATTTTCATCGTTGGGTGCATTGTTATACAATTTTTAATATTTTCAGAACTTTCAGAACAGAAAAAAATTGCAAAGAAAACACGTATTTAAGCAAAAAAGCATAATTTTATGCAAAAAGCATTATTTTAACAAAAAAAGAATTATTTTAGATACAAAGATCTAAAATATTCATTTTTTGCTTAAAATAATGCTTTTTGCATAAAATAATACTTTTTGCTTAAATAAGTGTTTTTTATGCACTTTTTTTTAAAATATTTTTGTGCTTAGAATTGCGAGCTATACTCATCATTGATCTAAACCAAAATTGGAACGGCTTTTTTCGATATTCACATGAGATTCATTTTATTGGTTTGATAATTAACTTACTGCTTCCTACTAGTCCGTAAATAGCGGTTACGATTTTTTCATAATCCGTAATCACATTTTGAATAAAAAGGTGGGTAACCCAAGAAGCCACAACAATCGCACAACCACAACCGTTAAAGATAAAGACGCAACTAACTGAAAAACGTTAGCCTTATCGCCATGGCTCAAGCAAATACTAATATTGATATGATCTCATAACAAATACGTTTCGCTGAATTTATTTGAAATATATTCATAATATACACAGACGTTGAATAATTTATACAAGTAATGAATTTAATGTTAAAGAGATAACAACAAATTCCAATATGATTTAAATGAAATCTGCATTAAGCAGTTTTTTTACAAATTGTTTGTCTGACTTATACATTTGCGTTTATATATGACTGTAGTTAACATTTATATTGTATACGTCTAGATAATTTTATATTTTAATCTTATATTATAAATTTATACTTCAACTTTTAACAAATATTGTATTTATAATATTAATTTAACTAGATATAAGTTTTAAATAAAACAACACAGTTGGGACGGTTTCACTTTTATTGTTGAACGTAGTGTATAAAATTGGAATTACAAGTGTCTCCGCTTTATTAAGGACCCGATCAAAACATGCACACAGTCTCTCTGAAGAATGCCTAAGAATGAAATTTTAAAGAGCAGAGATTTATTTTAATTCTTTTGTCTAAGCAAAGCGGGCTTTGAAAACAATACCAACACGATTGGTGTTAAAGAAAATATTTACAATTCTTGAAACATTAAGCACACTACTTTTAATGTAAATTGCATATTTTAATAAACTAACTTCTTAATATTAGAGGGATTTAAATTTCTTAAAGTTTATACATACTAATAGGTACTTTAATTTTTTATTTAAAAGAAATTATCAAAATTATGCCAAACAAGTAGATAGAAGACTAGCATTACGGCTGGCAAAAATAGTGCGGATGTTTTGATGGGGTTCCCTTAATTATAACGAGTGTCTATAAACTGTCAGCTTCCCAGTAGGTTCTGACTTCAGAAACATACGTCGTGATTAAATTCAGCACTGTGACACTACCCAATGACATATATATAATTAAATGTATTTGACGTTTCCAAGATTCGCCGTTTCGTATGGCATAATGTAAGATATGTAATTTGTTTTTCAAAGCAACCGAGCCGACAGTTTATAGACACTCGTTAGATAACTTCATTAATTTGTTTTCAAGGGGATATTACTTGGTAAATAATAGATAATACTAGTTTAATATGACATTTAATGCAAAATTATCTTGAAATAATATTTTCTTTCATCTTTATATCATCAGTTAGCATTAAAAGTTGTTTACTAAAGTTTATATGGATGGCATATATAATTTTTTTAAAACTAATTCAAAAACTCTTTTAAGAAATAAAACTGGATCTGATGAATTTTAATAAAAATTTAAATTTTAATGAATAATTTCAACAACGAACAATTTTTCCTCCATTCCAGCAATAACGCATCTCTTTGACATGCAAAACACACTTATTATGCGCGAAAGCCCCACACATATTTGGAAATGTTTTAACCCGAGGGGGGTGAACATGGATCGATCGATTCGAACCGAGGGGGTAACGGGAGAAGGTGCACATCTGGAGCGGCCTCTACGAGGGGGTCAGTTTCACCCCCTTCCAGGAAGGTTTATTTATAAGCCAAGCGATCTCTCGAGTTTCTCATTTTCGGGGATTAAAACACACCATTAGCGACGATTTGAATTATTAATTTGTTGATATAGGAGGGTGTCTTTGGTTTTATATGAAAGTGGTGTTTTTAGGAAGGGGAAACATTAGTGTGAAGATAAAAATGTTTGGCTTCAAGCTTTGTATTAAAGTCATATTTTTTTTAGAACAATTAACAAAAAATATACAGGGACTTTTTCTTTTATGTATACATATCCCGATTTTTACGCTGTACACTTTCGGGCATCCGTTGTATTTTAAAAGCGTCCAATTTGACGTTTATTATTTACCATTTTGGGACTGAAAGTTGGGTGCTTAAATGTAATGCACCAATTAGGTTAGGTTTTAAGGTCGGAAACTCACATGTTATTTGGCCATAAGAACGAACAACGATTAATCTTCAACAATAATGAGAATAGATCTTTGAAACTTATACATCGTGCACATTGAAGCTTTGCGAATAAATTGATACTATTCTTTTTTAAAACAAAATTTCTTAAATTATATATAAATCAACTAATGGAACACTCTTAAATGATCACATACATCCGTGCAATACTTCCATAGAAAACATTATTTCTTTTTCATATTGCTTTAATTTATTGAAGTAAGTATTATAAACATGTTGTATTAAATAGATTATTCTAAAATAAATGATAAATAAAATTAATCGTTGCTTAGAAATCTCCTCAGAAGAGCAATATAGATTTTGATTATGCTTTTAATAAATAGGGAGCAGCATCGTGCTATTTTAGTAATATCATATAATTATACTGTAATTTCCAAAAACATGTGAAAAGAAACTGGGTTTGATATGTAGAATTCGTGTACGGCATTTGTCGCGACACAGGATCCCGGTGCGCAGCCTTGAATTGCGAATGTAATTTTTTCTGCCGCGGACTGTTCATTGATTATGTTGTTGATACACAAAAAAGAAAGACATTATTAAAATATTTCCCAATACATTCTTTAAATATAAGTGCATTGCTGAATTCATGTTTTGAATACGAATGTGGGATGCCGGTATATGTTGATTCGAGTGATGAGTCGGAAAAATTCCTTTTTTATTTATTTACCAAGTTGAATGTGCGACACTCGGCGATTTAATTACCGAGGCACTTAGTCAGCTTAGCGTCTAGAGTTCGAATTGGGTTATTGTAATTTCTGATTTTTTGTTCGGCTTAGCCTACTCAGCTTGAAGTTCGAGGGTAGACCTCCTCTCGTGTTCGCATCTATTCCGTTTGTGTGCTTCATTGCAATTTACCAAATTAAGAAGTGCAGCACGCGACATGTACGATATTTGATTTTTCATAGAAAAGCCCCGTGAAAATTCGTCGAGGGTCGCGCAGCGACCCGAGACAAATTTTCTGGGCTTTTCTAAACTCGAAATTTTACTTCATGCGCCACGCGTATAAAATACGATAATCATTTAAATCACTTATGTAGTTGCAAATAACATGAATATATATTTTATGTTGCCAGAATTTAACTGTTTTTCTACAATATAAATACAGGGAATTTTTCTTTTAGGTAAACATGTGCATAAGCTGTAAATTTTCCGACATGCGTTGTTTTTTAGAGGAGTTCAATTTGAAGCTTTAAACAAGTGTTTTCCACTCCCAGACTAAGCATGAAGTAAAATTTCGAGTTTAGAAAAGCCCCATGAAAATTCGTCCAGGGACGCGCAGCGACCCGAGACAAATTTTCTGGGCTTTTCTAAACTCGAAATTTTACTTCATGCGCCACGCGTATAAAATACGATTTCAAGTGAGGTTCAAATATACATACATTTCACAGTATTTTAGTGTTTTATACGCGTGGCGCATGAAGTAAAATTTCGAGTTTAGAAAAGCCCCGTGAAAATTTGTCTCGGGTCGCTGCGCGACCCTCGACAAATTTTCACGGGGCTTTTCTAAACTCGAAATTTTACTTCATGCTTAGTCTGGGAGTGGAAAACACTCGTATAACATTTAAAATTGAACTCTTTTTAAAAACAACGAATATCTAAATATTTAAAGAAAATAATCTGAATTTAGAATACGTATACTTTAAAGAGAAACTCCCTGTATATAGTCATATGGAATATCAAACTAAAAAGGGATCTGTTTCGTTACACAGTTGTATGTATGCTGATAGAAATTAATGTCGTGAATATTTATCCAATTTACTTGTGTCTTCTGTGATTCAATACCGATTCATTCATTCGCACAGCGCTATGTGAACAAACAAACAACGCGCTCTGCACTCATAATTTTTATTATTCGTTGTGATAAAATTAGGCGGGCACTATAAACCAATACATAGTCAAAACTACTTTCTGCAATTTTGCTATTTCTGCGCCATCTCGTATCCCAGAAACACACAACCAGCAAAAATTGGCCCTCTTAATCATAAGCATTAATATTCTTTGAAATAGAAATATATAATGTAAAATGGAGATTCCCTAAATAAATTAAATTACATTATTGCAAGTGTTTACACTCTTTGATTTTTAAACGTTCAGGCGTTTCCCAACTCGTAATATTTACTTCATGCTTAATCCAGGAGTGGTCATGAAAAACTGCTGTTAATGTTATACCCCTGCTTTTTGAACCATTTAAAAAAATTAAGAAAAAGCATTCGCCAATTTTGAATTTAATTCAACTGGCGCTTCTCGAATTATTAAATAACAAAGAAACAAGATAATGAAATCTGAAATCCCAGAATTCAATTCCAGATTATAATTGAATACGTTTAATTAAAGACACAATTTCAGCATTTAAACATTAAGCAGAATAATACTCATTGCTAAATTTAATCAACTGTAAAATGTAGCATTGTTATTTAATTGCACTTATTTATTCAATAATTATTGTTATCGTAATGTTTCCTCTCTTCGATTTTAATTAATATTAAACACTCTTTCCTGTTGTTTTTACATCTCTCTTCGTATATAAATTTCAGTTCGCAAAGAGATTAGTATGCCTCCAGTGTAAATCCAGCCGTTAATGAATAATTTATAAAGATTACACATCTAAATATAAATGTCGTTTCGTGTTTGTTTGATCTGCGGGTGTGAGGGCGTCTACCATTCATGCCATGATCAAAACTCATTCATTTCGTATCGCGTTCGAAAATTTGTTTTTCGGGTTTAATTCAAAACGGATATTAAATTGCTCACTCAATACAATAAATTATTAAATTCTCTATATGAGTGTACATGTTTCTCATGGAACAGAAAGTTATTTCATAATATTTACAGGATTTTTTGTTTGATTTTCACCATGTAATAAATAAAATTCAGTTATTATCAAATGAAAATCCTACATATCAGTTTATACAACATATTTCACTATTTGTTAAATGATTTTAACGTTTTATAAAAAAATAATTAAACATATAAAAAAAATTATAACAATGAAATATTTTAGAATTAAAAACGTACTGCTAGATCAATATTAAAAATTCACTGCTAAAGCAGAATTTAAAATATACTGCTAAATAAGAATATTTTGAATTTCACAATATTTCGGTGTTTTATACGCGTGGCGCATGAAGTAAAATTTCGAGTTTAGAAAAGCCCCGTGAAAATTTGTCTCTGGTCGCTGCGCGACCCTCGACAAATTTTCTACGCGGGGCTTTTCTAAACTCGAAATTTTACTTCATGCTTAGTCTGGGAGTGGAAACACTCGTTAGTAGCTTTAAATTGAATTCATTAAAAACAAAGATTTATTTCTCTCTAAATCGAAATAACGGGCTCAACAATTCTTCTTTTAGGCTTATGAATAGTCTGTAAGGTGTCAGAAATAGAATGGGAAAATAATTTGATAAAAAGGGGAGGTCATTTGAAAAGTACAGGGGAAAAACAAGGAATATCACATTTTATACATTCTGATAAAAGCACGATTTTAAGTTTACCTTTTATGTTGTGTGAATACTACTTAGCAGTTTTGTTTTATTTTTAGCATACTATTGCTTTAATATGTATTTAGTAGCGTCATAAGAAGATTTTTCAGACAGCATAAACAAGAACCTATTTTTGATATCTTTATTAGCTGAGGTGAAGATAAAAGGGTTAAAAACGAGGAATGTCATCTATTATTAAAAATAATGATATTGTGTTTAATCTTAACTGTATTTATTCATGTGGCAGGCTTTCAAAGTAGGTGTCCTTCTGGACCACAAAATTGTTTTAAATCTTGTAGGTTGGCATACTTCATAGCAGAGAGTCGTAACAAATCTCCAAAAAAAATATAATGGCTAACGAGAATTAAAAAAAATGTACTTTTGTAAACTTTCTGTGGATAATAAATTAATTAATATAATAATAATATTATTAAGCTTACGGTTATTATCAGCTGTTGTCCTTTTTGTTATTACTCTAGATTTTTTTTTTCATTATAGTATGACAAGCGATGGATCAAAATTGGAAGATGAGCGGCTTCAGCTGTAATTTCTCTAAATTTTCTCACTTTAAAAGGAGACTTAGCCACATAACAACGTTAATAAGGAAGACCAATCTCTAACCATGTTCTAATCGATTTCAATCACAATAAAGGCTTCTGGTTTTATTCGCAAAGTTTTTAAATTCTTTGTTGAAAACGTTGCGAATAAAATCGGAAGCCTTTATTGTGATTACGGTCGATCAGAATATGGTTAGAGATTGGTCTTCGTTATTAAACACTGAACTTGGTTATTTTCATTCAGTAGATGTTTCCATTTTGTCTTGAGATTAACAACATTTTTATAGCATTCCATATACGAGTGTCCTAGTATTGGAAATGTTATCTTTACGAAATCAAATTTTTCACTATGATGGACTAAATAGTGGATAAATTTGAATGCTAAATAATTGACCACCGACTGAATCGCAGAAAATCTCAAACTGCCTAACTCTTTCATTTAAGATGTTGAAAACGAAGTGATATAAATATTTGCCACAGTTTCGGGATATGTATGAAGAGCAGATCTGCCTGTCAATAAGATATGGATGTTAAAACTATACATACACAACTAGCGTTTGTAGTAAACATTATTCGTAGTAATATTTGGCAAAGGAACATACTTTTGGAAGTGTATAGCAATAAGCTAAGACTCTATACCAGATTTTGCTTTTAGCATTTCTTTTTTGGTTTTAAAACATGTGTGCCTTTTTACTTTCCCCCGTATGTAATACAAAGGGAAAGTATTGTTTTCGTGAAAATTTTCGAATAAAAAATGTTAGCAGAAATATCCGCTTTGAGGTCCCCTGAGTCGAATAAGACCATTTTTGAAAAATGTCTGTCTGTCTGTCTGTGTGTCTGTGTGTGTGTCTGTGTGCGCTGTACCGCAAAAACCGCTAAAGATATCGAGATGAAACTTCAAACTTAAGCTTTTTGTTACAATCGGAAGAACTGAAAAGCTTTTGGTGAAAATCGGAAAACCGGAAGTGGTACTTTACTCTCAGCGTTTTTTAGTTTTTTCAGATTTATTCAATAAATGTTCATCATACAAAAAATTCTTTCAAATAAAAGTTGTAGATAATAACAAAATGAAGATGTATTGTTCACTTACTTTTTGTCATAGCACTCTTAGTTTTTGAGATATTTCAAAAGTTGTGTGTTTTATCTAGTTATTGGTGTGTGACAGTGTATGTGTCGATACAATTGAAAAATGTTTCAAATAAAAGTTGTAGGAAATGAAAAACTAAAGATTTTTTGTAGATTCACTTTTTGTCATAGCACTCTTAGTTTTTGATATATTTAATAAATAGTGTTTTTTATCTAGTCATTGATTTGTGTCAGTGCGTGTGTTGATACAATTGGAAAATATTTCAAATAAAAGTTGTAGGTAATACAATATTAAAGATTTTTTGTATCTTCACTTTTTGTCATAGCACTCTTAGTTTTTGAGATATTCAATAAATAGTGTCTTTTATCTACTCATTGGTTTGTGTGTTTTTGTCATAGCACTCTTAGTTTTTGAGATATTCAATAAATAGTGTTTTTTATCTACTCATTGGTTTGTGTCAGTATGTGTTGATCCAATTGAAAAATGTTTCAAATAAAAGTTGTAGTTATCAAAAAGTTGACGACATTTTGAATATAATAATGCTACAAATATTTTAAAAGTGATTTAATACGCAATTTACGGGGGAAAGTACTATGATGGACACATCACCATTTTTTTTATGGAGTTCATTAAGAACTGTTAACTTATATTTTTCTGTTTCAGAAGTTCGTTGTTCTAGAGCTTTTATCAAAGCTCAAGTTTACAATTTTTGAGTTATCAAACGTGTACTTACGTTTACATTTGTACAACGTGAGATCAAGGTTAAAACGAAACTCAGTGTGTAGAGTAGAAATAAACTCACCTGTAACAAAAACAAAATTGTTAATGCATACATCTTAGTATGAATTAATCATGTGTTTACATGTTGGCAATAGTACAGAAAAAATCAACGAGAAAATTAATTTGTTGTAATTGTAATACAGCGAGATAAAATATTAACGAAAAGAATAACACAAAGGACAACTAATGTTCTTGCATTTAAAAAAGCTCTTTCTTCTTAATTTTTGTTTAAATTGTTTTTGTTAAAGTAAAAATATCACAGTCATGAAGATGGAGGTTGTGAGTTTGTATCAATAGTGACTTCCTTTGAAAATTTACTTATATGCAGGATGTCCCATTATATTTCGATTTTATTATTATTATTATTATTTATCCGTATATGTTACGAAATTTTCTTAAAAAATAAAAAGGTAGGAATAAATATTATTAAGGGCCAGTAGCACCAAACACATTGAACTTTACATCAATGAAAACTGTCATTTAGAACCCAGTTCATAAATGAACTCAGTTCAAAGTTTTTGGTGTAACCAGGCGCGGATCCACGGAGGGGAAAATCGGGGAAATCCCCCACCAAATATTTAGACAACAAAAAAATAAATGAAAAAATGGTTATGTATACTCAATGACATTAGAAGCGTAACACCAAGAAGGAATGATTTTTTTAAATTCATATTTTAGCAACAGAGTGACTATATTTAAAGCATACATTGATAACAATTTCAACCTTGTGCCTTTTATATTTATTGTGAAAAAAAAATATTTCACTTTTTCTTTTTTGATAAAACTATTTATATGAGCTGTTTAGTACAGATGTTTTTAGGTTTCGTGTTTCCATTGAGTGTGTTAAGCTTAAATAAAATGCCTCGAGTCCGAAGACGTCCACAATATCACCATTTGAGCGATTTTGACCGGGGTCGAGTTGTTGCTTATCGAGATGTCGGTATGTCCTATCGCGAAATTGCCCGCCGTATTGATTCCACTGCAGCAACTGTAATACGTGTGTATCAGGTATGGACAGAAGAAGGTAGAGGAGCAAGAAGAAGACCAATTGGTCAACCAAGGCGTACCACAGAACGTCAAGATCGGCGCTTAAGACAAATAGCCCTGCGAGACCGTTTCGCTACTACGCGTCAAATTGGTGATCAATGGATTGGAGAAGAAGGTAGGCCCGTTAGTATGCGAACCTTATATCGCCGCATTCAATCCTTTGGGCTTCTTTCGTACCGTTCAAGATTAGTGCTTCCTTTAACAGCGAGACACCATCGCCTAAGGTTGGACTGGTGCAGAGAACGGCAACATTGGGAGGCAGAATGGCACGATGTCGTATTCAGCGATGAATCACGATTTTGTCTAGGCACACATGATGGCCGTAGAAGGGTACGACGCTACCGTGGAGAACGACCTGATCTTAGGTTTGCTATTGAGAGGCATGTACACAGGACTGCTGGAGTAATGGTTTGGGGGGCTATTGCTTATGGTAGTCGATCACCTCTTGTATTCATTCGAGGCAGTATGACAGCTGCGCGTTATGTTGAAGCGTCATACGACCGACTTTGTTACCTTATTTAGATGGCCGCCCAGACGTACTTTTACAACAAGATAACGCACGTCTCCATATTGCTCGTCGAACTATGAACTTTCTTAATGAAGCTGGTGTTAATGTTTTGGCGTGGCCGCCCCGTTCGCCGGATTTAAATCCCATTGAACATGTGTGGGATATCATGGGAAGAAGAATATTCTCTTTGCACCATCCTCCACAGACTCTAGCACAGTTGATCGATGAAATTCAAGTTGCTTGGAACGAGATGCCTCAAGAAGACATCGACCATCTCATTTTGTCGATGCCCAGACGTCTACAGGAGTGTATACAGCAAAGGGGTCGCCAAACACATTATTAATTTTTTTTAGATTGTTTTTTAATAAAATTTCTTGAAAATGTAATCATTTTATTCTTGATGTAAGACTACCATACTGGCAAAAAATCAAGTTAAAATAATAACTCCTTCTGGGTGTTACGCTTCTAATGTCATTGAGAATATTTTTCCTACTACCATTAAGAACAGTAGACATTGTAATATATTTATTGATATTAAATAACTGCATTCTATCGAATGTTCAATAAAAAAATCTTTAGAGTGCCATGGAAAAAATAAATTAAAAACTTTTTTCCTTGTTCCTTGTTTCGTTGGTGAAGATTGGAAATATATATTTACTAAACCGTTAACAAACATTTTTAATCTGGCAACTAACTCTAAAACATTTCCAGATTTTTGGAAATGTGCTATTGTAACTAAAATTTTTAAAAAGGGAGATTTTATCCAACTTTAAAATTACAGACCCGTTGCTATCTTAAGCAATTTTTCCAAGGTATGTGAACAGGTATTACACCATTTCATGTACAATCATGTTCACAAATATATTTCTCCTCGGCAACATGGGTTTATGTCACGTAGGTTAATTACAGAGCTGGGACGAATCCTTGAAAAAGGATTCGAATCACGAATCCGAATCACCTAATATGATTCGAATCACGAATACTCGAAAATACTCGAATAAAGGATTCGTAAGAGATAAATATGATTCGAATCAAAGATTCGAATCCTGTTTTTTCAAATTACGAATACAAATCCTTTAAGAATAAAATTTATTTTATTAAAATTATTCAAAACCGAATTATTTATTATTAACACTGAACATCGTTGATAATCTGTGTTACTCTGATTAAAAACGTATTTGTGTGTTTTTGAACTTCACTTTAAATCTGTGTCTTATACGCGTGGCGCATGAAGTAAAATTTCGAGTTTAGAAAAGCCCCGTGAAAATTTGTCTCGGGTCGCTGCGCGACCCTCGACAAATTTTCTACGCGGGGCTTTTCTAAACTCGAAATTTTACTTCATGCTTAGTCTGGGAGTGGAAACACTCGTTTAATACTTCAAATTGAACTCAAATATTAAATTGATGAATACCTGAAAATTACGTACATAAAAAATTCACTGAATATCATTAAAACCGGAAAAGTCAGAGAAAAGTCATGGTATTTTATTCAAATTAACTAAAACACTAACAAACAAGCCGTATGATATTATTAAATTTGTCAAAATCAACAGGCATTTTAAAAATTACAAAACACGTAATAATTTATAAAACCAGCTTAAATATTGACAAAAACAACAAAAACAATATAACAAACTAGAGGTTTCTCACAGAAGAAAGTTAGATTAAAAGGTCAGGGTAAGAAATCTTAAAGCAGGGAAATGTCGGAAAACTGTGAAATTTTAAAGATTGTGGCTACTATGTCAGTTTTACTACAAATAATGTTAAACAAAATTTTGAAAACTAGATTATTATCTCTAAAAACATTTTCAGTTATTTAATGTTCTTATCAAAGCAATCAGTTTGAAGTTTCGAACGAGCGTTTCCACTCCCAGACTAAGCATGAAGTAAAATTTCGAGTTTAGAAAAGCCCCGCGTAGAAAATTTGTCGAGGGTCGCGCAGCGACCCTCGACAAATTTTCACGGGGCTTTTCTAAACTCGAAATTTTACTTCATGCGCCACGCGTATAAAACACTGATTTAACGAGAAATTTAAAAACACACAAAACAAATGTTTCATGTTAATCCTCACAATTAATTCGAATTATTTTTGACAATTCAAATCCTTTTGTAAGTATTCGAATCCTTTTGTAAGTATTCAAATCCTTTTTACTTCGAATCCTTTTGTAAGTATTCGAATCCTTTTATAAAGATTCGATTCCTTTTATGAGGATTCGAATCACCCGCGTTTGGATTCAAATACGAATCCTCTTAAAAAAATGTAACGAATCCGGATCACGAATCCAGTTTAACTAAAGTATTCGAATGCCTCTTTTGAATCCTCTAAAAGGATTCGAATCCAGGATTCGAATCCTGATTGATTCGAATCCTGCCCAGCTCTGGTTAATTAAAACTAATTTGGCAACAATTGCACAACATATTAGTGAAAACCTCGACAACAGGAATCAAACAGATGTTATTAATACTAACTTTTCACGTGCATTCGATATTATTGACCACAACACTTTAATTCTTAAACTAAGTAATTTTGGAATTACAGGAATCTTTCTTTAATTTATTTTATTGTACGATTTTTAAATTTTTTCTTTTCAAAATAGACGACACCTACCCTGAACGTAATACAGACTACATCAAATTTTTATTCCGGCATGATCTTTTCCCTTTGTCCTCTCAACGAGAGGATTATCCAGAGCTGCTACAATCAGTTAATTTTACTCTTCCGCGAATTTCAGGCAAAAATTGTAGTACATTTAGGATTTTGAGTGCTGAAACAAATACTTTAGCAAAGTGGAGACTTTGGAGAATCAGCCATATGAGTCGAAATGCCAATCAGTATTTTAAAGATATATTTAATAATAAACGTGTTAAGAATGTCATGTGGGATTTTCATTTGATAGAATGAGAATGTCATTTGATCATGGTCAAGAGCAAACGAAAAAAGTTGTAAGTAATAGTTATTAGTTATTTTGAACCAGAGCTTGGACGAATCTTTGTAAAAAGGATTCGAATCACGAATCCAAATCACCTAATATGATTCGAATCACGACTACTCGAATAAAGGATTCGTAAGAGATAAATATGATTCGAATCAAAGTTTCGAATCCTGATTTTTCGAATCACGAATACAAATCTTTTAAGAATAAATTTGATTTTATTATTTTTTTGCAACCATTAACATATAAATATCGTTATCGGTTGTTTTAACAAAAATATTTAAAACCTAATTATTTATTATTAACACTGAACATCTTTGATAACTGACTAAATATCTGTGTTACTATGATTAGAGACGTATTTCTGTGTTTTTGAACTTCACTTTAAACCAGTGTCTTGTACGCGTGGCGCATAAAGTAAAATTTCGAGTTTAGAAAAGCCCCGTGAAAATTTGTCTCGGGTCGCTGCGCGACCCTCGACAAATTTTCTACGCGGGGCTTTTCTAAACTCGAAATTTTACTTCATGCTTAGTCTGGGAGTGGAAACACTCGTTCAAAACTTCAAATTGAACTCTAATATAAAATCGACGAATGCCTGAAAATTACGTAAATAAAAAAATTTATGAATATCATTAAAACCGGACAAGTCAGAGAAAAGTCATGGTATTTTATTCAAATTGACCAAAACACTAACAAGAAAGCCATATGATATTATTAAATTTGTCAAAATCAACAGGCATTATAAAAATTACAAAACACGTAATAATTTATAAAACCAGTTTAAATATTGACAAAAACAATTTAACAAACTGGAGGTTTCTCACAGAAGACAGTTATATTAAAAGGTCAGGGTAAAAAATCTTGAATCAGGGAAATGTCGGAAAACTTTGAAATGTTAAAGATTGTGGCTACCATGTCAGTTTTACTTCCAATAATGTTAAACAAAATTTTGTAAACTAGATTATTATCTCTAAAAACATTTTCAGTAATTTAATGTTTTTTCAACGCAATCTGTTTGAAGTTTCGAACCAGCATTTCCACTCCCACTAAGCATGAAGTAAAATTTCGAGTTTAGAAAAGCCCCGCGTAGAAAATTTTCACGGGGCTTTTCTAAACTCGAAATTTTACTTCATGCGCCACGCGTATAAAACACTGATTTAACGGGAAATTTAAAAACACACAAAACAAATGTTTCATGTTCATCCTCACAATTAATTCGAAATATTTTTGACGATTCAAATCCTTTTGTAAGTATTCGAATCCTTTTGTAAGTATTCAAATCCTTTTGTAAGTATTCGAATCCTTTTAAAAAGATTCGAATCCTTTTATGAGGATTCGAATCACCCGCGTTTGGATTCAAATACGAATCCTCTTAAAAAAATGTAACGAATCCGGATCACAAATCCAGTTTAACTAAAGTATTCGAATGCCTTCTTTGAATCCTCCAAAAGGATTCGAATCCAGGATTCGAATCTTGATTAATTCGAATTCTGCCCAGCTCTGGTTAATTACAACTAATTTGGCAACAATTGCACAACATATTAGTGAAAACCTCGACAACAGGAATCAAAAAGATGTTATTTATACTGACTTTTCACGTGCATTCGATATTATTGACCACAACACTTTAATACTTAAACTACGATATTTCGGAATTACAGGAATCTTTCTTTATTTTTTTTCAATGTACGATTTTTAAAATTTGTATCTTTTAAAATAGACGACACTTACCCTGAACGTAATACAGACTACATCAAACTTTAATCCCGGCATGATCTTTCCCCTTTGTCCTCTCACTGAGAAAAGTCTAACGCGGTCTTTATGTATAAATTAATTCATAATTTTGTTGATTGCTGCTACAATCAGTTAATTTTACTCTTCCGCGAATTTCAGGCAAAAATTGTAGTACATTTAGGATTTTGAGCGCTAAAACAAATACTTTAGCAAAGTCTCCAACCAGCCATATGAGTCGAAATGCCAATCAGTATTTTAAAGATATATTTAATAATAAACGTGTTGATAGTAAGAATGGCATGTGGGATTTTCATTTGATAAAATGAGAATATCATTTGATCATGGTCGAAATCAAAGGAAAAACCTTGTAAGTAATAGTTATTACTTATTTTGAACATCACTTTAAATTAGGTTTTCAGTCGAAAATTTTAGAGTCTACTAATTTTGTGTTTTCAAACTTTGAAACAAAGGTATTGATTTCTAATTAACTTGTGTAAAAAAATCTGGAGGTTGGTTATTTTTTCTAAGAAGACACGTTTTCTGCATTTAAAAAAATATCTATTCATCACTTTGAGCAACTGTAATTTTATAAAGTCAATTAATTTTATTGTTGATAAATAAAGCACTAATAAAAATTCTTCACACTATTATTATATACAGGCTTATTCAAAAAAAACGAACAGATTTGAAACATTTATTTCTTTCAAACTTCAAAAGGTACGACCAAAATTCCAACGTTCCTGGACAGACAAAAGTTTAAAATTTGAACAGTCCAGGCAGAAGTTCCAACCACGGCCGCATTGGCGCCGTTGCTTGTCATGTTGATTTTTATAGTAAACTGGTGACACAACAAGAAAAAGAATTTTGTGTGCTGCAATTAGCAAAACTAGAGTCCATTATTTAAGTTCAACGTACTTTTCCCGTCAGTTTAATAAACAACCGCCTCGTCATATGCAGATTTACCAGTGGCATCGAAAATTCGTAGACGAATCTGCAAACAGAAACGCACGGGACGTCCACGCACATCGAATAAATATGTCGAGCGTATTCGTACAGTTTTCGAAAAGAGCTCAAAATAATCCACATACGGGTAACGCTCATATTGAATGCACAAAAAATAGAACGTTTCTCTTTCCACGAACGTTGGAATTGTGTTTCTATCTTTTGTAGTTTAGAAAAAATGGTGATGTGTCCATCATAGTACTTTCCCCCGTAAATTGCGTATTAAATCACTTTTAAAATATTTGTAGCATTATTATTTTCAAAATGTCTTCAACTTTTTGATAACTACAACTTTTATTTGAAACATTTTTCAATTGGATCAACACATACTGACACAAACCAATGACTAGATAAAAAACACTATTTATTGAATATCTCAAAAACTAAGAGTGCTATGACAAAAAGTGAATCTACAAAAAATCTTTAGTTTTTCATTTCCTACAACTTTTATTTGAAACATTTTTCAATTGTATCGACACATACACTGTCACACACTAATAACTAGATAAAACACACAACTTTTGAAATATCTCAAAAATGCTATGACAAAAAGTAAGTGAACAATACATCTTCATTTTGTTATTATCTACAACTTTTATTTGAAAGAATTTTTTGTTTGATGAACATTTATTGAAAAAATCTGAAAAAACTGAAAAACGCTAAGAGTAAAGTACCACTTCCGGTTTTCCGATTTTCACCAAAAGCTTTCCAGTTCTTCCGATTGTAACAAAAAGCTTAAGTTTCAAGTTTCATCTCGATATCTTTAGCGGTTTTTGCGGTACAGCGCACACACAGACACACAGACAGATAGACAGACAGACATTTTTCAAAAATGGTCTTATTCGACTCAGGGGACCTCAAAACGGATATTTCCGCTAACATTTTTGATTCGAAAATTTTCACGAAAACAATACATTCCCATTATATTACATCCGGGGGAAAGTAAAAATAATTGTTTGAAATCTGTTTAGTTTAGTTTAGTTTAGTTAGATGATCAAGTATTACAATAATAAACATAAAAGAAAGAGTATGAGTAAACATTATACAAAACAATATATGTGTAGATAACTAAATTTGTAACCTTTAGACTGCACATTTAAACTTAATATGCTTTATTCATCAATTATGTTTTATCTTTACATAGCTCACTAAATCAATTTAATTGTGTTCGATGTTAAAACAATTCTTAACAAAGAATCAACAAAACCAAATTTCTATAAAATAATTAAACTGTTCTTAACAATTTCGGTGTATTTTAATCAAAATCAGAAGTTTCTTTGGTTATTTGCTTAAAATTATATCAATTTAAAATACGACATGTGTCTGTGCTGAAATTATCTTATATTCAAAAATGTGTTTAACATTTTCGAATACTAGATAATAACAATGCTCCGTGTTAGACAAAACAGTTTACAAATTTAATTTATATAATTACATCGAGTTAATTAAGCATAGGGGTTACATGACTCACATTATTCAACTGTCTCTTAATTATACAAGTTGCGGCTCCCAATTTAGGGTCAAATTAAAGTTTCATTAAATACATTAACATAAAATATTTTAGAACGCAAGTGATATTATCATATAATTCTCTTACATAATTATAGTATATAATAATACACAAAATATTAAACTGGGATGCAGTGTATCACGAGTTACACTTAATATTCAAGAAATTGCAAGTGCATTGAAAGTTCGAGTTCTATGTTCGTGGAGTTACACTTAATTTTAAACAACTTAATCAGTCCTGAAAGCTCGAAAAGTTCAAATAAAGTAATACTTGGAACAACTTATAATTAATATTCAACAGCAATAACATGTTTCGTTGAGGAACTTATGTTTTGAAAATCCATAATCACTTAATATAATGGAATACTACTTCCTGTTTATGATTTTGAACTTATTTATTAAACTACAACTGTTTTGCTACTCTGTAGCTTCTTCAGGTGACGAAATATAATTAGAATTTTATTTTAACATAAAGAAAAATTGAGATTGCCATTAGTTTACAGAATATTTACAAAATATAAAAACGAATTAAAATTAATATCGACTTTCTGCAAAAATGTTAGTCTCATTGAGACTTGTTTATTAAATGACTACAATTGTTTTGCTACTCTGTAGGTTCTTCAGGTAAAGAAATATCACACAATATTTCAGTAGCCTTTAAAACTAACAATACATTACATAAATTCATTAATAATGCCAAAGACAAAACCGACAAAAACAAAAAATCAGGAGTCAACTTGTTAGAATGTGGAGATTGCCCCATGATATATGTTGGCCAAACCGGACGCAGCTTTGAAGAAAGGATAGCCGAACACCAAAAAAGCTACATTAACCATAAGACAACATCTACATATGCCAATCACCTCAGGGAACATAATCACAACCCCAACAACAACTTCAAAATTTTACACGGATGCGCTAAAAGCAAGAAATTAAACCTCCTTGAGCAGCTGGAAATTAACAAATATAAACAACGCGGTTTGTTACTCAATGATCAAACCGACGTAAATAATTCACCACTATTAAATCTAGGTCTATAAATTGTAATGTGTAAAATTGTAAATGTCTTCATTAATTATGTCATTCTGTTAAATCATAAATATTATATTAAATTACACTGTTACGCACACCCCCTCCACAATGATTTAGTATATAAGCAACGATTGCAGTTTCATGTAATCATTACTCATCTGTCAGATGAAGCGACTGTGTGGCGAAACAATTGTCGCAGTGTTCGACATTAAAAACTGTGAAAATTCTCAAACGATCGTGTTTTATTTCCTAAATATAGTTATATTTGTTTACCTGAAGAATCTACAGAGTAGCGAAACCATTGAAGTGATTTAATAAATAGGTTGAAAATCATAAATAGTTTACTATTTTTTATTATATTAAGTAATAACATATTCATTGGCAACTCAGTATAGGGAATTATTTCAATTTGATGCTTCTAACGAGTGTTTCCAATCCTTGGTCAAGCATGAAGTAAAATTTCGTGTTTAGAAAAGTCGGAAATTTTGGATTTGCCGGCGCGCGAGCGAAGCGAGGCGCGCCTGCAAATCCAAATTTTTAGGCTTTTCTAAACTCGAAATTTTACTTCATGCGCCACGCGTATAAAATTAAAATATTGTGAATTAAGCAGTACATTTTAACCTTCACAATACTCCAGTGTTTTATACGCCTGGCGCAAGAAGTAAAATTTAGAATTTGGAAAAGCCTGAAAATTTGGCTTGGTCGCTTCGCTTCATTTCGCTACGTGACCAAACCAAATTTTCAGGATTTTCTAAACCCGAAATTTTACTTCTTGCTTAATTAAGGATTGGAAATACTCGTTAGAAGCTTTAAATTGGACGGTTTTAAAAAACAGCGAATGTTTGAACATTTACAGCGTATCCATTGAAATATGTATACTTAAACAAATAATTGTCTGTAAAAAAAATGGTAACATTAAAAGTAATATTGATATTACCATTTAAATTTAATAATGATAAATAGTTACTGCACTTAATGTTTTACAATTATAAGGTAAAAATTAAACACAGCGTATCTTGAATCAGTTTCTCATTTACGTGGTGAAAGATATTTAACTATGATTTTGAAAAGAAAACCCTTGCTTAAATATTCCTGAAATATTAATGAAAATTAAACGCAGTGTATCTTGAATAAGTTTCTCATCTTTCACGTTGTGAAGCATATTTAACCATGGTTTAGAAAAGAACATCCTTGCTTAAACATTAGTGAAATATTACTGAAATTTAACCAAGTGTTTTCTTTTTAGAATTTGATTCCCATGAATGAAAAAAACAACAATTTTTATTCTAACGTTTCGATTTTTGCGCGAAATGTTTACACGAATATAATACGCACCTTCATATATGTAAACTAAAATGTAAAAGAAACTGCGTATCATACTCAAGGTTTTACGGTGATCTTTGCACTTAACGACTTTTACTATTTAACTGACCAAATTGCCGTAAAAATAAAAACCATTCAACTTTCATTATGATCATTACACTTAATGATTTTTACTATTTAACTGACTAAATCACCGTAAAAAAAATCAAATTTCATTATGATCTACTTTGCACTTAATGATTTTTACTATTTAACTGACTAAATCGCCGTAAAAAAATCATGCAACTTTCATTATTCATTAATCAATTGACTCAATTATGCCAGAAAATCTAAACTAATTTGAGAACCTAACAAGTTCATTAATATATTGCTTAGATTAAACCACCTAATTGACTTGTTAGAATTAATTTAATTATTTTTGGCGCCCAACGCGGGGCAAACGTAATTCCACACAGAAACACAAATCTGAAACAAATTAATTACAAATATAATCGTTCTCGGTGGAACCTTTTCGTAACATTTAAGGAACGCACGTTCGCCTATAAATATTAATCCGGTGCGTATTTATAGATAAACTCGTTCAAAATGAATCGGACGGGACCTTGATCTCTACGATTTTTGGCAAAATTGCCGAAAACAAAACACAATCACACCGAAAATACACGGTCGACGCGTGCACACTTGCACATTTCTGATATTTGTGTGAAACGTGACGAGAATCACGCAAATCATGCTAACATTCTCTGGATGAAGTTCAAAAAGCATAACGGTTGAGACATTTTTCGAAAACATCGATAGATTTTGAGAAAAACTTTGGAAATTAAAATAGAAATATACGGCTCGACATAAAATAATATTTAGAAAAAATAATGTGTATGATTATTATACAGGGTCGCTAGAAAGTATGGATACAGCTAAATATTTTCAGAACGGTTTAGCAGAGCTCATATAAATTTTAGATATAGTTAGAAGAGTTTAAATTCTATCATTTCAGATTTTTTTCAATTCTGAAGCTTTCAGTTCTGATGCTTTCATAGAATAGAATATGTCTTTACTTCAGAGTGTTATTTACTAACAAAGTGAAAATAGTGTCAGAATAACTTAAACTAATCTTATAATGTAATCAGATGTATACAGGGTCGCTAAAAAATATGGATACAGCTAAATATTTTCAGAACGGTTTCGTGGAGCTCGTTTAAATTTGGAATACAGTTAGAAGTGTTTGAATTCTATCATCTCAGATTTTTTTCAATTTTCTACCATCACTTATTTCGAAAATACAAGGTTAACTTGATTTATTTATAATGGAACGATTGGTCAAATTTGTTATTTTTGAAAAAAAAATTTTCTTTTGAGTTCAGTGATGTAACACATGCATATCTCATTTTAATCGAAACTTTAAAAAAAAATCTGGAACTAACAAAATTTTAAAAAATATAAAAATGTTGTCTTTATCTATCGTTAGTTCTTTGCCGCCTGAATTTTGACCAAAAAATAAATAAAATAAATTTAATTAAAACAGAACACATTTTAATAAAAGAAAAAAGCTTAAACACGAAATAAATGTTTGAATTTTAATTTTTTTACCTTTTAATAAAAATAAAGGCGGGCATGTGATACTGTGTTACTGAATTCAATCAAAAATTCTGTTTTTAAAAATAACAAATCTGACCATCCGTGCCTTTAAAAAAATATAAAGTTAGACTTGTATTTTCCAAATAAATGATAGTAGAAAATTGAAAAAAAATGAGATGATAGAATTTAAACACTTCTAACCGTATCTTAAATTTTTATGAGATCCGCTAAACAGCTCTGAAAATATTTAGCTGTATCCATACTTTGTAGCGACCCGATTATATTATAAGATTAGTTAAAGTTATTCTGACACTATTTTCAATTTGTTTGTAAATAACACTCTAAAATAAAGAACTATTCTATTCTATTCTATAAAAGCGTCGGAACTGAAAATTTTGAAGCTCCGTGCCAATATGAAATCGTGCTGAAAATGATTGATTTTGAGAGTTTATTTCTGCTTTTTGTGTTTTTAAAAGAAGTTATGAATCACTAAATAAATCATTTTTTTGTAAAACCAGAACAAACACAATTGTAATCACTCAATTAAATTTCTCCTACAAATAATTTATTCACCGAGTAATTCATTCCAAATTAAATATTTAAACAGTCCGACAAATTCCGTAACGGAATTTAATGTTTCGACGTCGGCGCCTTCGGATATTGTTGAGTGAATCCGATCCGATATCGGGCAATCGGATAATGATAATTAGCTCGGGCCGTATCCTCTTCCTTCCTACCCGAGAGGCCACCTTAATGAATTCAATGTTTATCGCTATTACACAAAAGTAGTTCAAAGTAAAGTTGAGCGCAATTAATTATCTAGGTGAAGGATTGCAAGTTTGCGCCTTCGTTTTCTTAAAAACAACACGCTCGGCTCGCGATGAAAACGAGAGTTGGAATTAAATATATATTTTTAATAATTTAATCACAAACAAAATTAATGAATTCATTTATAATTAAATAAGCTTAACTAGTTTAGATCAGTAGTTTTTAACCTTTTATTGTCCCTGACTAATAAAAGGTTAAGAACTACTTATCTAAACACTGTGATTTGTTTGTTGTTAGCAGGAACCACAGGGTTCGAGAATATTAAACTGTAATAATCTTAAATTTTATATTTTAATTAGTTATGGGAACAATCGATAACCGAGTTAGTCACTTATTAAAGTATCCTAATAAAGGGTGTCCCAACAAGAGCGCCGGATTTAATTATAAAGAAAAACATATTAATTTTTTGAATTAAGCAAACATTTTTGTTTCAACATAAAGAAAAATAGTTCCGATTAAACATGAAATACAACATCAGGCAAATGGATACCACGAAACCTCTGGCACAGGGTTATTCTTTTGTTGAAATTTTGAATAACGTTTTCGCATAAATGTGGCTGTATTTCACCAATAACGCGCCGGATTTCCTCTTTAAGATGTTGAACTGTTTCAGGCTTATTTGCATACACCTTTTGCTTCACATAGCCCCAAAGAAAAAAGTCCATCGGCGTTAGATCGCACGATCTTGGTGGCCAATGTTGATCGCCAAATCGAGAAATGACACGGCCTGGAAATTTGGTCTGCAGTAACACCATTGTTTCACGTGCTGTGTAGCAGGTCGCACCGTCTTGTTGGAAAAACATGTGCTCCACATCAATTACATCCAATTCGGGCCACAAAAACTCCGTTAACATTTCCCGATACCGCACACCAGTAACAGTTAGCGCATTTCCAGCCGCATTTTTAAAGAAATACGGCCCAATCACTCCGCCAGCCCAAAATGCGCACCAAACCGTTACTCGCGGTGGATGCATTGGCTGTTCGAGTACCACACAAGGATTTTCAGCACCCCAAATCCGACAGTTTTGTTTATTTACGTATCCGTCGAGTTGAAAATGTGCCTCATCTGAAAAAATGATTTTCTTAGAAAAATCCGGATTAATTTGATGATGTTCTAACACCCAATCAGCAAATCCACGGCGCTGCTCATGGTCCCTTGGCTTGATTTCTTGCACCAATTTAATCTTGTACGCGTGCAAATGCAGATCTTTTACCAAAATTCGTTGCATAGTGGTTTTGGAAATGTTTAATTCTTGACCACGATGCCGAATGGAAGTTCCTGGATTCTCGGCCACAGATTCCCTTACTGTGTCTATATTTTCGAGTGACCGACAAGGACGACGACGAACAATGGTCTTCTGATCCATCAGCGTAAATTTGGTCTCAAATTTTGTAATTAAACGCCTCACTAATATGCGAATTGTTTTCGCAAAACATTCACCATTTTTGTAATGTGTTTTTAAAATAATTAAACGTTGTTCGTTTGAATACTTCTCCATATTCTTAAATCGCGTGGTCTGTACTTGACAACTGTCAAAAAAAAATCACCGTACAACTCGTATTAACAAAATGGCGGCAAATTTAAATCCGGCGCTCTTGTTGGGACACCCTTTATAATCGATTATAATACCATATGTCTCATTTGAGGACGCATCATAGGAAATTTACATGTAAGATTTTTAATGGTCATTTTTATCTCATGCATCGCCTTCATTTAATCGGTATGAAGTTAGAGTTGTTTTATCACTCAATAATGATTACGTAGATGCATATTTTCTTTGTTTTGTTGAGTTTTACTTAACGTATAAATTATAAATAAACAGAAAAACTAGCAATTAATATCCTATAATAAATAATAGTTGCCAGGAATTGTCATTAGAATAACTGTCACATTTATTCACTGTTGTTTTACATCATTTTTAAGTAAAATAAGTATTTATTTTACTAAAGAAAAAATACAGGTAATAAAATGGTCTTATGCTGGACACTCTTTACGTCCCGTTTGCGATTTATTTGCAATAAACTTTGAAAATCGTCTAGTACCCACACAATCAACAATCATTAGGATAATTCAAACATTTTAAAATAATGGCTGTGTGAACGATGGACACTCATTAAGGAGTAAAAGGAAGAAGGGAGAAGCAAGAATTACCAGCGTATTGGCAAGAGTAGAAGTAAATCCAACTGCAAATTTAAGAAAGATTGAGTCAGAATGTGATTTGAGCAGCATCTTATTTTAAAATGCAGTTCTTATCATCCTTATAAAAGTCAGGATCACCAACAGCTGTTAGCCGTCAATCCTGATTCACGAAATATATTTTGTGAGAAAATGATGGAATTTTGTAACAAGAATGATAGAATGCCAAACTTGGTCTGTTTTACGGAGGAATGTACTTTTTATTTAGTGTCAGAAAATAATAAACAAATTCATCGTTATTGGTCAAAAGAAAATCCTCATCTTATAAGAAATACAATAAATCAATATCCGCAGAAACTTAATGTATGGACAGGGATTTTAAAGATACAAATTTTGGGACTTTTGCTTATAGACGCGAATTTGGATGGAAGTAAATACATTTACATGTTGCAAAATAAATTTTCAGATGAACTTCTAGAAGTAGCTAATGAAGATGAGGTGTGGTTCATGCACGACGGGTGTTCAGCTCATAACGCGAGACAATTTAAAAAACATCTTAATTTAATATTTATAAATAAATGGATCGGAAGAGGTGGCGTAATAGTTTGGCTACTAAGATCACCAGACTTAAATCCCTGGGATTTTTTCTTACGGCCCACCATTAAAAATAAAATGTAAGAATAGCATTGATTCATTGGAAAGTTTGAAACAAAAAATTATTAATGGATGTGGGGATATTAATCCCAAAACACTTGCAAAAGTAAACCGAAATTTGTATGAAAGATTAGGACATTGCTTAGCCGAAAATGGACATTTGTTTGAACATCTAATTTAAATTTGATTATTTTTATTTCTATGTTTAAGTTAAAATTAAGAATGACGTATTGTGTTTTGACGTTTACAATTATTACAACTGACAGCATCTAATCTGTACTGATTTATTATATCCAATATATTTAAATTTAATTTTTAAATGAATAATGCCCGGTATTATAAACGATTAATAAATCATTAGATAAATATTTGTGGAGTAAATGTATTTACCTAGTAAACTAATGGGCAAATAAAATTCCGTATTATAAAGCAAACCTACCAAATAAATAGCAATTCTAGAAATAAATAATTTAATTGGTAGATTACAGACCAAAATTATACATTTTCATTGTGGCCATAGCTGGAGCCACCAATTTTTTAATCTGAATTTTTAATATTTCAAATTAAATTGTCCATCAAATTGGAGACTTATTATAATTCCTTATAATTATAGAGAATAACCGTGGACTAGGACAGAATTACACAGAACAAGAAAAATAAAGCTTATTAGAAATTATAAACGACTTAAACGAGTGTTTTCCACTCCCAGGCTAAGCATGAAGTAAAATTTCGAGTTTAGAAAAGCCTGAAAATTTGGTTTGTTCGCGTAGCGCGAAGCGCGGAGCGGCCAAACCAAATTTTCAGGCTTTTCTAAACTCGAAATTTTACTTCATGCGCCACGCGTACAAGACACCGATTTCAGGTAAAGTTCACTTGTTCACAATATTATAGTGTTTTCGGTATTTAATACGCGTGGCGCATGAAGTAAAATTTCGAGTTTAGAAAAGCTTGAAAATTTGGTTTGGTCGCTCCGCGCTTCGCGCTACGCGACCAAACCAAATTTTCAGGCTTTTCTAAACTCGAAATTTTACTTCATGCTTAGTCTGGGAGTGGAAAACACTCGTTTAAAACTTTAAATGGAACTAATTTTAAAAAAAGCGTATGCATTAGCATAATAATCCCTGGTTATGTCTGACTTGAAAAACTATAGGTCTTCGACTCCTTAGAATGTCTTGTGGTTCGAATTATTCACTGTCAGGGAAGATACTATGACCGAACTTAAATCTGGCACGGATGATATGATAGACATGATAACAGTAATGAAATTAATAAAGACAAATAGTAAAATCCAAAGTAATTATAATAATATAATACACTTTTGACTTTTAACTGTCAAATTATTTAGAGAATAAAATTTACTTGGTAGAAAAACAAAAAAATAATTTACTAAGGAGATTTATTAGCCAAATAAAGTTATATTGTGTTTATAATACCGAAATCTTTGGAATAAATTAATTTATTCTTAAAGTAAAATTTATTTAGAGAATAAAACGTTTTATAATACCTGGCATAAGAAATATTTATAAAATAAATAACATCTTGTTGTCTTATATTGGAACCATATTATGTTGACTTTGATTATTTAAGTTATAAAATAAAGATAAAAATTTAAATAATATTTTTTACATGTAAATTCCCTATGATGCGTTCTCAAATGAAACATACGGTATATCGATTATTTTGTCGATCATTTACATTAGCGTATCTTAAACTGTGGGTGGTTAGTCAATTTTCGATTAGTGGCTAAGTATATTTTCAACTTCACATCAAATTATGGTTTTATGCCCCTGGAGCATGAAGTAAAATTTCGAGTTTAGAAATGAAAACTTGAAATTTTGTTATTATAAAAGTTAAGTGAATATTAGATTTTAATCCACTAATCGAATTTGTTATAAAAACAATAAACTTTGTTGTAATGTTGGAGAAAACAAAAGTCAACCGTTGAAAATAAAATGACATCCACATTTCAATAAAACTCTCTTTGTTAATTTTATTTGTAATTATGTATTGTAAAATTGTATTGTATCATTAATATATAAATAAATATAATATTTGAGTGTATGCAATTGTTTCTTCAGCCCATCCATATTGTGATTGTTTAGTCCATCAATCCATCCATCCATTTTTTCAGTCCATCAATAAAAATAAAAATAAATAAAATAAAATCAACGAATCGCCACATTTTAATTAAATCAACAAAAAATTGTTAAGAAATAAATAAATTTCGTTTTAATAATAATAATTTTAAAATTAAAACGTAATTTATTCATTTCTCAACAATGCTTTGTTGATTTAATTAAAATATGGCGATTCGTTGATTTTATTTTAGCTACGAGCTTTATTTCTGCTAATTTTATTTTGATAATATTTTGGTAAAATGACAGCATAGTCTATTTGTTAAAAACATATGTAAATTGCACCTAATTTTCAGGCATTTTTAAGTTTTAAATTTTACTTCATGCACTACGCGTATGATACAGTGATTTCAAGCCAAAGCAATATATTTAAATGTTAACATTACACCAGTGTTTTATACGCGTGACGTATGAAGTAAAATTTCGAGTTTGGAAAAGCCTGATTTTAGATTTGGACGCTACGCGCCCAAACTCAAACGTTCAAGCGTTTCAAAACACGAAATTTTACTTTATGCTTAACTCATTAAGCGCCATTGATGCATCCAAGCAACATTATTAACTTTTTGTTAATTAAATTTCCAAATAAGTTAATTTGATATATTTTATATTATTGTACATAACTTTTAAAATGTATAAAGAAAAATGTAAATATTTTGTTATTTAAATATTTCGACCATTATTCATTTAAAAAAAAAATAATGTGCGTGCATTTCTAACTTCAGAATATTTCAGTGTTTTTTGTGCGTGGCGCATGAAGTAAAATTTCGAGTTTAGAAAAGCCTGACAATTTGGTTTGGCCGCTCCGCTTCGCGGAGCGACCAAACCAAATTTTTAGGCTTTTCTAAACTCGAAATTTTACTTCATGCTTAGTCTGGGAGTGGAATCACTCGTTCTAAACTTAATATTGCACGTTTTTATATAAAATCGACCGATGCCTGAAATTTTACAGCATAAACATTATGTATATTTAAAAGAAAAATGCAGAGTATGTAATACAATAAGTCATTCATAGATATTTTGAAAAGAAGTGCAGAATTTTCCCTAAAATCAAGTTTTAGAGTTATCTCTATAATTGCTTAGCCGTTAATGGGTTAAGCTGGGAGTGAACAAAAACCTCTTTAAAGCTTCAATTATAAAGTAAGTGAATATTAAAATTATTAAACTTTTATATTGCTAATAAGAAAATAAATACACAGGGAGTTTTTTTTTTAGTATACATACTAGGTGAGCATTTTCAATCCGGAACATATAATATAATAAAAGGTGAGCATTTTCAATCCAGAACGTAATAATTCATAAAAAAAAGGACAAATTATTTAATATAATTGCATTTTAATTTCAAACTAAAGATGGGCTAGCGTACTGTTTGGCGTAAAATGGAAGGTCATTTAAATTTTTACTGTTATTTTAAAGAGACGTTCACTTTGTTTTTAAATTGAACGTCTCTTAAAAATATTAGTAAAAATTGAAATAACCTTCCATTTTGCGCCAAACAGTACCCTAGCCTAGGGGTCTCCAAACACCCTGCGGGCCGAATCCAACCCGCGCCATCATGATTCTAGCCCGCGACCAGAGATACATTTTGCGCAAATAAAATATTTTATAACGATTTAGTATTAACATTTTTAAAAATTTATGTACAATTAGTGATATAAAATTACCGGTAATTAAAAATATTATAGGTAATATTCTCGGTAATATTGCTGGAAACAGTAACAATTGGTAATTTAAAATAAGACATAAAATACACACAAATTCCAATAAATAATTATAAATTATTCTATGATTTTTTAAAATTATAAGTTTTTAAGAATCTTTTAACAAACTGTCATTGAAGATAGAAAAATTGTCCAAAATTTTATTATCTAAAACTTTTTATCATTTCTTCGCATGAAGAAGCCACAGTGTGGCGAAACAATTGTAGCGAATGCACAATATATATTTGAAAGAGTTTAAATTGTTTTATTTATATAAAAGCTAAAACTTTTGTTTAAACCATTTTTCTCTCATTAGTTATTCAGTTATTTGCAACTTCTATGAAATACGAAAAAAAGCGAGCGCAATCGCGTAAATTCTCGACATTTTTAAATTTTGACAAAAAACGTTATAACTCAAAAACTATTCGAGCTACAGAAAAGTATATATGCATTGCAGCTATTGCGACGCGAACTATAAGATTTATTTGTTTTTATACAGCATGATCTATACAGTATCTAAAAGAAAATGGCAATTGTTTTTTTTTCTAAATCAAGAAGGCGAGTGTTTATCAAAGTTATTAAGTTATTAATATATACAAGACTGTTTTCCACTCTCAGACTAAGCATGAAGTAAAATTTCGAGTTTGGAAAAGCCTGAAAATTTGGTTTGGTCGCGTAGCGCGTAGCGCTACGCGACCAAACCAAATTTTTGGGCTTTTCTAAACTCGAAATTTTACTTCATGCGCCGCACCCGTAAAACGCTTATTTATCTCGAAGTTCAGAAACATACACAACTTCCAACAAATTGTTCTAAGAATTTATTCCATGATTTTGTGAAAATTATAGGTTTTCACGAATCTTTCAACAAACTGTCGATTTTCTTCAAGAAAAAAGATGGCTTCAGGCTTTTTCTAACTTGAAATTTTACTTCATGCGCCACGCGGTAAAGCGCTGATTTATCGGGAAGTTCTAAAACATACACAAATTCCAATAATTAGTTCTAAGAAGTTATTCCATGATTTTGTAAAAATTATGTTTTTAGGAATCTTTCAACAAACTGTCAATTTTCTTCAAAAAAAAGATAACTACGAAAAAACTTAAAGATAGAAAAATTATCAAAAAATTTGTTTCCTTAAACTTTTATTTCAACAATTTTTCTGTATTCCCATTTGTTATTGAGTTATTCGCAACTTTTGCGAAATACAAAAAAAGCGAGCACACTCGCGTGAATTCTCGACATTTTTCAATTTTAACAAAAAAACATTGTAACTCAAAAACTATTTGAGCTACAGAAAAGTATAATACATGCATTTCAGCTATTGTAAGATCTACAAGACGCACGTATTTGTTTTTATACAGGGTGATCAATAAAGTGTCTAAAAAAAAAATGTCAATTGTATTTTTTTCAAATCAAGAAGGCAAATGTTTATCCAAGTTATTATTATTATATACAAGACTGTTTTGCATTCCTAGACTAAGCATGAAGTAAAATTTCGAGTATAGAAAAGCCTTAAGATTTGGTTTGGTCGCGTAGCGCGTAGCGCTACGCGACCAAACCAAATTTTTGGGTTTTCTAAACTCGAAATTTTACTTCATGCGCCGCACGCGTAAAACGCTGATTTATCTCGAAGTTCAGAAACATACACAACTTCCAACAAATAGTTCTAAGAATTTATTCCATGATTTTGTGAAAATTATAGGTTTTTACGAATCTTTCAACAAACTGTCGATTTTCTTCAAGAAAATAGATGGCTACAAAAAAACTTTCATTCTAATAATTTTTCTGTGTTCTCATTAGTTATTGAGTTATTCGCAACTTTTGCGAAATACAAGAAAGGGAGCAAACTTACGTAAATTCTCGACATTTTTTAATTTTGACAAAAAAACGTTGTTACACAAAAACTATTCGAGCTACAAAATAGTACAATACATGCATTTCGGCTATTTCGACAAGATCTAGAAGATAGGTATATTTGTTTTTATACAGGGTGATCCATAAAATATCTAAAAGAACTGGTCAATTGTTTTTTTCTAAATCAAGAATGCGAGTGTTTATCAAATTTATCAATATTATCTATAAGAGTGTTTTTCATTCCCAGACTAAGCGTGAAGTAAAATTTCGAGTTTAGAAAAGCCTAAAAAAGCCTAAAAATTTGGTATGGTACGCGACCATACCAAATTTTAAGGCTTTTCGAAATTCGAAATTTTACTTCATGCACCAAGCGTGTAAGGCGCTGATTTATCCCGAAGTTTAAAAACATACACAAATTCCAATAAATTGTTCTAAGAAATTATTCCATGATTTTGTGAAAAATATAAGTTTTTACGAATATTTCAACAAACTGTCGATAGAAAAATAGAAAAAGATAGAAAAATTATTAAAATTTTATTATCTAAAACTTTCATTCTAACAATTTTTCTGTGTTCCTATTAGTTATTGAGTTATTCGCAACTTTTCCGATATACAAAAAAAGAAACGAGCGCACTCGCGTAAATTCTTGGCAATTTTCAATTTTGACAAAAAAACAGAAAAGTATAACGCATACATTTTAGCTAGACATATTTGTTTTTATACAGGGTGATCCATAAAGCATCTAGAAGAAAATGTCAATTGTTTTTTTCTAAATCAAAAGGGCGAGTGTTTGTCAAAGTTGTCAATATTATACAAAATAGTGTTTTCCACTCCTTGGTTAAGCATGAAGAAAAAAATTGGATTTGGTCACGGTAGCGACCAAATCCAAACTCGAAATTTTACTTCTTGCTCAATCAAGGAGTGGCAAACACTCGTTTAAAGCTTTAATTTGAACTTTAAGAAAACTCGTTAGGAGCTTCAAATTAAACACTGTTTAAAACAACAATATAATGATATGTATACTTAAAAAGAAAACTGTATATACGCAGCAAATCATGTTTATGATAATTTTTTGTATACCTAAATTCCAAGTAATCATTGGTGTATTTCAATGTTGTAAATCGAGTGGAATATGCGCGGTTTTTTTGAAGTGGGTCAATGAAAATTGATCAAGAGCTTCAGAAATAGTCCGTCACTTTCGCGCGTGCGGACGCTTATTTTTAGACGAGTAAAAACAAACAGCTGAGAGAGAGAGTAAGAGAGACTTTACTTCACTCAAAAGAAGGAACGAACGCGAAAACAAACACTCGCAAATCACACATCTGCACTAAATCCGAATGCAATCGTAATGACTTTTATCTTGCCTGTATATCTCTCAAAATGTTTATATTCTCAGAAAAAAAAGTTTTACAGGTTAAATTTAAGTCAAACTCTCGATTTCGATTAAGATATTGATGATGTGAGAGCGTGATGATTATTTTTTTTCGGGGTTTTTATGATTCGATTTGATGTTACACAGGGTTTTACGTAATTGATTTTTTTTATACTTTTAAAATTGTTCGATGTTCTAAATTTTGAATAAAATAAAAAAATAGAACATTTCAACAATTTTAATCACGAAATGTTAATGTTTTTTTTTTTACTATCCGTACAAAAATATAAGTCATAAAAGTATATAAAAAATAGACAGCAATTAAAAACGCATAGTTATTTTATTATTGTTGTATATTATCAGTACAAAAGCAAAGTACAGTAGATGGAAAATACAGAGTACTAAATTATTTTTATTTAGGATTTATACAATCAGTACAAAAGTAAAAGTCATCACGTACATGGAAAATGCTATGCACTCAATGACTTTTATTAGGGATAGGTATCATTAGTACAAAAATAAAAGCCATTAAGTACAGGAAAATGCATAGCACTCAATTTTTTATATCAAAACAGCTCAATGGATCATTTTATTTGAGTTAATTGTCGAGCCCAGCAAAGAGCCAAACGAATTGGTTTCTAAACTCTGTTTTTTTTAATATGACCAAACTTATAGTGTATTTACTGCGATCAGTTGCAGTCCTGCTTTAACAGTAGGGTATTTTAAACATTAAATTTTAAGATGTTGGTAAATGGTTATCAATGTGACAAATAAATCATAATTTGTCAAATAAATTTTCACGATGCATGGATTTTCAAAAAAGAGAACGCTACCCACTTACAACATATACAGGGATTTTTTCTTTTAAGTATACTTTCACATATTCCATTTACACATTTGTAAAATTAATGAATATGTGATTAGAACTAAGCAGTATATTTTGACTTCACTTTAAATCAGTGTTTTATAAGCGTGGCGCATGAAGTAAAATTTCGAGTTTAGAAAAGCCTGATTTGGCTTGGTCGCTCCGCTGCGCTACGCGACCAAGCCAAATTTTCAGGCTTTTCTAAACTCGAAATTTTACTTCATGCTTAGTCTGGGAGTGGAAAACATTCGTTAGAGTTTTTAAATTGACAGTTTTTAATAAGGTCACGTATGTTTGAAAATTTACATTGAAAAATCGTAGCATGTATACCTAAAAGAAAAATTCCTTGTATTTAGAACTTTTTTAAAATTTCAACATATCGCACCCCTAGAATAGTACTGCGACAAGTCAAAAATCACAAATTTTGGGAAAACGCATTTCGAAGTTTTGGGTTCCGAAAATTGCTTTTAAAATCGTTAATTTTTCTTTTTTTAAGTCGACTTGCACCCACCGATTTCTTAGAAATCTAGCCGTCATCTCCACCAACAATGAACGCAAAAAAACCTGAGTAAAGCTCTGGCATGATTTCTGAAAAAAAAAATAGTTGTGACAGTACTATCTAGGAAATTATTGCCTCAAGTTATCACGCTTTTTGTCTACTATAATTCCAAAACAAGTCATTTTTTCTTCAAAAATTACTAAGAAAAGCGATTACAGGGAATAAAAAATATACAAAATGGAATAGGTTTGGGGAAAATGGAAAACACTTTCTTAAATTTTCAACTTTTAATTTAATTTTAGAGATCGATAAAAATCATGGTAGGTTAATGATATATAAATACCTTTCACAAGTCTCATCAAATCACTAATTTTATTTGGTGGACTCCACGGTGGCATTTTGTACGCTGGAGTTTTTTTTCCAGGAATCGATCACTTCTATTTTTCTATTTACTGAGAAGTTTTCCATACAGGCTGAATTTCTCAATATTCCAGTCTTTCCAAGCTTGCCAGATTGGAGAGTGTTCACGATGTTAAAATTTTTAGCAGTATAAGAAGTCCTATGGAGGATAATGAACGGATTTTCTCGGCAGATTCTACAGACTTTGATGTCCGAGAATGCAAACTTCTTCAGCTCGGTGTTGACGTTAAAGGTTTTGATGTCGAGAATCGAAGCCAGTTTTTTAAAGCAAATGAAGCTGTTATGAGAAAATTCGTTGACCTGATAAAAAGGCTGTTTTTTTTTATGGTTCTCATGAGCTGCACGTATTGCGCAGGGATGAATATCGGTCCAGATTTGCTAGCTCTCTTTATTCTGTTTTCAATCACCGCGTGTATGCCATCACCTTCATTTTGGGTGTGACCCTTCATGAACAATTTGTGGGCGATCGACTTTATTTTCGGAAACTTCCTCAAAAAGTACATGTAGATGATCATTATGAATCGATTCTTCTGTAGCCACAGCAGTTCTCACTGTAAAAAATGAATTCAACGTTGTGGTTGATGGAATTCGTTGTGGTTGATTCAGATATAAATCTAAAAACGCATGTTGCGATTTCTGTCGCACCTTTATTTCCATCTCGTTCGTTCCAAACGTTACAAATCCTCTGCTCTGTATTATATTCGAGAATGGTCAAATTGAATGTGGAGAGTTTGTTTTTATAGTAAAATGTGGATACCTCGCCTTTTGGTGTAAGGAGTGCTTCCTGCAGATCATACGAGCAAACTATGACATTTAGGTCCGTATTTGACTTGTCACGTACCTTTTCTTCACGAGGAAAGTTTTTTTCGGTTTGATGGGACGCAAATTCTTCACTCTTCTCTAGCTTACCTGCGTCATCTAAGTTGTTAAAAGAGATATTTATTTAATGTGATAAAAGAAATATTAAATTCGGTGTTAAATATTTTGGCCAACAAGGAATGAGTACCGTACGCCTTTCCCGTTTCTTCACATTGTTTCACGTAATTACAATAGATTGCAGCAATTGTTCTTACGTATTCTATGTATTCCCGAGTGGTTTGAGCTCTTAAATAGTGGTTCTCGATGCGAGAAATTTAATCAATGTGTGTCCGCATATCGATCTTGATATTTTTGTCAACTGATTTTCGCATTTCTTGTTTGCCTCGTCTATCTTCTTCAATGACTCCTTCCTTAAGCTTTGAGAAGTAGGTTGAGATTGTATGACGATTAATTTCTAGCGTTGCCATAAAGAAATGCTTACATATACGCACTCTCTTCTCATTTTTGTCAAAGTAAAAAAGCATGACAACTTTTGTTGAGCTCTAGAGTACCTGTGCTATGGTATGATTTCTATAGAATGACGAATCACATACTTTTGCTGTTTAACCAGATCTCCCAGGCCCCAGTAATTAGAAAATATCGATGCTCTCTGTTCTTCAGTGAATTTCGATGTAGAGTTGTGGGTACAGCTTTCACATGGCAGTTTTATGATTATTGCTGCAACATTTATATACTTCTTTCCAGTACGAGAAGTCCCAAATTTCGAAGAGCTTTGCATTTTTTAGCGTCCACCGTGAAAGTTGTGCTTCCTTTTTTTACGTATTGTGGGTTGTCACTTCCATTCGATGGATCCATTAGAAGTCACACTGTCTGAAGTTTCACCAGTTGGTACATTTTCTGGAGTATTAGCTGATACATTTTCTAGAACAGCAATATGTTTTCTCTTTTTCATCATATTCGGTGCAGGTTCTTCAATTTCCAAATTGAAATCGGGGTCTTTATCAGACTCATCATCACACATTTCCAAGTATCGGTGATAAAGATCCATTGTTCTTGTGCTTGGCGCAGGGCGGTCAACAAGTTTTTTAGGTGATGCAAGAAAGAAAACTTTATTTAAAGGATCCTCGCAGCGTGTGAAACAATTTTGGTCAAGGTCAAAGAATGTTTCGGGTGACATTGATGGATCAGAGTGTTCAGGGTTTTTATCTGCTGATACAAGGGAAGCTGCTTCCATTTGAATGAGCCAAAATACATTGCTTAAACATGAGGCTTTTATACCAGTTGTTATTTATATAAAATAAAATTCTTGAGAAGAGTAGTGTTACAACTCAAAAAGTAACGATACTCAGTCGCAACTACTAACTTAATAATATCACACTGCTATGCTTCGGATCCTTCCCTCCCTGGCGTAGAGTAGCATAGTAACTACCGCTCCCAAGCGTTAACTATTGAAATTAGAAAAATAATGATGCTATATTCGTGTAGAGCTCGTCGAAATCTATCTACCTATAGGGATAATTCAAAAACAGGTTTTTTTGACTTGTCACAGTACTATTCTAGGGGTGCGATATAAATGGACAGATAATAAAGAAGACAGATATTCCTGAACAAGGAATATTACTTGATCCTCCTATCCTACCTTATCCTTAGGGACACTTTATTAAATTAGTAGTAGATACAAATAATTTGAGGCGGTTATACTTAAATAAATTTGTAATCGTAATCTTTGTGAGTTAATTGAATTGTCATAATAATTTCAGATTTCCCTTCACATAACCTACAAATTAAAAGTTAATATACAACATAACATGTGATTAATCTTGTCCTAACCTAAAACACACAACCTGTATCACAGCACTAAATTCTTGAAATGTCATCTTTGATTGGTCATATTAAAAAAACAGATTATATATGAAACCGAAAAAAATATGAACTTATTTTTTAATGTGCATTATTTCGACGATATCTCGATAAATATTAAAAATATTGATTTTGTTCGAAGTTTTGTTGTATGAATTTTTTAAATAAAACCTGCAGGAAAACAAAGACTAAATTGAAGTATCTTCAATTTTTTTTTTGGAGAATTTCAATTATTTCTGTATACATTTACAAAATATCACGTTATCAAAATTTCGACAATTTTACATTTATTCAAACATAATATTATTGGAAATTATAGATTTCTCTTGTACTATATTATAGACTCATAAAACTATAGTAGACACTTATGTCTTTATAGAGAATTTGTCTTATGAGAATCTTAAAACTATTAGTATATCAAATGTTAGCAGTCAACACAAATTCATACAGTCTATGTGAGAATTCAAAGTCGGCATTGACTCTTAAAATGTTTAGTTAATAGTTAAGGGTCTTTGTAGAAACAAAATTTGATAAGATTTTAGACAGCCTAAACGTTTGGATGAATTTAAATTTAGGCTTTTCAAAACTCGAAATTCTACTTTATGCGCCATGCGTATTAAACATTGGTTCTAGCGAAGTTCAAAATAAAGCTGGGAATTTTGAAAATTGATATATTTAAATATTCAATAAAAAATTATATTCGAATTATTTGAATAATCTAATTATTAAAATAATATTTGCATTTGAATATGTTTTAAATAAATATTCGAACACTTCAATTTTAACAATTCCTAGTATTATTCAAGACATGTATCCTTATTTTATTTTAATCTTGTGATGCGTTAATAATAAGTAACCATTTATTTGGATTTGCGTCCTTTGTAAATTTTAACTCATATTTTAGCATACAACAATAAATATAAAACATTCACAAAAAAATATAAATTATCAAAACAGTAAATTGCGTTAGAATTAAATAAATATAGTAACATTTCTTCGCCTGAAGAACCCACAGTGTGGCGAAACAATTGTAGCGAATGCACATATATATTTGAAAGTGTTTAAATTGTTCTATTTATATAAAAGTAAATAAATATAAACAATAAACACAAAATATCGAAAAGTATTAATATTTTTAATATCGATACTCTTTTGCCATATTTTGCCGTATCGATACTTTGCTATACGATATAATCGATACCCGATTTCAAAATATTTTTTGGGATCAGAACCTTCCTAGTTCAAACTATTTTGAAACTGTATTGAGGCGTCAATATCATATAATAAATAAAAGATGTGTTGATACGATTTTGGCGGCCAACCTGAGTTTGGAATTTTGTTGTATTTATCTAATTTTTGATCAAATTTATCTCAAGCAATATATCAACATTACTTACAGGTTAATTATAAACCACAATGACAAAATTCACCATCACAAACAAGAAACTTTGTGCATCCAAATTGGTCGCGGTCAAAGACGAAATGCCGGGAAAGTGACGCGCACGAATTCCCGAATTCCCGACGTGTCGCTCTCCGATAAATCAGGCTGCCAACGCGGCATCAATGGGGGAACGGGCCCCCCTGGACCGACGAAAAACTTATATTTAGCGGGCGCGCGCGATTATTGTTGGTGAGTTCAAGTTCAAGCGAAGAGAAACAAAAGGACGGAGAGGCGCCGCGACGCCCGATCCTCCGCGGAAACTATTAATAATTTCGGACGGCGCGCGTTCGGAAATACGGGAGGAGGTGGGGGAGGTAAGACCTAGCACAACTTTTGTCTCCTTGAAACTAAACTGGAACGACACGACGGTGGCAACTTGGGGAGTCTTGGGAGGAATTTTGGATCTGTTTGTCCCGGAGCGACAGGAATTTTGTAGTAAGGAGTGTGAACAGATGTTTACATTCAGACATCTTTAGAATTAATAAAATTTAATCTTATCCAGAAATAATTACAAAAATATACATTATTTTATTACACTGTTTTTTACTTTCCCCCATATGCAAAACAAAGGCAAAGTATTGTTTTCGCGATTTTTTTTAAATCATACATTTTAGTTGATTAAGACCATTTTTGAAAATGTATGTCTGTAATTCTGTCCTTTTGTGGCCACTATAAAGTCTAATCCGATTGAGCTGTTAAGATGACATTATAAACTTATCACCCAAAATAATATATCGAGCACCCCTAAGGGTGCGCGCACCCTATTTTAGAGACCACTGATCTAGTCGACTAAATAAATGTTAATTTCTATATGTTTCCACTCATTCTAATCAATTATTTAGTTAACGAAAGCCTTAACGAAGGGCAACTCAAACGGCCCAATGTTCCCAAACACAAAGGCCTCATGAAAAGCGCACTAAATTAATAATTAAAACAAACTAATTAGCAGAAAACAAACAAAACCCGTACACAAACAAACGAGGAAAACACACTCGCATACATTACGATCCACAGCATCGCACATACAATAGAGCAAATGATTAACATGACCTTAAAGTTTGGAGACATTCCGAAGCGACGCTTCGCTCGTTATCAAGCGCCAAGGACCAAAATAACAATTCTCTTCTCGCACCTCTTTGGAGCGTCTTCGTCGCGCGCGGAACGAGCAACAAATCGCGAAATTCTAGAATTCTATTCTCGTATACATATGTGAGAATGTGCGTGTGCTCAGTATTTCAATTGGAACCTAGGTCACGAAACACAAACACTGATAAACCGGGTTCATTGTAACGATGAATTATTATTATCGCCACGGTTTATCAATTGCGCCGGTTATTAATTTTGCTCTCTTTGGAAAAACAAAAGAAAAGAACGATATCTTGTGCTAGTATTATGATCTACTAATGGGTCAAAATGTTAAATAAAAAAACACAACGTTAGAGCTTGTGTATAGTGCAAAATCTCATTCATTACTTTTTATCTAAACTCGAAATTTCAGTTCATACTTAATGAAGGAGTGGATACACTTGTTAAAAGTATAAATACAATCACAATAGCCAATTTTAACTGCCAAACCCCCAAATGTAGACCGTAAGAATGTATTCTAATTTAATTTTTTTTAAAACCCAAATAAAGATTTGTATTGTACTACACTCAAGTGGATAGAAATCGGCTCATCGATTCTATTTTACTTTTTATAATAAAATCACAGTTGCAATACTACGAACAAAACGTTTGATATTCTACGATAAAATAGACAATCAAATAGACATTGGACGGTAGAACGGTTGACATTAAGCATCTGGCCATATACCACTGGCTTCGCACAATCCTCCAAAAAGAGCTACAGGGTTTGCACAATCTACAGCACTAAAAACGATGATGAACACAGCAACCATCAGTGGGTTAATTCCGGCATCCACTAAAGATCAAAACAAAAAACAAAAACAGTTGAAGAACGTAGACATCTTGATACTTTATGAATAGTGTCGAATAAACAGCATGTCTTTAAATTTGTGATGATTATTGTTCATTAAATAAACTGGTAAGTACCATATGTTGTTTTTTTTTTCTATACCCTGATAGTCTATTTTATCGTTAAATACTAATAGTTTTATTCGCAGTATTGCAAAAGTAATGTTATTATAAAAAAATAATGGGTGAGCCGTTTTCTTTGCACGTTATTGTAATATGAATAATATTAATGTAACATATATTAAAAAAAGTTACTTTTTGGAGATATAAAATTTTGGGAAATATATCGCAGGAGGTAAAATACTACTGTTTACATCAAAATTTCTGACTTTAACTACGTCGGACTACATTTCAAATAATCCTTGATTAGGCATGAAGTAAAATTTAGAGTTTAGAAAAGCACGTGTAAAACACTGAAATATCGCAGAGTTTAAAATATACGGCTTTAACAATCTAATATGTAGATGTGTATAAAACGTGAGTCAAATTCTGCGACGAATAAATTGTTTAAAACAGTGATTATAGGCAACCCAATAACTCTAACGTATATTAGGTTGCCTATAATCGTTGTTGTATGTTTGTGTTTTTTGAACTTTACTGTAAATAAAGCGTGGCGCATGAAGTTTTAAAGCGTGGCGCATGAAGTAAAATTTCGACTTTAGAAAAGCCTAATTTGGATTGGCCGCTACGCGGCCAATCCAAATTCTTAGGCTTCTCTAAACTCAAAATTTTACTTCATGCTTAGTCTGGAAGTGGAAAACAGTTAAAAGCATCCAATTAACGGCTTTGAAACACCGAATTCCCGCAAATTTAAATAACGCTCTAATTATCGGGATATATATACTCAAAAGAAAAATGCCTTGTATGTTGTAATTCAAAAAAAGTTGAGCAATGATAAACTCATAATTACAAGGTTTTATTGGGATTTTGGGACTCAAAATTATGTACTTAAATTTAACGCACCAATTAGGTTTTAATTATTATTCTTTGTAAATGAAAATATAAGATGTAAAATGGAGATTCCGTAAATAAATTAAAATAAATTATATTCTGAATATTAAGTTTAAAATTTGTTTACAAACCTTAAATTTTTGTATTTTTTTTAATGATTTCTGCTAAGTTTGTCAGACTTGTTCAATTGCTTTTATTTACTGGAATAATAATTAAATATTGATTAATCGATTGAATGTTAGCCAATTCTTTATTATTCATCTGCAATGTTACTTTCAGCCGCTTAAGTTTCTAACGCAAAAACAAAGTTTATTGATTTCTCATTAGTTCTATTAGTTGAATCAAGTCTTGCACATGTTTTAAAGTTTTTTTCTTTAACATTTCCACACTTTTAATAATTAGATATATTTTAATGAATTTTGTACGTTTGCAATTTAATTATTTTCATTAGTTCTATTAGTTCAATCAAGTCTTGAAGATATTTTACAGTTTTTTGTTTAAGAAAACACATTTCGACACTTTTAATAATTAGATATATTTTAATCAATTTTGAACGTTTGCAATTTAATTTCTAGTGGCGTAAACGTCTAGTCAATTAAAGATTACAATATTGAAATGGTTTTGCCGAAACCCATTGATATATTTTTATTTATTAACGGATTCTTCATTTGAGCCGCTCAGATGAAAAATTAGCGGTACGTGTGCCCAAATGACAAACACTGATTTTGCAGCGTTATTTAAAGAAATTACAATAGTGTTGAAAAAGCGTAGTATCAAATGGGAACAACTAAAATTTTGTAAAACTAAGTAAAAAGTTAGAATGTTTTTCAACCTAAAAATGTAACTGGTTTTGCATTCGACAAACTTCATTTTAAAAGGTTTTGAATGGGTTTTGAAGGTCAATTTATTTTAAAAACTGTAGCCTGAGATGAGCAGAATCCATTGATATCAAAACCTTAAATTAAAAAAAGGTGTAAGGCTGATTTTGCATCTGGGCGACTCTCAAAAAGCATTACAATTGTGTAAATATATGATATATAATATATATACAGAGAGTTTTATGTAACACTGAACATTTTCATCCAATACAATTTGACACCTTTAATTTTAAGGTTATGTGTAAATTGATTTGTCTATTGGACCATGAAAACTTGACCCAATCAATCGCAATTAATGCTTTAACTTGTACATACAGGGAGTTTTTATTTTAAGTATACATGTTCCACTTACAGCGTACATGCAGTAAAACTTTAGATATTCGTTGTTTTCTTCAAAAGAGTTCAATTTGAAACTTGAAATGAGTGTGTTCCACTCCCAGACTAAGCATGAAGTAAAATTTCGAGTTTAAAAAAGCCTGAAAATTTGGTTTGGTCGCGTAGCGCGAAGCGCGGAGCGGCCAAACCAAATTTTCAGGCTTTTCTAAACTCGAAATTTTACTTCATGCGCCACCGGTACAAAACACTGACATACTACGAAATTTCAAACACACCGCTAAACTTTACATTGCATTAGTGGTTTGTACCGGTGGCGCATGAAGTAAAATTTCGAGTTTAGAAAAGCCTGAAAATTTGGTTTGGCCGCTCCGCGCTTCGCGCTACGCGACCAAACCAAATTTTCAGGCTTTTCTAAACTCGAAATTTTACTTCATGCTTAGCCTGAGAGTGGAAAACACTCGTTTGAAGCTTCAAATTAAATTCATTGATAAACCGAGCGTCGGCAAATGTACAACGTATATTTATGTATACTTAAAAGAAAAATTCTCGTTATGGAAATGTTCCGTGTTACATAAAACTCTCTGTATATATATATATAACACTGACATGAGATAGGTACACAGTATAGCGATTTTTCCAAAGCTTTTGATCGTATTTCACAGAATATTTGAATGCATAAATTGCAGCGAAAGGGTTTTGGAGTAAAAATCACTAAATGGATACAAAGCTTTTTGTCAGACAGGTTACAGTATGTGAAAATCAATAATTTTATTTCAAACTAAATTAATGTTACATCATCAAAGAGTTCAATTTGAAACTTGAAATGAGTGTGTTCCACTCCCAAACTAAGCATGAAGTAAAATTTCGAGTTTAGAAAAGCCTGAAAATTTGGTTTGGTCGCGTAGCTTTTGCAAGAACAGGTTGTTCCCAGACTTAGACAAATATTCCCAAATTATGAAACTCAGGCTAATCCAGCTGAAAACATATGGTTTCAGCAAGACGGAGAACCAGCTCATTTCGGACTAATAGTACGTGAATATTTAGACGTAACTTTTCCCGGCAAATGGATAGGAGGAGAAGAACAATTGAATGGCCTGCTAGGTCGCCCGATTTAACTCCACTTGATTTTTTCCTGTGGGGACATTTGAAAAATCGAGTTTATAACAACAGGCCACACAATATACAAGAATTAGAAGAACGCATAAGAACCGAAATTGCAAATATTCGTCCTAATATTTTAACTAGTTCATTACAACACTTTGTCCGGCGTATTCATTACTGCCAAGAAGTTAATGGAGAGCACTTTGAACATATATTGTAAAATAAAAAATCATTTATTGTTTAATATTTTATTTTTTCATTTGACTGTTTAATATTTTGTTAAGTTTTGATCAAAAATAGAACATGCATTTGTGGTATTGCAGCATTTAGAAAAAGTACTCGTTTGGCTGTTTCCATACTTTTCAAAGTTCGGTTTATCGATGAAAAGACAAGTATTTTTAAAAAAAGGTAAATGGTGGTAATCAGAATTATAAGGTCTATAAAAGTTGTAAAATAAAAAAATCGAATTCCATTTAAAATAATTCAAGATGACGTCCGTATGTGAAAATTCTGAGAATCATTTTTGATTTTTTCACGCCAAATTGTTCAAGAAAATATCCCATTTAGAAATCCCAATTTTGGTGGTTCTGTTTTTAGCCGTTTTCACGTGAGAGCCGTGTTTCCATACTTTGTAGCGACCCTGTATATATTATTAGTAGTATAAAATTATAATTGAAAATAATGTAAATGTTTATTCCGTGAATAAAGTATTATTATTATACAAAAACCATTGAACTAACTTTTCACTTAACACTTGGTGAAACATGTTTAAATAATTATATAAAAAATAAAGTAAAATTGAGTGTGCCAATTGTTTGCAGAATATTTACAAATTACAAAAACGAGTTAATATCGACTTTTTGTAAAACTTTAGTCTCTTTGAGACTTTTCCGCATATTTGTTGAAAAAACTATGTCCTAAGCTAAGACCGCGACAGATATTGAATTATACAATGAATATTAGAGTTACACAATATTTTTGCTGTTTCTATAAACAATTATTTGCAAAATATAACATCAGGTTAAATTCTTCTTAAACCAAACTAAATGTACGAGTACAAAAGATATTCACTTTGAAAATAATAAAGATACATCAAATAAAAACTCTTGTATTATTCAGAAAATCTAGTTTTTTTTAACAAACTAAATGATTTTATTTGATTATTGAATGTTGGAGACGTTCACTGATTTTATTTGATTGTATATAACTCAAAACTTTTATATTATATATATATATATATTTCTGAAATCTGATTTAAAGCTAAAATCTCGCTTCTATAAATCCAATCCCATTTGTCATTCCTTTATATCTCTTTCTTTAAAGTGTCCGAACGTTATGAATACAACCCCAATCCGTATTTACACCTCCATGCCAAATCAAAAACAAATCATAGGAGCCCAATAAAATCAATTATTTTGGCTTTCGCAAGGCGCTAGCTGATAAATATGAATGAGGGGTCAACGCCACCGGCCGACGAGCATCCGTATCTCGGTCTCGATCCGAAAACAATGGTGGAACGCGCGTCTTTTGTTTTGGTTCGGAACAGTGCGCCTACGTGATGTCGGCCGGCAGTCGGCCTCACGCCGTAAATTTCGATAATCGATCCGGGGCCGCCCTGAACATTTTTTTCTCAACGAAGATGGGACGCGATATCTATCATCGTTTACACCTACACATACACTTATTACGAAAAAAAAAAAGGTCGATTGTTTGTTGTATGGAGTGTGTAATTAATCGAACGATTGTTTCAGGATTTAATAATATGTATTTATAAGATTCGAATATAATGTATTTACTATGTAATCGGGATTGTGGATTTACCGACTGTTTCAATTACTGGTAATTCGGCACATATGTGAGTCAAAACCGGTCTAGCGGTAAATTACAATATCGTTGATTTGATGGTAAAATTCTTTAAGTGCTTGGACAATTTTGACTAAGATCCGTATTGTGACATTTACCTACTCATTTCTTCCACGCCCGCTTGTCAAAGAAGAATCGGTATAAAATCGAGCATTCGTATGGAATTTAATAATTTATTCTAATGATTTCTAAAACTTACTTTTCGTGTATTATTCATTCAATAAATAATATGCAAAGACTTTTCGTTTTAAGTATGATATTCACGAACGAAGCTTAAACCGAGTGTTTTTCACTCTCAGATTAAGATGAAAGTAAAATTTCAAGTTTAGAAAAGCCTGAAAAATCTTTACAAAGAGTTCAAATTGTAGCTTTGAACGAGTGTTTTCTAATCCCAGGTTAAGCATGAAGTAAAATTTCGAGTTTAGAAAAGCCTGAACAATTTTCAGGCTTTTCTAAACTCGAAATTTTACTTCATGCGCCACGCGTATAAAACACTGAATTGATGTGAAGTTTAGAATATACGTCTTAAGCTTACTGCTTTAGTAGTATATTTTGAACTTCACTTGAAATCAGCGTTTTATACGCGTGGCGCATGAAGTAAAATTTCGAGTTTAGAAAAGCCTGAAAATTTGGTTTGGTCGCGTAGCGCTACGCGCTACGCGACCAAACCAAATTTTCAGGCTTTTCTAAACTCGAAATTTTACTTCATGCTTAACCTGGGATTGGAAAACACTCGTTTAAACCTTCAATTTTAACTCGTTGTAAAGACAACGAATCTGAAGATTTACAGCGTATACAGTATAATGGGGTATGTATACTCAAAGGAAAAACTTCTTTTATTTTGGTAAAGATATTTGTTTCCTAGTTGCATTAAGAACATTTTTATTCAAATTACTTTAAATTGTGTAATTTAATTAGAGTTTGGTAGCTAATAATTAATTTTAATAATTTCTAAAACTTACTGTTCGTGTTTTATTCATTTAATAAATAATAAGCAGGGAATTTTTGTTTTAAGTATACATATGAATACGCTGTAAATATTCAGAAATTGAAGTTTAAACCGAGTGTTTCCACTCCCAGATTAAGCATGAAGTAAAATTTTGAGTTTAGAAAAGACTGGAAATTTGGTTTGGTCGCGTAGCGCGTAGCGCTACGCGACCAAACCAAATTTTCAGGCTTTTCTAAACTCAAAATTTTACTTCATGCGCCACGCGTATAAAACACAGAATTAATGTGAAGTTTAGGATATATGTCTTAGGCTTACTGCTTTAGTAGTATATTTGAACTTCACCAGAAATCAGAGTTTTATACGCGTGGCGCATGAAGTAAAATTTCGAGTTTAGAAAAGCCTGAAAATTTGGTTTGGTCGCGTAGCGCTACGCGCTACGCGACCAAACCAAATTTTCAGGCTTTTCTAAACTCGAAATTTTACTTCATGCTTAACCAGGGATTGGGAAACACTTGTTTAAACCTTCAATTTAAACTCTGCAAAGACAGCGAATCTAAACATTTGCAGCGTAGACAGTATATTGGGGTATGTATACTCAAAGGAAAAACTCCTTGTATTTTCATAAAAAATATTTACTTCCCAGTTGCATTAAGGACATTTTTATTTAAATGACTACAAATTGTGTTATCAATAGATATAAGTTGAGTTGTTAAGATAATTGCAAGTACTGAGAAATATTTTCAGTACACTTTAAAAAATACGGGAAACAAATAAAGTGATTGCATTTCTGCTAACGTTTATTAATTAGGAAATAAGCCACATCCTTAAATTGAATTTCTATAAATATCATACAGTATCGACATGATTGTAGAGATGAGACCAAATTCCTAATGTACGAGGTGTGGAAATTAAGTGATGAGACTGATTTTTTAAATTAGTTTTATTCAAATAAAATTACAATTGAATGTTGTCTCCTTCAAAGTAATTCCCTTGGGAAGCCACGCAGCGTTGGAGACGTTTCATCCACTCCTCATAGCAGTGCTGGAACTCTGATACTGGGATAGCCTTCAGCTGGTCGGTTACAGCCGTTTTAATGTTTTCCAGTGTCCAAAAATGACGTCCCTTCAGATGAATTTTCAATTTAGGGAAGAGGAAAAAGTCAGCAGGACTCAAGTCAGGTGAGTAAGGAGGCTGAGGAACCACAGGAATATTTTTATTGGTCAAAAACTGGTTAATTGATATTGCTGTGTGACACGGCGCATTGTCATGATGCAGGATCCAATTGATCTTGATGTATGATCTCACACGAATGATCCTTTTTCGGAGTCTTTCAAGAACCTCGCGGTAAAAGTGTTGATTTACTGTTTGGCCTTGAGGCACAAACTCTTTGTGGACGATTCCCTGGCTATCAAAGAAACAAATCAGCATGCATTTAATTTTTGATTTGCTAATTCTTGCTTTTTTGGGCCTTGGAGAGCCTGGCGTGCACCATTGCATGCTCTGGCGTTTTGTTTCCGGGTCGTATTCAAACACCCAACTCTCGTCACCAGTGATGACATGTGCCAAAAAATGTGGATCATTTTCAATCGATTCCAAAAAGTCGAGGCACCTTTCCCTTCTAATGTCCTTTTGTTCCTGCGAAAGGTTTTTTGGAACCATTTTCGCGCAGATCTTTCTCATCCCCAATTCATTGGTCAAAACGTGATGAACGGTGGTGTGACTCAAATTCAACTGTTCCCCCATCATTCTGATCGTTAACCGACGATCTGAACGCACAAGTTCCCGGATTCTGTCGACATTTTCATCAGTTCTTGCTGTTTCAGGTCTTCCGCTGCGTGATTCATCTTCCATCGACTCTCTTCCTTCTGAAAATGCCTTAAACCATCGAAAAACCTGGGCTCTTGACAAAACACTGTCGCCGTAGGCCTGCTGAAGTTTTGCAAAAATTTCTGTTGCACTGTACCCAAGTCTCAGGCAAAACCTGATAGCACACCGTTGCTCGAAATTAATATCACTCATTTTTAGGACGCACTTCAAAATACGGTTTCACGAGAACAATGACTACGCACAGCGTAATGACTCGATCAAGTTCAAACTTGTACTGAACGCCTATCGCATGTCCATCTGTCACCCCTCCAAGCCACGTGCTTCCAGTGTTGCCGTATCGAACGCTATGCTGCCAATCTCATCACTTAATTTCCACACCTCGTAGATGTGGACAAAATGATTAAGTCACATTTACAATGGGATACTGTTTGTTACAGGAAACGCTTTTTGTATAATCCAATGTCTGTCGGGGTATTAGCTCGGAAAGTAGTTGTTTTAATTAGTATTTAGTTCAGTCTTTGTAAGACAAATTCGCTGTAGATTGCGAAAAGAACCGAACTTTTATAGCTTTGAAGTATTTTACAACAAAGTATTGGCACTTTTACTCATACTTATAAGACAAATTTGATTACCAAATTGTGTGATTTTGGCGTTCTACAAGGGACAACAAAGGACTATTTGAAATAGTTATTATTTGCATTATTTCACTGCTATTCAGGATATTGTTTTATTTCATATTTCATAATGCATGTGCGGAATTCATTTAGATTCCAGTGGCGCACCGTTGGCGTCTAGAATTTCCACTCCCCCTCGTTCCACCGACCGGATCGATAGGAATGTGCTTCCCTGCGAAATACGCCCTCCGGTGGGTGCCGTGGACTCATTACCCATAAAAAAGGGGGAAGCGAAACACGAGAGGGGAGACCGAGAATTAAAAAAAAATGGTAATTAGAAATTGTCGTTGGTTCGATTCCCTCTTCCTCCTCACTCCCACGTTCGTTTCGTTCTGGCGAGCGTACCGTGACGCCGATCACGACCAAACAAAGACTTGTTATTCCAAGTGCAATGGCACAACTAAATGACATGTATTTTCCCAGTGTGTGCCTCAACTAACGACTTGTGAACCCTAGCATTTTACCATATTCGATTCACGATAAATAATAAGCGAGTCCGGCCGAGTAACAAAACAAGCGGTAGACGGTTTTCTGATGTAATTGTTTCCTTTGAGACAAAAGATTTTCGGCTTTGCTCATTTGCATACTGTTGTTTATGGGAAACGAACCAAAAAGGATTTGAAGAGGAGATAAAACAAAAACAACTTTAATTTTTTTAGTTAAAACAGAATTTCTTGGTCTATCTTCAGATAGAGAATATTTTCTCCATTGGCCCAATAAAAAATGTATTACTTTAAGTTTGGTATTGATTGAGTTCACAGCTTTTAACCAACTAGACGGTTAAAAGCTTTGAACTGTAATAATTTCTGAGCTGTCATTAATTTCTTTAGTAACAATTTAAAATTACATCTAAGAAACATACAGGGATTTTTTTTCATTCAATTCTTATTTTTTGTTCATTGTTTATTAGTTGGTTTATAAAGAATTTGACCTAAAAGTTACATACAGAGAGTTTTTCTGTTAAGTATACGTATCCCAATTATACAGTCTGTTTGATTTATTGTGACAGAGCACATATGTCCGTTATTAGTACAGATAGAAAAAAATGTTAAAGACAATAGTTTTAGTATTTTTCATGATCTATTCAATAGCATTGTCAGAAAAACAATTGAAAATCAAATAAAGACGTGAAAGCTATTAGATTCATTTTCTGTAATGGAACACCCTGTATATTTTGTTTATTTCAAATAGGTAATAACCTTAGCTTTATAATGATACCACATAAGTATCCCTTCATTATACAAATAACGCGACAATTGCAAATAAATGAAATTTATCAGTTGCCATGGATAACAATTGACATAAAACAATTTGTTAACGCTATAATGTCAAAGTGGTGTAGTAACTTCCCGTCTTGCGTGTTGTTGATTCAAATCTTTAAAGATGGGTGATAATTACTATTCTAATGATGAAAAAATGGATATGCTAAAGGTCTTCGTTAGATGCAACGATAATTCTAGAGAAGCTAGTATCACTTATAGAAACATGTATCCAGAAAGAAGACAACCACATTATTGCACTTTTGCAAGACTTGAACAACATTTACGGAGAAATGGGTGTTTTAATAATAAATTACGAAGGAGAAGACAAGAAAGAGAAGATAATAATGAAGTATTGATATTGGCCTATTTTAAAGCACATCCACGTAATTCAATACGCGAAGCAGTGGCTGACTTAGGAATAAGTATGCATAAAATATTTTCTATTCTGAGAAAACATAAAATGAGACCATATAAAATTAAGTTAGTACAAGGTTTAAGAGATGGTGATTCTGACAGAAGGATAGTATTCTGTAATTGGCTTAGCAACAATCAACATTTATTAAATTTAATTCTTTGGAGTGATGAATCAAATTTCAACAACAACGGAATCTCCAACCGAAAAAACGACCATTACTGGGATACTGAGAATCCACGTCAAATTCGAGAATGCAGATTCCAACAAAGATTTGCAGTTAATGTGTGGCTTGGTGTGTTAGGTGATACCATAATAGGACCATTTTTTATCAAGGAACGTTGAATGCGGAGCGATATGCCAACTTTCTTACGATAGAATTTGAAGATTATTTAGATGATATCCCCCTAGAAATACGTCGAGATATGTGGTTCCAACAAGATGGAGCTCCTCCCCATAACGTAAGAAATGTCAAAGATATTTTGGAAAGAAAGTTTGGTTTGAAATTGATTGCAAATGGTGGCCCCATAAACTGGCCAGCAAGATCGCCAGATCTGTCTATTTTAGATTTTTTTATTTGGGGATTTTTAAAGCAAAAAGTTTATGTTACTCGTCCAGAAAATCTAGACGATCTGAAAAATCGTATTCGTATGGCATGTGACCAAATAACACCACGGATGTTGCAAAAAGCACGACGAAATTTAATGAAGAGATGTGAAGAATGTATTGCAAACAACGGACGTCACTTTGAACAGACACTTTAAATAGTTATTCATGTCAACTGATAAATTTCATTTATTGGCAATTGTCGTGTTATTTCTATAATAAAGGGGTACTTATGTGGTATCATTAAAAGGCTAATATTAATGCCTATTTGAAATAAACAAAATATACAGGGTGTTCCAATAAAGAAAATAAAACTAATAGCTTTCACGTGTTTATTTGATTTTCAACTGTTTTTCTGATATTACGATTGAATAGATCATAAAAAATACTAAAATATTTGTCTTTAAATTTTTTTTCTATCTGTACTAATAACGGACATATGTGCTGTGTCACAATAAATCAAACAGACTGTATGTTGCAAATCATCTTTTCTTAAAAGAGTTCAATTTAAAGTTTTAAACGAGTGTTGTAAACTCCCAGGTTAAGCATGAAGTAAAATTTCGAGTTTAGAGAAGCCTGAAAATTTGGTTTGGTCGCTCCGCGAAAAAATACCCACACCTCTTTAAATACCCTAATTTGGGTAAAACCTTCAAAATCGTCAGCACTGCTTGTTATACAATTTTCAATATTTTCAGGGCTTCTTTTATATCTAAAATAATCCTTTTTGCATAAAATAATGCTTTTTTGCCTAAAATAATGCATTTTGCATAAAATAATGCTTTTTTTTGCATAAAATAATGGCCTTCTTTGCTAAAATTTGTGCTTTTTTATGCGCTTTTTTTAATTTTGTTTGTGTTAAAAAATCATTCAAGTACTGATTATTCTGTTATTAAAATCATTCGTTTATGCCTATTACAAGTGATTGCAGCTAATCGCTAATTACAGAAGAAATTAAGACAGTCAAAACTTCTGAGATTTTAGAAGTCATTAGTCCTTCTAGAAGAACGTGTATAAAGCAATTTTTATACTACATTTTTTTACGCAACAAACAATAAACTACAAACATCACCAGTACATTAACCTCCTCCTCACTCCTCTAACCAGACCCTCTTGTACATAGTTCATTTGCACTCCTCACCTTCAACCTTGAACAACCAAACAAAGAAGAAGACGAGAACACCTCCTCGAGAGTTCATCTTTGTTTGCAAGCGGAAAATTCTTCCTCCTTTTTAATCGTTCCGTTTAATTTCTGGCGTACTTTTTCACATCGACCGCAACCAACAATGGGTTCACATCCCATTACGCCACCGACCGCTTTTGTTGTCGTTGCTCGCCTCCGGGAGATCCGATATTGTTGGTAATAATAACAACAACGACAAAATGCAATCAAGGTTTTCTCTGAACCGTACGTGTGTAATTGATCGCGTTGCTCGATCCTGGGAAACGATATGCATCCGCGGAGTTGAATTGAGTGATTAACATACCAGCGCAGGTGATTTCTGTTCAGATTGTGTTTGGAAATGAGAAATTGTTGAAAATAAATTAAATGCGTGGAAAAAAAGTATGTTGGAGGAATTAACATTCTTTTAATATTTGTAAATTCCTTTATACTAACTCAACATAGAGAAGATCGTTCTGTAGAGCAACGGTTTCCAAATTGGGGTACACCTACCCCAGGGGTCGATACATGATTAATTAAAGAATACGCAATTTTTCTTCACAATTAACCATTTATTCGAATTCTATAAAGTTGAAATATTACTTCATGCGCTACGCATATAAAACACTGATTTAAAATGAACTCCTTAAACTTGATCTCACGTTAATGAATGTTAGAAATATTATTTTGTGTAACCAAATCATCAATCACTCAAACGCCTTGAGCAATTTATTTTCGGATTTTTTCTTTTAATTATACTTGCATATCGAAGCGAAGCACAGTATATGATTTGACCGTTCTAGCGGGACAAAATTCAAATTATTGAAATATGAAAATCACAAATGTATTACTACAAGTTATTCATATACATCAGAAAAAGATTCCTGATACAGAATTATTTCAGTTTACTTTCAATTCTCTGCGGTATCAAGTAGCAAAATTGAAGTAAACAACTAATTTCATTTGTTATTAATTCATTTGATCATCAATTCTTTCAAAATTGCATCGTTTGATCAACGCTGAAGAATATCTTCTCTTTGGTGCCCTTTTCTGCAAAAGTGTAGCTAGAATATCACATATTATTTGTGTAAATATAATATAACAAAAACAAAATAAGTTATTCAATTTATAAAAAAATATATACATCTGATAAAATTATCCATATGTTTTGTGTCATATATAGTAAACAACTACCTGTTTTCTAATGATCCTCAAGATGCCTTATTTATGATAAACCTTGTTAAATTGTGCGACTTTTTGCGATTACTAAGATTTTTAACATTTTTGTTAGGTGTAAGAATTAAGTGAACACGCTTTGTTTATTGTCAATATCTCTTAAAATACTGTTAATTTGAATAAATCTTCAAAGAAAAATTGCAGGTTTCAGAAAAATCTAAAAAATGTACGTTTGTTCAAATACTATTTTAAATAACTCAAATAATATTTTCTAACTTGGTATGTATTTATTTTATATGGGGAGTTCTTTTAAGTATACATGTGTTAAATACTGCGTATAATCTGTAAATCCTCAGATATTCGCTGTTTTTTTTTTAGTGTTTAGTTTGAAGCTATAAACAAGTGTCGTCCACTCCCAGACTAAGCATAAAGTAAAAATTCGTCTCAGGCCCTCGAAAAATTTTCTACGCGGGGCTTTTCTAAACTTTTCTAAACTCGAAACTCATGCGCCACACGTATAAAACACTGATTTCAAGTGAAGTTTAAAATATTCTTGTTTAGCTGTATATTTTTATTCCTGCTTTAGCAGTATTTTTTTAATACTGATTTAACAGTGTATTTTTAATTTCACAATAATTCAATGATTCGCATGAAGTAAAATTTCGAGTTTAGAAAAGCCTGACTTTGGATTTGGACGCTACGCGTCTAAATCCAACCGCTCCAAACTTATTCGATACTATTTTAAATAACTCAAATAATATTTTTTAACTCCCAGACTAAGCATGAAATAAAATTTCGAGTTTAAAAAAGACTGAGCGTTTGGATTTGGACAAATCCAAACTCAGGCTTTACTAAACTCAAAATTTTACTTCATGCGCCACGCTACGCGTATAAAACACTGATTTCAAGTGAAGTTCAAAATATGTCTATCTTGTTTTGCAATATATTTTTAATCCTGCTTTAGCAGTATTTTTTTAATACTGATTTAACAGTGCATTTTTAATTTCACAATATTTCAGTGATTTATACGCGTGGCGCATAAAGTAACATTTCGAGTTTAGGAAAGCCTGAAACGCTCAGGCTTTTCTAAACTCGAAATTTTACTTCATGCTTAGTCTGGGAGTGGACGACACTCGTTTAAAGCTTTAAACTCATCCTCCCAAAATAAAACGAATATCTGAAGATTTACAGCATATACCATTACTTCATGCTTAATCGGAAAGTAGAAACAGTCGTTTAAACCTTGAAATTAAACTATTTCAAAAAGACAACGAACATCGAGGATAGTACTTAAAATAAAAATTCCCTTTGCAATAAATGTTTTATAAAAGTCAATCGCTTGTGATTAGTGTAAAATTATACAGAGTAATACAAATTATGAATGAGAAAACCTCCACAATATGACGGGAGTGACAAACATAATTCTTAATGTATGCAAAATGAACTACAAGAAAAAGTATAAGTTTTGCTTACAATACACCTCAAATCACTTACTGAATTTACTTACTAACTCATCACAATAGCTTACTATTGATTTATTAAATACCTTAGTTTCGAATTTCTAAGTAACTTAGTTATTTTTTTATCAAAGCCCCAAGTACTAGAAAAAATGAAATCCCATCCCTTTAGTTTGCTCAAAGTGTACAAGTTCCATTGCAGAAGGTACTTATCCATTGTTTCATGTCTGTTTGGGGCGGTGGAAAGGGCCGGTTAGAGGAAGGAAGCGCACTCACAGTTTTCATATTTTACAACAATATTTACGAGCAGGAGTTTTCCCGCAGCGAAACAACGGCGAAAGGAAATTTCCGGGACATTCCATAAAAATTAACGACGAATCTCGTCCCGGGACCCTTCCCGAAACTAACAGCCCGGGGAAAGTTTTAATTAGGGAGAAAACCTTCCTCCCTTCGCCGGCTTCATTCTTATTTCCACTCTTTTCTTTCTTCTATCTACTCTCCTAACTCTCAACCAGACAAGATCGATAACTTTTATTAAATAAAGAAAAGTTATAATTTACAAGATTGTGTAGAGAAAAAAATTAATGAAGTTTCAAAGAAATTATTATTCAGTCATCAAGAAGGCTGTTTATGATGTTTATGCTAATAGAGGGCGATGGTTTATTTATTTATTCAATTAAAATACATAATATACACAAATAATATTATAAATTTTAAAGAGATATAAATGTTCTGTGCAATAAAATTAAGCACAAGTCTCATATCTATTTTTGACAATATTCTAGTTGTATAATTCGGGTCTGTGTTAATTACCTAGCAGCAGTTTCAATAAATGATAAAACACCATAATTTGAAAATAACATTTATTGCACAGAAGTGTACTAATATAAGTAATTGCAATAACCAGAAACTCCTATAATTTCACAAAGGTTTTAGACGTTCCAATATTTTCACAACTAAATTTTCTGGTAATTCATTTAATCATTTCACAAACAAAATAATTACTGCAGTTATTTTATGATTCACTGTAATTTCTGTTTGAGTCTGCCGAATTTCGCATACTTCCTGCTGTTTGCAGCTGCAGTGGCGCACTATAAATTCAACGGGGTCTATTAATTATTTATGTAATTCCGTGGGCGAAGCCCGTTCAACATTGTTATTCAGCAGAATTCCACCTAGGCCGGCTCCCTAAATTTAATAAGCGCCCTAACAAATTGTCATCATTAATTACGGCCCGGGAACGGGGACGCGGAGGGCGAATTCACCCGGGCTATTTTTACTTGCACGCAGGAATTTTATCAACCGACTTCCACCGGATAATTTGCGAGCAAATTACTTTGCATTTTCAAATTAAGTCGTATCATATATTAAAATAATACAGAGATCTACAGAAAGAAATAATTATAATTTATTACAGGACAGCACATACATCTAAATCGTGTCTTCTATTAAAACGTATCAATTGTACTCCTTTTATAAAAACAAAAACTGAACTTTAATAATATACAGAGCAGAGCTGGGACGAAACCACGTAAAAATGATTCGAATCACGAATCCGAATCACCTAATATGATTCGAATCACGAATACTAGAATAAAGGATTCGTAAGAGATAAATATGATTCGAATCAAAGATTCGAATACTGTTTTTTCGAATCACGAATACAAATCCATTAAAAATACATTTGATTTTATTATTTCTTTGCAACCATTAATATATAAATATCGTTACCAGTTGTTTTAACAAAAATATTCAAAACCTAATTATTTATTATTAACACTAAACATCGTTGATAACAGACTAAATATCTGATTCCTTGTTACTCTGATTAAAGATGTTTTTGTGTGTTTCTGAACTTCATTTCAAATCAGTGTTCTATACGCGTGGCGCATGAAGTAAAATTTCGAGTTTAGAAAAGCCCGAAAATTTGTCTCGGGTCGCTGCGCGACCCTCGACAAATTTTCACCGGGCTTTTCTAAACTCGAAATTTTACATCATGCTTAGTCTGGGAGTGGAAAACACTCGTTTAAAGCTTCAAATTGAACTCTGTTATAAAATCGACGAATGCCTGAAAATCACGTAGATAAAAAATTCACTGAATATCATTAAAACCGGGAAAGTCAGAGAAAAGTTATGAAATTATATTCAAATTACCAAAACACTAACAAAAAAGCCATATGACATTATTAAATTTGTCTAAGTCAGCAGGGAAATTACAAAACACGTAAACATTTATAAAATTAACTTAAATATTGACGAAAACAATGAAAACAATTTAAGAAAATAGGGGTTTCCCACAGAAGAAACGTATATTAAAAGGCCAAGCAAAAAAATCTTGAATCAGGGAAATGTCGGAAAAAATTAGCATTACAGATTGTAACTACCATATCAGTTTGACTTCAAATAATATTAAACAAAATTTTGAAAACTATATTATTATCTTTAAAAACATTTTCAGTCATTTAATGTTCTTATCAAAGCATTCATTTTGAAGTTTCGAACGAGAGTTTCCACTCCCAGACTAAGCATGAAGTAAAATTTCGAGTTTAGAAAAGCCCCTTAAAAATTTGTCGAGGGTCGCGCAGCGACCCGAGACAAATTTTCTGGGCTTTTCTAAACTCGAAATTTTACTTCATGCGCCACGCTTATAAAACAGTGATTTAACGAGAAATTTAAAAACACGCAAAAGACATTTTTCATGTGAATCCTCACAATTAATTCGAAATATTTTTGACGAATCAATCCCTTTTGTAAGCATTCGAATCGTTTTATAAATATTCGAATCGTTTTATAAATATTCGCATCCATTTATAAATAATCGAATCCTTTTATAAATATTCGAATCCTATTATAAGGATTCGAATCACCCACATTTGGATTCGAATACGAATCCTCTTAAAAGAATGTAATGAATCCGGATCACGAATCCAGTTGAACTAAAGTATTCGAATGCCTCTATTGACTCCTTTATTAAGCGGCCGATATTGAAATTAAGTCAACGTGTGGGAAATAACTGGCCGTCTACGGACCATCAAATCAATCAATCACTGTTTTATAAGCGTGGCGCATGAAGTAAAATTTCGAGTTTAGAAAAGCCCCTTGAAAATTTGCCGAGGGTCGCGCAGCGACCCGAGACAAATTTTATGGGCTTTTCTAAACTCGAAATTTTACTTCATGCGCCACGCTTATAAAGCAGTGATTTAACGAGAAATTTAAAAACACGCAAAAGACATTTTTCATGTGAATCCTCACAATTAATTCGAAATATTTTTGACGAATCAATCCTTTTTGTAAGCATTCGAATCCTTTTATAAATATTCGAATCGTTTTATAAATATTCGCATCCTTTTATAAATATTCTAATCATTTTATAAATATTCGAATCCTTTTATAAGGATTCGAATCAGCCACATTTGGATTCGAATACGAATCCTCTTAAAAGAATGTAACGAATCCGGATCACGAATTCAGTTGAACTAAAGTATTCGAATGCCTCTATTAAATCCTCTAAAACTATTCGAATCCAGGATTCGAATCATGAATGATTCGAATCCTGCCCAGCTCTGATACAGAGTCCGTTAAAAAATGAATACACACTTTAAGGAACGAAAACTATTTATTGTGTGATTGTTTTACATTTAAATACTGATCACACAAGAGTACTGTCTTTAGAATACAGGGTGTCCCATATATTAAAAGTCCATATGACTTCTATTTGATGTATTCTAACAAGAATTTTCTTTAAAACCTAACTTTGTGTTCTGCAAAAGCGCTAGCTTCATTCTTTAATATTATTGCTCACTGATAACTCAATTGTTTTTATCTCGATTGCATAATCTTGCTTCTATGTATTGTTGGGGCGAGCCATCCATCACCCTCTTAACAATGGGGTGGAATTCTCCACGCCGCCACTGGCCCGAACGGCCTCCAGTGCCGCCGCCAACTCGACGTGTCTGGCATAATTCGCTTTAATGTAATCGAGGGGCTGCTAGGGGTGAGGGGCGAAGGCTGATGTGCGGCCCTAAAAGGGTCGTAAACCCAGAATTGTGGTCGTAAAAAGGAAAAAGCGCTTCGCTCTTTGCCACATCAGGAATATCATATATATGTTTTAATTTGCGCTGAGAAGTCAATTACACTAGAGTTGATTAAAGTTAGAATTTAACGGCGAATAGCAAGCAAAGTTGTTAAATTAAAATAAAATATCAAAAATTGTGAATAATAACAAACATATGCAGTTAAATTTAAATTACATATCGATAGAAATAGATATTCTAGTGATCATACAATAATAAAAACAAGCATGCGAACGATATTTCAGATATGATCACTTAAATAAAACACTTAATGGTTATCAAAAATATTTGACTACAATTGTTTCGCAACGTTGTTGCTTCTTCAGGTGAATAACTTATAATATTCACAAATTTCATTAAAATTGTTTTATTTACAGATTTCTTAAATATTCTTTTATTTAACCCATTAAGCGCCATTAATGCAATAACACTACATTTTTTTTTAAATTACTAACTTAATAAAGAGATTTGACCTGACTTGAGGATGTGTGAAGAAAAAAGTAAATATTTTGTAATTTAAATACATTCGACCGCAAAAAAAACGCGCCACTTGAAAATTCACGTTTTTTCGTGAATATTCAAACAGCCATAACTTCGGTCGATGTGGATGAAATTTGATGAATTTTTGAGTTTTTGGAACGCTAAAGTTTTCTCTTTAAGGGCAGATAAGTGGATATAACGAAATTTAAGCATTTCTGCATTTAAAAGTCCTACTAACAGAAAAATGTTCAGAATGTTAAAAATGATAAAAGTTGAGAAGTTATACTGTGGCCAAAAAAAATCGTAGCTCTACTTCAAAAAAAAGCGCAACCAAATTCCACCATTTTCCTTTGAAATAAGCGAAAAATCATCTTGATCCAATGATTTGGCTCGAAGTTATGGCAGGTTTTTTAAAAAGTGTATTTTGGCGCATAACTTTGGCGGACAGGCATAACTCTGCTCGCAAACCTGTGACATTATGCGATTTAAAAAGCTTGAAGTTTTCTCTTTGAGGCATGGTAGTCAGATCTTTAAACATGCACATTTTACCCCCTTTCACCCCCTAAAGACGATGAAACGTTTTTCACATTAAAAATCAATTTAGCTCAAATTGTCATAACTTTACTCCAAATCAATTTATCGATCTGAATTTTTGCGCATATTAAAGGAGAAGGACTAAATTTATTCTGGATGTCCCTTGCTCGAAGCCACAATTTTTTTTGCGCATTGTACAAGTTAACAAAGTTAAAAGTTTTGTGAAAAACGTTTCATCGCCTTTAGGGGGTAGAAGGGGGTAAAATGTGCATGTTTGAAGATCTGACTAACATGCCCTTAAAGAGAAAACTTCAATCTTTTTAAATCGCATAATGTCACAGGTTTGCGAGCAGAGTTATGCCTGTCCGCCAAAGTTATGCCCCAAAATATACTTTTTAAATCATTGGATCGACATGATTTTTCGCTTATTTCAAAGGAAAATGATGGAATTTTGTTGCGCTCTTTTTGAAGTGGAGCTACGATTTTTTTGGGCACAGTATAACTTCTCAACTTTTATCATTTCTAACATTCTGAACATTTTTTTGTTGGTAGGACTTTTAAATGCAGAAGTGCTTAAATTTCGTTATATCCACTTATGTGTCCTTAAAGAGAAAACTTTAGCGTTCCAAAAACTCAAAAATTTATCAAATTTCATCCACATCGACCGAAGTTATGGCTGTTTGAATATTCACGAAAAAACGTGAATTTTCAAGTGGCGCGTTTTTTTGCGGTCGAGTATTTCGATTGTTACTCATTTAAAACAAAATTCAAGCATTTTTCAGTGTATTTCTGACTTCACAATATTTCAGTGTTTTATACGCTTGGAGCATGAAGTAAAATTTCGACTTTTGAAAGACCTGAAAATTTGGTTTGGTCAAAACTCTTTTCTAAACTCGAAATTTTACTTCATGCTTAATCTGAGAGTGGAAACACTCGTTCGAAGCTTCAAATTGAACGCCTTTATAAAATCGACGAATGCCTGAAAATTTACAGTGTATACATTGTGTAATTTTAAAAGAAAAAGTCTATACATAGAATACCAGTGTTTAAAACTGTGGTAATGGTCGGAAAGGAATATTCAAAGAGTTCGAAACTGTGCCTAAATTAAAGATTGAATCACTAAAGTACATAGCTTTTTAAGTTATATGATTGAAGAATGGCCGAGATCCTCAAAAATCGAATCATAAAACTCTACTAAACTTAAGATATTTAAAAATTGTTTAGCAATGAAAATTATTAATAAATAATCAATGCATTTTAAAATTATATTATATTTTTACTGTGTAAACACATGGTTAAGCATGACTATCGGTCGTGGGGATCTCGCGGTTGTTTTTTGATGAGACCCAAGTACTGAGAAAACACGTCATTTGTTATTCTGCCGATTTGACGGTCCGTAGACGGCCAGTTATTTCCGACACGTTGACTTAATTTCAATATCGGCCGCTTAATAAAGGAGTCAAGGATGCCCATTAAAATTTTGGACGTGAAATACAAATTGAAATAAGTTGTAAACAAACATGAATGTATGAAAATAATTAATAAATGGGACACAAACATTCCTGTTGAAGGCACATCAAGAATAATTTAGTCATCATTTGTTACATTTTTTATAAAATCACAACAAACGTGTATTTGCATCAGTAGTGGCTCGTGTGAAGATGCACATAAACATAAAGAGATTTTTTCTTTTAAGTACACATAGGCAGGACCGCAGCCAGAAAAAAATGTCTCGCTTCGCTCGCACGCCGTGGCAAATCCAAATTTTCAAGCTTTTCTAAACTCGAAATTTTACTTCATGCTTAACAAGGAGTGGAAAACACTCGTTATATTAATGTTAAGAACTTCAATAAAAACCTAATAATTCATTTTACCCAATTTTATTGTAAATTTATGATTGTTTTAACTTTTTCACCAGTTAATTGGTATGATTTGTTTTCAACGATTTTATTTATTTATTACGCAATAGTTCAAATAATTTTTAATAATTAATTATATTTGTTCTACATTTTATGAATAATAACAATTGTTTACATTGACAAAATTTGTTCTGTTAGAATAAATAGAACCAACAAACTAATTTGTACAGGATTTAATAACATTTTTACGAATTCCATGAAACTTAAACCCATTTAAATACCTATTCTGATTTTTGTTATATTTTCGTTTGATTCGTGCTTAATCGGGGGTTGGAATATATTTATATTTAGTACGGATTAACATGTTTTACAAAATATATACATATTAAAAAAAACGTCTGCGTAATAACAATAATGTATAACAATTAAAAAAATTAAGTGCAATTAACAATAACAAAAAATTACCATAAAACTAATACAAAATGTTATAGAGTATAATTTTATTCAAATATTGTACGCTTCAGAAAATTTTAACCCATGAAAGAAAGAAAACAAACTAAAGGTTTTATTTTTAGTTAATTGTTTATTTGATACAATTTTTCTAGAAAACTCAAAAAAATTCTGTCGGACACAATAATGATGTCTATTTAATTTCTAAACAATCTTTGATAATTTTAAAAAATGTGGCTTCTAGTATTTTACATAGATTTAATTGGCTTTTAGAGTTTTAAATTTTGTTTAAAATTTTTTAATGATTATTATGTACTGAGATTAAATTGCTGTCATTTTCTTGTACTTATGAGAGATCTGCTCTAAAAAAAATAATTTTAATTTGTCTCCAATAAAAATCGGAAATTGAATATACAGAGAGTTTTATGTAACACCGAACATGTTCATCCAATACAATTTGACACCTTTATTTTTTAAGTTATGTGTAAATTGGGTTGCCTATATGGCCATTAAAAATTGTAGCCAATCAATCGCAATTAATCCCTCAACGTGTACACACAGGAAGTTTTTCTTTCAAGTATACATGTCCCAATTACACTGTATATGTTGTAAATCTTTAGATATTCGTTGTTAACAAAAATCAATTTTAAACTTGAAATGAGTGCGTTCCAATCCCAGACTAAGTATGCAGTAAAATTTCGAGTTTAGAAAAGCCTGAAAATTTGGTTTGGTCGCGTAGCGCGAAGCGCGGAGCGGCCAAACCAAATTTTCAGGCTTTTCTAAACTCGAAATTTTACTTCATGCGCCACCAGTACAAAACACTGACGTATTACGAAGTTTGAAGCACACCGATAAAATGTATATTGCATCAGTGGTTTGTACCGGTGGCGCATGAAGTAAAATTTCGAGTTTAGAAAAGCCTGAAAATTTGGTTTGGCCGCTCCGCCCTTCGCGCTACGCGACCAAACCAAATTTTCAGGCTTTTCTAAACTCGAAATTTTACTTCATGCTTAGCCTGGGAGTGGAAGACAATCGTTTAAAGCTTCAAATTAAATTCTTTTAAAAACAGAGCGTCGGCAAATGTACAACGCATGCTTATGTATACTTAAAAGAAAAATTCTCGTTATGAAAATGTTCGGTGTTACATAAAACTCTCTGTATACATAGAACTGGACTGAACTGATAAAATGATAGTCACCGAATAAGTACTGCACCAAGAAATCTTGTAGAGAAGGCTTTGGTTCATGTTTTTCCAACAGGAAAGTGACATATGATTTATAGCTGAGACGCTACGTTAGTTTAAAGTTCCCGTTGTCTGCACAGCGTAAACCACGTGTAGCAGCTCCGAAATATCACTGTTACTACAAGTGTGTGTAACTTTTTATTCGAGTGTCCTTTTTCAATTCTGTTTGATCGAGGGTGTTATGGAAGGTATGTAGAATATTTATGTGTACAACGTTTTTATTAATTTATACTCGCGTGAGTTAGAAATCATGTCAAAGATGTGTCTACATAATGGATTTTCTTGTAAATTTTGCTACCCTAAATTAGCAAATAGGTTATCTATCCAGCGGCATCCAAGAAGTTGAGATATAGTTAACGATATTGTTTAATACAATTTGGAAGAAAATTCTTTCCATCTCTGCCCCTGTACTTTTGAGGCTAGAAATACCTAACGCCGGGTAGCCGCTTTGTTAGGTTAGGGTCCACGCAGAGGCACACAGCAGGGATCCGAGACTTGCTGCTATTGTAAAGTAAAGTAAAGTAAAGTAAATTTATTGATCCTAAATTTGTGTACAGAAATATAGTTAGGATATGTCATGAAAAATCGATAAAAGTACAATATAATATAAAAAAGTTTACAGGTATTCACTAAATAGTGACACAATAAAAAACATAAAATATTAACACAAACATACACATACATATAGTGTAAAATATTTATATTTCTTTCCGTCCATAGCTTGTGGTGATGTTTTTAAGATATCACGGTGTTAAAGAAATCATCAATACAATATAATTCAGCCGATACTAAAACTTTCAGAATTTTATACTTGAATTCTTTCCTCGAGAGGTTTTTAAGAGCATAGGGCACATGGTTGTAGAATTTAACAGCTTGAATTAAGAAGCTTTTATGTGTTTTGCTTAGTCGATGTATAGGCATGTGTATATCAGCCTTTTTTCTGGTATTGTAATTATGCAGGTTTTTATTACAGTGATGTGATGGTTTTTTATCAAACATGTATAACAAACAAGCAAAGACATATAGTGCTAGGACAGTACATATGTTAAGCTGAATAAAGTGTCCTCTACAACTCTCCTTCATGCTTAATTTGGCTAGTATTCTTATTGCCTTTTTTTGTAAAATGAAGACTTTATTATTGCATGGACTGCAACCCCATACTAAAATGGTGTTTACAATTAGAGTGTGAATGAATGCAAAATAAGAAGCTTGTACTGTATCGAAATTAGCATTCTCCGATATTCTCCTTAGGAGATACAGATTTCTGCTTATCCTACTGCAAATATTTTCCACGTGCTTATTCCAAGTTAGTCATGGATCAAGGGTTACACCTAAGAATTTTACAAATTTGTCTCTGTTGGTACTGGAGAGGGAAAAGTTTATTATTTCTGTCTTGCTTGGATTGATAGCCAGATTATTGCTATTAAACCAGTCTACTGCCTCCTTTTCAAATCTCAGTTCGGCTACCGAAGATGTATGAGAGTCGTGTCGTCTGCGTATTGATAGGTACGTGCTTTTGTCACATTAATATTCAGATCATTAGTATACAGCACAAATAACAAAGGTCCAAGAATTGTCCCTTGCGGAATTCCTTGGTTTAGGTTTACAGAGTAGGAGGTATTACCCTGGAAAGATACAAACTGTTTTCTATTGTATAAAAATGATCTGAAAACCGATAGTGCTGTACCACGAACTCCATAATATTCAAGTTTATACAATAGGTTGTCCCATGACACTGTGTCGAACGCTTTACTAAGATCCAAAAAGGCTGCAGTAGTGGTATCGCCTCTTTGATACCCGAGCATGATGTCTTCAGTTAAGTCCTGCATTGCGTGCAGAATTGATTTTTTGGAATATAACCATATTGACTGTTACTGATGAATTTTTCTATAAAGGAGTACAACCGGTTTTTAATCGCAACTTCGTAAACTTTGGAAAAAACTGGTGTAATACTTATGGGTCTGTAGTTTGTAGCTAAGTGAATGTTACCTTTTTTATGCACTGGAATAACCTTACAGCACTTTAATTCGCTAGGGAAGACGCCCTCTGTGAATGCGCGATTTAGAAGGAGTTCCAGTGTAGGACTAACCAATTGTGATATTTCCTTTAAAAAATTTACACTTAGGCCGTAAACGTCTGCAGAATTTGAAGACTTGAGTGATATAATGATCCTTTCAATTTCGTAAGAAGTGATCGGTTCTAGAAAATTGAAAGATGTGGAATAGTATTATACCGTTGCTTTTTGATAATTTTCGTATACAGGGTGTTCCATTTTGAGTAGGACAGTATGGGTAACTTTCTTATTATTAATTATAGAGAATAGTTTACAGAGGCAAATAGGTGCAATTTTATGTGCCTATTGAGATTGCACTGAGAAAAAATAAGAAAAATAAGAAATTTTAAAGTTATTGAAAAAAAAAATTAAAATCTATTTTTACCCAACTTTTCTGAGATCTAGAGCACTGTGCGGCGCTTTCAAAATTCGAGAATAAAAATACAAAATTGAAAATTTGAAAAGAACTTAATAGTATTATTCTAATCATTTTAAACAAATGACACATCCATGAATGTGATATAATGTTAAAGATTCAAGAAACACGAAATTGTCTTTAAAAATTTCGAAAATGTTCGTTGATTGTAAAGACATTTGACTTAGTTAAGAATAATACAAAATATAATTATAAATCGTATCTAAAGTCAAGTTAATTTCTATCTAATCATGCATTTTAGTACGTTTTGTTTTATACGTTGACCAGCGGGACTGACACTATTGACATTTAAACCCCATTCACACCACACAATTTTGCAAAATTTAGATTAGGAAGTGGAAGGATAAAAATAAACTCGACTTATTATTTATTACAAAAACCAGACTTGTAGAAAAATTTAAAATCTGTTAATTATTTGTTTAAGGGAAAAGTCTCTTTACAAATTGGAAATAATTAAAAATATAAGTTCATTCTACAACTGTAACTACTTGAAAAAAATCGCTACTTAAAAGTGATATAAATCCCTACACGCGACAAGAAGTATGGTAACCAAGTGTATAAATATTTTTTTTGTTAAGTACACATGCAGATTGTCGCAGAATAGGCGGAACACTTTTTGATTTTCTACTTTACGAGAAAATATTACTCTATACAAAATTATTTTCATGTTTTTACAACAAAATGTAACCATTTTTCAGAAGTTTATGATATCCAGGGTGTTATTAAAATATTTATTCAATTTTGTTAATTTAAATCGACATTATTAACTCCATAACAACCGTAATAAACAAGGTTTTATTCACTAGTGAATTAAAATTTTTGTAGGTCACTAGTGAGTTAAAACCTTGTTTATTACGGTTGTTATGGAGTTAATAATGTCGATTTAAATTAACAAAATTGAATAATAAATATAAAAATAAATGTAAAGTACATTTTCTTTACAATTTCGTCAAAATTGAATAAAAACATATATACGCCACGTGAATTAAACACCTTTATTCACTCAAAGAAATCTTTTCGTGAATAAAATCGTGTTTAATTCACTTGATGTATAATATTTATTAAAACTTCTGACGAGTGTTTCCACTCCTTTTAAGCATGAAGTAAAATTTCGAGTTTAGAAAAGTCTAAAAATTCGGATTGGTCGCTCCGCGAAACGAAACGACCAATCCAAATTTTCAGGCTTTCCTAAACTCGAAATTTTACTTTATGCGCCACGCGTATAAAACACTAATTTCAAATGAAGTTAAAAATATACTATTAAGGCTGGGAATTTTTCAAGTTTAAGTAACCGAATATGCATTTACAAATATTTGAATTATTCGAAAATTTAAATATTTACATGTTCGTTTAAAAACATATTCAAATATGAACAATTTAGTGATTCAAACATTCATATTAGAATATTCGACAATTTGAATTAATCGGATTCGAATCCCAGCCTTAATAGCGATGATTCGAATTATTTGGGAGGATTTGCATCCTTTATGAGGATTCGAATCCTTTTATAAGGATTTAATTCACCTACGTCTGGATTCAAATACGAATCTTTTTAAAAATATGTAACGAATCCGGATTACGAATCTGTTTTCACTCTAAAGTTTTTGAATACCTCTTATGAATCCTCTTAAAGGATTCGAATCCGGAATTCAAATCCTGAATGATTCGAATCCTTCCCAGCTCTACCGCAGACGTATTTTTTTATAGCTCAATCTTTTTTAATATTCGTGAATTTTCAACGAATTGCTCGATATTTTATAGAATTCATATCCCATTCTACAAAACGATGTTGTATACACAATATCTTTATTTGGAACAAAGTACATTTTTATACATATCAGTTTGCCAGTCATTTTCGATTTCCTCCGCGAAATCACGTAAGCGTAAACTGGTAAACTAGGCGCTCGGAGTGTACACGTAACGTAACTGACCTTCCTTTCACTCCGCTCCGGTGGATCTTCGCGTTTTCTGCCTTTTTCTCTTCGTCCTCTTCCCACGTGAACTGGTTCACTTCTTTCCTAGCGTTACCTTTGCTTTTCAGCTTCTTCTCCGGCCGTGCACGTTTTTTGCATCATCCGCAATTATTCCTTTGCAATCCCCGACCTCTGACTTATACCTACGTAAGTGATATTTACCGCGATCGCAACTTTACTTTCATTTTCGCCACGCGGAGAGACTTTCTCATCCTTACATAAAATTGGCACACTTTGCTTACTTAACACACGAGTACATTAGCATTATAATTGTTGAAGAGAGGTTGAGTTGGAATTATTAAATGGATTTTGCTGTTGTTGAGTATATTTGAAGAAATTATGTTTTGATAACGAATTCTTCTCTTAAGTCAGTTGCATGGATTGCTTATGACATCGCTGAAGCAGGCGCAGATCCACAGGAAAAAAATGGTGATGTGTCCATCATAGTACTTTCCCCCGTAAATTGCGTATTAAATCACTTTTAAAATATTTGTAGCATTATTATTTTCAAAATGTCTTCAACTTTTTGATAACTACAACTTTTATTTGAAACATTTTTCAATTGGATCAACACATACTGACACAAACCAATGACTAGATAAAAAACACTATTTATTGAATATCTCAAAAACTAAGAATGCTATGACAAAAAGTGAAGATACAAAAAATCTTTAATAATTTATTACCTACAACTTTTATTTGAAACATTTTCCAATTGTATCAACACACACACTGACACAAATCAATGACTAGATAAAAAACACTATTTATTAAATATCTCAAAAACTAAGAGTGCTATGACAAAAAGTAAGTGAACAATACATCTTCATTTTGTTATTATCTACAATTTTTATTTGAAAGAATTTTTTGTTTGATGAACATTTATTGAAAAAATCTGAAAAAACTGAAAAACGCTACGAGTAAAGTACCACTTCCGGTTTTCCGATTTTCACCAACAGCTTTTCAGTTCTTCCGATTGTAACAAAAAGCTTAAGTTTCAAGTTTCATCTCGATATCTTTAGCGGTTTTTGCGGTACAGCGCACACAGACACACACACAGACAGACAGACAGACATTTTTCAAAAATGGTCTTATTCGACTCAGGGGACCTCAAAACGGATATTTCCGCTAAAATTTTTGATTCGAAAATTTTCACGAAAACAATACTTTCCCTTTGTATTACATACGGGGGAAAGTAAAAATAGGGGAAAATATGAGCACCCTATCAAAACATCCACACAGTTTCTTTAAGAAATAAAATTTTAACTAAGAACGGAGATTTCTTATACAAAATTGATTTTTTTTGTTTTAGGAAAGTGGGCGTTGAAAACAAAACCAACACGATTGGTTTTAAAGAAAATATTTACGATTCGTGTAACATTAAGTACACTACTCCTAATGTAAATTGCATATTTTTATGAAGAAAGCGCAAAATATACTTGTATTATTTGAATTTCTAAAAGTTAATATACAGAGAGTTTTATCTAACACCGAACATTTTCACAACGAGAATTTTTCATCGAATTATCGATTTGCATACGTTGCACATTTTCTGATGCTCAGTATATTAAAACAATTCAATTTGAAGCTTCAAGCGAGTGTTTTCCACTCCCAGGCTAAGCATGAAGTAAAATTTCGAGTTTAGAAAAGCCTGAAAATTTGGATTGGTCGCGTAGCGCGAAGCGCGGAGCGGCCAAACCAAATTTTCAGGCTTTTCTAAACTCGAAATTTTACTTCATGCGCCACCGGTACAAAACACTGACATATTACGAAGTTTAAAACACACGGCTAAACTTTACATTGAATCAGTGTTTTGTACCGGTGGCGCATGAAGTAAAATTTCGAGTTTAGAAAAGCCTGAAAATTTGGTTTGGCCGCTCCGCGCTTCGCGCTACGCGACCAAACCAAATTTTCAGGCTTTTCTAAACTCGAAATTTTACTTCATGCTTAGCCTGGGAGTGGAAAACACTCGCTTAAAGCTTCAAATTAAATTCTTTTAATAAACCGAGCATAGAAAAATATGGAACGTATGCATATGGAAACTTAAACGAAAAATTCTCGTTATGCAAATGTTCGGTGTTACCTAAAATTCTCTGTATACGAGTACGAGTAAAAATTAAAGTTTTTTATTTATTAAGCTAAATAGTGTGGATGTTTTGATAGGGTTCCGAAAAATAGGAAATGTGAGGAGAAAATGGTTATCATAAAGAGCCTTCAACAAAAACTTAATATTTTATATCGAAGTAAGTCAAAATAAGTTTGATTTCTGTTTAGTTATGATTGAATTAATTCATATTTTCTAATAAATTCATTATTTTTAATTTAAACTGTATTATATAAAAAAAAAAACATCCAATTTCCTAGCGGATGTTTAGGACGAAATTATTTCCACCGTTCTCCAGGAAGTCTCGGGCGTTTATATATTAGGTATATGAGGGGACTAATTGGTCGAGAGCCAAAAAAAGCGAAAACCGAGAAAAACAATCATCCGCATTAATTTTAGTAGCAAGACGCGAGCCGCATTAATTAGCAATTGATTTATTTTCCCACTTCCTGTGCTTCGGCATTTCTGTGTGCGATGGAAACTCTTGCTTTCGTTCGGGATTGAGTGGAAAAGAAAATACAGGTGAATATCATCAAGGTATATAAAACAAATAAGAATATTTAATGACAAAATGTGCATTTGCTGCTTTTAAGATATAAGAACAGTTTCTTATTTAAAACAGACAGAACTAAAATAAGTTTTTGTTTTTTTACAAGCAGATACGTTGATTGCTGCTTGAGATACAATTCAGGTCAGAATGTAATAATTCAGATCAAGTTATCTTTAAACTAAACTATAGAAACAAAAAAAACCATAAAAACAAGATTTTCCAAGTAGCAGTAAAAAAAACAATTCAGGTCAGAATGTTACAATTCAGTTCAAATTATAGAAACAGCAGGAAACAGCAGAAAAAAAACAAAAACAAATATTTTCAAAGTAGCAGTAAAATTCTTCAACATTACTTAAACAGAAGTGTTGAATTAGATGCAATTATTTAATAGTATAGTATATTGTATAGTATATTGTATAGTATATTGTACAACGAGAACGAGGTTTGCGAAACGAGCCGAAGGCGAGTGGAGCAAGTCGTTCGAGTGATTAATAGCCATTATATGCGAGTTATACACTACACTTTGTTCACGACAACAACAATATACAACACAACATTTATTACATATATTTATCAAATACGCGTCAGTTTTAATGGTCGGTTTTGTTTTATAATAATTTGTCAGATAAATGATGACATATTGCGCTATTATGATTTGAATGTGTATTAGGGTTAATTCCACTTTAACATATATATGAACAATTGTTCAACAATAAATATTACTCACACAGTCTACCCTTTTGCCTACGTTACATAGAAACACGCTCTTTGCACAAAAACACGAACACTTTCGTTTGGATGGAGTTTCACGGTGTTAACGTTTGTTCCGCTTTAAAAAAACATTCGCGACGGATAGAAGCACAATTGTTTAACCGATTTGAGAATGATTTATGTTTCTAAATGCGTTTTACGCGGGTTAAACTAGTGAGAACGGCGGAGATGTTGGCGCGATTACTTCGTACTTTAACAAAATGGCGTCGACGACGTCATTACTACCATGGTCAAATGTAAGACAAAAGAAGCTGATTTGACTAGCACAGCGCTGTCGAACAAGGCAATTATTTATATTCGTGTAAAAAAACCACATTTAATACGCGAATCCCGTGTTTAATGTACTTGAGTGTTAAATGCACCCCATTTATGCTGCCCATACAATTAAATAATGCACATATTATAAGATTGTCGTGAACATACGTGTTTTAAACATAACCAGCCTTATTAATAGACCTTAGCATACAGCTTTAACAGAGTTCTAAGGATAATATTAGCATTTTCGGGTTAATAAAACGTATTAGTAGATTACTATTGTTAGTTTACAACTAATAATTTAATAGTCCTAGTTTAAGTCTTATGAATCAAACGACATTAACCGCAAGTCAATACAATCAATACTTTAAAAGATATTACGTTTATGCGCTTTGTGGCAAATTGGCCACTGTGCGTTGCGGCGCTTCTTCGATTGATGCGCCCGTTGCAAATGCCACCTTCGCCACGCCGTAGTTCCGGCCCTGTCTATATTACAAAGAAAAGTCCTTGTATGAAAAAGAAAAAAACTTAAATTCATTTAATATTGTAATATACTAAATACATTTCCAAACTTTTTAATATTTTGTAATTCTTACAATATGTTTAAGCGTCACCTTTCGCTCATTGGTCTTGTAGTTGTTTTTTAATTGAATTTATTAGCTAATTGTAACTTGAATTTTATAACTATCATGTGCATTGTATTATTTGTTATATGTTTAATTTACACACATTTATTATTATATATATATTTAATGTAAAATTGAGATTTCCGTACAAATAAATAAATAAATAAATAAATAAATAATTCACCTCCATTCTTCTCTAGAAAATTAAAACACGAAATCCATTTCCGTGGGTTTCAAATTTCTCTCTAATTTATTCCTCTCTGTATACAATCCCTGTGTGGGCGAGGGTGATAATTACTTTAACTACATTGAAAAATATAAGAGAGAGAGAGAGTACATCCTCTCTCGCTTTTTGTTCCTATGAAAATTAATGAATGTTTAATGGCTTTGTTCGCAGTGTGTCCGAAAGGATCATCAATTTTATATTCGAACACGAAATGCGCTCTGCATTCGCGTGGGTCGAAAAATGAACACACTCACATGGACACATGTATATGAAAAAAACTGGGAACATGCGTTCGTTTTGTAATAACTAGTAACTAATGTGTGTTGGTCATTTATCAACAGATATGCACATGGAGAGAGGTTTTTTTTAGGATTTTTTTGTGTGTGTGCGTTGAACTATGATTTAATGATCCCGTTTAACAATTAGTACTATTTTTGATTTTTCGATAAATACTTTAGCAACACTCTCCTTGATATAGCATTTTTTGGATGTTTTGTAATTTACAATAATGGAAAGTATTGGTATGATTAATTACAGTTTATAAAATAACTTTAAATAATTAAATTTAATGGTATTTGGTATTGGTTTTAAACAAAAAATGGTTAAAGATTGTGTTAAATTAATAAATTCAAAATGATTTTAAAAGAAAACACTTGATAAAATTTTACTAATATTAGTGAAATTTAACCAATACCAAAATAGTTTTTAACAAAAAATAGATTGTGCTAAATTAATAAATTCAACATGATTTTAAAAGAAAACACTTCGTTAAATTTCACTAATATTCGTGAAAATTAACCAAGTGTTTTTTTTTAAATCGTTGTTGAAAATGTTTCACGACGTGAAAGTTTAAAAACTTATTCAAGATAAATTCAGCATATTTTGTGGTATCTACAACGTTTTTGTTAACATTAAAAATCTAATTTATCTACCAAATGTGAATTTTTTATTACAAAAATAATGATTTTTTTTAAAGGGTTAACAAATCTATAACAATTTTTGTTAACATTTAAAAGTTAGTTAATCCACATCTTCCGGTTTAGCCGGAAGTGACATCAACTTTCAGTTTTGCTAAATATATACAGGGTGTCCGTATTTCGACAGCATGTATGGGGATCTCGGTTATTTGAAGAGATAGAGGGTCGGTTGGGGCAAAGTTGCGTATTTTAGGGCCCAATGATAATCTAAAAACAAATTCTAAATTCCTTTTTTCGTTTCAGAGATATTATCAAAAAAGGGATTTTTTAAATTTCGTTTTAATTTTTTTATTTTAAAAGTATTGAATCTAGACATTTACAACTTTCTGTATTGTGGAGGCTTCTACTTCGTTATACATGTTAATTACACAATGAAACACTTTTAACTTTGTTTGTATAACACGTTTTATTTAATGTGACTGCAGTTTCGACAAATTTAGCTTGTCATTATCAAACATGGAGTAACTTAAACTAGAGGTTTTACAGGTATATATACACAATTACCGCTGTTTTGTAATTGTGTATATATACCTGTAAAACCTCTAGTTTAAGTTACTCCATGTTTGATAATGACAAGGTAAATTTGTCGAAACTGCAGTCACATTAAATAAAACGTGTTATACAAACAAAGTTAAAAGTGTTTCATTGTGTAATTTACAACTTTGACATTAAACTTTTTAATAAGAAATCTAGTTGCATATTCTATAATAAGATACCTATAATATTTACCCGGGGACCATAGCCAACTTTTGTTTTTTTTATGGAGCCCATTTTGGATGTTATATTTTTTCGAAAAGTATTTTTGTTCGAACTCAGTGATGTATCACAGTTATAGTTTATTTTAGATTTAATATTTTCAGATTATTGGTGGGCTTTAAAATACGCAACTTTGCCCCAATTTAACCGACTCCCTCTTCAAATAACCAAGATCCCCATACATTCTGTCGAAATACGGACACCCTGTATAGCAATTTTGTTTGATTTATAGAAAGTACATGTAATTCTGCGAGTAGTCACGTTTGTTTTATATATTTATCTTTATTATTAACAGAGTTATTAAAATGTTTATTTTGAGAAGATAACGTATGTACTGGGTGAGTTTTTTATCATGTTTTCTATAGAGGTCTTGGAAACTATAAAATATAGAGAATCGGTTAAATAGGCAAAGTAGTGCAGTTTTACTAGCTGAATAAAAAGATATTTAAAAAAATTTCAAAAAAGTCAACGGTAACTAGATGTGTCGATGTTTTCAAATTGATTTTTCTCATTTATTAAAAGAGATAGAGAAAAACTATAAATAGCAAAGTTTTAGATAATTTTACACTAAATAATAAAGTGTTATCAGATATTTTATATTGACAGTAGTTTTTGAGATATAATACAAACTTGCATTTTTTAAATGGAAACCACAGTTGGCTATGTCATTATTAAAAGGAGATTTTTTTTCTTTAAACTTCTATATCACTTGACATACTCAGTTATAAATATAACTGAGTTTATAACAAAAAAATAGTTGGTTATAAAAAAAATGACAATTATAAAACTATGGCGGCTTTATAGGAGCTTGTTGAATTTTTGTCACACAATTTTATTTGGAGGTTATGTGTAGAAAGAAATGGAAATTGATAGAAAAATATGTCCATAAAACAAGAGTTGTTTTAAATACTAAATTAATTGATTAAAATACAACAATGAAACTAACTGCTACAAATAACCGTAATTGTTTTATTATAGTCATTATTTCATAGCCAACTATTTTATTGTTGTAAATAAAATTGAAAATAGTTAATAACTCAGTTATTTTTGTAAATATGTCAAGTGACATATCTGATTAAACAGAAGAAAAATCCCTTTCTAATGATGACATAACATTGTTATATCTCAAAAACTGATGTCGATAGAAAAACTCTGATAAAATTTTATTGTTCAGTGTGAAATTATCTAAAACTTTGCCATTTATAGTTTTTATCTATCTCTTTTAATAACTGAGAAAAATCGATTTAAAAAAATCGACACTTTCACGTTTTTTCAAATATCTAGTTACCCTTGTTTTTTTCGAAAATTTTACTGCACTGCACTACTTTGCCCATTTAGCCGTTTTTCTATCTCTTATAGTTTCCAAGATCCTCATAGAAAACATGAAAAAAACTCACCCTGTATATAATCAGAATAGAAGAAAGTCAAGTGAAGGCCACTCCAGATTTGTTTTTACCTTTAAACAGTCTGTTTTACAATGTTTTCCTGTGGGGAGTTTTCCGGTTGGCATATTTCCTTTGCGCTTTTCTCCGGTCACCGTAAAAGTTACATTTCTCATATTTCTGAAAAAGTCGATTTTCAGAAATATGAGAAATGTAACTTTTACGGTGACCGGAAAAAAGCGCAAAGGAAATATGCCAACCGGAAAACTCCCCACAGGAAAATGACCCATCGGAAAGAACCGCACAGGTAAAGATCCCAATTTTTCTGCGTGGGATTATTTTCCCGTGGGGATCTTTCCGCGTGGGAATTTTTCGCGTGGGATTATTGCCTGTGCGGTAGTTTCCGATGGGTTTTTTTTCCAGTCTGGATTTTTCCGGTGCAGATTTTTCCTTTGCGCTTCTTTCCTAGAACCGTGGATGGGTTAATAAAGGGTTTTCCATTAAGAGGCCCCATTTAAAATTTCCTGGCATTTTTAAACTATTATATCGATGGCCTTGACTGTTTCACACTTGTCTTGTGAAAAGTGTATGATTTGAGAAAATATAATGGTATACATTCCAACAACGTATAGAAATCGTGAAAATTCATTATCAATATGATGAAAATTTTACCTAGACAAATCGTTCGTCGTGTTTTCGGTCGGTATGAAATTTAAGCAAAATGGAAAAATTACTGATGTAAAATTGAGAGTTCGTACTCGTATCACCAGGTCAGCTGAGAATATTACCGCAATTCAAGCGCCCAGAGAAAATATTCAAGCGGTTATTGGTCAAATGCTAATATGTGATGAAATACTTTTTCAAAATAGCCTTTTGCAGATATAGCCTTTTGCAGAAGAAGCCGATGGGGCCATTTACCAGATGTCATTTTCCACAACTAATCGTGGAGTTTTTACTTTGTTTTGAAATAAATATGTAGGCACTATTTCATAAAAAAAATATTGTTTTTAAATAATTAAAATACGACCTCTTAATGGAAAACCCTATACGTGTAATCAATAAACCGAACTGCAGTTTGTAATTTGTCTTCCCTTTTCTAAAACTCCAAGGATTTTTTTCGTGTGCAAACCGCTGATTTTCAAATATTTGTATTCACTCAAGGATTTTCTTGCAAATTCGCAAATTGTACATGGTGACGTAAGAGTGTTGTTTTTTTTGGGCCGGAATAATTGTACGCAAAGAACAAACAAAAATTGACGGATCGTGATCGACCTTGGTATGGTACGTTGGACTTTCTAATTTGCGGAAATGGTTTGTTGCTTTCGTAGTAAACAGGTTTTTTTATTGCTGTTATGATCATTGTTACGTGTAATTAACACAGTTAAGAAAATCAGATAATGCCCGCATTTATCAGAAAATATCGTGATGTATGAAGGTTTTTTTTTTCAAATTGATGATAAAGCTTTGAATACATTTATTTCATGTCGACAATAAAATCACCATGGTTTGTTAAAAAAATAAAACTTAGAAGAAAACCTATAATACAAAATATAACAACGAATTAAAATTAATATCGACTTTCTGCAAAAATGTTGTCTCGTTGAGACTTCTCCAAACATTCATTGAAAAAACGACTTCTCGGGCTAATACCCCGTCAGATATTGAATTATACAATGAATATTTGAGTTACCCGACAGCTTTACTTTTCTAGGCATAATTTATATGTAAAATGCAACATCAGGTCAATTTATTCTCTCACCAAACTAAATGAACCAACAGGAAATTGAAATAAATTGAAAAAAATATAATAAAAAAACATAGTAATCTTTTTTTTTATTACTAAAATTTGGTCGTGACTAAATGATAAAAAACTGAGTCAATAAAGTGAATAAAAAAATAGTTATAGCCTAGGCCTTGGTATTTTGAAAAATATAGCAATTAGCAATTACTCAAGATCCAGATCCTATTTCTTGAGTATAGTTGTTTTTATTTCTTAATGACTTTTTTTAATTCAGATAATATAAATTTAAATATTGTACGAATATTATTGTGATCTAATCTTGCAAAAATAATAATTTCATCTTAATTTAAAAGTTTCAAAGATTAAAAAACTTTCGAGAATTAGTTGATTGATTGAGTTACGTGAATATCAAATTAATTTGACAAATAAAGCACTAATAACCTTTCTTCACACGTTTATTTGAATTACCAAATGTACATACATTTCGGATACAAAGTGACCATTGTCAACGGATTAACACAGTGTTAATCAATTGATAATGGTCACTTTGTACATCTAAATTAATTAATTTTATAATAATCTATAAATAAAAATTATCCCTGAAACACGAATGTTTCTGTAATCCTATCTGTGGCTGTGTGTGTGTGTATTTTTGTTTTGTTTATTACGCAATAAATGTAAATAACATTTACTGCCGCCATTTTATCGTGAAGTGAAGAACATTCGTTTTTTTAAGGGCGCTGAATTTTTTGTTTGCACCGTCGTAAAAATAAAGCCCGCGTTTTGGGGAAATGGAATTGCTAGTTAACATGTATGTATAAAATAAATATGTACTAAATGCCACGTGTATATACAAAATTTAAAGGAAATTCAGAATGTGTTTGTAAACAAGTTAGTTAATTCCTTGTAAATAAACTATACCAACGCAAATAAATAAACACAGTAACGTAATTACGAGTAAATTAAAGAAAAACAAGTTTTTACAAGTTGGTATTGAATACAAAAGAACTTTGACAAGTTAATATTTTGTTAAATGGAGGGATACCGCCATCCATACTAAAATAATAAAGTTTTTTAAAGTTATTTTTCGCTTGTTCGGTGGATGAAGTTTGTTTGTATTTTGATATTTTCCATGACACTGTCTAGAACCGTAGGGGTTGAAACACACAAAAGAAGTATTGAATAATTAATCACTTTATTTAATAAATAAATAAATCTTTTATTGACGGGAAGATCCCCAGTTTCAATATAAATACAAATTATGGAAAAATAATAATATAAAACTAACTACACCAATTAACATTTATATTAATGATGAACAAATCACATCAACTTAAAATATAGTCCAATTCACGAGAGGAGTCCAGTGACATTTAACAAATTAAAATAAATATAATAGTATAAGTAGTATAAGTTGCAATTAAGCAAACAAAACTAGAAAGTATAACGTTAAGTTTCGCAACCTTAACGTTATACTCTCTAGTTTTGTTTGCTTAATTGCAACTTATACTACTTATACTATTATATTTATTTTAATTTGTTAAATGTCACTGGACTCCTCTCGTGAATTGGACTATATTTTAAGTTGATGTGATTTGCTCATCATTAGTATAAATCTTAATTGGTTTAGTTAGTTTTATATTATTATTTTTTCATCATTTGTATTTATATTGAAACTGGGGATCTTCCCGTCAATAAAAGATTTATTTATTTATTAAATAAAGTGATTAATTATTCAATACTTCTTTTGTTGCGATTATGGGTAAAATGCAACGTTTTTGGTAGTCTAGTTCCAGCATCATTCATGTTCTGACTATGGGACAATATTACATGATACATCAAGATAATCCTAAAACTTAGGGGATTTTAATGTCACCAATTTAAAACGATTAGAATATTCAGTTTTTTTGTAAAAAAATCCTGTAAAAAGCTATTTTTCAGTCATTTATTTACTCCGTTTTAGGCAACAAAACGTGTACTACATAAAATTCAAGAATGTCCGCACATTCTGCATTCAATCAGCTCAACATTCATTTAAAAAAATGTTCATGATATATTACCTTTACCTTTTTATGCTGGAAATAGAAATATAGGTCTATCTCACTCTAGTAAATGGCTAGGCAGAGTCTGTCTCACTCTGGTAAACCGCAACTTTAATCTGAAAATATCCTAAAGAAAAAAAACTGTAATCATAGGACACCTCTCGTGAATTATACCTTAATTTTTTTTAATATACAGGTCAATTTATGCAACTAACTATACATCATGCTAAGTGAATAAGTATTTATGAATAACAAAAATTAGAACAATATCAAAAATATTGCAACTAAATCATTGATTTTACATTTTCTTTCAATAAACTAAACTCGCTACTAACTAAACAGGGCATTTTTCTTTAAGTATACATATACCGATAATTACAGCGTTTCTTTTAATTTGCGGGAATTCGTTGTTTCAAAGCGGTTAATTTGAGGCTTTTAACGAGTGTTTTCCACCCCCAGACTAAGCATGAAGTAAAATTTCGAGTTTAGAAAAGCCTAAGAATTTGGATTGGCCGCGTAGCGAAGCGGAGCGGCCAATCCAAATTAGGCTTTTCTAAACTCGAAATTTTTCTTCATGCGCCACGCTTAAAAACACTGATTTACAGCGAAGTTCAAAAAACACACATACAACAACGATTATAGGCAGCCCAATATACGTTAGAGTTATTGGGTTGCCTATAATCACTGTTTTAAACGATTTGTTCAGCACAGAATTTGACTCACGTTTTATTCACATTTGCATATTAGATTGCCAAAGCCGTATATTTTAAACTTTACGATATTTTAGAGTTTTATGCGCGTAGCGCATGAAGTAAAATTTCGAGTTTAGAAAAGCTTAATTTGGATTGGCCGCTCCGCTTCGCTACGCGGCTAATCCAAATTTTCAGGCTTTTCTAAACTCGAAATTTTACTTTATGCTTAGTATGGGAGTGGAAAACCCTCGTTTAACGATTTAAATTTATATCTTTAAAAAACAACAACCAACATCGTAAAATTTGGAGTCTATGCATATGTATAACTAAGAGAAAAAATCCTTGTATTAAAATTTAATTCACTATCAAGCCGGATTGAAGTTGTTACTAGTCTGTTGAGCGAACTATTATAAGTATATTGTTTTATTAATGCTAAGCTTAAATAATGCAATTTGCCTAAATTTAGTACTATATGCGTTTACATTAAAATTTACCGAAAAAAAAATCTGGATGTTGAATAATTTCTGAGAGCAATTTGTAGAAGAAACGTAGCTCTAGTTCAAGTCTTTGTAACTGTAGTAATGTAAGATTTAAATCATTTAAAATAATGTTTAAATTGTTTGCACATCATCAAGCTTTCTTGTGTTATTTGTCACCTTCTTCGGAGTTTATCACTACATTAAAATATATACCGGGTGTTAACTTGGAGGACGCAACATAGGAAATCGCATGTTAATTTTAAAGTGTTCAAATATTGGCTTCCCTATTTATTTTAGAGACAAAATGTATTTCACTGTTTTGTAGAGGAAAAAATTCAAAATTTATTAATGTTCACACTTAACACTTTACATTTCTCTAAGTTGAAATAATTAAGAAAAAGTAATGTGATTTTATAAGAATAATGACATACCATGGAATTGATACAATTGCGGATATTCCCTGTTTTTTTTAAGTTCAATTTAAAGTTTTAAACAAGTGCTTTCCACTCCCAGACTAAGCATGAAGTAAAATTTCGAGTTTAGAAAAGCCCGGTGAAAATTTGTCGACAAATTTTCTGGGCTTTTCTAAACTCGAAATTTTACTTCATGCGCCATGCGTATAAAACACTATAATATTGTAACATTTATGTATATTCGAACTTCACTTAAAATCTGTGTTTTATACGCGTGGCGCATGAAGTAAAATTTCGAGTTTAGAAAAGCCTATTTTCACGGAGCTTTTCTAAACTCGAAATTTTACTTCATGCTTAGTCTGGGAGTGGAAAGCACTTGTTTAAAGCTTCAAATTATACTCTTTTAAAAATCAACGAATGTCAGAAAATTAACAGCTAAATTAATTCAGAAAAAGTAATGTGATTTTATAAAAATAATAACATACCATGGAATTGTTACAACACGTGCGGATATTTCCTGTTTTTTTTTAAGTTCAATTTAAAGCTTTAAACAAGATATTTCCACTCCCAGACTAAGCATGAAGTAAAATTTCAAGTTTAGAAACGCCCCGTGAAAATTTGTCGAGGGTCGCGCAGCGACCCGAGACAAATTTTCTGGGCTTTTCTAAACTGAAAATTTTACTTCATCACGACGCGTATAAGACACTATAATATTGTATAATGTATGTATATTTGAACTTCACCAAAAATCTGTGGTTTATACGCGTGGCGCATGAAGTAAAATTTCGAGTTTAGAAAAGCCCAGAAAATTTGTCTCGGGTCGCTGCGCGACCCTCGACAAATTTTCACGGGGCTTTTCTAAACTCGAAATTTTACTTCATGCTTAGTCTGTGAGTGGAAAACACTCGTTTAAAGCTTCAAATTAGGCTCTATTAAAAATCAACGAATGTCAGAAAATAAACAGCTAAAATAATTAAGAAAAAGTAATGTGATTTTTTAAAAATAATGACATACCATGGAATTGATACAACAATTGCGGATATTTGGTGTTTTTTTTAAGTTCAATTTAAAGCATTAAACAAGTGTTTTCCACTCCCAGACTAAGCATGAAGTAAAATTTCGAGTTTAGAAAAGCCCCGTGAAAATTTGTCGAGGGTCGCGCAGCGACCCGAGACAAATTTTCTGGGCTTTTCTAAACTCGAAATTTTACTTCATGCGCCACGCGTATAAAACACTATAATATTGTAAAATGTATGTATATCGAACTTCACTAAAAATCTGTGTTTTATACGCGTGGCGCATGAAGTAAAATTTCGAGTTTAGAAAAGCCCCGAAAATTTGTCTCGGGTCGCGAAGCGACCCGAGACAAATTTTCACGGGGCTTTTCTAAACTCGAAATTTTACTTCATGCTTAGTCTGGGAGTGGAAAACACTCGTTCAAAGCTTTAAATTGAACTCTTTTAAAAATCAACGAATGTCAGAAAATTAACAGCTAAAATAATTAAGAAAAAGTAATGTGATTTTATAAAAATAATGATATTTTTCTTGTATAGTGTAAATCATTTCGAAAACATTTACTTTAATCAAGTGACTACGATATCTTTTGCCATTTTGACATCCGCAGTTGTTGTTTCAATTCCATAGCATGTCATTATTTTTATAAAAACACATTATTTTTTCCTAATTATTTTAACTTAGGGAAACGTAAAGTTATAAGCGTTAACACGAATGAATTCAGAATTTTTCCCTCTACAAAAAAGGTAAATACATTTTGTTTCTAAAATAAATAGGGGAGCCAAAATTTGAACATTTAAAAATGTACATGGTATTTCCTACGTTGCGTCCGCCAAGTCAACACCCGGTATGTAATAAGTAAAATTACTTTTTATTAAAAAATTAGAATTTATACACAAGTACAGTGAAATGTAGAAAATGTGTGATTTTCGAACTGCGTCACACGCCATTCAATTTAATTAAATATAAATACGCAATCAATAAAGAAGCCCAAGGAATGATAATACGTTGTTCGCGATGTTTGCTCGGATAATCAATCATTATGGTACCGACGAAGCACTTTTAATTTCTGATCAAATTACTATTCTGATCCATCCCCTGTTTACAAGTCCTAATCCTAAATCGCGATTAATGAAAATCACGTTAATTTTACAGCAATATAAAATACTAACTAGAGTGTAATACAAAATAAATGTCATTAAAGTTTACAACTCTTAGGGCCAAGTCTTCAATAATGGCTTGAACTTCACTTTAAATCAGAGTTTTCTACGAGTGAAAATTTGGATTTAAAGTCGCGCAATGCTTCGCTTCGCGCCGGCAAATCCGAATTTTTAGGCTTTTCTAAACTCGAAATTTTTTCTTCATGCGCTGAGCGTGTAAATCACTGAAATACTCTGAAGTTTAAAATATACTGCTTTAGCATACTGATTTAAAAGTATATTTCAAACTTTACAATAAGTGAGTGTTCTATGCGGGTGGTGCATGAACTAAAATTTTGAGTTTAGAAAAGCCTCAGCTTCGCTACGCGTTTTCAAGTTTTTCGTCAGATTTTAAAACGTTACCAATTTTCGTGAGTTTCCTAAATTTTCGTTAATTTTTAAAGATTTTCGTAAATCTTTAAAATCGAGCTATTTCCAAGATTTCCGTTAATTTTAAAAATTTTCATAAAAGTGTGAATTTCCAAGAAGTTATCAAAATTTATTATGAATGTTTAATAGTTTTTAAAATTTATCATGAATTTTTCAGCATCGATTAATTAATTCAGTTTTATTAATCGTTAACGATTAATATAAGTTTTGAGCTTCATATTTTTGTAATATAAATTTGTTTGAAATTTGCGAACCCGAAAATGAGCGTGGGCATTTTTTTATAAATTAACGAAAATCTAGGTAATACATGAATAGTGTTGAAGTTTTAAAAAGTCGCGAAAGGAGTCAAGAATTTTAAAATCAATCTTGAAAAACGCATGATTTTTGTCAACATTTGGAAATTGTTATAGTTGGAAATAATAAAAAAAGTTTGAAAATTAACGAACGTATTAAAAAATTTAAGAGTCGTAAACAGTTTGAAAATTAATTAAAAGCTTGGAAATTCACAAAAATTTACGAGATTTCAAACATTAAACAAAAACTTAAAAACTCTAAAGATTTTGTAAACTAACGAAAATATTGTAAAAAGCCAGTGATTATGTTTTAACGAATGTTTTCCACTCCGAGACTAAGCACGAAGTAAAATTTCGTCCAAATCCAAAATCTGGCTTTTCTCAACTCGAAATTTTACTTCATGCGTCACGCGCATAATAACACTGATTAATTGTTAAGATTAAACATTTTAAAAGAATTTTTAATTACAGATTATCACTTTTCGACATACTTCAATATGTTATCAAATTTTAATATTTCTTGACATTTCATTACCATTTTCGCGAAGAGACTTTTAGATTTTTTCAAAATTCTGGCAAATTTCAACATTTTTACCTTGACATTTCATCAATTTTCCGTGGTTCTACTGACAGAGCATACAATTCCAGATAAAGACAATAAATTCAATTATCATTATTATTATATATGTTCGAAAGCCTAAACGCCATCTAATGCTCATTTGGATCATATTCTTGATATTATTATTAAATTTTGACCCCCCCCCCCCTGTAAAAGATTCTGCAGGCGCTCAGTATAGTGACTGTTGATCAAAAAAAGGTTAGGAACCGCTGATGTAGATCAAAAGAACACGCCTACCACAAATTATACAACCGATCCGTAGGCCCCAGTTGCACCAGAAATATTGAACTCAGTTCAAGCTGAACTCAAGAATAAGATGATAGTTCCTATTGTTCTAATGTCACTTTGAACTCAAGTTCTGAGTTGAACCAGTTTAATGTGTTTGGTGCAACTGGCCCTTAGAGTTATAGACTTCAGAAACTTATGTCTTTCATAATATACCTTATAATTTACTAGAATACTGTAGAAATATCTAAATTGTAACTTCAAGAAATCAATGACCCTTTCGTTATTATTGAACTCTCTTTGTTTTCGTGTTGGTTAAAAGAACACGAAAGCCTACCACAAATCAGGCCCCGGAGGCTGGTAAAGGAGATCGAAAACGAATCGTCGTCGCCAGATTCGCTCGTTCTCATTTTTCCGACGAAAGCGAAAGCCGCCGGCCGGTCTTCAGGTAATAAAAAAGCAGCATCCAGGTAGGATACGGATCATTGTGCCACACTTAGGTAAACGTACCCACGTAGCCGTTTACTACGTGCGGTCGGGCCTCTCTCGGATACCAAGGTCGACCTTCTGCGAAACCTGCTCTTCTGGTACACCTCGTACCTGCACCTCTGTATGTGTGTGTGTGTACCTGTACGTACCTATTGATGACACCTTCGTCTTCTTCTTCTCCTCGGGGATGCTATTAAAAGCGTTCTCAAGGTTCGGTTCGGGATTTTTACAGACGGTACGTGTCATTCACTCGCCCTCGGAGGATGAAAAAACAGTTTATATGATGTGGATTTATGTGTATTGTAATAACTTAAGTTAATTTTTTATGAGTATAAAGTCAAATTCTTTGAAAAAGCTCAATATTGAAATATTCCTTTAAAAAGTATTACAAAATAACAATGGTTACAAGTAATCAAAGGAAAAATGTACTTTTAAAGTAATTTTAAATGAGAAACATACGCCCGGTTCCTCCAACGAATCTTAAAATTCATTTTATATAAGTACTTCTTATTTATAAAAGTTCTTAATTTTGTATTCCGTTGCACGAAACAAATTTATACATATCATATGTTCAATAAAAAAAAAACCTCTAGAGTGAAATGATTTAATCTTTTTTCAAATTTAAGTTAGCTACACACTTCAGGAATTGACATATAAAACGTCAAACGTAATAATTATAATGTATATTTTCAGAGTTGCTAACCTAGAATATTTTTCATGGCTCTCTAGAGATTTTTTTGAATTGAACATACGATATCTTAAGAAAGAATTAGTTACGCTTGGCAACGTCGCTTTTTTATGTAATTTGACAGGTTTTCTAATGTCAAATTTTATCCACTGTAGCCGATTGTTTCGTGTCATTGAAAAGCTCGAAAAGCCAAAGAGGTTGCTCTCCAGATCGAAATACTCCGATTTTTGAGTATGTTAGTATAAATTTCTTGCGCAGACTTACCATTTAGCCGTAAATTGTATTTTAAGTTCCGATTTTGAGGTTATATACTTTGGTATTTTTGGGTGAATACGCATATTACTGTTTTTATTTTTCTAAATTTCTCTATTTAGTTTATATTTTATTTACATATATATTTTATATTTGATTTTTCTTTAAATTTTGTATTTATAAAGATCAATGTAATTTGTCCTGTTTTGGTTTTTCCGTTGGACAATAAACACTATATTATTATTATTATTATTATATTACAGGTATAAATTGTACATATAATGAAATTATTTCCAAAATTATGACATAATTAATCCAAATTGTAATATTATCTTCATTTATACAGCCAAAATCACAATATTAATTTCACACTAAATCTGACGTCTACTGACGTTTATTTAAACTAATGGATATATAATTCTAGACTGATTATTATTAATGTTTAGTTTATGAGTGTTTTAGCTTTTGGTATAAAAAAATAGATGGAGCAAAGTGTATTAAAATTTAAAAAAAAGATCCGCTTACTAAAATGTTTTTCCAATGACCGAGATTATAAATTTTTTTTAAACCGATTAAATTTAATATTTTTTTTTAAACGGAACATTTTTAGCTACAGCTAGGATTTGAAAGTTCGCGTGCAGTTTCAAATCTTGGCTATAGCCAAACATTTTTAGAATTGGGCCTGAGTAATAACCAGGCCGGGCTTCGCCCAGCCTAGTCCGGCGGGTCAGAACCAGGCTGAGTCTACTCTTAAAATTCTTTAAACAGCTGGTCTGTTCGGTCGGACCACCAATCTTAAGTATTAAGTACTGGTCAGAATAGAACAAACATTTTTGGTAAATGTGTAGAACACGGCACATACTCCATTTTGACAGGTTCCCGCATGTGCAGTGGCGCCCACTCCAGTAGTTCTCAATAGGTTATTTGTGTACATGTGTGTGTTTTCTATTAAAATTTTAACAAATCTATTAATTTATTTAATTAAAAACATTATTATTGATTCTATAAACGTCATCGATTCTATTCAACCTCTTTTTTACTCATCTAACCTAAGCATATGCATACACATCCACCCGCATACACACACCCATACAAATAACCTGTTGAGAATCACTGGAGTAGGCGCTACTGAGCATGCAGGTTCGCGGCACTTAATGTGGATGTGCCGTGTTCTACACATTATCTAATAATAATTAATCATAATATTCTCGTTTCTGCGTAAAAGTAGCGCCATCTATTTTTTTATATCATAAATTAAAATACATGTATTTTTTTAATGCAGTGGTCTCCAAACTACGGCCCGCGACTTGCATGAATCCGGCTCGCGATTGTTTGTAATTTTGTTTGTAAATGTCATATTTTGAAATATTGTAACAATTGTTCCTTAAATTTTTCATAATTTTATAAAATTAATCGGATCTTGGCCGACTTTATTATGTAGAATTGTATTTGTGGCTCGCGAAGAAGATAGTTTGGAGACCCAGGTTTTAATGGATCAAATTTATGTATCCATTATTTCAAATAAACGTCAATACACGTCATACTTAGTGTAAAATAAATATCGTGATTTTGGCCGTATACATTAAGGTAATACTATAATTTTGAATATTTACGTCATAATTTTGGAAATAATTTCATCATGTGTACAATTTATACCTGTAATATACTTATTTACCCGAAAATACCAACCTATTTAACCTCAAAATTGGAACTTAAAATACAATTTGCGGCTAAACGGTAAGTCGTCGGAAGAACTTTATCTTAACATTTCTGCGTCCCACACACACTTACTTCCAGTTCCGCTGGCAAACTCTAAAAAATCTTAGTATTCTGTTCTGGAGAACATCCGCTTGGGAACTTACTACACGAAAATTAAACGAGAATAAATTTTAAACACGTAATGAGAACTAGTGCTGCTGAAAACAGGAGAGGTCTTTTTAAAACTGGTGTAGGAGAATTTGTTGAAGAATATTTAACACACGTTCTTTCCTACGCCTAAATCCAGAGAAAAAAATACTGCTTGCAATCATACTTTTCGAAAAAATATCCCGTTGAAACAAATGATGAGGTATTGCTGGCAAGTTAGTTTCTTCTTCAATATCTACCATATCTGCGAAATCTACATCATATCTACTTAAAATAACACTTGAAATAATTTATCTGCCATTTTACATATTGAAGTTACTCTGACGTTTAGGTTAGAATCAGCTTCTTAAGACGACAATTTTGGCGTCTTGTAATGAAAGACTTTCTTATAATTTTAAGATCTGATTTATAGTTGGTGCAACACTTTAAGAACGTCTTATTTTTAAGATCGATTTTATTTAGATAAGATGCGTTGGAGAAACCGGGCGATAGTTAATTATTCATGAATCTAGTATCAGCTGTGGAGCAGTTAGAGAAAATTATTCCAGGCGCATGAATTTTCAAGGCACTAAATTGGGTTAGACCAAAGAGGATTTTATTAAAATCTACAGTCAAATAATACCATCTAGACCAGTGATGGAGAAACTACGGCCCGCGGGCCAAGTCCGGCCCGCGGAAAGGTTTAATCCGGCCCGTTTAAGAGTGCCGTCGTGAGAATGTTTGAACGCGTTCTTACTTCGTAATGTGACGACCCGCATAAAAACTACCTACCTACGATTAAGCATTATTCTTTGGCCCGCTACGATTGTCTGGTTATTACAAATGGCCCGTTTTAAAAAAAGTTTCCCCACCACTGATCTAGACTATCTACATTTTGGCAATTTAAAATGGGATCAAATAAAAAATCTAAACTATCTTGGCACATTTTGGTCATTTGCTTAATTAATAAACTACATCGTTTTTTCTATCATTATTGATTCTATTGAAGTGTTAGAAGAATCACTTCTACGAAAGTTGAAACAGTAACAAAACCGAAAGCTGTTCCAACCATCGCGAACGTAAATATTTACATGATCCGGTTTCGTCTCGATAATTCACCTCGATGTGTGTATGTGTGTGTTTTTGGCTATTTATAAGTCCTGCTATTTTCGAAAATCGGTTTTGTAAACAGTGTGTGTGTGTGTGCCGCAAAACCGTCGTCGTCGGCTGGCTGGCTGCAGCACCAAGCCACCGCGATATAAAGATGCAATGCGCGATGAATGCGCTCTAAATATAAAATGGTAATATGTGCACGAAAAGCGAGCGAGTTATTTTGACCTTGGTCAATTTACAAAAGTCACCGGTTATTCACCTGCCGACTGACATTCACGTCGCGTCCTCGTTCGCATTGGGTTTTGTGCGGCAAAACATTCGAATCGAACCGATCGACGTCAGTGATCATCAATGACAACTGGGATGTATCTTGGTACTTAAAATTTTTGATAAATACGAAAGTGACTAACCTAGGGGGCTATTCACAACACCGATACAATTTGTCATCGGTGAGAAGTATGTCATATTTGGGAAGAATCGACCAAGTCGTATAGATTGAAATGACGTCATTTCAGCGTGACTTCGTACCGATGAAAAATTGCATCGGTGTTGTGAACTGAAATATTGTGAACATGGGCGCCCGCATATACCGGGTGTTGACTTGGCGGACGCATCATAGGAAATCGCATGTTAATTTTAAGGTGTTTAAATATTGGCTTCCCTATTTATTTTAAAGATAAAATGTATTTCACTTTTTTATAGAGGGAACAATTCTAAATTTATTAATGTTCACAATTAACACTTTACGTTTCTCTAAGTTAAAATAATTCAGAAAAAGTAATGTTATTTTAAAAAATTAATGACATACCATGGAATTGATACGACAATTGCGGATATTTCCTGTTTTTTTTTAAACTTTAATTTATAGCTTTAAACAAGTGTTTTCCACTCCCAGACTAAGCATGAAGTAAAATTTAGAGTTTAGAAAAGTCCTATGAAAATTTGTCGAGGGTCGCGCAGCGACCCGAGACAAATTTTCTGGGCTTTTCTAAACTCTAAATTTTACTTCATGCGCCACGCGTATGAAACACTGTATTATTGTCAAATTTATGTCCATTCGAACTTCACTTAAAATCTGTGTTTTATACGCGTGGCGCATGAAGTAAAATTTCGAGTTTAGAAAAGCCCAGAAAATTTGTCTCGGGTCGCTGCGCGACCCGAGACAAATTTTCACGGGGCTTTTCTAAACTCGAAATTTTACTTCATGCTTAGTCTGGGAGTGGATAACACTCGTTTAAAGCTTCAACTTAAACTCTTTTAAAAATCAAGAAATGTCAGAAAATTAACAGCTAAAATAATTGAGAAAAAGTAATGTGATTTTATAAAAATAATGACATACCATGGAATTTATACAACAATTGCGGATATTCCCTGTATTTTTTAAGTTAAATTTAAGCTCTAAACAAGTGTTTTCCACTCCCAGACTAAGCATGAAGTAAAATTTCGAGTTTAGAAAAGCCCCGTGAAAATTTTCTGGGCTTTTCTAAACTCGAAATTTTACTTCATGCGCCACGCGTATAAAACACTGTAATATTGTCAAATTTATGTATATTGGAACTTCACTTAAAATCTGTTTTATACGCGTGGCGCATAAAGTAAAATTTCAAGTTTAGAAAAGCCCAGAAAATTTGTCGAGGGTCGCTGCGCGATCCTCGACAAATTTTCACGGGGCTTTTCTAAACTCGAAATTTTTCTTCATGCTTAGTCTGGGAGTGGAAAACACTCGTTTAAAGCTTAAAATTAAACTCTTTTAAAAATCAACAAATGTCAGAAAATTAACAGCTAAAATAATTTGGAAACAGTAATGTGATTTTATAAAAATAATGACATACTATGGAATTGATACAACAATTGCGGATATTCCGTGTTTTGTTTTTAAGTTCAATTTAAAGCTTTAAACAAGTGTTTTCCACTCCCAGATTAAGCATGAAGTAAAATTTCGAGTTTAGAAAAGCCCCGTGAAAATGTGTCTTTGAAAAAGTAATATTATTTTAAAAAATTAATGACATACCATGGAATTGATACAACAATTGCGGATATTCCCTGTTTTTTTTAAACTTTAATTTATAGCTTTAAACTAGTGTTTTCCACTCCCAGACTAAGCATGAAGTAAAATTTCGAGTTTAGAAAAGCCTCATGAAAATTTGTCGAGGGTCGCGCCGCGACCCGAGACAAATTTTCTGGGCTTTTCTAAAGTCAAAATTTTACTTCATGCGCCACGCGTATAAAACACTGTATTATTGCCAAATTTATGTCCATTCGAACTTCACTTAAAATCTGTGTTTTATACGCGTGGCGCATGAAGTAAAATTTCGAGTTTAGAAAAGCCCAGAAAATTTGTCTCGGGTCGCTGCGCGACCCTCGACAAAATTTCACGGGGCTTTTCTAAACTCGAAATTTTACTTCATGCTTACTCTGGGAGTGGAAAACACTCGTTTAAAGCTTCAAATTAAACTCTTTTAATAATCAAGAAATGTCAGAAAATTAACAGCTAAAATAATTGAGAAAAAGTATTGTGATTTTATAAAAATAATGACATACCATGGAATTGATACAACAATTGCGGATATAATCTTTGTTTTTTTTAAGTTCAATTTGAAGCTTTAATCAAGTGTTTTCCACTCCCAGACTAAGCATGAAGTAAAATTTCGAGTTTAGAAAAGCCCCGTGAAAATTTGTCGAGGGTCGCGCAGCGACCCGAGACAAATTTTCTGGGCTTTTCTAAACTCGAAATTTTACTTCATGCGCCACGCGTATAAAATACTGTACTATTGTCAAATTTATGTATATTGGAACTTCACTTAAAATCTGTTTTATACGCGTGGCGCATAAAGTAAAATTTCGAGTTTAGAAAAGCCCAGAAAATTTGTCTCAGGTCGCTGCGCGACCCTCGACAAATTTTCACGGGGCTTTTCTAAACTCGAAAATTTTCTTCATGCTTAGTCTGGGAGTGGAAAACACTCGTTTAAAGTTTCAAATTAAACTCTTTTAAAAATCAACAAATGTCAGAAAATTAACAGCTAAAATAATTTGGAAACAGTAATGTGATTTTATAAAAATAATGACATACTATGGAACTGATACAACAATTGCGGATATTCCGTGTTTTTTTTTAAGTTCAATTTAAAGCTTTAAACAAGTGTTTTCTTTTCCACTCCCAGATTAAGCATGAAGTAAAATTTCGAGTTTAGAAAAGCCCCGTGAAAATTTGTCAAGGGTCGCGCAGCGACCCGAGACAAATTTTCTGGGCTTTTCTAAACTCGAAATTTTACTTCATGCGCCACGCGTATAAAACACTATGGTATTGTCAAATTTATATATATTCGAACTTCACTCTAAATCTGTGTTTTATACGCGTGGCGCATGAAGTAAAATTTCGAGTTTAGAAAAGCCCAGAAAATTTGTCTCGGGTCGCTGCGCGACCCTCGACAAATTTTCATGGGGCTTTTCTAAACTCGAAATTTTACTTTATGCTTAGTCTGGGAGTGGAAAACACTCGTTTAAAGCTTTAAATTGAACTCTTTTAAAAGTCAACGAATGTCAGAAAATTAACAGTTCAAATAATTAAGAAAAAGTAATGTGATTTTATAAAAATAATGACGTTTTTCTTGTATAGTGTAAATCATTTCGAAAACATTTACTTTTATCAAATGACTACGATATCTTTTGCCATTTTGACATCCGCAGTTGTAGTTCTAATTCCATGGTCATTATTTTTAGAAAATCGCATTATTTTTTCTTAATTATTTTATCTTAGAGAAACGTAAAGTGATAAACGTTAACACGAATGAATTCAGAATGTTTTCCTCTTGAAAAAAGGTAAATACATTTTGTTTCTAAAATAAATAGGGGAGTCAAAATTTGAACATTTCAAAATTTACATGGGATTCCTTATGCTGCGTTCGCCAAGTCAGCACCCGGTATAGGCAAGGTGCCCCTCTTGCCCCGCCCTTGCATTTTGTCTTATGGGGCCATATCAATTTTACAAATTATATATAAGGTAAAACGATGAAATGTTAACTAAAATAAATGTACATGTTTTAATATACAGAGCATTACTAATTTCTAGTTTAGAAAAGATAAACTAAAAGAAGTCGTCAAAAGTTCAAGTTGAACGGTTTTAAAAAAAATTGCCTAAAAATTGACAGTATGTATTGGGATATACAGGGTGCCCGTTTTTGAAGCATGTGGATCTCGGTTGTTTGAAGAGATACAATGTCGGTTAAATTAGAGCAAAGTTGACCAATCTGAAGTATAACATAATGCCGTTTTGAAAGATAAAATATTCCGACTACTCCTGAAGATATCGGAAAAAAAATCGAAATTTTTAAAAAACGTTTTTTCTTGCAAGACTATTTGAAGAGATACTTCAAAACAATTTACACTTTATCATTGCCACTTTGTACCCTCTACAACGTGGTGATATCATTATAAAAATTCGACGTTTCAATTTTCGGTAAACATCATCAAATTTGTTTTTTCTTATGGGCGCCATCTTGGATTTTTACATTTTCAAACTCAGGTTTTTTTTTTATTAGGCTGATGTGTCTAGCAGTTTGATAAAAATGCCAAAAATCCTGTTTTTGCAAAGAGTGCCTTGGAAATGATAGTTTTGACACTTTTGTTTAATAAAGTAATTTATTAAACCGTAATACAAAACTAACACAAAATTGTTTTGTATTCCTATTTCATTAACAAAAATGTTTCAAAAGCGTAAACGCCATCTAATGCCCCTTAGCTTAAGTAGCATCGTCAATAGCTGGCAAACTACACGTTTGTATACGGCAATATACAGGGTCGCTACAAAGTATGGAAACACGGCTCTCACGTGAAAACGGCTAAAAACAGAACCACCAAAATTGGGATTTCTAAATGGGATATTTTCTTGAACAATTTGGCGTGAAAAAATCAAATATGATTCTCAGGATTTTCACATACGGACGCCATTTTGAATTTTTTTAAATGGAATTCGATTTTTTTTATTTTACAACTTTTATAGACCTTATAATTCTGATTACAACCATATACCTTTTTTTAAAAATACTTGTCTTTTAATCGAAAAACCGGACTTTTGAAAAGTATCCGATGAAATAGGAATACAAAACAATTTTGTGTTAGTTTTGTATTACGGTTTAATAAATTACTTTATTAAACAAAAGTGTCAAAACTATCATTTCGAAGGCACGCTTTCGAAACATATGTAAATTGCATAGGCCGTAATAAATATTCAAAGATGTTCAGTATTTTTCAAGCACTGGTTCGGGACTATACTGATGATGGCGTTGAAGCCTGAAAGGCGTATATAGTTATCCGGTGAATGAATGAGTACTGAACACAAATTCAAAATGTTAATTGTTTTGAAGTATCTCTTCAAATAGTCTCGCAAAAAAATAAAAACGTTTTTTGAAAATTTTGATTTTTTTCCTCAGATTGGGCAACTTTGTCCTAATTTAACCGATCTTGTATCTCTTCAAACAACTGAGAACCCCATGCGCAAGCTCCAAAAACAGGCATCTTGTATACATATAATTTTCATTATTCGAATTAGTTTTATGTTTCGTAATTTTTTAGCAATCTCTGTTGACTTCATAATAATTGTATGTTTCTGAATCTTGTCCAGGGGTCGAAATCAAACACAATTTGCTTAGAAATGTCAACATTTTGGAGAAATGATCAATACAGTTAAGATTGTAGAAATATTTAATGTTTAGACTAGAGGAAAATTATCAACTGTTAGGCAATTTGTAAAAATAACCAAAGTGATGAAAATAAACACGGCAAAATTAATTAAATTTATATAAATAGTAATATTAGGAACCTAATACTATTTTTCTTCATTTAAGTATACTTTTACATATTCCATATAAATATTTGCAAACTTAATCAACATGAGATGAAACCTTAATAGTATATTTTAAACTTCAGAATATTTCAGTGTTTATACGCGTGGCGCATGAAGTAAAATTTCGAGTTTAGAAAAGCCTAATTTGGATTGGTCGTTTCGCTTCGCTACGCGACCAATCCAAATGTTCAGGTTTTTCTAAACTCGAAATTTTACTTTATGCTTAATCTAGGAGTGGAAAACGCTTCTTTAAATCTTCAAATTGAACTCTTTAAAAGAAAGCGTATGCATATGAGTATTATTTAAAATTCAATTAAACCGAAACTGCACTACATAACATTAGTTTTTTCAAACAATTTAGTTTACAAAAGCGGCAGGCAGTTCTGCAAGTGTGTTTGCCTTGGAAATTGTAATTAATGGAACACATGCATAAGTAATGAGGCCCGGGCGTGGAAAATTAATTATTTAATTAAGTCGTCGTTTTCCATTCACAAGACAAATTTAATCGACAAAACATACAATGTATTAAACAGGGTGATTTCAAAATTAACTCTTTATTGTGTTATAGGGCATCGTTAAGAAAGCAATAGAAAAATAATAAAAAATCAACAACTCGAGTTCATTACAACGATACCAAAGCCGGTATTGACAATATATTCACAAATTGTTATAAAGCTATTTCATCTATTATCTGTAAACATTTTTATATTTTAGATCACAGTGCACAAATAATAACATTAGAAATTTGTACCTATGTAATCACAAATTGTGTATATAAACGTTATTTTAACAAGAAAAATACTAATATATTTATGAAGTCCCTCAGTTCACAAGATTGTACATACATACATTGTTTATTGTATTATCATTATATTGTAATTGGGAAATTTCCTGTTCGGCAATAAATACTTATTATTATTATTATTATTATTATTAAGATTGAACGAGTGTCTTTAATATTATGAGTGCAGACAAATCATTTAAATATTTTTAAATATTGTTAAATCACATTATTTCGAAAGTTTCCCACTATTAAAAATGTTACCAAAAAACATACATTATTCAAGCTAGGGACAGGTTTAATGCTTTTGCAGAGTTTGCCACTAAATATCCAACTTTTAAAGAATATACTAAACACCTGAATACTGATCTAAAAAATAAAATGAGTTTGGCGAGTAAAGTGTTCTTTGACACTCAAATCATCAATGTGAAGAATAAATCTAACTGAAAATACTGTAACCATTAACCAAAATGGTTTTCCACTTCTGGAATAAAAGGCAGAACAGATCTTTAATATTTATTTCTTAGATGTACCAGTAAAATTGAGCCAACAATTAAATGACGTATCTACTAATACAGATTTTATCTTCCAATCAATTCAATTGAACAATAATTCAATTTCCTTGTTTCCGGCAAAGAAAAAAACAATAATAGACTTAACTAATAAAATGAACAACTGCTACAGTACAAACATCGATGAACTCACACCTACTGTAATAATAAATCGAGTGTTTAAAACTGATATATTTGCTACTTGTTTAAAAATAGCAAAAGTTAAACCGTTATTTAAAAAAAGGGTCATCTAACAAAATAGAAAATTACAGACCAATTTGCATTTAGCAGGGATTTTCAAAAATATTAGGGCAAGCTATAAATGACTTTTTTGCCAAAAATAAGGTATTAACTGAAATGCAACATGGTTTTCAAAAACATAAAAATACAGACATTGCTTTAATTGGAGCTCTCAATAATATTAAAAGAAGTATAAATGAGCCTGGGACCGTATCGAATGCCCCAGTTAATAGTAACTAGGGCATTCGATACGGTTAACCATAGTATACTTCTGTTTAAACCAAACAAATATGGTATTAAGGGTGTATGTCTGCAACTACTCAAATCATATCTTAGTAATAGAGTAATATCAGTTGCATATGGCAATGAGATCTTAACACCACTGCGTGTTGGAATGCGTGTTCCTCAGGGCTCCATTTTAGGGCCAAGTTTATTTAATATCTTCATAAACGATATTGTTAATTGTAGGCAAAATATGCAGTGAAACGGAATGGTAGTATAAGCTGATGATACAATGGCTATCATCAGTGGTCAAAGAGTTGATCAAGTAATAGTTGAAACCCAAAACACGTACTTGCATCTAAAGAACTGGTGTCAAAAAAATAAACTAACTTTAAATTCAAAGAAGACATGTTCTGTCGTATTTAGAAATGGTAAATCCAATTTGGACGTACCAACTAATTTCCTATTGGATAGTCATAATGTAGAAATAACAACTATGATGCAAACTTTGGGTCTTGATATCGACTATAAACTTAGCTGAGAACAGCATATTAAAACACTAGCACTGAAACTGAGTAAAATATGCTTTCTAAAAAAATAACAATAAAAAGTTCTCTAAACACATAACTTTGACAGCGTATTATGCGTACTTTCATTCAAAAATGCGTTATAGAATAATATAATATAGGCGTTATAAGAAATTGCTCTTTCAACGTCTATTTGAAATTCAAAAACGCATCATTAGAGCTCTATGCTCTATAAGGCCTAAGGACTCATGTCGTCAAGTTTTCAAGGATTAGCTTCAACTTATATATACAGGGTGTCTACGCTAAACCGTTCGTTAAAAGTTTATGGGGTTGCCGTTGCACTAAAAATTTGAAAAAAATCCTTGTCATACGGTTGAATCAGTTCTCCTCATGTGAAATATTTTCAACTTTATATCACTTCCGGTTCCACCGGAAGTAGCTCCAAATTTGTTATTTTAAATAGAACACCCTATATATTAGTAACTTTTTGGATTCCTCGTTTAAATTGCAACATATTTTATTCGAACATATGTACACTTATCTCTTATAGTTTTCAAGCAAAAAAAATATTTCTAAAATTCTGACCTCTAAAAGGCATATTGAAACCTGTCTGTAACTTTTCTTAAGAATAAGATAAAAATATGATTTATATCTCTACTTGTACCTAGAGGATGCCTCTATAAGTGTATGAATTCGAAACTGTCAATTTTGACAATAAGTGTTCTTAAAATGTCAATATTGAAGTGCCCTCTTCAATATCTCGTAATTCAATTTTTTTAAATGGAATGACCTATTTTTTATCACGTGGTACGAGGGGGAAGATTTCCTACAAACAAGTATTAACAGCTATACTCCTAAAGCAAGTGGTTTTCGAATTATTTCGAAGATTCGTTTTTCGTCGCATTTATGCAGGGAATAATGCGCGTATAAGTCGCAACTGAATTTTAGTAGGCAAGTAGTAATGCTTTTGTTTTGTGGCTTACGTAATGCGAAATATCAAATAATAAAAACAATTAGTACAAAGGTATACAGAAATCAGAAACAAAATGAATAAATACACCCATCAGCAAATTATCAATTTATTCTTTATACATGGCAACTGCGATAGAATTTGTACTCGGACTGTAGAATATTTAATGAAACTTATCCACATTTGCCGCCGATGAATAAAACAAGGTTTAGAAGATTGGAATCAATTTTTTTTCAATTCGCAGTTGCCATGTATAAAGAAAAAATTGATACTTTGTTGATTTGTGTAATTATTCATTTTGTTGATTTCTGTAAAACTTTGTACTAATTCTTTTTATTATTTGACATTTCGCAATACAATCGCGACAAAACAAAAGCATACTACTGGCCTACTAAAATTCAATTGCGACTTATGCGCGCATTATTCCCTCCTTAAATGCGACGAAAAACGAATTTTCGAAATAATTCGAAAACTACTTGCTTTAGGAGTATAGTTTTATAATACTTTTTTGAAGGAAATGTTCCCCCAACCGTACCATGTGATAAAAATTGGGTCATTCCATTTAAAAAAATTGAATTACTAGATATTAAAGAGGACACTTAGATATTGACATTTTAAGAACACTTATTGTGAAAATTGACAGTTTCCAATTAATTCACTCATAGAGGCATCCTCTAGGTATAAGTAGAGATATAAATCAAATTTTTATCTTATTCTTAAGAAAAGTTACAGACAGATTTCAAGATGCCTTTTAGAGGTCAGAATTTTAGAAATATATTTTTTTTTTAAAACTATAAGAGATAAGTGTACATATGTTCAAATAAAATATGTTGCAATTCAAACGAGACACCCAAAAAATTACTAAAATATAGGGTGTTCCATTTAAAATAACAAACTTGGTGCTACTGCCGGTGGAACCGGAAGTGATATAAAGTTGAAAATATTTCACATGAGGAGAGCTGATTCAACCATATGACAAGGATTTTTTTCAAATTTTTTGTGCAACGGCAACCCCATAAACTTTTAACGAACGGTTTAGCGTAGACACCCTGTATGAAGTAACCATATTTGTACGACAAAACACGTATACAGAGAGTTTTATGTAACACCGAACATTTTCATAACGAGATTTTTTTAAGTATACATAAGCATACGTTGTGCATGCTCCGACGGTCGGTTTATTAAAAGATTTGAAGCTTTAAGCAAGTGTTTTCCACTCCCAGGCAAAGCATGAAGTAAAATTTCGAGTTTAGAAAAGCCTGAAAATTTGGTTTGGTCGCGTAGCGCGAAGCGCGGAGCGGCCAAACCAAATTTTCAGGCTTTTCTAAACTCGAAATTTTACTTCATGCGCCACCGGTACAAAACACTGATTCAATGTAAAGTTTAGCGGTGCGTTTTAAACTTCGTAATACGTCAGTGTTTTGTACCGGTGGCGCATGAAGTAAAATTTCGAGTTTAGGAAAGCCTGAAAATTTGGTTTGGCCGCTCCGCGCTTCGCGCTACGCGACCAAACCAAATTTTCAGGCTTTTCTAAACTCGAAATTTTACTTCATGCTTAGTCTGGGAGTGGAACACACTCATTTTAAGTTTCAAATTTAACTCTTTAAAAAAAACAACAAATATCTAAAGATTTACGGCATATACGCTCTAATTAAGACATGTGGTGTACTTGAAAGAAAAACTCCCTGTATGTACAAGTTGCGGCATTAATTGCGATTGATTGGCTACAATTTGTAATGGTCATGCCTTTATGACCATTACCCAATTTATACATAACATAAAAATTAAAGGTGTCAAATTGTATTGAATGATAATGTTCGGTGTTACATAAAACTCTCTGTATGTTTCCATCAAATTCAAATTCAAATTCCTTTATTGACGGCAAAAAAACATTTAAAAACAAAATAACATACATATTACAATTACAAATAATATTACATATAAAGTAATAATAAATTAATATACAAAAAATAAACTAACATAACTAAATAAAAGTAACATAAAAAACACCAAGCAAGCTATTATCAAACATTTCCGAGAGTCACATAATTCCGAAATTTGTCTGCTTTAATTTTGACATAAATTCAGAATAAGATTCAGTAAACAAATCGAAATTATGATCCAAAGATAGTGCGTTGGAAATGCGCATGCACCTGGAGAGTGGATTATTGCATCAGCGCAACACAATTATCCCACCAGATATAAACATCAGCTTCAGCCACCATTTCTATTTGAAAAAGGGATTATTTATAATGGTTATAAGATCTATAATTATCTGCTTCAAGCAATTAAAGCAAGTCCATCTGAAATAATGTTCTAACAAAAACTTAAAAGTTACTTGCTTGAAAAAAGTTTATATACAATTGAAGATCTATTTGTTTAAATGGCTTATGTTATTTAATTCTTAATTAAGTTAAGTATAGTTAATTTTTACATTATTTTGTTATAAATGACGCGTTTTTTTTGATTTTTTATATTGTTAATAATAATAACTATGTAATTCCGAATCAAAATAAAGATGTATTGTTATTATTATTATTATTATTATTATAAGAAAATATTCTGGATATTATTTAACTGACGTTATTTCCTATACAAAACCCCTTCTCAAAGTGTGTTTTAGTTTATTTCGTTTAATATTTAGGTAGAGTTATAATAACAAAATATTCTGGATATTAATTTAACTGGCGGCAGTTTACATACAAAATCCCTTCTCAAGTGTGTATTAGTTTATTTAGTTTATTATTTAGGTAGAGTTATAATAAGAAAATATTCTGGATGTTAATATATACTATATGTCACATACAGAACCCCTTCTCAAAGTGCCTGTAGCTTATAGAGCTTTTTTCTTTTACTAACAAATGTTGTATTACAAAATCCTACTATGATGTCGTTGTATCAAACAGAGAAATTCATAAAGGATATTCTCCCTCCCGTGTGAAAAGTTAATAAGCTTTCCTGTCGGGCGGGGTGCGTAAAAAAATGCGAAATAAAAGCGAGCGCGCCCCGGAGCGCTGAAAATATTTAGCGCGAACGCGTAAAAAAGAGGCTTTATCTGAAACGTCGTTAACTGCAGCGGGAAAAAATGAAGAGTACTTATCGAGGGGGGCGAAATTGAAATTTTAAACCTAATCAAGGTGTAATCTCCGCTCCCGGGGGCGCCGAAGAAATTGCGAGTGTTCGCGCAAAATTCCTGCGCTGATTGACGATGTGGCTAAATGTAAATACGGATAGAGGGTTTTAATAATAATAATTTGAAGCTTCTAACGAGTGTTTCCAATATCAGATTAAGCATAAAGTAAAATTTCAAGTTTAGAAAAGTCTGAAAATTTGGATCTGCCGGGGCGCGCGAGGCTTTTCTAAACTCGAAATTTTACTTCATGTGCCACGCGTATAAAACACTGAAATATTGCGAGGTTTAAAATTATGTTGGATCTGGTGTTAATTGAGGCGTTGAACTTTTTTTTTCTGAGAAAACGTGATTATAGTTTCCGCATGTTAACAACATTTAGAATATGGTTACCAATACACAATTTGTATAAATCGATTATTGTGTCACAGATGTCGCTCAAAACATTAAGTCGGTAACGTAGTTTACAACATATTTAGAAGAAAAGTGGTGCAAGTCAGACTTACACCATTTTACTTTTCAACCATTCGACTATACGTAACTCTTACACAAAAAGTTAATTGAAATGAGTGAATCTAGTGAATCGGAGCTTTATCAAGAATCGGAATCAGAATTTGAACTGTCGATAAATGACAATGGAAGCACAACAGGTATTTAGACATATATTCATTAACCTTCACTACCTAACCCAACTTTTTTCTGAAGATTCAGAACCAGAAGATTTAGAGAATATTTTCAATCAAAAAAAAAAGAAAGAAAGCGATTCAGAGAACCTGAACAGCACCTTGAAATAGTATGCATAAGAAATCGTAATTCAGGACTTCCGTATACTAGTAAAATAGGAACAAATATTGATGGAAAACATTTTACCAACTTGAACTGCAATTGCCGATTTAAATGTTTTGATAACATTACCCTTGATGATAGGATGAAAGTATTTAATGCTTTCTGAAAAATAGGGAGTTTTTCTGGTCAGAACGCCTATCTCTGTGGTCTAGTAAAAAAATGACATTAAACAAAAACGACCAAGAAATAATTCTAGACAAGGCAAAAGCTGTAGTAACACCTACTTTATTCATATAGAATCAGTCTGTTAAAGTGTACAAATCATACTTTCTCAAGACATTTCAAATCTCAGATGGTCGCATGACGAGTGCCTTGCAAAAACTTCGAGATTTATCACCGGGAGAAGATGTAAGAGGACACCCGATGGAATGAGACAATCAGTGCGTGATCATATCAGCGAATTTCCTGCGTATGAATACCACTATACTAGCATACACAATCCGAATAGAAGATATCTTTCTTCAGATTTAAATATTCGCTTTATGTATAATCTTTATATTTTGAATTGTGGAGGCTTCTACTTCGTTATACATGTTAATTTAACACAATAAAACACTTTTAACTTTGTTGTATAACACAATTTATTTTTATGTGACTGCAGTTTCGGCAAATTTAGCTTGCCATTATCAAACATGAAGTTTGATAATGGCAAGCTGAATTTTGCCGAAACTGCAGTCACATAAAAATAAATTGTGTTATACAAACAAAGTTATAAGTGTTTTATTGTGTTATAATCTTTATGTTGAAAAATGTGATGAAAGGAATGAACCAAAAGTAAGCGAAGCCATTTACAGAAATGTCTATCACAGGGATTTCAATCTGCACTTTCATACACCTAGCAAAGACACATGTACAAAATGTGATACGCTGAAGGTTAAGATTGATATAGAAACGGACGCTGAAAAAAAGAAGACATATGAAACCGAAAAACTATTGCATTTATGTAAAGCAGAAAAAGCTCGCAGTTCGATGAAGGAAGACCAAACAAAAAGTGTTTTAAACGCAGGAAAAATATACGCATTCAGTTTTGATTTAGAGAAAGCATTACCCTTTTCAATTTTGTCTTGTTCTGTTGCATACTACAAGAGAAATATGTATATTTAAAATCTTGGTTGTCATAATCTTGGAAATGAAGTTGGTTATATGTATGCTTGGGATGAGACCATAGCACCTCAGGTTCACACGAAATTTCTTCTTGCACAAAAAAACATATTTCATTATGCTTCTAACTGTGAACATATTATAGCTTACAGCTATGCGTGTACTGGCCAAAATGGCAATATAAAATAATGAGCTTAATGTGGTTACAGATGGTGGCAGAATTTAAAAATGTTAAGACTATTGGCCACAAGTTTCTAGAAAAAAAAAAAAAAGACCTTTATTGGCATATCTCCACACTTTACATTACATTTACCTTTACATTAGCTTATCTCATTACCCTCCCGTATCCCTCTTACCCTCCCTTCTCTTTTCCCTCTCCCTCTCCAGCTTTTCCAACGCCCTTACCCCGCTCCCATCCTCCCTCATCCACTCCACTACCCTTCTATTCCCTTTCGCTCCCAGCCACTCCTCTTTCACCCCCTCACATTCCTCCGCCAAGTGTCCCCACGTATCCCTCCCCTGTCCACACAACACACACCTTCCATATTCTTCCCCCATCCATACTTTCCTTCCTCTCTCCTCCGATCCACACCTCGCCCTTGCCACAATCATCCTATCCTCTCTACCCCATCCCTTCCTTATCAAATAATTCAGCACCCTCCCATACACCTGCCACCTCCCATACATATCGTTATACTGACTTCTGTCTATACACCCTTGCCTTTCCTGCCCTTCCACCTCCTTCCCTTTCCCCCTCACCCACTCATCCATCTTCACCCCATTTCCTAGCCATTCCATTACCTTCGCCTCCGACAGCCCTACCCTCTCATATATTTTCCTCCTCTCCCCCCTCTATCTACCCTCACCTCCACCCACACTCGTCACCCATACATCCTTCACCAATCTCTCCTCATCCAGTTCCCACAATCTCATCTCGTACCTGACCACCCTCACCATTGCCTCCCACTCTAGCCTCTCTCTGTTGGTCTCCTGAAGCACTATGTAGCTCGGCGTGGACCTTTCCACCCCCAACATGTGCTTTAGGAACCACATCTGCTCCCTCTCTATCACCTCGTACCCTTTCGTCCCCCACACTTCTACTCCATACATTAGCACCGTTGTTACACACGCATCCCATATCTTACACGCCACCGTCACATTGTTCCCCATCCACTTCCCCCACTTGCCCCACGCCATTCCCCACGCCTTCCTCGCCTTACCCTGCACCCACCTCACATGCTGCTCATACCCTCCCGTTCCTTTAAACCAAAACCTCAAATACTTGAAGCTCTTCACCCTCTCAATAACTACCCCCTTCCACTCCAATTATTTCCCCTTCCCCTCCCTCCCCTTATTTCTAAACTTCACCCACTTCGTTTTCCATACATTCACATTCATTCCCCTTTTATCCATAAACCTCTCCACTCTCTTCAACATCTCTTTCATCCCTTCATACTCTCTTGCAACCAACACCACATCATCCGCATACGCCAGCATCCATACCTTCCTTTCACCCATCACCACTCCCCCCGCCTGCCCTTTCCTCATCACCTCTTCCAATTCACTCATATATACATTAAAGAGCATCGGGCTCAGCGGGCACCCCTGCCTCAAACCCTCCCACGTTCTAAAACACCCCGACACCTCCTTCCCCACTTTCGCCACCACCCATGTCTCCTCATACACTCTCCTCACCCACTCCACCATCCCCTCACTCACTCCTCTCCCTCTCAAGCACTCTATCAAACTCCCCCTCGGCACCGAGTCGTATGCTGCCTTCAGATCCATAAATACCGCATACACACATCCTTTCTTCTCCATCACTCTCTCCACCATTCGCGCCAGGGTAAAAACCTGCTCCCTCGTCCCCCTCCTTTCTAGTTTCTAGTATTAGGACATTCATATCTTCCTAATGATAGGGACTTTGGTACAATAGACACTTACGCGAAGGGCAAAACTGTTTATGTGGCAGATGCCTGGTATAAAATCATACAAAAATCAAAGACAAAAAAACCCTTCAGTTTTTATAAAATGCAAGTTGCTGATTTCTTTTCGACAACAAAACTGGAAGAAGCTACTTCATAGCGCAAGAAAAACGATAGTTACGAACCAGTCAACTGGCTCAAAATTTAATGGCTAAGATTCTAAAAGGATAGTCTATACAAGATATTATATAAGGAGACTTTGAATGAAGACTTCCCATTTGATTGCATCAATATACTTCCTGCAAAACAGGGCGACCTGCAGCGTTTGAAAACGTTAAACTTGATCATCTGTATGCCGATTCCCTTCCTGTATCGACCATGAAGAAGCAAAATATGTTAGAGTTGCTTCAATTTATACCTCTCTCATAATTTCTTTCAAAGTTTAAACACTACACAAAATAATGCTGAAGATATCGGACCACTACTGCACCACAGTGATGAAGAATTTGCGCAAGTCCATTTTATAGCAACGCGGTAATTGGTAAAATGGTGTAGGTCAATCAAAGTTCAAAATTTTCTAGAAATTTATGTTTCAGCGTCTAGTATTCATTTTACATGAAGAAGTTGAACCATTTTATCTCTTATAGCGAGCAATGGTTACAACTTTAGACTCATTTATATTAGTTCGCTAAATAGTTGACTTACACCACCTTTCTTTTCAACGCCTTAATTACATTTGATCTGACATAAATGCCTTTCTGGGCTTTTCTAAACTCGAAATTTTACTTCATGCGCCACACGTATAATATACTAAAATATTGTGAAATTTATGTATATTCGAACTTCACGTAAAATCTTTGTTTTATACGCGTGGCGCATGAAGTAAAATTTCGAGTTTAGAAAAGCCCAGAAAATTTGTCTCGGGTCGCTGCGCGACCCTCGACAAATTTTCACGGGGCTTTTCTAAACTCGAAATTTTACTTCATGCTTAGTCTGGGAGTGGAAAACACTTGTTCAATGCTTTAAATTTAACTCATTTAAAAAACAAATGAGTTAAATTTAAAGCATTGAACAAGTGTTTTCCACTCCCAGACTAAGCATGAAGTAAAATTTCGAGTTTAGAAAAGCCCCGTGAAAATTTGTCGAGGGTCGCGCAGCGACCCGAGACAAATTTTCTGGGCTTTTCTAAACTCGAAATTTTACTTCATGCGCCACACGTATAAAACACTAAAATATTGTGAAATTTATGTATATTCGAACTTCACTTAAAACCTTTGTTTTATACGCGTGGCGCATGAAGTAAAATTTCGAGTTTAGAAAAGCCCAGAAAATTTGTCTCGGGTCGCTGCGCGACCCTCGACAAATTTTCACGGGGCTTTTCTAAACTCGAAATTTTACTTCATGCTTAGTCTGGGAGTGGAAAACACTTGTTCAATGCTTTAAATTTAACTCATTTAAAAAACAACGAATGTCAGAAAATTTACAGCTTATGCATGTTCACCTAAACAAAAAATTCCCTTTATTGTATCATAGAAACTACAGTCTTAGCTAAAAAATAGTATGTTATACGACCAGAGTTAGTATACTAACTTCGGTCGTATAACATACTATTTTTTAGTTAAGACTGTAGTTTCTATTATACAATACAGGGAATTTTTCGTTTAAGTAAACATGCATAAGCTGCAAATTTTTTGACATATATTAAATTGCTATTATTTTTACTTCTGGAATTAATAAATTGAAGTAAATTAGAGTTAACAACGTCTCAAAGTTTATTATAAATTAAAGCTGTGAATTATAATTCACAAAATAGTCAAATATTTATATAAGTAAACTATTTGAATTATTTAGTGTTAAACAGTATGTCAAACTACTAGTAATACTAAATATCTTTATAGTTTAATTGATTACATTGGTTAATAATTAAACGTTATCAAAATTCATATTTAAATATTAGTGTTCTCAGCTTCATTGCAATCCGTTTTGTATGAACAATTATTATGTCACTTCAATGCTAACTTATAAAATTTAAGGTTAAGCCACCCCAGTTTGGTAATTTTAGTTGTTAATGCTTATACATTGGAAATTTATATCATATTACAATAAAAATAAATATGCATTAAGTACACACGAATAGCAATATTAGGAAGAATTAAATGTGGAAATACATTATGTTGCTAATCCTATTTCCAAATCAAATTATGTCTTTAATCTGAGATAATTTTTATATTATCATTATAAATTAATATTCAGTCACTGTAATTACTTGTTTTTATCTAAATAATGAAGTAACCACATATAAATTCAGCGCGCATTTATGACGTAAGCGATCTCTATCCCCACTCAAAAATCTTCGATTCTGTCGATCCTTACACGGTAAGAAGGATCGCCAGAATCGCAGATTTTGCAGTGGGGGTAGAGATCGCTTACGTCACAAATGCGCGCTGAATTTAAATGTGATTACTTCATTATTTAGATAAAACAAGTAATTACAGTTACTGCATATTAATCGACCATCCTTACGACGAAATAAACGTTTTCAACATTTATTAAACACGTAGGGGAAAATCCCTGAATATATGTATGTATCATCTGAGTGAATTATTTTCGAGAGCGCGCGAATTCCATCGGCCATTTAAAATTCAAATCGTAATTACCGTTAAGTGCCTTTGGATTAAACTGTTCCAAACTGTGCTCGCGCGGGAAAACTTCTCCACCAAGTGCCATTAATAACTGGAAATCTCATTAGGAAATGCTGAAAGTTTTCCAGACTTCCTCGCCCCCCCATACCTGTATGAATTCCCACATTCCGCGCCCCCCAGTGTGTGCGTGTTGCTCTGTTTATTGGGGGGACATTTGTTACAGTTTGCTTTTCGCCCAAACCTGGGAGACAAAAGTTTATTCAGTGTTTGTAATTACTAGTTCGGAAAAGTGCTGTATTTTCCACTTTTTTTTTTGTCGTTGGGTCGAAAGTTTCGAATCGTTTTTATACGTTTCAATAGAATTTAAAATAAATAGTAATACAAAGATATTATTTTTTAAGTTACTGAAACCTAAATGAGTAAAACACTGTAATATCGTAAGGTTTAAAATATACTGCTCAAGTAGTATTCTAAAGCACTTAATTTAAAATCAGTGCTTTATACGCTTTATGCATGAAGTAAAGTTTTAAGTTTAGAAAAGCCTGAATTTGGATTTAGACGCTACGCGTCCAAACCCAAACGGTTAGGTTTTTTAAACTCAAAATTTGACTTCATGCTTAGTCTGGGAGTAGAAACGCTCGTTAAAAGCTTTAAATTGTACGCTTTTCAAAAACCTTGAATGTCTGAAGATTTATAAATTGGGTTATGTACACCCCAAAAAAAAAATCCCCGTATAATCTATTATTACACAGTGCAACACATAAAATGTAAACTAAATTCTGATTTCAGTTTTTGGAAGTATCCACCCAAAACTAGCAAAACCCTATTTGGATTTTGATAGTTTAGTTCGAATTTTATTTTGCTATCATAAAGTTTTTTGGTCAAGCTTTGGTTTTACACGGCTATATCTTGTAAAGTATTAGACATTTCTCAATGAAATCTTGAGACGAAATGTTCTTTACACCAAAATACACAAATTTTGTGAACATGTCGAGGCCAGAAAATTGCGAAACTTTAACACAAAAAAGACTTATTTGCTCATAAAAGTTGAAATTTTGGTGTAAAATGTATTATTTGGTGACGTAATTCATTAGGTTATTTCAATGTCCAGCAAAGTTACTCGTGTTGATTTTGACAACCTTTTTGTTAAAGACAGTTATGCTAAAATGTACACGGTTTGTGAGTTATGGTCGAAAATGTGAAAAATGGCATTTTTCGGGCTTTCTGCACTAAAAACACCCCGAAAGAGTGAAAATCTGGCCTCGACATGTTCACAACAGTTGTGTATTTTGGTGTGAAGGACATTTCGTCTTAAGCTTAAGATTGCATTGAGAAATTCCCAATAATTTACGAGATATAGCCGTGCGAAACCAAAGCTCGAGCAAAAAACGTCATGATAAAAAGAAAATCCTAACTAAACTAATAAAACCAAATACGGTTTTGCTAGTTTGGGTGGGCACTTTTAGAAACTGATGTCAGAATTTAGTTTACATTCGATGGCTTCGAAAATGTTGCACTGTGCTTTCTAATTATAGTTTTATGTACAATGGTATTTACCCGTTTATATAAATAAATAACTATTTGTATATTGTTTTTAGTAGAATATCAGCGTTTGTATAGCGAAACCAAGTTTTGTTCATTATAATTATTCAAATGATTGTAAATGATAATTCTGAACGTATTTTTTTTGATTCAGGGAGATTTTTGTAAGTAAAATATGTGCATATTTCTCAATCATTCAAATTGAGGAAAAAAAAAACGTTTTCCTCCGATATGGATGGAAAATCAGACATCTGCGTTCTATTTAAATCGCTATCTGCGGTGCTGATAATGCTGAACACAATCAACTCGGTTTCCTATTTCGACACCATATCCTCACTCACTCACTCATCATTCGCATTATCTACATAAATATACACACAAGATTCATTTTTTATAAAAAAAATTATAATAAAGAATGTAAACATAACGACTGTTTTGATTTAGATTTCAAGAAAATGCAAATATTACATATAAATGTTGAATGACGATGTGATTCGTCATTCAACATTTATAGGTTTTATAGGTAATGAACTAACATTTTCAGAATTCGCTAATTTAAGAAAGAAAATGAGATAACTAAAAAAAAAATACAAATGAGACATCCTATTCTCCTCACTCACTCACTCATCACATTGAGCTGTACAAGTTTAGCGTTTTTGCAGTTCTATTTATTCAACATTCAACGCATTAAATCAGAAACTATTTATGGTGCTTTTACATTTTCTGCTGCAACTATTTTCTTTTATAGGTTGATCTAAGAAGATGATCCAAGAAAATACAAATAATTACCTTCAAATGTTAAACGAAGAAGCATATAGAAGTACAGCCCTTTGTATTTTTTGCATTACGATAAATTCATGCCGATTGAGTGGCGAAATCTGTGGCTCCGGCAGTGAACTAACATTTTCAGAATTCGCTAATTCAAGAAAGAAACTGAGGTAACCAAAAAATACAAATAATTAACTTTAAATATTAAATGACGAATCATATAGAAGTGGAACCTTTTGTATTTTTCGCGTTGCGGAAATTGAAAAGCCCAGCCCTGCCCGGCCCGCTTGAAAAAAATCGTGGCCAATGCCCGGCCCGGCCCGTTACCGGGCCGGGCTCTAATTTCTCGGGCCAGTGCTCTAATTACTCGTATCAAAACATTGACTAATACACGTCAGAAGTTATCATAAATGTCAACAGGGTAGTGTAAAAAATGGTGAAATTAAACGAAAAAGATTAAAGCCCTTATGTTAGATGTGATTAAAAACTAAAAAAAAAAAACATTGTATGCCAATTCAAAAACGTCTGTGGGCCAAGTAAATTTATTCCACGTTTCTCCATAATAATTGTTATTATTATTCCTTAAGCAATAAACTACATTTTCTCGGTTGTTTTTAGTATTACTTGCGTCATTAGTTACAAAGAATAAAACTAGGTTCCCAAAAAATTCATCAATAGCTATAAGTTGCTACTTAAAAATGTAATCAAGATATTTTTGGATTGGCGCACAGATGTTTTTTTTTTAATTTTCAACCACATCTAACATGAGATTTAAAGCTTGTTTATCATTAGTTACAGTTTTAAAACGTTCTATTTTCGGACGATTCTTATCATTTCCGGTCTCACTAAATCTCTTCAAAGTTTTTGTAACCACAGATTTACTGATTGGGCGGTAAAAGAACAGATACATCTGCATGACTTCGTCTTCTATCACCGTAGTTTATCATAAGGAGCTCTATTCTTTCTTTTTCGCTTAATTTCACATTTTCTGACACTACCCTGTTGCCATTTATGATAACTTTTGATGTTCATTAGACAATGTTTTGATAAAAGTAATTATACTCCAGAATTCAGAAAAAAATAAGCTATCGAATGATTACAATTTTGATTAGTAGTGCTATTTAAAACAATCAAGTTGGCGCTGTATCTTGAGAAGTGTGAGAGATAAACATTTGAAAAAAAAAAAATTAAATGATTTTACTTAATTAAATTTACATTCTAAATTTCATGTTGATTCGACAAGTAGTTTTGGAGATATTAAGCCGGTTCCATACACAATTAACACCCTGTATATACAAGAATGTAGTTTGGATGTATACTTTACTTATTTTGTTCTATTTTCTTAGTACCGGGTGCTCGGGTAAAAACCATAACTCTGTTATTTATTGACTGATTTTATTGTACTAATTCTTTGACTTTGTTTTTCTGTTCATTGAAATCGGTCAATAACTAACAGAGTTGGGCGTTTTTTTTTTATTAAACACCCGGTATATGTATAAACACATATTATTATTTAACTTGGAGCAATTTTCAATTTGTACAGATTTTGACACTTTAAAAATAAAGACAAACTATTATTGGAATGTGAGGAAAATAAAAATAAAGACATTTCTAAACAAAAACCGTTATCGTAATTATGCCGATTATTCGTGTTGTTATCAGTGCATTTTTTGTGTGTATGTTTCATATGTATGTGCGTGATTCCGTCAAACTGCGCGCGGTTCGTTGACTTAAGTCAACCTTGCCCTTGGGAGTTGCGCATAAAATTACGAATTTCCGTGGCATTTAAAAAAATGATCCGAGAACAGTGCTTTGACCACTTAATTACACCGCGTTTTGGATTTATGCTTAAGTGTTATCAAATTGGATTATGCACAATTTACGTTATCACAATTGAAATTTATATTTTTTCATAAATATAGCGTTAAGTATGTTTATAATGCTATTAAGTTTTATGTGTAATTAATATTGAATTTAATTAAAATGTTAATCAATTAACTGATAACAACACAGGCATAGGCGTAGCTACCGTGGAGCAGTTGGAGCAAAATGCTTCAGGAGCTCTAATTTTGAAGGTGCAAAAAAACATTTAATTGTGTCCGGTTTGAATTTTAAACGTGCAGTTCTATTCAATAAAAAAGCGTACACTTACTAGTTGACCCATTAAGCACCATTTATGCAATAACGCAAAATAATTATAATTTTTTTACAATTAATAGATAGTTCAGTATAAAACTCTTTGATTTAAAACAGTATTTTAAACATGTTTAAAAACAGCCGTCATGTTTTAAATGGTTTTGTTTTAAACATGTTTAGATATTATATTCGTTTAAAACATGTTTTAAATGTAAATTTTATTTGAAAAGTTTTTTTTATTGTCTTAAATTAGTTAAACTATATTTAATACTACTTTATTAAACATTTTTTGTTCATGTTTTTAAATGTTAGTTAAATTTTTGAAGATATTTCAAATTATATTATTAAAAATAAAATTTTATCATATTAAAATATCACAACTTTGGGTGCATAAATGTGATTTAAAACGTTTTTTTAAACATGTTCAGTCTTATTAATAGAATTGCCGTTAATATCATTATACTTAATGCTTATTAATCTCTACTAGACCCATGCAAACACGGTACTAACATTTCGTATTAATAGAGCAAAATCTACATGTTATTATTTAGTTTTGAAATAATGATAGAATGAAGGTAGCAATTACATGTGATCTAACTTCATTGTAATCAAGTAATTTAGAAGGTATGGTACACTGTTTTTTTATGATTGTAAAAATGTAATTTTTCTGATATATTATTAGATTGACATTTACTTCTAATGAGTATCTCCACTCCCAGACTAACCACGCGTATAAAACACTGATTTCAAGTGAAGTTCATAACGAACTGATAAGGTTTATACATTTATGATTTATTACATTATTATATAAATTATAAATAACCCTATTTTGTTGTGACAGTTGAAGTTATTAACTAGGACTATTGAATTATTAGTTGTAAACCCAGAATAGTAATCTACTAAAACATTTTATTAATCCGAAAATGTCAAGATCATCCTTAGAACTGTACTACAGCTGTTTGCTAAGGTTTATTAATAAAACAGCTTATGTTTAAAACACGTTTTAAACATGTTTTTAATTTATTTTGAATTGTGGAGGCTTCTACTTCGTTATACATGTTAATTTAACACAATAAAACACTTTTAACTTTGTTTGTATAACACAATTTATTTTTATGTGACTGCAGTTTCGGAAAATTCAGCTTGCCATTATCAATTCATGTTTGATAATGGCAAGCTGAATTTTCCGAAACTGCAGTCACATAAAAATAAATTGTGTTATACAAACAAAGTTAAAAGTGTTTTATTATGTTTTTAATTGTTAATGTTTTGAATACTGCTTCATTGAAAAAAAACACGTTTTATAAAAAAAAAGTTTGTTTTAATTAAAATTAAAAAAAAAACATTTATTTTAACAACCCTGTTTCTAACTTCACAATATTTCAGTGTTCTATACGCTTGGCGTATGAAGTAAAATTTCGAGTTTAGAAAAGCCTAAATTTGGATTTGGTGAAAATCCAATTTATTTTATTATTACTTGTATTCTTATTTCTATTTTCAGATTTTTTTTGTAGTTTTGTATTTTTAATACCAATTTATGTACTCGCACAAGTGTGATCTGTTGCACATTTATCTTTTATGTAATAATAATTAGTTTTTATGTATTCTTAGATGAGCTTGTAGACTTGTAACAAAGTAAACACTTAGTGGGTTCGTCCTGTTGTATTCTCATCTCTATTAAATAAAAAATTAAATACAAATATTTATGGAAATAGTAAGTTCAAATTTAAGACAGTCATACTCGAGTTTCTTAAATATTTAAACGTTGCTGTCATTTCTCGTGAAATTAAAAGTTTATTTTTTTGCGGAAAACTGTTAAATCGATTTGTAAACATGTGCGAAACCGTTAAGCTTTTGTTTGTAATTTTAGCAGAACCTCGCTAAGTGAACGATTCAACGAATAATTATTTGTAAAGCATTTTCAAAACGTCAATCGTAATTTAAGTAAAACTGTAATACATTTTTTAATTGAAGACTAAAGACTTCACATTAATTTAGTTTTTAAGATTTTTACCAAACATAATGATTGTAAATAAAATACGTTTAAAATTAGTATACATATAAACAAGCCTTGATTTTCTTATGGCACCTATTTTGGATTTTCCTATTTTCTAATAACTAGTTATTTATTTTACACTTATGCCCGTTTGTATCCAAGTCGAATAACTTAATCAGTGATTGGTACTTATTAAAAACACAACAATTGTATTTACAAATTGTTTACACAATTGATGAAAGAGACATGTTTAGGATATCTTACAAATTTATAATATTCTTATGTATTAAAAATTTGATTTAAACAGAGGTTTAATCAATGA